>OY740716.1:84241231-85491231 GCA_963513945.1 Hydrotaea diabolus | reverse complement strand
GGAGCTTGGTCTCCAAAGAACAACATGGCCATAATTTTACACAAGGATTTGCATTTGTTTCCACAAGACCATTTACGCCGCCGTGCATATGGCAATAGGATGCTTTTTTCATGAAAAAATCATAATGAGTGACGAGGCACATTTTCTTTTGAATGGATATGTGAATAAACAGAATACGTAGTCGGTTCTGGGCAATGGAAAACCCCCAAATTATTCATCAGTCACCTTTGCATCCTTTAAAAGTTACAGTCTGGTGTGCAATTTGGTCAAAGGGAATAATTGGACCTTACTTCTATGAAAATGAAAACGGCGCAACGGTAACTGTCAATGGGGAGCGATACCGTATTATGATTGAAAACTTTTTAACGCCAGAACTGCATGCTTTGGGCTTGATTAACATGTGATATCAATAAGACGATGCCACATCTTATACAGCCAGGATTACAATGGAATAACTGCGAGACCTCTTTCCACAACAAGTTATTTCAAGTGATGTTGATTGGCCACGGTCGCCTGGTTTGATTTCTCCGGACTTCTTTCCGGAAAAGATCCATTCTCTTTCATTTCATTTATTTATTGACATGTAACTCGAAGCCCATTGGGGCCTATTAAAACTAAATTACAATATGCATCAAAATGTTAAATTGAACATCATAAACTACTAGAAAAAAATCAATATAAAATCAAAAAAAAAATATAAAGTAAAAGAATCCTAATTTTTCCTAATAAAAGAGAAACAAAATACCTGATGAGAGCATATAAGTGATAATCAAGAAACCGAAGAAAAAACACATATAAATAAAAGCATTACTCTGTACTTGAACGAAAATGTTCCATTAAATGTTTTCGAAATGTCATGGAAGACAAACTAAACGTTTTTAAACTGCTTGGCAAAATGTTAAATAGTCGGGGAATGGTCGATCCATAAACAAAGTAGTATACCTTCCCTTCGGACAATCTGTATTTATATATAGGTTTTTTTGATTTTAGTTTTATTTTATATATTTGAAGTAATTGTTCATAAAATGCACAAAAAAATGCAAAAATGCAAATAAAATAAATAAAAATAAAAAAAAAAAATGTTTTATTTCTTATTACGGATTTTCACTTTTTCAGGTTTTAAAAATTGAAGAAATTGAGATTTACTTCTTAGACTTTGTCGAACTGTAACTCAAACATTTTAGGAGCTATTGCACTATTTTCTTTTCAATTATCAAGTGTGGCATTTCTTATCTTTAATATGGCGTCAAAATTTTGTTTGTACCAAAAATACTTTGGTTGTAGAAACTATTTTAAAAAATGTCGATTTTGAAAATAATATGACTTTGGACCAACATAACTTTTTTCTATAAAAGCCCTTGAAAGCAATAAGGAATTTTTTTTCGCGTTTTATAAACATTTACTTGCAAATATGTAAAAAAAAGTGAAAGCAAAAAAAAATAGTTTTTCTTTAAAATCGGAAATTGCGTAAAGTAGTCAACTTCAAGGTAAATTCTAAAATATACCCAATAGCCCGATATTAAATGTTATAGCTCGAAATAATCCTGAGCCCTTTTTATAGTACTCAAAAATATTTACTAGATCTAAAGTTATAGAATTTTGGCTGATGGAAATCGATCCTGTACCACGGTGCGCCGGTACTCAAGGAAGACCGCGCCCACTACTACTCTTAACACAACAGATTAATAAACTGTTCACGATGTGTTTCGTAGGATTAACAGTTTAAAACTGACTACGTACTGCTTACATTTTTACAGAAGCTTCAATTCGGCAACAAGCCTCGTTATAATAGGACAAGTGCGCGCAATCACTCAATAAGCTCAGATTAAAAGCTGAGTTAGAACATGTGACACATTGCAACGGTCGATTCTTTCTCCTTGTAACTGTCGGCGACTTTACTACTAGGTAATTAATCTATTTGAAGCTTATCATTCAAATACTTAAGTTATGCCAATCCAGCTTAAAACCTTAATAGAAGAACTCATATCCTACACAGCTCACTACTTTCCGTTTGCTCCGAAATGTGATTTTGAGGGAAGTATGTAAGTTTTTTTTATACCCTTAAATTGTTTTGTTCCTCATTGCGGTTTGAGGGATTTTAATAAATTCAAATTTAAAATCCTTCGTCCGTCTTGGTATACAAGAGAAGAGTCCCTTCTAAGATGCTAGAACTTTCGATATTGATTTCCAAACAAGATTTGAGATTGAGACAAACATATAAAAATAAAAAGAAACGAAAATGCTTACAATACGTCTTGTTTCGTCATCCAAGTCATGTGAGTGAAAAGAGCCACCCAAAATTTGTCTAACCTAAATAAAAAATTAATGAAATTTATGAAAAAACAAAAAGTAATAGAAAAAATAAATAAAGATAGACGGTGAATAAAAACATGCTATATAAATAATCGTATAATACGAGGACAGTTTATGAATTTTATATGCTATAAATATTGAATGCGCAAACTAAAAAATGGACACCTCAACATGCAGATTTTTTAACATCTCCTTGTTCTTTTGCCGAAGAAACTATAGGTCCGTTCCCGTAGTTTTTGCTAATTATACTCGTAGTAGTAAAAGAGAGTTTTAACGAATGATTTCTCGAAGAAGAAAATTTGTAAAAAAAAGTACCCGAACAAATTTGTAGTTAAAGAGATGAAAGCAGTACAAACTCTGCAAGCAAAAAGTATGAAAACAGTCTTGTAGCGAAAATGGTAAAAGCAATAGGCGTCAAAAAATGGTAAAAAAAATATTTTTAAATACAAAAATTCAAAATATATTATCCAAATACTCGTATGTTAAAATAATTTGTTTGCATTCTAGATTTAGTTTTACTGAGTGGGAATGTAAAGTTTGTAAATCGCTTCTTACGATTGCTGCTATATATATTTCTGGCCTTATAAAGAAAATGCGAACAATTATCGTCAAAAATGTTTTCATTGTTTTTCAAAGTGTTCTCCAGCATGATTTATACACTTTTGCTCAAACCAATTGTCGAAGCACATTTTTTACTCCGATTGAGACACCTCCAAAATATGGTTTTTGAACGCTCCAACAGCATCTTCTGGCAACGAAAATCGTTGACCACTCATTTTTTTTCTTGATGTGCGGGAACTAAAAAAAGTCATTGGGTGCCAAGTTTTGGCCGGTCAAAAAGGCACTGGTTTGAGCCGATGTGTGAGAGGTCGCATTGTCACACACACAATGATTTCGAATTTCTTCGAAGACTTCAGGCAAACAAATTATGGTGTACCACTAAGAATTGATCGTCCTACGTTGCTCAAGCGGAACAGTCGCCACATGACTAGTTTTGCCGAAAGCGACCATTTGCTTGGAAGTGCTTCTTCCGCGAACAACTTTCGTTGGATTTGACTCGTCTTCGAAGACCCACACGGTCGATTGCTGTTTTGTTTCAGGCTCATACGCATAGATCCATGATTCGTCACCTGTGACGATCTTATAAACGTCTTTTGAAGCACCGCGATCGTATTTTTTCAAAATTTCTTTGCACCAATCGATATGAGCCTTTTTTTGAGCGATTGTCAAATTGTGCGGGATCCAACGAGAACAAACCTTTTTTACGGCCAGGTGTTCATGCAAAATCAATTGTATGCTGGTGGAAGAAATCCCCAAGGATGCCTCTATCTCACGGTATGTCACATGACGATCTTGCATTATCATTTCACTCACGGCATCAATGTTCTCTGGCACAACGGCCGTTTTTGGACGACCTTCGACTTTGAGCGAGCATCGGCCACGGTTGAATTCATTAAACCAGTTTTTCACAGTGCTATAGGATGGTGCTTCATCGCCTTACAAAGATTTAAGTTCATCGATGACTCTTGTCGTGATAGTCCACGTCGAGAGTTGTGAAAAATGATCGCATGGAAATGTTCACGAGTAAATTCCATTTTTTTGCCAAATTGATTTTTTCAAGTCACAACACAAATGATGGTCGTACGTCAAAACGTTCTGAGTACGTTTATGCTAAAAAATGTCAAACTTTAGTGTTGTCTAGGCCAGAAATATATATATATAAGGGGTGTTTTTTATTGGGGTATAGAACTTTAAGTTGGCATCACTTTTTTAACTGGCGGCCATTTTGTCAGCTGTCAAGTGATTAATATTTAGTTTGGTTTGCCATTTCATCATGAACAGGTTGACAAAAGAACAACGCTTGCAAATCGTGCAAATTTATTTCGAAAGTAATGGTTCAGTTCGCGAAGTTCACCGCAAGCTCCGTCCATTTTATGGTCGACATAATCGTCATCAGAGCAATTAATTCGGTTAACCACGGATCGGTTAACATGGACCATTGGATTATTTTCTTTGGGGATATGTGAAGTCGCTCGTCTACGCCAACAAACCAGAAACACGTTAGGGGACTTGGAAGCCAACATTCGTGGCGTTATTGCCAACATACGGCCCCATATGCTCGAAAAAGTGGTTGAAAATTGGACCTGTAGAATTGGCTTTATTCGAGCCAGCCGCGGCGGCCACATGCCCGAAATCATATTTAAAGATTAATGGCATAAAATTATCCTTCCAAAAAAGCCAAATTGATGGACATTAAAACGATTTTCTTGTGTTTTATTTCAATTCGAAGTTTTATACCTCAATAAAAAACACCCTTGTAATAATTGAAAAAATGCTGCTATCATTTTCGGGGTGGTTGAAAGATTTAAAATGGCAAAAAGTTAATTTTAAAATTTTACTTAAATATTTTAAGTATGTAATATTTGCTGTTCCGGTACGGTTTGGCGATTAGTCCAAAATTTTAGGTGTTTGAAAGAGAAGAAAGAGAAATATTATGCAGTCTAATTTTAATTTATAAATTGCTTATTCCATTGCTCTTATTCCATTTTTTTTAAATTCTACATAATTTGCGCATAGGTCTTACAAATGCACAACAGTAATCAGATTTTTGTTTCCCTTCTGTTTTAAAATATTATTAATTAAATTGAAAACTAATGCCTTTTAATAAAATGTGCATCGGGTACCAGTGTTTTGCCCATAACTTCAACATTGGATTTGTTTAACTTAAAATCGAAGAATATGTACCTTTAAAAACTTTTAATTTCAATATATTTTTTATGAAAAAAATATAAATGAAAGTTTGACTACATAAAAGACCACAGTGTTCCCGTTGATATGACCCTAATTTTGTACTATTCGGTTAATCCTTACCAGAACAGCAAGATTTTAAGTAAAGCTCAAAAATGCCTTTTTAGGCTCTTTTAATTTGTCAACAAAAAAAGAAAGAAAATGACAGCATGGGATTAAAATGAAGAATTTTATAAACTTTTAAACTAAAAAATATAGGTACGTATTAAATATTCTGACCCTACTTCATTCTTTTGCTTTTTTCTAATAACAACAACAGCTGACATCAGCTGTTTACAATTTACTAATTTTACCTTTAAAATTCTACGTGTAAAAACTAGTAAGAAAGAACGACATATATTTCTCATCTCTATTAAATTTGCTTGCAACTTTTACTAGTTTTCAAAGTACAGGACGCTTTTTGAAGCCAAAGTAGTAAATGTGGCAAAAATGGTAAAAAGTAGTACGTTCGGAAACAGACTTAATGTAGTGTTATCTGAACTATCTGGTTATATGGTTTCCCACAGAAAATTGGACTGGATCAAAATATCACCAGTGATAAAAAGCCGAGCGAACTGGAACGAGTTATGATTACCCTAATTGATTGCATAGCCAATGGAACCAGCAAACCAATCGTTCAGAATTTAGTCAGAATTCTGTACGACAATCGGCAAAATGTTCCGATTTCGGATCAGAATTCTTACCAAGTTCGTAACAAAAAACATATTAGAGGGTTGACGCGAATTCTGAAATACGTCTCAGAAAAAAAATCCTCAGACAAACCGAACAGAATTCGTAACGATTTCGGTAAGAATTCTCAATAGAGTTTAGATATTGTTCAGAATTGTCTGATATCAGACATTGTCTGCAAATTTGGTTTACTAGGGAGTTTCTTAATGGCTGTATTAAGCTAGTACACATCCTCAAGCTAAGGCAGTCTTTGAGTCTCAGAGGTTTACGCTCTTTATTATTTCTTCTGAAGCTGTTAGGCAGACAAAGAGCTACTTTTCAGTAAATAAAGACCGGAATTTATACTGCAAATGCAAGTTTACTGCGATAGCAATGCATGATATGGAAGGTTTCAAAGAAAGATCAAGTTTAAGTTTGTGTACGATCTTGAAACAAGAAAACGATCTTAATCAAACTGGAAGTATCAGCTTTAGAGAGATTCCTTTGAAGGAAAATACTTCATTGCATTTTTTGTCTCCCCTTCTATGGAAACTGGCTCTAAACAAATTTCGTTCTAGATGGTATTATTTATTTATTGCAAATAAACTTTACAACAACATAGTATGAAAAGGCCAAATTATTGCAGTTGCAGAGGATGGAGAAAAAAAAAGTGGCTAAGAGTTTGGGCTGAAACGTTTTTATTCTCTTGGCCATCAATTCAAATTTCTAGTTGCATTACTGGAAGGGTAGCTTAATTAAGGGATCAAAAATTTAGACAGTTTCAGTACTAGAACCGTCTAGCATTCAAAGTCGACATACTGTCAGATAAGGTCCAAAGAATAGCTAGTCTGCGCATTAAGGGCGCGCTGTGCTCCACCACTTTCAAAACACATTTTTCTAAACTGATCATGGTTAAAAATAGACAAACAGTTAAAGCTGCGAAAGTTAGAACAAGATAGCCGTCACAATCATCCATAGGTGGTTAAGGCGAGTGTCTCAGAAAAAAAATCCTCAGACAAACCGAACAGAATTCGTAACGATTTCGGTAAGAATTCTCAATAGAGTTTAGATATTGTTCAGAATTGTCTGATATCAGACATTGTCTGCAAATGTGGTTTACTAGGGAGTTTCTTAATGGCTGTATTAAGCTAGTACACATCCTCAAGCTAAGGCAGTCTTTGAGTCTCAGAGGTTTACGCTCTTCATTATTTCTTCTGAAGCTATTAGGCAGACAAAGAGCTACTTTTCAGTTAATAAAGACCGGAATTTATACTGCAAATTTAAATTTACTGCGATAGCAATGCATGATATGGAAGGTTTCAAAGAAAGATCAAGTTTAAGTTTGTGTACGATCTTGAAACAAGAAAACGATCTTAATCAAACTGGAAGTATCAGCTTTAGAGAGATTCCTTTGAAGGAAAATACTTCATTGCATTTTTTGTCTCCCCTTCTATGGAAACTGGCTCTAAACAATTTTCGTTCTATTTGAATGTATAAGTAGATGGTATTATTTATTTATTGCAAATAAACTTTACAACAACATAGTATGAAAAGGCCAAATTATTGCAGTTGCAGAGGATGGAGAAAAAAAAAGTGGCTAAGAGTTTGGGCTGAAACGTTTTTATTCTCTTGGCCATCAATTCAAATTTCTAGTTGCATTACTGGAAGGGTAGCTTAATTAAGGGATCAAAAATTTAGACAGTTTCAGTACTAGAACGGTCTAGCATTCAAAGTCGACATACTGTCAGATAAGGTCCAAAGAATAGCTAGTCTGCGCATTAAGGGCGCGCTGTGCTCCACCACTTTCAAAACACATTTTTCTAAACTGATCATGGTTAAAAATAGACAAACAGTTAAAGCTGTGAAAGTTAGAACAAGATAGCCGTCACAATCATCCATAGGTGGTTAAGGCGAGTGTAAAGTCCTTAATATAGGGTTGTCCATCTAGAGGTATTTTTTCCAAGGGGTTTTTTCCAGAGTTTACGCGTGAGTTGCGTTAAACATAATTTTTTTTCCTTTTCAGTATTGTTTGCCATTTTATCATAGAAAAACTAACACCGCAACAACGTCTCCAAATTGTGCAACTGAATTATGGAAATGAGAAACGAGAAGATCCGCTGTTTTCGAACAACGGTTTATTCAGTTATTAGGCCACTTTCTGACTCAACGGCAACGTCAATAAATAAAATATCTGCATTTGAGCTGAAGAGCAACCAGAAGAGGTTTAAGAGCTGTCATTATACCCAGAGAAAGCCATGGTTTGGTGCAGTTAATGGGCTGGTGGAAACATCGGTCCATATTATTTCAAAAATGATGATGGCCGGAACGTAACCGTGAATGGTGCTCGCTATCGTGCCTTGATATCGGACTTTTTGTTACCTGAAATTGAAGCCCGCAATCTTGACGGCGTTTGGTTTCAGCAGAACGGTGCCACTTCCCATACAGATGCTCAACCAATGGATTTATTGAGAGGTCATTTCAAAGAGCAGCTAATTTCACGTATTTGACCGGTGGGTTGGCCGCCTAAACTGTGTGATATCACGAGTATAGACTTTTTTCTTTGGGCCACTTAAGTCCAAAGTCTACGCTGACATACCAGCTAATATTATGGTCTCGACGCCAACATTACGCGTGTCATGAACGCCATACCGGTCGAAATGCTCGAACGAGTCATCCAAAATTGGACCTTCCGAATGAATACGCTAAGACATAGTCCCTATTAATGAATAAACAGTGTTTATGAGGGATAATGTTCGATAATGATCGCAGTAGATATACATGTATTATCGGACTATCTGACAGCAATAAAATCTCTGGGTCAATATTGGAACAAAACTACCGCTAATTTCTTAACAAGGTGACTCTGCAGTGTACCATCCACCCGTTTTGGGTACCAGGTCGCCGAGAAAGCATAGAACTACTTTATGGATCACAGGGTTACTTAATCTGTAGGAAATCCACCTGCAAACTCTTTCTTCGAAACAGAGCCTATAGGAAAATTTACGACTAACGGCCATCATTGGTATTAAAATCTGCTACAGCGTCTAAATGATTCTGCTTATCTAAACTAAATATGTTTTCAACCTCATTTTTTTCCCGATTCCATAACTTCTAAGGCAGTCAACGTATTTGGACTGGTTATATTTCAATAGCTGATAAGGCTAATAAACGAAAAACTTTTTGGAAAAGGATGTAGAAAATTCTCGAGAGGTAAGTTAAGCAGTAGCACACACTCGTTTGAGAGCCGGACGCACTTAATGAGCACGGACATGACTTCCACAATCGATGCAGATTTTTTCGCCATTGATTCGAAATCGCGATACTAAAAGCGGTGCAGTCAAAGAATTCTTTACTTTTTCCTTTAAAAAGTGTTTCCATTTTAACATATTATACATAATTGATACTGACCGAAAGTAAAGACAAACGTAAAAGTTTGTTGGAAAATTTAAACTAATTTTAAAATCACTCATACTATTTTTAAATCATTTGAAACTACAATCTTCTTATAGCTAATGCTATATTCTATGTACTGGTTCACAGAACCAAATTCAGCGTAAACGCCAAAAGGCATATACTCGTACGAGTCTGTCATCCGCGATCATCGTTGTACGAAAACATTCCGTGTATCCTTCATTAACCAGTCATGTGACCATGCCTTCTCGATAAGAAAGAAACGAATGTTTATTAAATCTGAATAATTGAAAATATGAACCGCTTCTCATGGAATAAACTAAGTAATGCTTATTGCACTAATTGCAATACCGTCTGGCAGGTCTTCTTAGTAATGCAAAATGAGAATGTGAGCAAGATAATTTTTCATGTTCAAGAAAATACTTCTAGAATGCTTAATTTTGGTAGGCATTAACAGTTGTGTATTAGATCTGAAGAGAGGGAATTCTAGAAGGACTTTGATTAAAAGGCTGAACATATTATAAATCTAATCCATACGTATGGCCACTGGTATAAGGCAAAGTACGTGGACAACCTTACAGCATTGAAATCTAAAATAAACAACTTTCAACTATTTTATGCAATCAATTTCACGACCCATTAACATTAACTACATAAATCAAAAACTGTCCTCGTAGTAAAGCCATTCGTTTTACTTACCACCAAGAATTCATTTTTATCAACACGTTGATTGCCGTCAGTATCGAACATATTGAATGCAATGCGAAAACCTGATTTTGGTTCTTTATATAGGAATAAAAACGAAAACAAAACCAAAAATGGTTTACATACAAATCTTTTAACCACAAGTGCAAATCTAAATAAACTCTAGATATATTTAATAATACTTACTGGTTAAAACTGATAATAGGAACAGATATTCAGTATATGAAATGATTCCTAGAACAAAATAAAAAGACAGAGCAAAGTTGATAAATCTTTCAACGAGCTAGGAAAACAAACTGTCGTTACCTTTATCTCTTAATGTTCTGAAAAGTTGATTGGAACCCTTTTTTAAAGGTGGTGTTTGATCTTTAATTTTGGACACTTCTTGTTCGGTTAAAATGCGTCGTTTAAGGCGGGCTGTAAAATATAATATGATAATATTTAATTATAAAAGTTAGTATCTTTCCAATATCTAAAATACTTACGCCTTGGTTCTTGCTCCACAACGGAGTCGAGAAAGTCCTGTGGTGTCATATACAATTGACCGTCATATTCAACAGAGGAAAATTTTATGAAACGTCGTTCTCGTGCTGTAAGTTTAACTAAGTTGTCCTCTTCACGCTGTAATTAAGATGGAAAAAATGATTAGTGATCATAGAAAGAAATAGAAAGCACGGATTCTTATGAATTTAAAAGTGGAAGCCGAGTTTTCAGGAAAATCCACTTAGGCAATGACTTGAAGTAAACTAGTCCAGTGGTTGATAAAGTGGGCCGCAGCGGTGCGCTGGTTTGTGTGCACGACTATCATGCAGGTAAACACACGTCAAACTCTGGGTAAAAGCATCTAAAAATTCTTCAGCGGTGGTTTTCCTACTGGTTATATTCGGCGACTTTACAAGTAAGAGTTTAATGTAAAAACTTAAAGATACAGCAGTCGACGGCAGTTAAGGTCCCGGCCAGTGAGTATAAAAAAGTATTTCCTGTACGCTTACTGATATATTACTGTTCCTTAATGGGATGTTGTGCGACTAAATTAAATTAAATTGCGAACCTACTTTATTTAGCTTTGTTGGTGACTTAATACTTTTTCAAACACCACTCTGCGGACCTCCAGTTCCAAAATAGGATAGTTTCATGGCATATATTTGTAACTACCAAACGTTTTTGAGAGCCACCCTTAAGTGTATCGGTCGAATCATTATGTCGAGCTGAATAAACAATTAACAATGTCTGCTATCCAACTTAAGATTGCAATCAAACTTCAGATCAGAATTAGAGCCCAAACTTAATATAATTGGGGAGAAGTGGTTTTCTATGGTCAAGAAGGAACGTTATTGTAGTTGAATAAAATCAGTGCAGGTTAAGATACAGCTCCTACACATATTTTTAACCGATTTTCGGTTATATCCAATTTTATTAGAGTTTGACACAGTTTATGATATCGGTCCATGTATTGCTGTAGCCCCTGTACAAAGGCCTCGCTCAAATACTATGTCAATCAAATTTAGTATATTATATTACGATTGACCAACTACCAATCATGGACTATTATACTGGTCCATTTTTGAAAATTGTCCGCATAAAAATGGTTCGGGGCCAAAAAGTAAAACGGCTAACAAAATACATGGACAAAGGGATTCGTAGAAGAATGAAATTACTTCGCTAAGCCAAGGATGTCAGTACTCTTGTTATTTGTCAAAATTTGTAGTGGATGACCGCAGCAAATATGACACTACTTTTATGATCGGGATAAATCTAGAGACCGTCCCATGGATCCTATGTTCACAAACCCCGCATATATTTACTAAATAACTTAATAACGATCGAAAACTGAACTGAATCAAAAACGCCACGGTAGCAAAAAATGCCTGCCGTAAACTGTTCAGTACCGCCTGGGGTCTCAGCATTGAATGTGAGCCATGCACTGCCTTCTAGTTCTCCTCCTAATGTAAATGACGTTGAGGAAAGAGAGAGAGATCGTTTATTCGATCCCCCATAGCCGGTTCAATGCACTGGATCGACCCGAAGGATGAATTTTTCAGCCAAGGGCTGTCACCCCGATACCATGTGCCGCTGCAACAACAACAGTTCCTTTATTAAAGGTTTAAGGTTTATATTTATTGAGCCTTTTTATGAATCATGTTATTTTTAAATTATAGCTACGTATTGTTACAGAAAACTTAAGACTATAATGTAATATCTTAATTTACTTTAAGATTAACAATAAGCTATACAGCACCATGCTTTTAAAATAAGATGAATTAGTAACAGTTAAAATTTTGTACATATTAAAGCTAGACCGTCCTTGCTCCCGGGACTACAATATTCGTTTATTAAAAGTTTGATTAGGCCTGCAAGTCAGTTGTTAATGGTTATATTTCTCGGTTTGCACCTAACATCAAAATGAACGAAATTCAATACTTTATTAAGTCGAAGTTAGAAAGTGGCCTAGACTTAAATATTTATAAATGTAAATCGTCTTCTAATCATTTAACTCCAATTAAGATTAACGTGTCGAAAGATATTTTATCCAAGGTCGTAGCTCCAGATAGAGCACTTGTTAAGTACTTATAATTTGTAAAAAGAAACAGTAGAAGAGGGAGATCAATTGTAGCCAAATTGCCTGCCAAATCTTGAAATAACTAGATAAGGTTTACACTATAGGTTTTAAAAACGTAAGAGGTTTAAAGACTATAAATATCAACAAATTAAAATGTTGAAAGCTAAGAAATTGAATTTGATATTGTTGTGTGAGACATGCTTAAAAAATTATATTTTAAACTCTGCAGTTATGTGTAATAGTTACACGATTTATAGAAAAGATATAATTGAAAGAATCGGTGGTTTGTCTTAATGGCTGTTTCCTTTTGTCCTCTTACTGAGCGCATTTTTTCTGATGAATTTAATAATTTGAAATTTATTGCAGTCTGTGTTGCATTGGGAACTAAGAAGCTTTTTTTACCTGTTCTTAGAGTCCACCCACGGCTAGTTTAAATGTTTATAATGAACATGTAGCAGCCGTTCAAAAGATAATTCTAAGTTTGAATGAGTCTGATATTATTTAAACGTTGGGAGACTTTAACTTATCGCTGTTTCATAGCATATGTTGCCTGAATCAGAAGCACTAACTCCTCTTACTAAGAGCGATTTGTCCAGTGATGTTGCTAGACTATTTGCGAAAATGAATTTCATTTTCATTTTCATTTCATTTATTGATATTCAAAAAGTAACCGAGCCTTTAGGCCTCGGTTACTTTTTGAATATAAGATTAATCTATTTTATATAAATAAGTTAAGCATACGTTTAAATAATGTTTTTTTTTTAATTGTTTTATTTTATTTTGATATCCCAAATTACGCAAAAAAAAGGTATTAATGAACGACTACTAGATAAGTTTCGTAGTGTAACAGCAGCATGAAAGTGCAACACACTAAGACTACTAGCCAATACTATTGTTTCAAATTAAATCAAAGACAAGGCAATACCCGTAGAAAACGCTTTTTTTAATTATTTACAAATCATTATGTTTCACATGTTGAAATATTTTTTTCTTATGAGTATGGCAGGAGTAATTAAATGATCTGAGCGAGACAGGCAGACTATTAAAAATGCGAGCAACTCTCACGTGAAATGATCGACCTAAATCTGAATTCAATCGGGGAATTGTAAGCTGTGGATTTCTTCTGGACCTTCCAAACTGGAAAAATTTAACTACAAAGAGAGGATTCCTCAATGAGAGGATTCTTGATTTGCTTTTAACCAATGAAATACATTAAGTTCAATTTCAGTTACTTTACCTCTCTAATCAACATCACTACACAGTTTAAGTGATTCTTTTAGATTTTGCTTCAAACTTTGTGTTTTTCGTAGACTTAATTCACGCATATTTTCTGTAGATTGGAAGGCTATCTACAGTTGTATAGCTGAATTTGAATTTGCTGTCAAGAAAGTTTTTTGATATACTTAATGAATTTGTATCTATAACAGGGCCTTCGTAACCTGTTATTGTAGAAAAAGCTATGACTTGGACTTCTATGCAGTTATGTAGATTTAAAAAAATTCAAAAAATAAATTATTTAAAAGATTCAAAAGCACAGGTCTAACTGCTGATTAGACCTCTGCTTTTGGCGAGACAAAGGTACAATATTAAGTGTAGGTACAATATTATGTGTAGTCGAATGGGTCGCATATTTCAAAATTTAGGGACAGTTTTAAAATGGACCTCAAATCATTTTACAGATTCGTTAATTTAAATAGTAGAACATCTTCTAAGCCATCAAGAATAAGATTGCAAAATGTTTTGCTGACTTTTTCAAAAAAAAAAAAAACAAATTCTTGACGTTTGTTTAACCCAACAATTTCGTATCCTTAGTAAATCAGAGAGTTCAGTAAATCAGAGAGTTCCTCCGATGAACCAGATGGTGTTCCGAATTTGTTACTACAAGGCTATTTTGCCTTACCCCTAACCTTAATATTTAATTTATCATTGAAATTGGGATACCTTCCTGATTTATAGAAAAGGTCTGATATATTTTCAAATTGATAAATCCGGTAGTCTGCTAAATAATCTTGCTAAATAAGTCGCAATTCCTAAGTAATTTGAGAAAATTGTAAAGAATTTTGTTCCACATAATGTAATCCTTCCATGCCAACACGGATTTCGTAAGGGTCGTTCTACTATTGCTAATCCACAGCAGGTTTCCTGAAGTTGAAAATGCATTTGTTTGTCGCAAGCAAACAGATGTTATATATCGGGTGATCAGTCTAGAGGTATTTTTCAGAACAAAGAAAAATATAAACAATCGAATCAAGTGTGGAATCTGTATTGGTAATTTGAAATCACATTTTCTGGCATTTTATTTTTTGGATACAATTTCCTTCAAATGTTGGCCGCAACTACGCCTCAGCATTTCCATTCGGAAGATCCAATTTCGGATGACTCGTTCGAGCATTTCGACCGGTATGGCGTTCATGAGACACGTAATGTTGGCTTCGAAACCTGAATCATAGCTGGTTTGCGAGCATAGACTTTGGACTTTACGTGGCCCCAAAGAAAAAAGTCTAAACTCGAGATATCACACGATCTATGCGGCCAACTCTCAGGCCAAATACGTGAAATTAGCTGCTCTTTGAAATGGCCTTTTAATAAATTCATTGTTTAAGCAGCTGTATGACAAGTGGCACCGTTCTGTTGAATCCAAACACCGTCAAGATTGCGGGCTTCAATTTCAGGTAGCAAAAAGTCCGATATTAAGACGCGAAAGCGAGCACCATTCACGGTTACGGCCATCAACATTTTTGAAAAAATATGGACCGATGATTCCACCAGCCCAAGGAGGCGTACTCTTTATTGGCCGCAAAAGGGGCAACGGCTCGAATATGTATTTGCGTCGACTGCCAGGCGGCTCTCTTCACTCTCAAATCGTGTACGACCTAATCATCACTAGTATTTGGAAGTAAAGAAGAACTCATCAAATTGTACATCACGTACGGCGTGACTCTGACCTGGATTTCAGGACATAGGACCATATTTAGGAATGAACGGGCGGATGAACTGACAAGAACTGGATTAGCCCCGTACTAATATTTAGTAAAAGTAGGGATAAATAAGGGGAAATCGGTATACACTATCTAGTAATTGCAGAGTCAAGTTAGAATACTTGAATATGGCGTTGAAACGTAGATAAATTTATCTAGGGAGTGTTGGACACAAGGGTTCTTTAAAGATTATATGAACCCCTAACTAAAGGACAAAGGGAATATGAGGGAGTTCGTGGACGCAAGCAAAAGATCCGACCGAAGCCCCGGTGGAGAGACCAAGTGCAAGAAGACTTAAGAAATCTTGCCAAGCCCACTGGAGGTCAAATCTTATGCCGGCTTTAGACCTGTTAAAGCTGATTACATCAATTTAAGTAAGTTTATATTTTCGTACTAATATATGTGTGTCTGGACTAGACTTGTAAGTATAATAAAATTCTTTACACGAAAATATAAAACTTTAGCCATATTTCATTTACGTGCAAGTGTCATGTAACCAAGCAAAATTGATAGTCTATTCTCACGGATATCTTGAAAATGAAACATATAAGAAAACCCCATTTAAGAGATAGCACACAGAAGAAGAGGAAGCAGAAAAGTATCTAACCAACAAAAGGTCTCAGCACACGAATACTATAATAAATGGTAATAAATTAAGTTGTTATGTTAACAAATCATACTTCAAAATAAACAAATTGGCCTATAAATTATACATGCGGTAATAACATGAAATGAAATTTGATATTAACACCGATCTAATGGCGCCAATTGTCGTCCGCAATAGACAAATAGTAGTCAACAGATTCCAATCGATACGATACTCGTACGACTCGAATTGAGTTGAGTTGCAAGGCTGCAGCTACTGCGACTTCAGGTCGAAATGAATTAATTCACAAACACCCACCTGTGATAAATGAAATGAAATGCTAAATACTCCGACATCTACCAGTCACCCAACTTTAAACAGCAACACAACACCACGAAATGTGACATTATCGATAAATTACAACTGGAATCTTAACGAAAGTATCGCATAAAATCATTTCTATATGATAATAAGCGATTTAATGTCTCAGTGGCGGGGGCGATGCTGATCAAGATCGTGATCGTCGTCGCGCACACTAAGGCGGAGTTTCGTTGGAGTACAAAGGAATGTTAACAAAAAAAATAAGTAATGCCAACTTTCAATGGCATCCAGTAAGTACGTTCTATTTTCATTAAGCCATTTTGCATGTTTATTGTACCGCCTAGTGGGAATGTAATGTCTGACAACAATGTAATGCCTGACAGTACAGTAAAGGCATCCAGCGATTCAATTTGGCTGCGCCAATTCATGACACAATTCCATGACGAATGATGTCTGACTGCTAATGGCACACAATTACCATTGTAGGTGGTGGCAATCACTCAGAGCATGCCCTGTTGTGCCGCTTGTCTGGCTGGCAGTAGCTGTGAAAAGGATGATGTCAGTTCCATTTTCAATGCGGATTTATCTGTCTGATTACAGCTCTTTACGCGCTTATCTACGAGTATCATCTCTCGTATGGCTCACATACACCAAAAGTGATATCATGCAGCCATCATTCGGAAGCGCTGGTGAGATATGGCGTGGGATCTGTATGGTATTCATCCATCTCCTTATCTGAATATTGAAATCTCTTTAGCAAGCTTAAGGGAAAATGGGAAGGTAACCTAACGACAGATTGCGATTTATTTTAAATTAAAACGATTTATAGTTTTAAAATTGAAGTCACTCTTGACGTTCTCAAAAGCAAAGAAAAAGGCAAGGCGGAGGTCCATCAGCGACAACCGAATGAAATTTAGTGGCATATTTCCGTGGATCGGAACGTTGTTCCTTAATAGGATGTTGTTGGGACTTAAGTAAGCTATTTCCAAGCAAAGTATGAATTTCTTAAAATTTCGGAGGTAAACTCATATTTCAGTCAATCTAAATAGTTGATAAGGTGATGTCTCATACAGCTGTGTTCGTTTAAGGTTACAAAAAATAGTTTCTCGGTTAGCAAGCTGATTAGCCTTTCGGAACTAAAATTTGACCAAATGACTACTGACGACATTTTTAAGAAAAGAGGATAAAACTAAAGAGGAAACCATCAATACATTTCTAAATGTTTAACATGACAAACCTTAGGATTCGATAAGTTCGTAGTTAGAAAATGTAAGCGCTTTACGCGTTTTTTCAATAATTGTCTCTATAACTAAGAATGGTTCTAAAAACCACAATAGTTTAGTGAAATGTTAATAAAAAGTGTCAATTAAAAAAACTGCTGCAGTTCATTCTGGAAAAATAAATTTAGAAAAATTATATGTTGTACCTTTACTCTATAATTATCTAGACATAAAAAAATAATTTTACTTATTTTCTAGTTTTTTTTGATGACTAAAACTTTTGGTCTATTTCTCTGAGCACTAATAGAACTTTTGTTAAAATACACATTTTGTTAAAATATGTCTTAACCATTGCGGGTTTGCTATCTATTCTAATTAATCTAGGCTTATCAGAAATACCACTTATATATTAGGTCATAAAATAAAGGCAAAGGTTGACATTCATTCCAGCCGGATCAAGGAAAGAAAAAATAGAAAAATATATTTTTTTTAATAAATATCGGGTTTTATTATAAATATCGGGTTTTATTACAATTAACATTACTAATCATTTTAGAACAAAACAATGTTATGTTTGCTTTTACTCATATTCAAAATAATGCCATAATTAGAACATATAAGTATATAAGTAGCTCGGAAAATGAGTCTAGAAAAGGTCGGCATAATAAGCACAAAATATGTATTGATAAGTTGTCTTTCACCAGGAAAAAACAGGTCTAATATGTGGTGCTGTGTATGTAAACATTTCAATGACTGAATTCCCATGAATTTCAAATAACGAGAACTGTGATCATAAAACTTGTTTGCTCGTAAATGAAAATAACTTCTAAGGCAAAAATTGCCTACCTTGTGTGTGACGATTTAAACTTTCAAAAAGGACTCCTTGAAGATTTTTTCTTGAAAAAAACGAAGTTCGTGAAGGTCGTCCAAAAACGGCCGTTGTGCCAAAGAACATTGATGCCGTGCGTGAACTGATAATGCAAGATCGTCATGTGGCATACCGTGAGATAGAGGCATCCTTGGGCATTTCTTTCACCAGCATACATTTAATATTGCATAAACACCTGGCCGTAAAAAAGGTTTGTTCTAGTAGGATCTCGCACAAATTGACAATCGCTCAAAAAAAATGCTCGTGTCGATTGGTGCAAAGAAATTTTGAAATAATACGATCGCTGTGCTTCAAAAGACGTTTTTAAGATCGTCACAGGTGACGAATCATGGATCTATGCGCATGAGCCCGAAACAAAACAGCAATCGACCGTGTGGGTCTTCGAAGACGAGCCAAATCCAACGAAAGATGTTCGTGGAAGAAGCACTTCGAAGGAAATGGTCGCCTGTTTCTTCGGCCAAACTGGTCATGTGGTGACTGTTCCGCACAATTTCTTTGTCTGAAGTCTTCGGAGAAATTCGAAAAACGAACAAGAGAAGACGAATCATTGTGCACCATGACAATGCGAGCTCTCATACATCGACTCAAACCAGCGCCTTTCTGTCCGGTCAAAACGTCGAATTAATGGGTCATCCGCCGTACAGCCCTGACTTGGCATCCAATGACTTCCTCTTATTCCCGCGCATCAAGAAAAAAAATGCATGGTCAACTATTTTCGTCATCAGAAGATGCTGTTGAAGCGTTCAAAAAACATGTTTTGGAGGTGACTCAATCGGAGTCGAAAAAGTGCTTCGACAATTTGTTTGAGCGCATGAAGAAGTTTATAAATCATGCTGGAGAACACTTTGAAAAACAAAAAAACCATTTTTGATGATAAATATTCGCATTTTTATTATAAGGCCAGAAATATATATATATATATATATATATATATATATATATATATATATATATATATATATATATATATATATATATATATATATATATATATATATATATATAGCAGCCCTCATACAAAGTTTATGTTCAATCAAATCCAAGCCACATTCGGTATATAGCACAGGAGCGATAGTAGCCAATAATTCCTCCATTATCAGTGATCGGTAATGCTGTGTATCCCATTAGCATTTCCTTTCTTTGCTGGTAATATTGAAATTCATACGCAAATAGACATGATTTGTATAATCAAGTCTAGAGGGATATTACCCAAGACACAGACCCATAATGTCTATAGACATTATGAGATCACAAAAAGTATCAAAAAGGGTCACTAATCACATTTCCACAAAGATATCCAATACCTTCTGGAACCAGGATTTCGAGCAAAGCCCTCAAATTGTCTATATATATTCTTGTACAATGCTTTGAATAAATTATGTGAATACTCGTACAAGCATTAGATTATCATCAGCCACTCAGCTTCTGACAGATGAACAACCTAATACAAAAAATTGTTACAAAAAAAAACATTGAAATATTTTGGGAATACTTCTTAGCAAAGTTTAAAAGTTTTCCAGACAAATTTTTAAATGGTACCAACAAAAACTTAAATAGAAAAAAGTTAATCCCTGTTGTTTATTGCATCCGCCCTCGCTTTTAAGGCTCTCCATTCACTCATTGATATGCAATTGTGTCGATACTAACTTGCCAGCGAATCTTGGGAGAATTTTGTTATAAGCCAAAGGAAATTTACTGGCACCACACGACGCACAATTCATAATATTTGTTTTTTGTCGTTGCTTTGCCCTTTGAATCATATTTGTCAGCATTCGTCCTCCTTTAAGCCACTATTATTTTTAAAACCAGATGAAAGTATGGTTTCGTCGATTGCATTCATTGAATTGCCATATATACAGGGTGTCCGCCGGGAAGGTATACTACTTTGTTTTGCCGCCATTTTGGTAAACATTAGTCGTGAAGTAGAGTCAAGTGGCAAATTTATTATGGAAAAATATTCGATAAACTAACGTGTTTTAATCGTTAAAACATTTTATCAAAAACAATCATCGATTACTGTGACGATGAGAAAATTAGGTAACATTTTTGGGAGAAACAACATCCCAACAAAACGCACTATTTATCGTGTAGTGAATGATTTCGAAGAAAGAGGGTCTGTAGCTGATAAGCCCAAGCATGGACCACAACGTACTGCAAGATCGGCTGAAAACATTACTGCTGCTCAAGAAAGTGTTAAAAACAATCCATCAACCTCAATTCGACGCCGCGCTCAGGTGTTTGGTCTTCAAAGAACAACTTTGGCCACAATTTTGCACAAGGATTTGCATTTGTTGCCATTTAAGATTCAGTTGACACAAGAGCTTCTTCCACAAGACCATTTACGCCGCCGTGCATATGGCAATAGGATGTTTTTTTCATGAAAAAATCATAATGAGTGACGAGGCACATTTCCATTTGAATGGATATTTGAATAAACAGAATAATCGGTTCTGAGCGATGGAAAACCCTCAAATTATTCAATAGTCACCTTTGCATCCTTTAAAAGCGACAGTCTGTTGTGCAATTTGGTCAGGAGGAATCATTGGACCTTACTTCTATGAAAATGAAAACGGCGTAAATGTAACTGTCAATGGGGATCGATATCGATATATATATGATTAAAAACTTTTTAGCGCCAACACTGCATGCTTTGGGCTTGATTAACATGTGGTATCAACAAGACGGTGCCACATCGCGTACAGCCAGGATTACAATGGAATAACTGCAAGACCTGTTTCCACAACAAGTTATTTCAAGAAATGGTGATGTTGATTGGCCTCCACGGTCACCTGATTTGACTGCTTCTTTTTGTGTGGATATCTGAAAAGCAACGTTTATGCAAACAAAACAGACACGCTTGAGCAACAAAAACAAAAAAAAATTAATGAAATACCGCGTGAAATGTGTGAGAATGTAACAAAAAATGCGCTCAAAAGAGCTCGCATTTGTGAGGCTAACGGAGGCGGACATTTACCTGATATTGTATTCCATACATAATTGCCGACATTAAATAAAACATTTATCAATATAAGTTCCATTCTCAATCATTTAATCAAAAATTATAAAAAAAAAACAAAGTACATAGTATACCTTCCTGACGGACACCCTGTACAATATGATTGTGAGGCACGTCCTTCCGGCCGACACAAAAGTTTGTTCAGTGTAAGTAGAACCTAGAAACACATTAAAGGATCTGCCAGTTACAAATCTCCGATTTAGTTTTTGAATTCTTTGCATTTTTTGTTTTGTGGCTGTTTTTTCTCATTTCATCCTCAGCGATCTTTGCTTCGAAACAGTTGCCGATACATTGTCGAAAGGACAGAACGAGTTGTATCTGGAGCATTTTCAATGATTGGATTAGAGTCGTCTGTTATGGGTCTGACAGTTAAAAAGGGCAAGATCAAAATGCTGTTGGCAACTGCAACGTCAATGTAGCATACGAATTTGTATACCACGGATACGCCAAAGACCAAAAATACGATGCTAGCACTGAAATAGAATGAAGGATTGTGTTGGCAAAGAGGAGCTACACTGTGTGAGGCATGCAGCTTCCACTTTACAATGCGTTGATACTATTAGCGTTCTATATGATGCCGAAGCATGTGTGCTATGTAAAGCAGATGAAGGTGTATTATCTATTTCCAAGAGAAATGTTCCTTGTAAAATCTACGGCCCGCTGCGCAGGCGGGATGACATGATTCGGACAATCCGTCAACTGTATCCTGACATAAATGAAATCAAGCGAATTAAAATATTGCGATTGCTTTGACTTTGACATCTAGTGCCAATAAAAACAAACGCTCCAGTCAGAAAGGCGTTAGACAGGTAAGGCCGAAACCTAGGTGAAGAGGCCAAGTGGTGTGAAGATCGTTCGTTTTGGTAACATGAGAAAGCACCCTCAAGACCAAAGTGCTTATCAATTATGTATTCCGCCGGCACGGAGCAACAAGAGGTTGTGGATACAGCCAAAGTAATTACCAGCACTTAAGTACTTTTCTTATGAAAGAACTTTTTCGTTTGAAATATGAATTTCGGAAAATTATAGGAATTACGAATATGTATTTACTTACTTCAAGAATCGTCATTTCATAGCCTAAAAAGTTGGGGAGAGTGATTGTAGTAGAAAGTGTGTAAAGCTAACTTGAACCAAAAATATGCAAAACAAATATTTTTGAGTTTTTTTTTAATATTTAAAATGACATGTTGATTTAAACCTTCCTGTATTTTTGTAAAGTAGAGATATATTATTGTACCACCGTTTCTAAACTATCTTAGCATAGCTGTCTGATACTGTTTTAGAATTCAATGAGTCCATCTGGTGCAAATGAACATTTTAATATGCCAATAAATCTTTTGTTTACTGATAGTTTTTAGAAATTTATATGTGATTGTTTACCAAATAATCTGTAGTACACATGGACTTATCTTGTGATTTATTTATTTGTTAATATGAACTTGAAAAGTCATTAACAACTGACTAAGGCTTATGATATGGATATTGGTGCTGTGTATCTCGTTCTCAGAAGTTCAAAAATTACAACACAAAGTTATAGACCATCCTTAATGACAAACATGTTGAACTCGTGAACGGAATTGAGTTGTCCATTTTAATAGCATGGCATGATAAACGGCTAAAATTGGTAAGGAATTATTACAATGAGCCACAAATTTTAGCAGTGTTTCCAAACCTATCGGCTTAGAATGGGCCTTTACTCATTTACGCCATATTTGTGCGAGTGTTGACCTCGTAGCACCGCCCCGATTAAGGTTCTCAAAACCTAAAAGCTGAATATTGTATCACATTGCAAATAAATAAAAATTACAGTGGGTAGGACCATTTTATGTTTTTATTTACTTCCTACAGAAATGTATTTTTCGATTGGGAAACCAACCTACCGTGACCTTTCGAGATCAACATTGGTAGATCGTGAAGCTTTAGGACCAAAATATAACCTTATACGTTGGAGGGAAATTAAAAAACATATGCCGGCGTCTTCAGATTGACTCGAAATATTCGTAAAAAAATATAAGGGCGCACGCATCCCGGGGGCCACTTTCATATAAGTATGGGTATTTAACAACGTGCCACGGCAGTAAGGATTTAAAATCTGACACACATTGCGACAGCCCAAAACAAATCGGAGAGTCATTTCTAATTTTCAATTAAAATTTAGGGGAAAAGAAATTTATTGTGTTGATAAACTCAAATATAAAATAAAAAATTAGAGATAAAATATTAGAAACGTTAAAAGATTTGTGATTAGAGATTAGAACAAAAAGTAAAGCGGGATTTAAAAAAAGAATTGCGTATTTGCTATACCTGTGGCAAACTTGATGAATGATCCTTTTTTAGCACCAAAGGATGAAGGAATACGGAGAAAGTGATGTCAGGTTTGCAACCCAAATAGTACGTGTTTTGAAAAGAATTGTTTGCGAAATGTAGCACCCAACGCTTCTGCAGCCACCGCTCCTAGAGGCTGACAATCTAGTGGATCGTCGATCTTAACAACTTAACACTTCACGCACTAGCCTGAGGAGAACTCTGCACGAAGATCTCGAATAATTCGCTAACAAGCTCCAACTGACTCAACAATTGAAGGCGTATGACTACTCGATTCGTTATCGCTTCGCAGTTTGGGCCTCAAAGAAACTTTAAAATTACAACGACTTTAAACGGAAAATGTAACGAGGCTCATTTTTATCTTGGAAAACCCGCACATTATTGTCGAGAAGTCATTGCATGCACAGAGAATGACAGAATGGTGCGGATTGTGGAGTGGTGGAATCATTGGATCATTTTCTTTGTTGCCACGGTTGCTTTCGCCGGTATTTGACTGATTTTTTTTTTTATTTGGCCAACCCAAGGGTCTGAACCGCCATTGCTAACCTGAACTTCTTGTCCGAATTTACAATGGTACAAACCCCACATGATAGTGGGCCGCTACTCTGTAGTGAATCTTATGATGGGTGAAGATATGCGATATTATGATGAAGTTGATGTTTGTAAGTAAAGATAGGCGATAATTATGATGAAGTTGATGTTTGTCAATGTTGTTGTATCCGATAAGTGGTGGAAAATGGAAATGTTAAGTGTGGCCATGGATTTGAGCATTGAGTGGTAAATTATGAAATGTATACTGACATCTAGTTTGTTCATAAGGTAAGGAGATTATACTGATGTCCCAAGAGTTCAACTTCAATAATGTCCAGAAAGTCGCAGATGATGAAGATCTTTTCGATGCCGTTCAATTCTAGATATTCTGCAATCAAGCCTGAGCGACAAAGATGGCAGAAGGCCTGCCTCGGTTAGAGTGCTTGCTGCATTCGAAGATAATGTGGGATGCGGTTTCAAGGGTATCGTACTTCCAGGATGAAATTACTTTCATTCTAGCCAGTGTTGCGTTGCAAAAAGAGTGATCTGTAAGAATGCGTTTGATAGTCCTTACTTTTTCCGGTGGCGCGTTGCATTCACTAAACCATGGTCTTCTTGTAGCTCTCGGGAAAATCTTGTAGAAGTGTGAATTACTCCCAGCCGCTATTATTGCATATTGTGTTGTCCACTCTTGCAAGAGCCTCTCCTCGATCATCGCTACCGCATCGGCAATAGTCCACTTGATGTCTAGTCGATCTCCTTGTATCCTGGTCTACTTTACCGCCGGGTCTGCTAACTCATTGTGGTAAATATTACAATGACCAGGGATGAAGCAGTGTTCTATTCCGCCAGGTATTTCCTCTACCAACGAGATAAGTCAGTCAATCAGGTAATTCTTATGTATTTCTTTGCCTATTGCCTGTAAGCCACTGAGGCTTTTGGTCAATATTGCAATTTTGAAAAACTAACATATTGTCCTTTGCGAATTCTAGTGTCTTTATTATAGCTAGCAATTCTGCCAACCTACAAGACATAGCTTTGTCTATGAAAAAGGATTTGATTGTGTCTGATGCAGTGTGCACAAATGCGCAGCCAGTACCATCGCTCGAGACCGAACCATCGGTAACAAATATTTTGAACCCTTGACTGCCTAGGTAATCGAGTTTTTCCCTCATTAGGCTCTGCACCATTTCATGATTAGCCTCAGCTTTATTTTGGCTGCGCCTTTGAAGATATCTTTGTCGATTAGTATGTTTGTACTTTCCTGGTGCATAATTTTAGTCTTACCAATGTCTACTAAAATGTTCCCGTGTTTCTCAAAGACTTTGGCGTAGCTGGTGTTAAAATATAACTGCTGCAAAATATTGGAGCTGGCCTTGAACTTGCTAAAAGCTCTTCGTGTTATGTTTGACGTATTCGAATTTTGGCCGGACGAAGGCCCTGAAAAACCTGAGCCTTTTTGGCGTCGATTCCAAATCTGCAGCCGCCCAATACTTTGAGGAAGTTGCAGTTTCTGTCAACGACCGTTATAATACGTGCCACATGAACCCTGAGTTTTGGAAACACATTTCCTTGTGTGTTAAGCGATCGAATTGCAGTGTGTGGCTACGCGAGCGGGCATGCTGTTGCACGACTACTCGTAATAGTAACAACTTCTAAGCGAACAAGGGAAAGCCGTAATATCTTTTCTCTCCCTTACATGCATAGCGGCCTACTGGGATTGACTTGATTAGCGTAAAGGTAAAACACACAATTTATTAATTGGACATTTTTTAAGTATTTGACAGTATGGAGGGGGATCATGCTGATCCGCCTCCACAATTACCTCTACCCCCGGCTCCTTCTGGGGAAAATGCAAAAGATAAAAGCCTGCAGGTAGCAGAGATATAAGTAGTTCCAGAACGAAGGCTACTAAGATTGAAACAACGATCGCAGTAAACGACAAACAGGGACCAGCCCATTCAGTACGTTTATGGAGAGGAACACACGAGGCCCTTTATCGTTTAGGTGGATACGATCAGCGAAAGCACTGACCGCAAATCATTAAAAGAACTCTCGCTCGCGATATTCTTGACATCTCCAAGGCGGGATACCAGCCAATCATTATGTCCCACTTCATAACGAAGATGGGCATAATGTACAATGTTCCTAATGACTAATGATTTTACAATTTGCCGAACTTTGGACATGCATCACATTGAGATTGGGAGAAGGACGTGTGGATACTGAACGTGTCAAAATTCTGTTCAAATCCAGTAAGGTACCCACAGAGGTTACCATGTACGGAGACAGACTGGTGAAAAAAGAAGAACCAGTAATTCCTATTTTCTTTTAGTCAGTGCTTAAATGCCACCGATTTAAACACTACGCTAAATATTTTTTTCTTTGTTTTTGTTTTTAAACAAATGACATATGAATAAGACCCGAATGTCATATGAGTTTGACAATCGAAATTCGCAGGGTTGCATATGATTATTTGTTGTTGGGCAAATGAGTACCTTCTATATTTGTACCATGCGAGTGTGTGTAAATTGGCTACTAAAAATAACAAAAACACAAATACCATATTCAGGCAATATTGAATTTTCACAACCGAAATAAGGGTCATTGCACATTCTCATTTCTGATATAATAATTTGTTCAGATTCACAACAGATTTTTGCAATAGAATTTCCCAAAAATATCACATTTTTGCAGTGATGGAGCAAGTATTTTATGTATTCATCACCTTTATACGTTTGAGATTCAGGGCTTCAACAGTCGATGATTTCGATTTCAGCAAATTTGCACACATAAAAGCACTTATTCCGCCACCGACTATTAAAAAATATTTCACGTAATTGCGTTGTTTTTCCCGTGTGTAACGCACATTATGTAGATTTCTTTGCAAAGGCCGTAGGTTTTTTGTAAAATGCACTAAACTTTTACTAATTAATAATCTATTGCAGACGTTCATCGCCATTCCGTACGTGAAATTCCACTGCGGATGACTACCGTTCAGTGCTGCCTATCCCGAAATTGTTTTGTTATTATGACGTTTTAATGAATATTTTTTATCTGGCGTTTTTAAAATTGTCGTTACAATAGAGGTGTTTCTGGCAGCAAAAACGCAATAGTGACGATATTTGTTAGCAAATATATTCGTTTAAGCACTTAAACTCAACAACTATCAAATATAAGCCTCTATCCAGGCTAAGTACATAAAGGTTACAAACATTTTTTTTCTAAAAACCGCACTGAATTAAATCTATTTCTATTTTCTCTGCGTATGGGCTAGTAGTTTTTGTGCATATTTGCAGTAGGAAGAAGAAATCATAAATTTTAAACGTATTTGCGGGAAAGCTAATTTTAAAATACAATAGACCATAACAAGAAAATTATAGTAAAATTAAAACAATTTTAATGTTCATGCAATTGACATCGGCCCATCCGTCGCAGTGTTATGTTTCTACTTTCAGTACACCAGACTTAAAAGCGGCATCAGCTCAAACCCGCAGCGCGCCGCCGATTGATTTTTTGCTTTACTTTTAGCCTGGCCGCCGATTTAAACGTCTAAAAGCCTCCGCAAATATAGACTGAACAGTTATTAAAATAGTTATATAATGAACAAATGGGTTAAATATTAAATAATTCTTTTTTTTTGCTGAATTTAAATGCTTATTACTGGCTTAACATGATAGTTACATTTTAACCTAAACATTAATTTTAGATTTATTTTCCTTTATACATATATATTGTGAAAGCTTCCTTACTTGGATTGAAAAAAAAACAAACACAAAATGATGTTCAGGCGCTGCCAGTTGCTCAAAGATATGAAATAATCAAGCCGCCGATCCAAACACACACTTTAAAGTCTGATAGCAACATGCAATGAAGGGGGTAAATAAATGCATTTACATTGAATTTCCGCACCGAGTTCAGAAAAAATATCGTTTTGGCAGACAGATGATACTGGGGCTTAGTAAATTGCAAGAGAAATACAAATATTCCATATTAGACTGATAACGAACTGAAGACAGATCGCACAAGACCAAAGTATTTGGAAATAAGTCACACAAATTTAAACAATTGTTTGCAATGCCTCTGGTGTTAATCATAACAATTTTCATAGCCCTTCACAAAATTGATATATATTTATATGAAGTTTAACACATTTTCACATGCTATCTTAGTACCAGACTTAAAGTACTATTCAGACTGATGCGACACGATAAAACACAACAAAATATAAAATTTATTTACACACGTCCTTTTGGAAGCATTCATACCTAAGCGACACGACAAAAAATCGAAATTGGCTGAGCGGCGACAAAACCAAAAATGGAGCGTTTTTGTCGCCCACTTTTTGTATTGTCGAATAAATTTAATCAAATACATGACAAATACAATAACATTATTTTCATAGTTACAGCGTCAAAACATCATTGGTGTAAATATGCTAGCGATTGTCGTGTGATAGGCACGAGTGTCGCAGCGGTAGCGTTTTGTCGTGTCTTGTCGTTCTGAAGTCTACTTTACATCGCAGTTGTATTTTTTTAGGATTAATTTGACTACTCCTGAGCTTGGTAAGTTGACATCACTGCAGTTGTTGTCAAATCGATATCAATTTTTGTGGCTATCGATTTTTTCATAATCGATTATAATTTATCTAAATCGATTTCATTTCGTTTTATTGTTTCATAGCAAAATTTAAAATTAAAAAATTTAAAAACAGGAATATTTACTGTTTGTGAGTTAAACGTGAGAGTTATATATATATATATATATATATATATATATATATATATATATATATATATATATATATATATATATATATATATATATATATATATATATATATATATATATATATATATATATATATATATATATATATATATATATATATATATATATATATCTATATCTATATATCTATATATATAAAAGAAAGTGTCCGAAGCGATGTAATCCCATAACTCGAGATTGACCAAACCGATTTTGATGATTTGTACTTTGTTGGAAAGGTATTTTCTCAGCACGGGTTTTAAAAAAAAATACAAAAAAACAATAAAAAATAACTTCAAAATTTGAAAATGTCTGATTTTTACCACCCAGCGTGTTTCGACAGGTTTATTTTCAATTTTCTTTTTTCATTAAGTATATAAAAATGAAATGTGCTTTGCTACACCGCTTAAAACTTGAAAACGACTGGGGAAAACTGGATACTTCCTTCTGGGGGTTTGTTCATAATCGAAATTTTGGAGTGTGGGCGGAGGAGGCGTAACAAAACTGTTTTTGAGCTAGAAGGCTGACAATCGGTACAAAATTTTAGGTTACGATGGTCTGTTGATGATTTATGTGTAGTTTGCATGAAACCGGCATTTGAAAAATATTTGGTATGATGGTTTAGTAACAAAACACATTTCATTTATATCTTTATTAGGGTGATCCATCTAGAGGAATTTTTTCAGAACAAAAAAATATAAAAATTCAAATCAAGAGTCTTTATTGGTAATTTAAAAGGACATTTTATGGCATTTATTTTTTGAAAATAATTTCCTTCAAATGTTGGCAATTATGGAAATGAGCGTTAGTCGAGAAACGGGAAGATCCTCTGTTTTCGTCCAAAATTTTGTTCAATGATGAGGCCCATTTCTGGCTCAACGGCGAAGTCAATAAACAAATTTGTCGCATTTGGGCTGAAGAGCAAGAAGAGGTTCAAGAGGTGCCATTATACCCAGAGAAAACCACGGGTTGGTGCGGTTTATAACTAGGTGGAGTTATCGGTGCATATTTTTTCAAAAATGATGATGGCCGGAACGTACCCATGAATAACCATATCAATTTTTTTGCTATCTGAAATTGAAACCCTTAATCTTGACGACACTTGGTTTCAACAGGACGGCGCCACATGCCATACAGTTAACTTAACAATGGATCTATTTGGAGGTCATTTCGAAAAGCAGCTAATTTCATGTTTTGGACAGGTGAGTTGGCCGCCTTGATCGAGTGATATCACACCTTTAGACATTTTTCTTTGGGGTTACGTAAAGTCTATGCTGACAAACCAGCTACGATTCAGGTTTTGGAAGCGAACATTACGCGTGTCAATAAATTGAACCCTCAGAATGGAAACCCTGAGGCGTAGTTGCGGCCAACATGTGAAGGAAATTATATTCAAAAAATAAATGCCATAAAATGTCCTTTCAAATTACCAATAAAGATTCTACACTTGATTTGAACTTTTATATTTTTGTTTGTTCTGAAAGATCACCCTATAGATGAAATCGTGAATTGGAACGCGTTCCTACGACACAATAACTTTGCAACAACAAATACAAACAAATATTCCACTGTTGAATAAACAACAAATGAGTGCGTATGATACACTGATAAAGGCTGTCGATGATGGAAATGCTGGACTATTTTTCCTTGATGCGCCCGGCGGAACAGTGAAACGTTCCTGCTATCATTGATGTTAGCAGCAATACGTGCTCAAAGTGGTATTGCTTTAGCATCTACCGGAATTGCTGCAACACTGTTGGAAGGTGGAAAAACCGCACATGCAGCACTAAGGCTTCATCTAAACCAGCACATCAACGAAAATCCTGTTGGCAACTTTTTAAAGCAATCAGCCATTGCAAAAGGGTTGAAAAATTGTAAATTTATAGTATGGGATGAGTGTACGACGGCGAACAAACGATCATTAGAAGCACTCGATCGAATATTGAAAGATTTGCGCAACAATAATAATCGCTTTGGTAGCGTGAGGATACTGTTGGCAGGCGACTTCCGACAAACACTTCCCGTGATTCCGAAATCAGATGAATTAAATGCATGCCTGAAGTCATCCTATTTGTGGCGATACGTGAAAACTATTCCATTGAGAACCGCAGAAGTTTTCTTAAAAGAACTGCTGAGAATCGTAAATGGAGAAATTCCAGTAAATACTTCCAATGGTTTAATATCGATTGCACCTACCATTTGCCAATTTATTTCAACCAAAGATGAACTCATCACTAATGTTTATCCGAATATCGTAACTACAATTGGTTGAGCGCACGCTTCATTTTATTAGCGAAAAATACTGATTTCAATGACTTAAATTGGACGATTTTAAATCAAATTCCGGGAGACTAGCTTTCATACAAATCGATCGATCACATTGAAAACGAAGACGATGTCGTCAAATATTCAGTGGAATTCGTAAACTCTTTAGATTTGCCTGGCGGCTTCATCATTTGTTTCTTAAAGTTGGATCTGTCATCATTATGCTACGAAATCTGCACCAAAACTGTGTAATGAAACTCGCCTGATTGTGATAAAGCTAATGAACAATGTGATAGTGAAAGGGCCTTTCAAAGGAGAAGAATATATAATTCCGTGAATTCCCTTGACTTCAACTGATTTGCCATTTCAGTTCAAACGAATTCAGTTCCCACTGAAACTTGCATTTGCGATGACCATAACAAGTCATTTCAAGATTTATGTCGCTGGAAGTGTGCGGCATAAATCTGGAAATGTCATGCTTTTCACAGGGCATGTTTTCGAGTTGGGAAACCGTCCTCACTATTTATTTATGCAGAAATCAAAAAATGAAGTGTATCGTGCAGCCTTAAATTGAATACATTTATTGTTCTATTCTTTTTTTAGATTTCAATAAAATGATCAGAATACCTTATTCTATTATTTCGGCTCCAGTAAAAGTTATTTGAATAAAATTTGTATCCCGTACAAATGCCATTTGCACGGTGCAACTGCATTTCTTCATCAAAATATGAATCCACCACGACTTTGCAACTGAACCAGACTTTCAGTGAAAATAAAATTTGAAGGCAAAACAACGTTGGCCGGGTCAGCTAGTATATATATATATATACACACACATCTTTTCAAATTATTTACCTTGTTTAAATTAATTTGGTATTAAAACAAGGAAAATACTCGTAATGGTTAAAGATTTTATATACATTGAACAGGGATTAAACCGGCTCAAGACCTCTTGCTTCTATATTTAAATAGAAGACAAGTTTTTAACAAAATAGCAGAGTGACATTGATTTTTGTGGCTGCACACTACTTTTATCATGATTTCGGGTCCGTGACAACCCTCTTCAGAAAGCCTTGCTGCAATTGTTGAAAGTAAAACCGAACTCTATAAGGCCAGGCTCTCCACAAACGAATGAGAACTACTGTTGTAAACCTTACTTTTCAAGTTTTCTTCACACAATTGCCCACAAAAATACAACTCACTCTTGCCAGCTCTAAAGAGACTCCACATCGAGAGCCATCAATATAGAAGCAAGAGGTCTTGAGCCGGTTTAATACCTGTTCAATGTGTAAAAGCAACAGACCGAAATAAAACAAACGAGCTAAACATACGTACATGCACGGCACGGCACACAAGTTGACATAGCCAACTAAACTCTTTTTACAACACACACACACGTTGTTGAAAAAAAGAAATTAGCTAGACTCTCTACCATGCATTTATTTAGTAGTTGGTCCATGTTTGACAAAACTACCAATTGTCTTTTGTTGAAGAGTGTCAAAAGGGTCATAGGGAGCACATAGAGTAGGGCCTTGAATTTAGACAAATCTTAAATGTTAATGCCTATTGAGATAACTGAGATAAATCCATTGTTTTTGCGTAACAATACATCGATTGTCGAAAGCGCCCAATTTTCGGTACTGAAGACACTTTAGCACTATGGGCCAAGGCTCCAAATATATTCGAAATGTAGAATAGATGTTAGTTTCGGATTCTTGACGACACATTTTGCTGTTTTTTAATACCCATGTGTCCAAAGTCAAAAGAGACCGATTTTTGGGACCTAGGGCCGGTCTTAAGTACAGGCACATATTTGGATTTGTAAGAAAATTTCAATGTTTCCTGATATTCATAAGTTTCCGAACGTAACGGTATGGTTTAAGGTCACCAGGGTTCATAAACCACGCCCCTAGGTCGAGGCCATCAATTTAGTGGAGTGCAAAATTGACCCATATCGTAAATATAGGTATATATTTGGTTTTATAAGAAAATGTGTTACAGTTTCTGGATAATCATATCTCCCCGAATATTACAACTTATCTCTCTTTACAACACGTTGCAAAAAATCTATAGATGGCTCTGAATGTGAAGTCTCTGAAGATGTGAAAAAGGTGAATTGTATTTTCGTGGTCAATTGTTTGAAGAAAAATTGAAAAATGAGATTTACAACCGCAGTTCTCATACTTTTGGTGAGAATTTGGTCTTTAAGAGTTCAATTTTCCTTTCAATAATTGCTGCGAAGCTTTCTGATGAAGTTCGTCACGGGCCCGAAATCGGTATAAAAACAGTGTGCAGGCACGAAAATCTCACTTTGCCATTATGTAAATGTCACTTTGCCATTATGTAAAAAACATGTCTTCTATTTAAATGTAGATGCCAGAGATCTCGAGCCGGTTAATCGCTGTACATTACGGGATGGGTTTTAGGTCTCTGGGCCCGTAGGTTAAGGCAGCTATTTCAGCCAAATCGTAAAATTCAAATTTATTCCACTGTTTTTGAGTTCACAGAGGGGTATGTTCGTAAGCAGGGTTTAAAAGCACCAGTCCGCTAACCATTAGCATCATTTTGCTAAACTAATGCTAACAATCTTTTCCACAAGCCAGAGCTAAAACTAATGTCCGAATAACGTTAGCTCGCGTTAGCGTTAGTCAAAAAAATGACACACCTCTGCTAACCACAATTGACTAATGTGCTGCTATAAATTTGCTAATTTTGACTAACCATTTTTCGTTAGCAAAAAATTTGAGCTGGTTTCAGTGTTGTCAACGGAACATGACGCAAAGTATCCAATAGTGGTACCGTAGTGGGGATTTCTGATACAAGATTTTTTAAATAAATAGCCTTCAAAAATTAAAAAATTGTTAAACACATTAGTTGAAAAAAAATATAAATTTATTTTAGTTTGAAAGAACATTCAAAAGGAAATGAGATTAGTTGAATATGGAAAATAAAAATAATTAATTTTTTTATAATAAACGGAATCTTATTGTACAGAATATTTATTCATCAGCACAAAGGTCAAGTTCGGATATGGCTGTATGCAGAAACTCAGGATTAAGCTTTACTAATAAAAGATTTTCCAGAGTATCTGAGTGTCAATGAGTGAATGAGTCAAAAGAGCAATTGCACGCTTTCGTAGTGTTTCTATTTTCTCTCTTTGTCCGTTTTCGAACAGTGTCAATAACTTCTGAACGAATGCCCTAAATAAACGCGAAATGATGGACTATTTTTCTATTAAAACGCTCAATATGTATGTTTGAAAAATATTGAGAATATTAGGTTAAACAGTCATACTATTTATTCTACGAATATTTATTATTTCAGCATTTTCATAGTTCGTTATGCATCTCCTCAATCCAATGTTAAATGTGGAACATATAACATTCCCGTTGGAAGTTAAACGGATCTAACCATGTGGACTCCACTATGCAGTGATTTATTAGTCATTGTACATAACATTATATTATATGTATAAACAATATGTAAATATATACGAGTACCTACCTCGAATTATTTCTGTGCTATTAATTTCACTTGTTTTTATATATATACCTTTAACAGCTACAGAAACGCACAGCAATATTGTTTCATGCGATTTTTTAAAAACACAACTTATTGTCTATCAAAGGTAGGCAACACCGTACTCGAGCCGAACACAATTTTCGGTTACACACAAAAACCGAACCAAACACACAAGTCGAAATTAGTCACCAAATTAGCACAATTTAGCAAAGACGTTAGCAAAATCAGCAGTTGCTTCTTCTTCCATTGCTAATAATATATGCATATTTTGGTTAGCGTTAGTTTATTTTGCTAACGCTAACTGAATATTACGACTAATTTAGTTTTAGCATTTGTTCGCATATTAGTTTTGACTTTTTTATGCTAAAACTAATTGACAAATTCTGTACTTTTGACTAAAATTGCGTTAGCATTTTAAACCCTGTTCGTAAGAACATATTTTTCGGCATCTCAGGCACCCCATGTAGGACCAATGACCACGTCCATTTTTGGGGCGTTTAATGCCTTTATGGTTACAACTTCCAAGCACTATTTTTTTTTAATTGCAGATATATAATTATAGTGTAAAAGTAAAAAAAAAATCATTAGGGATTTTTTTAAAACACTCAAAATGGAACTTTCTGCTCGATTTGATCAATTTTCAATACCAACCGTTCTGCAATCGTAAGACATATATCTGGTAATTTGTGAGCCTCTAGCTTTTTCGCTTTTTTAAACTGAATTGTGTTATCAACAGAACAAATGACGGGCGGACGGACAGGCGGACACAACTATGTCGTCTATTTTTACGTCGATCAATAATATATGTACTTTAGAGGGTCACAGGTAAGTATATCGAGATGTTACAAGCGGAAGGACAGACTTATATATACTCCCATCCTATGGTAGAGAGGTTAAAAACTGTTCGAACCTATAGGATATTGAATATACTGCATTAAACTTGGGTATTACAAGAAATAAACACCATTATGTTCGGCTAAATCGGAGAAATAACAGTTACTCGTATCAAATTTTTGACCCTTACGAATATAAGGTCACAGTCTCAGTTTAATCTTAAAACTAATATTATATACGCTCTAGAAACCTAAATTGGCCGATTGGAAGGCAACCAAATTTGTCTATTGAAAGTAAAGTTATGATATACAGGGTTTTCCATTGAGGACATAACAATTTTATATATTAATAAAACACAAAATATTTAAGATAAAGTGTTCAAATTTATTCTAGGTGCAAATGTTACATTTTAAGAATGAAAGTCGATTTCGGTCATATGACCACCACGATCCAGTGTACAGCGATCTATTCTTCGGACCCAATTTTCACTACTCTTGCACACATTTCGACCGGAACGTTAGCAATTTCGCGTTGGATGTTGTCTCTGAGCTCATCTAAAGTTTTTGGCTTGTTGGTATACCCAATGACGATGTGGCCCCATAGAAAGAAATCCAATGGCGTTAAATCGCATGAAGGAGGTGGACCGAATCATTTCTCGAGATAAGGCGTTCACAGAATTTGTCTTTTAGTAAATCGATTGTAACGCATGCTGTGTGGCTAGTGGCACCGTCTTATTGAAACCACATATCGGTGATGACAAGCTCATCCAATTCTGGCCAAAAATTATTTTCTAACATGGCACAAAAGCGCTCTCCATTTACAGTGACATGACGATTGTTTTCATAGAGGACAAATAGAGAGTAATTTTTTGCGTATGCAATTGTGTCTCTTGAAGCACATGTGGGTCTTGTTGCTGCCCAATAATACATATTTTTTTATTGACAAAACCACTCAGGCAGAAATGAGCTTCATCGCTGAAGATGATTTTTCGATGAAATTCTGGATTTTCTATGAAATTCTGGAAACTTTGCCAGAGCCCAATCGGAGAAGTTTCGGCGTTTCAAATGATCAAGTGTCTTTAGTTCTTGAGCTAGTTTGATCTTTTAAGGATTAAGGCGAAGTACTTTTCGTACGCTAAGTGTGGTTTGAGAGATGCCCAATTCTTGAGAACGACAACGACGTAGAATCAAATGATTTAGCTCATTTTGAACAATCTGTCGAGTGGGACGAATATTACGGCCGAAAATTGGAGTAAGCGCTCTTAAAGTTGCGACCACCGAATTTCAGTAGTAATTTTTAATAATTTCCAAACGTTGATCGCCAGTGATTAGTATAGTAAATGCTCCCTGGCATGTCCGAAACTGTGACCTACTTCGTGATTTAAATACAGGATGGCTGATGAAAGCCGCCACTAAAAAAAATTTAATAACTTTTTTTTATTCAATAAATCTGGTAATTTTATTTTTATTTTGCAGATTGATTTTAGACTTAACAAAAATGAATAACTGGGAAACTGAAACAAGAATTTGGACTGTCCGCTGCTATCACGCACGGGAGTTTGTATTTAACAATTTTGCCTAGCCTGAAACAGTTAACAGAAGACTTTACTATCGAAACCCTTTAGTTCGTGCGTTGGAAACAATCGCTGCTGCTATACGTAACAATCCAAGAGTTTCGACAAGAAGCTTATCTGCTCAAATGGGTATAAGCAGACAATCATTGCAGTTAATTATGCACAAAGATTTGGACTTATTCCCATATAAAATTCAAATGGCCAACAAATTGAACGCAGCAGACTTTCCGATTCGCTTGGAATTTTGACCGAAGATGCTTCAAATGGTGGAAGAGGACGGAAACATGTTGAACTGTCATTTCATGTCTGACGAGGCCCATTTCGATTTAAACGGCAACATAAACAAACAAAATTGTCGAATATGGAGTGCTTCCAACCCATAGATACTCCATGAGAAGGAATTGCAGCCACTTCGTGTCACAGTGTGGTGTGTAGTTTTATGATGCTGCATTGTCGGGCCCTACTTTGTCGAAGAAAACGGTCACACCCTTACGGTTACTGGAGACCGTTACTTGAGCATGTTGAAAGGGTTTTACGCCGAATGTGAATTTCTTTCCACTCTGTGTGAGTGAACTTAGCAATCCATTCGAGAAACAATTGCGACTATTCCTGCCTCAACTCTCCAAGCAGTAATGAACAGCAAGAGAGGGACATTTTTATAAAACTACGATGGTTGCTATTTATATTTCAAGTCCGGCAATAAAAACACAATAATTTTTCATTGGAAATGGTTTTATTGTTTTTCAAAATATTCTCCTTTAAGATCATACACTTTTGCATGCGCGCAAACAAACTTTCGAAGCACTTTTTCCACTCCGATTGAGACACCTCCAAAACATGATTTTTGAACGCTTCAACAGCTGCTTCGGGCGATGAAAAACGTTGACCATGCATTTTTTTCTTGATGATTGGGAATAAGAAGAAGCCATTGGGTGCCAAATCAGGGCTGTACGGTGGATGGCCAATCAATTCGACATTTTGAGTGGTCAAATAGCTCATCGTTTCAGCTGATGTGTGAGACCTTGCATTGTCATGATGCATACCACTGTTGGGAAACAGATGGTTGTATACCGCTCAGAATTGACCGTCCTACGTTCCACTTATGACACTGTGGCCGGTTATACCGAAAAAAACGCAATGATTTGCTTCGATGTACTTCTTCCACGAACAACTTTTGTTGGATTTGGCTCGTATTGAAAGACCCATACGGTCAATTGCTGTTTTGTTCCGGGTTCATGCATAGATCCATGATTCGTCACCTGTGACAATGTTATACACTGCCTTTGAGCTACCGCAGTTATACATTTTCAAAATCTCTTTGCACCAATCCATACGAGCCTTTTTTTTGAGCATTCGTCAAATTATGTGGGATCCAACGAGAACAATTTTTTTCATGGCCAAATGAACATGCAATATCTAATTGATGCTTGTCATACTAATGCCCAAGGATGCCAAAATCTTACGATATATCACATTTCGGTCTTGCTTAATCAGTTCACGCACAGCATCGATGGTTTCTGACAAAGTGAACGAAGTGGGACGTCCTTCACGAAATTCATCCTAGAGCTAACGGCGTCCGAGACTGAACTCTTGGTACCAGCGATTAACAGTGGTTTTTGATGGTGCTTTATCGCCAAAAGTCGAAACAAGTTGTCATAAACACTCTTGTCTCGATAACCCACGCTGAAAATCATAAAAAATCATCGCACGAAAATGTTCACGGGATTATTCCATTTTTTGACTGAGATGAATTTTTAACGTTCTGAGTGAAGTTATGCTGAAAAATGTCAAAGTTTCCAATGGAAGTTCCAGTTTGCATCTGGGAACACTAGTACTGTCAGGACCCGAAATATAAATAGAAACCCTCGAAATTGAGCTATACTTATATTTAATAAAATTAATGAGCTCGAACATGAATAAAGAAAAAATAAATTTCATACACTAAAAGGCAATATTTCTATGAATTCCATTAATGTAGCAATATTCCTCAGCCACCCTGTATTTGACACAGTTCGCGAAACGATAATTAAGAATGTTATTTCCCACCAGAATAGGATATTACACCACAAAAATGATGAAGCCAAATCTCCCTCCAGCGGAACTAGCCAACGTAGAAAGCTGCAACATACCAGGCCATTGGAACTAGTACCACCTGATCAATAAAAGTCCAGCCAATGATGCTTTTCTAAAATATTATATTTATCATATGTGACGCTTAAAATAAGGGTAAAAAAAAACAAATTTTAATTTTTTTTCTTTTTTTGATGTGGACAACATCTGAGCATCGAATGAGACCGATCCCATGCCACAAAAGTGTTCCCTCCCAGAGATGTGCGCGTTTTATAAAAGTGAATTTGACGATTCTAAGCACAAATAGAAAGGGACCTAATCTTTAAAATGGCTCTCCTGAACAAAGCTGGTTTTTAACCATAGGTCCCTTTCTATTTTTCGCGTCACATATATATTTGAATTTGTAGTGAAATATGCTTAAAATTGAGAATGTGTTCATATTAAAAATTGGTGGCCACGGGTACGTACACAGCAATTAAAAATAATGTCACATTTGAATTTGTGTGAAAATTTTATTATTTTTTGGTACTTGTTAAATAGGTCGGACTTTCACTCAAATTTAAACAATAAAAATATTTATGGCTAATAATTTAATTACTATATCAAACTAGAAAAAAAACTATAGTCGGGTGTGGCCGACTATATGCCCTTTTCTTCAGGATGTTCTGAAAAGTCAATTGAAAACAGGTTTATGGAGCCCCTTCGAAGGGCTCTAATGTTACCCAGATATAGAAACTAGTGTCTCATTTCAATTTGTGAGAAGATTCGGCCCTTTTAACACGTCTATGTTAAAAGGGCCATATCTTAAGTCCTTGTGTCCGTCACCCCAATTAGTTCAAATTGCAAAAATAATTTTGTTTATGGCTACTTGAGTCAAAAGTAAAATATTATACTAGAAGCCGTTTTCGGGACCAAACCATTAGTGTGACGACAATTTCATAAATGGCCCTATATGGTCCAATTTACGTAGAACTTTACTCACTTTGACTGGCTCCGCAATCTCTTGTTAATCCGGTCTTGTTTGATAAATGATTAAGAAACACTTATAAACACGCCCAAGACGTGCTTCCATTTTCTAATTCCAAGGATATTCTTATCATCCTCTGATTGGTATCTCCACCGAAGTCTCGCTCTTCCCTGTCCGCGGTAATTACCGTCAAACACACTCCTGGAGCTTTTGTTTCTATTCGACTAACATGTAAAGGGTTTTTCAATAGGGACATAACAATCTCGTATCTTTATTCCAATCTATAACGACGATCTATGGTTTTAACAGGACGGTGCCACTTGCCACACAGCTAACGCAACAATGGCTCTTTTGCGCGACAAATTCAATGGCCGTGTTATCTCACGTCGTGGCGATGTAAATTGGCCGCCAAGATCACGTGCTTTGACACCGTTGGACTTCTTTCTTTGGGGTCATTTGAAAGAAAAAATGTACGTCGATAAGCCAGCAACAATGCAAAAGCTAAAGGATGAGATAATTCGTCACATTAACGGCATAGAACCTCAATTATGCCTCAGCGTCATCGAAAATGTGGACCATCGGAAGGAGGTGTACCGCCAAGGTCGCGGCGTCCATAGTCGCCACCTGACCAGTTTTGCCGAAGAAACAGGCGACCATTTGCTTCGAAGTGCTTCATCCACGAACAACTTTCGTTGGATTTGTCTGGTCTTCGAAGACTCACACGGTCGATTGCTGTTTTGTTTCGGGCTCATACGTATAGATCCATGATTCGTCACCCCTGACGATCTTAAAAACGCCTTTTTAAGCACCGCGATAGTATTTTTTCAAAATTCCTTTGCACCAATCGAGACGAGCCTTTTTTTGAGCGTTTGTCAATTGTGCGGAATCCAATTTTTTACGGCCAGGTGTTCATGCAATATCGAATGTATGCTGGTGGAAGAAATGCCCAAGGATACCTCTATCTCACGTTATGTCACGTGACGATCTTGCATTATCAATTCACGCACGGCATCAATGTTCTCTGGCACAGCGGCCGTTTTTGGACGACCTTTACGACCTTCGTCTTTGAGCGAGCGTCGGCCACGATTGAATTCATTAAACCAGTTTTTCACAGTGCTATAGGATGGTGCTTCATCGCCATACAGAGATTTAAGTTCATCGATGTACTCTTGTCGTGATAATCTACGTTGAAAGTTGTGAAAAATTATCGCACGAAAATGTTCACGAGTTAATTCCATTTTTTTGGCCAAATTTATTATTTCAAATCGCTGTAAACAACACAAATAATGGTCGTACGCCAAAACGTTCTAAGTACGTTTATGCTAAAAAACGTCAAACTTTCCAATGGAAATGTCAGATGCGCCAGGCAACACGTAGTGTTGCCATGGACAGAAATATATATAGCAACCCTCGTACCAATAATTTGTTTTTTACTGCTTGGAGAGTTGAGACAGGAATAGTCGCAATTGTTTCTCGAATGAATTGCTCAAGTTCATTTAAATTTGTTGGTTTTGCTTTGTATACTTAAACTTCCTGTTTGCAATAACCCCACAAGAAAGACTTAGGGCCAGTAAGGTCAGGCGACCTGGAGGGCCAACGGAATGTGAAGTTTCTAGTTATCAGCTTATTGGGAAATTTTCGTCGCAATTCTGCCATAATAGGCCGAGCTATGTGAGGAGATTAATTTTCTTGCTGAACCACACAGAGTTTTGAAAGAAATTCTTAGTCGGCGTAATTCTGGATAGAAAAACCCTTTCAACATGCTCAAGTAACGGTCTCCAGTAACCGTAACTGTGTGACCTTTTTCTTCGAAGAAGGACCCGACAATGCAGCGTGATCAAACAGCACACCACACTGTGACACGAAGTGGATGCAATTCCCTCTTATGGAATATCTGTGGGTTGGAAGCTCTCCATATTCGACAATTTTGTTTGTTTATGTTGCCGTTTAAAAAAAGAAGGACCCTACAATGCAGCGTGATCAAACTGCACACCACACTGTGACACGAAGTGGATGCAATTCCCTCTTATGGAGTATCTGTGGGTTGGAAGCTCTCCATACTCGACAATTTTGTTTGTTTATGTTGCCGTTTAAGTCGAAATGAGTCTCGTCCGACATGAAAAGACAGTTCAACATGTTTCCGTCCTCTTCCACCATTTGAAGCATCTTCTGGTAAAATTCCAAGCAAATCGGAAAGTCTGCTGCGTTCAGTTTGTCGGCCATTTGAATTTTATATGGGAATAAGTCCAAATCTTTGTGCATAATTGAATGCAATGACTGTCATCTTATACCCATTTGAGTAGATAAGCTTCTTGTCGAAACTCTTGGATTGTTTTGTATGGCAGCAGCGATTGTTTCATTCCCTCCGAACTGAAAGGTTTCAATGGTAAGGTCTTCTGTTGACTGTCCCATGCTCGGCAAAATTGTTTACAAGTTTCATTATGGTCCATTTGCTTGAAGGAATGCCGCCAAACTTGCGCCTATACTCTCTTTGAACCGAAACTACGGACTCCAGCTCGTGATAGCGGCGGAAAATCCGAATTCTTGTTTTAGTGTCCCTGTTATCCATTTTTGTTAAATCTAAAAATTTATCTGCAGAACAAAAACAAATTTATTAAATAGAAAAAAATTATTAAATTGTTTTTGGTAGCGGCTTTCATTAACCACCCTGTAGTTGGTCTATGTGGTCTATGGCCGGTGCCAGGCCCCTTGGAAAAATGAAGTGAACGTAGTCGGGACTTCTCTAAATATACAGTGAATGCCATTACTATTCGGTTTTTCGTTGATTATTTGTTTGTAAGTCATATTCTTTATGGCATATTCTTTATGCATTTTTGTAAGTATTCAACTTTCATTTTACTCCATTCTTCTTGAACCCTATTTTTAAATTCACTTTTCTTTCGAAAATCCCACAGATTTTCGATCGGATTCATGTCGGGTGATTGTGATGGCGTATTTATGACTTTTGGGCAATTGTATAGTAACCATTCACGGACCACGTGGGCTTTATGCTTAGGATCATTGTCTTGGTATAACTTGAATGTAGATGAAATACCCATTTTTTCAGCAGATTGCTTCAAATTTTGTTTTAAAATTGTTAAATAAGATTCCTTGTTCATTATACCATCAATAAAAACCAGGTTTCCCACACCTTTTGCCGATATGCATCCCCACACCATGACACTTCCACCTCCGTGCTTTACTGCTGGAGTGATATTTTTCCCTTTCAGTTCCTCATTCGGCTTACGCCAAACCATGGTCTTCCCATCACGTCCAAATATGTTAAATTTGCTTTCATCAAGGAAAATTACATCATTCCACCAAGTTACATCCTTCTGAATATGTTCCTTCGCAAAATTGAGGCGATTTCTTCTATTGACCAAATTCACAAAGGATTTTTTTCGAGCCACTCCACCGTTGTACCTTTCTCTTTTTATTATGCGGCGTACAGTTGACTCAGAGATTGACTTTCCTAATTCCGTTTTAACTTCGGCCACAATTTTAGGAGCACTAAGGCCCGAATTCACCTATATTTTTCTCACAATATTGCGTAGTTCCATCTCGGTTAGTTTTTTGGGCTGGCCAGTTTGTTTCTTTAACTCAATTCTCCCCTTATTTTTGTATCTTATGACGATATCACCAATAGTATTAAGCTTTATATTTAACATTTCAGCAATTTATTAATACTTTTTCCATTTTTGTAATGTTAAATTACCAATTTTCTCAATTCTAGCGAAGTATTTTTTCCATTACGGCCCATGGTTTTTTAAGACCAAAAATTAAAAGAATGCTGTTTATTCACGTGATTTGATTTCTTTGTGTTTTGTTTATGTGTGATTCCCCACTTTCCAAAGAAAAAATGTAGCATTGAAGATTTACAGCGTTGTATTTTAGAGGTAGGGAAAAACCGAATATTAATAGCGCACAAATATTTTGATATATTCCGATTTGGCTGAATTTAACATAATAAAGTAAATATTACAAAATATATTATGAGTTAATTTTTACCTCTGAGTACGAATATGTATATTTCACAACGTAAAAGAAAAAAAATTATTTTTTAAAATCTTAAAGGGAAATTTTAACTTACAAAAAAATTCAACAAAAACCGAATATTAATGACATTCACTGTAAGTATAGTTTATCTATGTCCGCCGCCATCTATGTTTGCTGCTGGGTCCTCTACTTCAAGAGAATCTTTATTGGTAATGGTTTGAATAAGTGTTCAAAAACCCCATTAATAAAAAATTGTACCTAGGAACACAGTCTATGAAGGAATATTCGAAGATTTACACAGTGTAAAACCCAATCAAGTATCTGAGGAATCTCTCGATCGTTACTCAATCATTCTTCGTAGAAGCTTCCAATAAAGAAAACTGGCCATTAAAGTTTTCCCTAATGAAATTTTAATGTCAACTTAATAGTTTTAATGTCATTGACGTTAATTTCATTGGCTATTCCACGGAGTTATTAAAATGACAACAAAGACCCAATAAAAGATGAAAACGAGCCAGCCCAGTCAGACAATTGTTTTAATTTCCTAATAATTATTAAATCATCCAATGATTTATTGGCCATTAATCACAATGGGTCCGGATCGGTCTGTCCACTGGGAGAATTTAAACAAAGACAACAAACGCAACAATGGGCAAGATCTCGTGTTACCACAGCCGGACATCGCAAGACCATCGGACCGTCGGACGGTTCAGGCCACCGCCATGAAAGCCGGCGATAAATGCAACATTTCAATAATTAATAAGAATCGTAATAAAAACGTCAAAATATTACAGAAAATAAAAAAAAAACAAAATCGAGTCAATAGAATTGTCTGATTTTGGTGGCAGGCAGCATCGCTGAACGGCGCAACGGATGCCAACGAGACACTATCATTTCATTCCCACTTCCATTCAGTTCGATTTGAAATGGCTTTCCAAGGAGGTTGATTTCACTTGTTGCAGCTTCCCAACGCCATCACCGCGGACCATAACGTCATCATCATTGTGGTTATTACGATGATCACGTTCATTATGGCTAAAAAGACAATAGAGTTCATTCAGAATTATACGGTTTTGGTGGAACAATGCCGGGGCTTAGAGAAAAAGTCACGTACTCGAAATAATTTACAAATCATTTTCATCCAAACGGCTTAGAAGGGCTGCGCAGAGCAGCATTATAAGGTGTTGTGCCAACCATGGACTGGTGTGGAGAGGTACCCGCACCATTTGTGTGGCCATTAAATAGATTGAAATACTATGTGTGAATATGATCGCCTACAGATTTCCACTGCAACATGGGGTTCCATCGGCCGTCCCAAACCACTAACTGACTGACTGTTCTTTGAGCACTCCATTCGTTCATAGAAGTTACTGGCTATTGGTTGTAGTCGGTCGTACCTTCAGACGAATTATGATGATTCTTTATAATTTGAAAAAAGTTTTCAACGCAACATACTAGCAAGTGTGCCCGTCTGTCCGTTTGCGGGGGTATCGAGCACTCGACGATGAGTGTAATAAAATAGATTAAAATCTATCGATATTATCGATAACAACTAACCATAATTATTTGTTAAAATATTCCTATGAAGTCCGAGACAGGTATTTCGATATCCCACCGCGCCGCGCCGATTCATGTAATACGCATGTTTTGTCTTTTGTTCGCTGACTTGGACTCCAGTTCGGTTTTGTTTGGCTGCTGGAGTGTTTGTTCCAGTTCTCTTTTTTTTGTTCGAATGGTACACTTTTATTCAGTTCAGTTCAATGAATGTGTGTAGCAGTTTGTGTTCAGTTTGTTATTTTGGCAACAGAAAAAGCTACTTGGCTCAAAGGTTGGTACGGAGTTTCATCGAAAGCCATTAGTAAAAGAAAATTTTATAAAATTTGGCAGCTGACTAAAATACTAGCAGATTTCGTAGTTGTTTGGACCTAAGCCGAATAGACATTCGCTCCAAATTCTTAGATTCTGCCGAATAGTTCATATCTGAACTATTGCCTTTGGCAAACTTATTAAGGGTAATAAAGGTGTACTTCACATCTTTAGTCTTCGATTAACATTACGTTATTTGCAGACCGGAAAAATAGTGCTGAAAATAAACCAGATTTAAGGTCTAAACAACCTATCAGCGAAAATTGGTTTGAGTTTAAGACTAATAAGTCTAAAGCGTGTGATAAGGGTATCATCTAGTCGGCCTCGCCCAACTTACGACTTACCTTACTGGTTTTTCATTTGCAGTACTCTGTATTGTAAACAAACGTAAGGTATTCATTCCTCCAGCTTAGCGCCCTATGCTGCAATAACAGGCCAGAGTTGGGAAACTTTAACCGACTCTTGAATAAAATTCCGATGTGATCTATCAAAACGCCGACACATGTATATATTTTTTGTCCCCTCTTTCAGAATCTATTGTCCGAACCCTGTAATTTTATTTCCGTATTGTCCTGTGTAATCGTTGATGACAACCAATAAATTCTTTGTAGGACGAGGGTTGCTGTTTATATTTCGGGTCCGGCAATAAAAACACAATAATTTATCATTGGAAATGGTTTTGCTTTTCAAAATATTCTCCTTTAAGATCAATACACATTTGCTTGCACACAATCCAATTTTCGAAGCACATTTTCCACTCCGATTGAGACACCTCCAAAACATGATTTTTGAGCGCCTCAGCTGCTGCTGAAAAACGTGACCACACAATTTTTCTTGATGCTAGGCAATAAGAATTCATTGGGTGGCAGTTCAGGGATGTACGGTGGATGACCCATCAATTCGACATCTTGAGCGGTAAAATAGCTTATCGTTTTAGCTGATGTGTGAGAGCTCGCATTGTCGTGATGCAAAACACTGTTGGCAAACAGATGGTTGCATACCGCTCAAAATTGAACTCCTACGTTTCACAAAATTCACTGTGGCAACATGGCCAGTTATACCGAAAAAAAACGCAATCATTTGCTTCGATGTACTTCTTCCACGAACAACTTTTGTTGAATTTGGCTCGTCTTGGCTCGGGTTCATATGCATAGATCCATTTTTCATCACCTGTGACAATGTTATACACTGCCATACTTTTTTAACATCTCTTTGCTCCAATCCATACGAGCCTTTTTTGAGCATTCGTCAAATTATGCGGGATCCAACGAGAACAAATTTTTTTCACGGCCAAATGAGCATGCAATATCTTATTGATGCTTGTCATACTAATGTCCAAGGATGCCTCAATTTCACGGTATGTCACATGTCGGTCCTGCTTAATCAGTTCACGGACAGCATCGATGGTTTCTGGCAAAGTGATCGAAGTTGGACGTCCTTTCCGAAATTTATCCTGGAGCGAACGGCGTCCAAAACTGAACTCTTGGTACTAGCGAATAACAGTGGTTTTTGATGGTGCTTCATCGTCAAAAGTCTAAACAAGTTGATTTAAACACTCTTGTCTCGATAACCCACCTCGAAAATCGTAAAAAATTACACTAATCAAACTACGCACAGGAAACAGATTTGTTTCCACAGCCGAATTTGTAGCCAACCGAATGTTTGTGGTTGCAAGTACTATCCATGTATTCCATCGTTACAACCGAATGTTGGTTGGATAGACAGCAATTTTGAGTAGAGGGAACTGACGCTTTCGGTTGAAGAAAACAAGTATTGGTAATCCTATTGGTAATCCTAACAAACTAAGATGGTTATTGGAACTGAGCTTGTACATGAATTTGTTGTTGTTATAGATTGTCGGTTATAAGTACTTTTTAAATAATATTTTAATATGTATGTAAAATGTAATATTTTACCGCCGTGCAATGGTAAAATAAAAACGTATGTTTTGATAAGCGTTGTAAAGATGACCCAATCTACGGTATATAACAACAACTCGGAACAAATGAGTCGCCACCAAAAAAAAATAGTTTTATGTTTTGAATAATGAGGAGGCGAAAATTCTGATCAAGTCTGAGTAATGACCCCAAATTACAGTTAAGCTTTTTTTATATCGTATTCTGGAAAATATTTTTTTATTTATAGTTTGTTTGTTTATATGGCTTTTTAGTTTGGAAGCATTAACCTTCTAGCCCAAGAAACTTAAACTGTCTTACCATTTTTTGGTTTGTTTACATTTTTTGGGGATTGCGAAATATGCTTTCTTTGTAAACAAAGATTTTGTTGTGCCTAGAACCGATAAAATATTCAAGGGTTTATATGTTGATGTTGGAATTAACAATTTTATGTTACGTACAACAGCGAACTTAACAGGATTTGGTCCCTACAAAGAACTAAACTGTTGTCAATTATTGTACCAAGAATTTTACATCACAATTGGTTGGTTGCCATAACCGCCAGTTGTCGCAACCAATTGTTAAACTGAATTCGGTTGGTATAACTGTGTTATCGGCTTTGGTTAATATAAGAAACTTATCTGTTGTCTCCATCGATTATTGGTATTACCAATAAATCGATGGATAACCAATAAACAAGATTTGGTTAATATAAGAAACTTATCTGTTGTCTCCATCGATTATTGGTATTACTACTATAATTGATTGGTTGTCATAACCCCCGATTTTGGCAACTAATAGTTTTACTGAATTCAGATGTTTTCACCGACTTGGACCACCAATACCATGGAATGTTGGCGATTGCAACAGATGGTATATTAATCAAACCGAATTTTTGTAGTTGGCAGCTTCTTTTTTCCCTGTGTGTGAAATACATTAGCCTTTCGGAGCCGGCATTAAACAGTAGCGCCCGGCCAGTGAGTATACGCATTATATCGTGCACAGCTTACGTATTTAAGAGAAGTTGGCCGTTTTTTCATTAATGGAAAGTTTGGGGTAATGTTAAGCAATTATACAAGACTGTGGATAATGTCTAAACCTTGACCTTCGGCAAAATAAGTTTTTGGCTTAAGCCATACGAGTATAACCCTAGTTTAGGGTACCGAGTATTAAGAATCCAATATCCAAAATTGATTTGTATTTTACTCTCTCTCCCGGCTAACATTAAAAAGCACATTGCTAACGCCCTTTTCAATGCATTCAATACACTCGTGTATCTACAACGTTCTGCGCGATTGCCACGGTTCGGAATTCCTCCTTAAACTCAATTTCTGCAAATACCTTTGGGCTGTTTTTAAATACTCGCCCGTTTCTTTGCTTTATTGTTTATTCTCGGATGGTAATTAATTTTATTTGTTTCTTTTTTTGCGTTTCTTAGCCCGATACCCAGATTCCAGGTGGCAGCAAGCCACATTTGTTGGCGGCACGGTGTTATTAACGGATCTGACTTCGGGGCATAAAACAGGGGTAAAGAAGAGAAACACTCGCGAAAAAAACGTTCATAATTAAGACATTTCAATTAAGCGAAGTCATATTTTTCATTCAATATTTTTTCTTTTGGTTTTGTTCGGGTCTCCTTCGTTCGACCTCTGCTGAACGGCTGCATGGATATAAAGTAAAAGAAACGGAAGTCAAAAGTTCAGCTCGTTTCCCTTTTTTAAGTGACCGTAACAAATTTATTGCGGTTACTTAGAAAAAAGGCGAGTTACTCGTATTATGGAAATTGTTTTGATGTTGGTCGTGTTTGATTAAATTGCTAAGGTTTTTATGTTTCTTAATAAAAGAAAAATGAGGAAGTGCAACAACATACGTATATACATAGTGTATCTTGTAAGAGCGGCGTTTCGAAGTCAATCCAATTGATTTCCCTTTTCAATTAAAAAAGCAAATTGTTTTGTCATATTGCCAATTTTAAGTGTCGCCACTGTAATGTGGATGTGCACCCAGGGTACGGCTAGAAGTTTTTGTGCGCGATTTACCCTCACCCTATCATTTGATACGGACAAAAATTGCATAGAAAAAAGTTTTAAACTCTAGGTATATTTGACTAAATCCGTTTAATGGCATTAAGTCATATGGGCCATGTGCGTCCTTCCGCTAGAAAACGGTCGAAAAGAGATACCAATCGTAATATTTTTTCACAATTACGATTGATAACTTCAACACTACTATCACTCTGTCGTGGTATGATAGAAGTATGCACGGATAGCACGCCAGTAAATCCAAGTTAGTCTCCAGGTAAGAAAATTATATATATATAAGTAGATATAACATTTAAATATAACTATAAATTAAAGCTTAAGTCATTCCCGATTCCCCGGGAAATTCATTATTTTCTATAACAGCACTCATGACATTACCAAGTGCATTTCGATGGTACAAAAATCGTTCAAAGATTTTATTGATTTAGAACAGATTGAGCTTTGGTTTGAGTATAATGTAAACATACTAACAGAGCTATTACATATTTTAAAATCTATTTTATACGCTGTGGAATCGCTCATTAAAGGATACGAGGGCTGACATATATTTCAAGCCTAATAATGAAAATGCTAATATTTATCATAAAAAATGGTTTTATTGTTTTTCAAAGTATTATCCAGCATGATTTATACACTTTTGCATGCGCTCAAACCAATTGTCGAAGCACTTTTTCCACTCCGATTCAGACATCTCCAAAACATGGTTTCAGAACGCTTCAACAGCATCTACTGGCGATGAAAATCGTTGACGACGCATTTTTTTCTTGATGTGCGGGAATAAAAAGAAGTCTTTGGGTGCCAAGTCAGGGCTGTCGGTGGATGACCCATCAATTCGACGTTTTGGCCGGTCAAAAAGGCGCTGGTTTGAGCCGATGTACGAGAGCTCGCATTGTGATGGTGCACAGTGGTTCGTCTTCTCTTGTTCGATTTTCGAATTTCTCCGAAGACTTCGGGCAAACAAATTGTCGTCTACCACTCAGAATTGGCCGTCCTACGTTGCTCAAGCGAAACAGTCGACACCTGATCAGTTTTGCCGAAGAAACAGGCGACCATTTGCTTCGAAGTGCTTCTTCCACGAACAACTTTCGTTGGACTTGGCTCGTCTTCGAAGACCCACACGATTGCTGTTTTTTTTTTGGCTCACACGCATAGATCCATGATTCGTCACCTGTGACGATATTATAAACGTCTTTTGAAGCACCGCGATCGTAATTTTTCAAAATTTTTTTGCGCCTACCGATACGAGCCTTTTCTTGAGCGATTGCAAAATTGTGCGGGATCCAACGAGAACAAACCTTTTTTACGGCCAGGTGTTCATGCAATATCGAATGTATGCTGGTGGAAGAAATGCCCAAGGATGCCTCTATCTGACGGTGTGTCACATGACGATCTTGCATTATCAGTTCACGCACGGCATCAATGTTCTCTGGCACAGCGGCCGTTTTTGGACGACCTTCGTCTTTGAGCGAGCGTCGGCCACGAATTAATTCATAAAACCAGCTTTTCTCAGTGCTATAGGATGTTGCTTCAACGCCATGCAAAGATTTAAGTTCATCGATGCACTCTTGTCGTTATAGTCCACGGCGAAAGTTGTGAAAAATGATCGCACGAAAATGTTCACGAGTTAATGTTGGTCGTACGTCGCCTAGGCCTGAAATATATATAGCAACCCTCGTATACTGCAAAATTAACATGGCCTGTTTTATTTTTGTGTTATGCAGAAATTCCCGAGAAATGCTTAATTTTTTCCCTGTTTTCCGGGAAATGAAAAAGTACGGAATCAATGAATATATTTTATTTTTATTCTATAAAAAATTTAATTTAATTTTTTTATGACTGATTGTATTTGTAGATGATAGAACATAAATGACCTTCATGCTCGCGACACCTGATCAGAAAATTATTCATTGGGGCCTAAAGGGTTGAAGTTGGGATCACTTAAATTATTATTTAAACGAACTGCTTCAATTAAGTCAAAGTCCTTGGTTTCGTTTTGTACACCTATTGATTGACATAACCACATAAAAATTCTGGAGTCTGCAGTCAGGTCCGGTGACTTTGGAGATCAGCGAAAGTGAAATTTCTGGATATTAATTTGTTTATGAATTTTCGTTGGAGCTCTGCCATAACCGGTCTGGCTTAATGTGTAGGTGCTCCATCTTGCTGGAACCAAAAGCTGTTGAATCGGAAACGTCTTCGGCGCAGTTCTGGAAACTCGTTCACTTCCGTCTCATTGAGTATTTATGTATTACATTTACTCTATATTCGGCAGTTTTGCTTGTTTACATTGCCGTTTAGTTCAAAATGAGGTTCATCAGACATAAATAAGCAATTTATCAAACTTCGGCCATTTGCATAATTAGTTGGCAAATTCTACTTGGATAGGCATTCCCTGGGGGTTTAACTTGCTTGTAATTTGGACTTTGTACGGAAACAAGTACACTAATACCCCGATTTGCGTCGCTCCGATTTGCGTTGATTCGATTTGCGTCATCAAAATAAACATTGCGTGGCTTCGAACTGCATCGTTGATGTTTCGTTTTGCGTCGCAAAAAAAATAATTGTGGCTTCGAATTGCGTCGTTAATGTTTCGTTTTGCGTCGTTTTCTATTACATTTTGTGCATAGAAAGGGTATTTCCCTTTTTATTTGCTTTTGGTCAAACACAAGACATCTGCTTACCTCGTTTTAAAATTTTTGGTGTCAGTTTACAAGAAAAATTAGTGCGATAAAGTGTCAGAGCAATTTCTGCTCCGTAAAAAATAAATAAAATTAGTCAAAAGCGAAAAAAATTACATTAAAACAAAAAATAGACATTTTAAAACGTTTTAAGTCAGGTGATAAACCTGCTGACATGGAACCATGGGTTTTGCTCCAACTACAATAAGAACAATTTGTAGTCGTGATGCTGATAAAATTAAGGAATATGGTAAAACTGCCACACATTTTCAGTCAACGCAAGTTTCTAAAGTTAGAAGTTCACTTATGGTAAAAATAGAGTCCCTTCTATGCATGTGGATAGAAGATCAGAACCAGAGAAGAATGCCACTGAGCCAAATGCTAATTCAAAACAAGGCTCTATCGATATTTAACGATCTAAAAAATAATTCTGCTTCAACAAGTGGTGACATATTTGAAGCTAGCCGAGGCTGGTTCAGTCGTTTTAAAACCAGAGCAAATCTGCATAATGTTGCCTTGAAAGGAGAAGCAGCTAGTGCAGATATTTCAGCAGCAAACAACTTTAAAGAAGAACTGAAATCCATTATAGAAGAATGCGGATACTCTCCAAAGCAAATCTTTAACGTCGATGAAACTGGACTGTTTTGGAAACGACTTCCAAAGAGGACATTCATTTCTAAATCTGAAAAATCTTGCCCAGGGTATAAAGTCAGTAAAGATCGACTCACGCTTCTCTTAGGAGGAAATGCTGAAGGTGATTTCAAGTTTAAACCTCTTCGTGTTTATCATTCTGAAAACCCAAGACCTTTTAAAAGTGTTAAAAAAAGTGATCTACCGGTCCACTGGCGTGCAAATAAAAAAGCTTGGATGACAGCAACCCTGTTTAAAGACTGGGTAGAAAATTGCGCAGTTCCAGAATTAAAGGCTTACAGTTCTTCTGAAAATATAGAATTCAAAATGCTTTTATTGATAGACAATGCTCTAGGACATCCAATATTTTCAGATGACATTTCAGAAAATATAAAAGTTGTATTTATGCCGCCAAATACCACATCAATTTTGCAACCTATGGACCAAGGTGTTATATCGAACTTCAAGTGTTACTATCTACGAAGAACTTTTAGTCAGCTACTTCATGCATCGGATGGACACAATCAGCCTTCCATGAAAGAGTTTTGGAGAAATTATAATATTTTGATGGCCATTGAAAATATAAATCAATCCTGGATGGAAGTAAAAAAATCGTGAATGAATGGAGTCTGGTGGCGAATATGGCCTGAATGTGTTCCAAATAATATTCCAGAAATAAACGATGTAAATAGGATTTGTCAAGAAATTGCTGAACGTGCTAGCACAGCAGAAGTTGATGGTATGGAAGAAGACGACATTAATGAGCTATTAATGTCACACGAAGAATTCCTAAACAACGAAGATTTATTTTCTATTGATGTGGAACACGCATTAGAAGACGAAATACTTACGCCAAATAATATAGCATAAGAAAAACATCTGAAGGTCACTCAGATATCAGAAGCTATGCAACTTATATAAAAACCTATGGATATTTTTACAGACAACGATCCAGACGAAAATCGTAGCAGCAAAGTTGTAAACGCTGTGACAGATGCTATTGATTGTTATAGAGAAATTTATTTACAAAAAAAATCAGTTAAAGTTCAACGAAAAATAACCGGATTTTTTCAAAAAGATGGGCATCGAATCAAAACCCTGATGTGACCATTGCCTTGGAGTAACACAAATTATTTAATAATTTAATTAATTATATGTTTATGTTGATTTTTTACATGTATGAATTGGCTTTAATTTATTTTTTTACTTTACGTTATCTTTTTGTTGCAATAAATTATAAAAAATTATCTATGTCTACATTTATTTATAGTAAAAATTTTCTTCTGGAACGAATTAACGAAAAATCCATACAAATATATGGAGAAAAGTGATTCGATTTGCGTTGTTTCGCATTGCGTTCCGTTTGGTCGGTCCCAATTAACGACGCAAGTCGGGGTATTAGTGTATAAGTCATCATGAATTATCCGTTGTAATGAGCGCCTGCTAACTGCAATTTACGCCGATATGTTTCGAGTCGAAACGCTTGGATTTGCCTGAATTGACAATGCTACAACGGCGATATTGTCTTGAACCCTAATATGGGGATCTCGATGGTACAGTTTTTCTGCGACGCTTCCAGATTCGGCAAACATGTTTACCAGCCTCATAATGGTCCATCTACTCGGGGGTGTTCCGCCAAAATTCCATTTGAACGGAAATTCAGGACTGCAAAGAATAGTACCGCTGCAATATCCAAATCCTTTTTTAAGTTTGTATTTATGATTTATCATTGTTTGTACAGGGTATCCTTCGGGAAGGTATACTACTTTGTTTGTTTGCAATTTTTAATTCAATGAAAGAGAATGGATCTAATATTGATATATATTTTATTTAATGTCGTCAATTATGTATGGAATACGAGCACAATATCAGCTAAATATCCGCCTCTGTTAGCCTCACAAATGCGAGTCTTTCTGAGTACATTTTTCATTACATTCTCACATATTTCACGCGGTATTTCATTAATTTCATCACAAGTATTTTGTTTGAGTTGCTCAAGCGTTTCTGGCTTGTTTGCAGAAAACTTGCTTTTCAGATATCCCCACAAAAAGAAGTCCGGAGCAGTCAAATCAGGCGATCAACATGTGGCACCGTCTTGTTGATACCACATGTTAATCAAACCCAAAGCATGCAGTTCTGGCGTTAAAAAGTTTTCAATCATATCACTATATCGCTCCCTATTACACCGTTTTGATTTTCATAGAAGTAAGGTCCAATGATTCCTCCTGACCAAATTGGACACCAGACTGTAGTTTTGAACACTTTTTTGAGCAGCAGTCATGTTTTCAGTCGATCTTGCAGTATGTTGTGGTCCATGCTTGGGCCTATCAGCTACAGACCCTCATTCTTCGAAATCATTTAGAGCACAATAAATAGTGCGTTTTGTTGGTACGTTGTTTCTCCCAAAAATTTCACGTAAAATTTCGTCACAGTAATCGATGATTGATTGTGATAACATGTTTTAACGATTAAAAAATGTTTGTTTATCGAATATTTTTCCATAATACTTCACGACTGCCAAATATGAACGGTCAAGACAAATGTTTACCAAAATGGCAGCAAAACAATGTAGTATACCTTCCCGGCGGACACCCTGTATATATCGGATGTGTTTACAGACTCCACAAGAAAATCAGAGTTTAGAAATCTTTGCCAATCGTGTGTTCAAACAGAAGGACGACCTGAAGAAGAAAATTGTCTCATATACTTATATATGTATTTATTATTTAGCTGTTATATGGAATTGTAGTCTTTGTTATTCAATACAAAAAAAATCAATCTTTCTTACATGCATATTTATAAGAGTGGGTCGATTTAACAATCGATATTTTGTCATCGATTTTTCGATAGCTTTTGGCATGAGGAAAATGAAGTTCCACTACGACGAATCAAAAAAATAATTTTTGAGGCGCCCAAAATTTCAACTGTTTGACTCAGCATTTTTCTTTACCTGCTTTCCATCAAAGTCGATAAATTGTACAAGATTGTCGAAGAGTTCTTCTTTGCAAATCATAGAAAAACAGCACTCGGTAAGGCATAAATTCGCACACTTTTTATACAAAAAACAGCTGGCTGTTGTGTTTCTCAAATTCTCGTAAAAGCTCATTTCGCCCATCCTGTACAATTTATCGTCTTTGGTTTTGCTACCCACATAAACATCTTTCTTCGTGCTTAGGAACACATAGATTGTTCAGCATTTTTCATTAAGTATAGTAAAAATTCAACATTTTGATGTACGAGTATATTTAAATTTTCTCTTCTTTTTTTCAATTTTCACAACTTATTTTTGATTTTATTAGAGAAATATGTAAACTGTTTTTTATTTTGAAATGTCAATGCCAGACAAATTCACAAAAATTTGAAAGTTGGTAAACTTTGTTCTTTGCTTTGTTTCTTTACGGTAAGACTTTTTCAAAATAAAACGTTCTACTTTCGAGAATAATTCGGTTTTTTCTATGATATGTTAATTATAAAAAGACAGAATTACTCTGGTATGTAATGCGTTTTATTTGGCAAAAATCGTGCTACTTTTTACCCCTTATTTAGAAAAACATAATTTTCTCAGGCAGTCTTTGCTTTAAGAATTGCGATAATTAGAGATAAGAAGGATATGGTGTAAATATTTGAAATGTTAAACAGAAAAAAGTATTTATTTCGTGTTCGATCCTGGATACGAAGTAGGAAAAATATATTAGAATGATAGAAAGATTTTATTAAGCAATGTGATTTGGCTTCAATGTCAAATAGGTTTTAAAAACTTGGCTTCTATTCAAATATAGATGCAAGAGGTCTTGAGCCGGTTAATCCCTGTTTAAAGTGTTTTTAAAATTTTTTTTCCGACATTCGCACATAACAACAAAAACAGTTATACTCATTCGATTCCGGCTATCAATTTCCATACAAATTGTAATAGATTTCCCCTCGAAATCCGGTATGTGTGGGTTTCCATTTTTATCCATGGCCTTGAAATTTGTTACCGAACAAAACACATTTATGGTCCACACTTCTAAATTGCTTGCTAGAAATTATCCACAAAATTAAAGGTCTTTTTTGCAATGTTGTTTAACAGGATAAAGTACATTAAACTTAAAAATCTGCACGCAGAGAAAAAATATGGTTACTACTCGTATATCGGTACGGCAATAATAGTATGTTCTTCGCAATAAAAGTATGTTCGTCGTTTAATGTTTATTGAATTTAATTTTAGCAACAGTATGATTGCCTCAATATTAATCTTGTTGAAATGTAACATTACTCGTACGAGTAGTAACGGGTGTCCGCCGGGAAGGTATACTACTTTGTTTTGTCGCCATTTTGGTAAACATTAGTCTTGACATTTCATATTTGGCAGTCGTGAAGTAGAGACATGTGCCAAAATTATTAAGGAAAAATATTCGATAAACCAACGTGTTTTAATCGTTAAAACATTTTATCAAAATCAATGACAATGAGAAAGTTACGTGAAGTTTTTGGAAGAAACAACGTGCCAACAAAACGCACTATTTGTCATGTAGTGAATGATTTCGAAGAAAGGGGGTCTTTAGCTGATAGGCCCAAGCATGAACCACAACGTATTGCAAAATTGGCTGAAAATATAACTGCCGCTCAAGAAAGTGTGAAAAACAATCCATCAACCTCAATTCGACGCAGTGCTCAGGAGTTTGGTCTTCAAAGAACAACTTTGGCCAAAGCTTTGCACAAGGATTTGCATTTGTTTCCATTTAAGATTCAGTTGACACAAGAGCTTCTTCCACAAGACCATTTACGCCATATGGCAATATGATGTTACAGCTCGCCCATGTCAACCCCGATTTTGATGAAAAAATCATAAGGAGTGACGAGGCACAGTTTCATTGGAATGGATATGTGAATAAACCGAATAGTCGGTTCTGGGCAATGAAAAACCCTCAAATTGTTCATCAGTCACTTTTGCATCCATTATTGTACTCGTATTCCATACATAATTGACGGCATCAAATTAAAACATTTATCAATATAAAATCCAGTCTCTTTCAAACTAGCTTTGCCCTTTCTAACTAAAATTTTTTTAATGCAAACGCTTACGTTTTTTAAACTGATTTTTATACTCTTAAATTAATCACTCCTATTATATTAAATTTTAAATATATTTAAATACTTTACTTAAGACAAATCTCAATTGCTGACAACTTTACCTAATTCTAATACATTATTTTGGGGATCATAGTTTAATTGTGTGTGATCATACCATGGTTACGTGCTAATCATACTATGGTTGTGAGGATCATACTATGGTTGTATGTAGAACATACTAAAGTATTGATGTTGAGATCGTGGTATGGTTGAGTGTGAATCATACTATGCTTCTGGGGATCATAGTATGGTTATGTTTGAATCATACTATTGTTGTGAGGATCATAGTAGGGTTGTATTTAAATCATACTATTGTTGTACCACAACCATATACCCAACAATAGTATGATGCTCTTCGAATATTGTTATCCCTACTATACTTTTTTTCTACGTGTGAACTTGATTTGGGGTGTGGGTAGGGGGGTGGGGGAGGTTGGAGTATAGAAAGGTATAAGAACAAAAGTTGAAAATATTCAATAGAGGAAAAAATATTTTCTTAAACAGTTGTAGTCCTCTAATTACTTGAAAGGATTTTCTTTGCAAGAAGCGGACAACCCATTGATTATTTATACCGTGAGTTAAGATGACCTCTGAGTGCTGATTTTTTACATAAAATAAATATTTTAAAATTTCATGTTATATAATACCCTTTAGTTGAACAAGTTTTTCCATTTGAGATTTTTAAATGTTGTTATTTTCGTATCGGTCAATTCATGGAAAAACTTAACAATTATTAATTTCTATCAAAAAAGGGATTTTCTTTTTATGTTGATTTAAGCTTTTTTTCTAGCGGATTTTACCTATTTTCTAGGTGAAATTCCAGTCAAACTCTGACAACTCTGATCGTCTGTGTGCTTGACAAACTGTTCTTTTATCCGTTATTTTCGTAAAAACGTTTTTCTTATACGAGAGATGTTCTCTCACTAAAACGAAGTGAGAGAACATCTCTTCTTATAAGTTGTGTTTCACACAGAGCAGAACGTGTGACCAACACCCATCTTTGGTGAAACTTTAATACATGGACCAAACACAAGTTTATTTTTAAAAGTTCAATGAAAAGAACAGAATTTTTTTCCAAGTATAAAATAATTTTATTTATGTTTAGCTCGTTTGTTTTTTTCGGTCTGTTGCTTTTACACATTGAACAGGGGTTAACCGGCTCAATACCTCTTGCATCTATATTTAAATAGAAGACATGTTTTTAGCAAAATGGCAAAGTGACAGCCACGAAACTCAATGTCACTTTGCCATTTTGTTAAAAACTTGTCTTCTGTTCTCTCACTAAAACGAAGTGAGAGAACATCTCTTCTTATAAGAGATGTACTTATATCCGTTACTTACTGTATCGAATTTCCTTTGCGATCATCTAAAATGTTTACCTCTTAATGTTAATAAGATTGGAGCAATCAGCACCCTGCCCAATCATTGTTTGCCAGTGAATGGCGTTTACAAGCACACAGCGGAAGAATTTGTCGGCTATGAACGCGTGTATGCTGTGGTATTCGCATCTATTTTGTGTTAATGCAAAGTGTCAAAGCAATTTGCCACTAATTGATATCTGTCTATCGATTGACAATCTTCATCAAAAGAAAAGAAAATCACAAAAATCAAAGCACTCGTCGAGTCTTGCAGGCCGACCGACCGACGACGACACATGTTCGCCAAGGAACGCCAAACAAAGAAACCTAACAAGACACGAAATATTTCAAATATGAAATACTTAACGACAGAGACGACGGCTATGACGACGATGATGCTGCCGCACGCCGTAATCCTCGCCAGCAGCAGTAGCTATGAAAGGGGGTCTAGTCTGGTGGTGTGATCTGCCAGCCAGCCAGCCCAACACTAAATCATCATTAGATGGCCATGAGTAATGTGGCACTTGACACCTTTAGTTATCGATTTAACCAAATGCACCACATCAAAAGCAATCACTTCATTAGGCACCAGGAAAGGCAGCCAAGAAGAGCTAGACTAACCTGCAGCAGTGAATTTTGCAACATGGATGATGATCTCCTCCTCCCTACTTCCCAATGGGCCATAAGGGAATAGCTGATGCCAATAGAAGATGCGTTTGCCGCAATCTGAGCAAACACACAGATTCCAATGGTAAACAAGAATCTTGTTAACCAGTTTGCGCATTTGCTCGCTGGAAACGGCAACATCTTCTTGGCCCAACGAGCCGAGATTGTTCCCGGCTCAGCTTTGGGCTGCAGCAATTGTTGGTAAACAATAAAAACTTCAATTGCCAACCTTAATGCCCTTTTATTAACGATGTTGGCTGTAATCTTGTCTTCCGTCGTCTGGTCACTTGCCTTGTCCGCCGCAGCCGGCACTGGCTAGCTTCCATCTCCTAGTTGGCATCGCTATTATCTATGAATGCCTGCCAGTTAAATACGCATAGGTTCGTACTCCAATATCGCAATAGATGCTACTCGTATAGCTACAGAGAGACCGAGCATTTAAATATTTATTGTGTAAATATTACGATTTCGTTTAGTTTATATCGATGTTAACATATTTCACAAATTTCATCCGTTCGCTGTTTATATGAGACCGTCGAAGATTATGGATTGGTTTTGGTGCAATCACTTAATACTGGACGGACTTAGGGGGAGATAAACTTTCAAGCCAGCTCCAATTATCGGTTACAATTTGTCTAGTCAGGAAAAGCGAGGACAAAATTGTCTCTACCAATTTATTTGTGGCAATTTTTTTTCAAGATCAGATATATGCCAATCATTAGCTGTGTTCTTTCCAGTTTACTAAACAAACATTTGTATGGAAGTCAGTCGGTTAGCAAGAGAGTTGGCCTCAAATCGCTATAGCAACGAGTTTGAGTTACCAAACTTATATTTCGAACAAAAATTAAACATGTTACACCCTGTTTTATGAGAGCATATGTTTTTTGTTTATACTTAATAATAATCCAACAGAAAGAGGTGTTATCGGCGAATTCGTATTGGGTATATCTGCACGAGATGGGATAAGTGTAAATATAAATCAACATAAACTAATAGTTTATGTTGATTTATATTTATAAATCAAACAATTGATTTATAATTTTCATTGATTATTTAATTGCAATTTATAGTTTTTTATTAACTGGTTTAGACGAATTTGCCGATGAACCCTCTTGCTGTACAATTATCTTTTGTGCATACAAAGATGTATATAATGTTGCCATATTAATCTGAATATTGTTTTATGTTGCCAGGCTACCGCATTGCAAAGTACGAGTAGTTAGCTAACTAAGCGAGTTTCCGCAAAAGAACACAGCTATTAATAGTTATTATACTGGAAATAGAATCACACAAAAAAACCAAACTCAAACCAACCAAATAGGAAACCGAAACTGCTCTCTTAAAACCCTAACTACATTGTGGTAGATGGTAGAGGTAACAAGCAGAAAAAAGTGTGATAGGCCCATTACAAATTATACTGTTCGGCTGAGATTTATTTTCCGAATATGTTTGTCAGTCCGTCTGTTTTTGTAGTCAAAGCGTAGTTTGCAAATATGAACAAATTTTGTGTTCGGCTTGTGAGTGTCGCTCCAATTTCTGTCGTTTTCTGAGGAAAAATGGTCCAAGTTCTGATATAGCCCTATACAAATGTGCCTTCGGATTTGGAATCTAAACAACCTAACAATTATCGCCAGATCTCAAGAAAAATTTGTTTGTACACCGGACAAACATTGCTGAAAACAGATACGATTGGTCAAAATCTTGATTGTGAATCGAAGCAAAATTACAATGGCAAATTTCAGTAGATTTCAACGAAATTTGGTTAGTGGCGTTATTAGTTTGCACACTAGGTAAACATTGCGGAAAATTGACGAGATGGGTTGAAATTTTTATAAAACTCCTTTGCAAATGAACCTCCCGATTTAGGTTCTAGCCTATTGGGTTTTTTTTGGTGCTCGGTTATTAAACGAGTTAGTGGTCGCTAAGCCGATAACTTTAAACTTTTGAAAACAAATGTTAGAAATTTCTATGTAAACGAGAACTGCACCAAACTATCCATCAAAAACCGTTCGATCTGAAAACTTGGAATTTATAGAAGAAAAAAAATAATTCCAGAAATACAAAAAGTAAGTTATAACTGAAATAACGTTTTCCAAATAATATTCAAAACAATCTGTTTTTTTTAAAAAGTTTCCATTGTTGGAAAATCTTTCTATTTTCGAATAGACTGTTTTACTTATACTCTACACCTCATTGTGGTACAGGATGTTATGACTTAGAGCTGATGTTTGCAAAACCTTAAAGGAATGGAGACAGACCCTTCGGCTAAGAATCACTATTTGATTCCGTCTGTCCATCTATCGTTGAAATGAAAGTACAGGTAGCAATTATGAACTTGATGAAACTTGGTAGTCTCTTCAAGTTTGGGCCAAGAACGAACCCTATTGAAATTGGGGCACATCGGTACAAATTTCGATATCATACAAAGTTGTGTTCCCGATTTAAGAACCTACAACTCTTAAAGCCACATGTAACATCGATTTCGACCAAATTTCACACAGAGCAGAACGTGTAACCAACACCCACACCAACACAAGTTTATTTTTAAAAGTTCAATAAAAGAACAGAATATGTTTTTTTTCCAATTAGAAAATAATTTTATTTATGTTTAGCTCGTTTGTTTTTTCAGTCTGTTGCTTTTACACATTGAACAGGGATTAACCGGCTCAAGACCTCTTGCATCTGTATTTAAATAGAAAACAAGTTTTTTAACAAAATAGCAAAGTGACAGCCACGAAACTCAATGTCACTTTGCCATTTTGTTAAAAACTTGTCTTCTATTTCAATATAGATGCAAGACGTCTTGACCCGGTTAGTCCCTGTTTAATTTTATTTGTGGAAAACAACTTCGTTTAAGTTTCTGCCTCGGCTGGCTTTGTAGTAGCGCATTCTACCACTCCAATCTTCCAACCCCTTATTGATGGTTTCGAGCTGGAGCACACGGACTACTTGGATGATATTGGTTCTTGCATATACACACAACCGATTTTTTTTGCCAACCGAATGATTGCGGTTACATGTACCTCGAGTATTCCATCAGTACAACCGAATGTTAGTTGGAGCTTCATTATGTTCAGTTAGTAGAACTGTAGTATCGGTGCAACATACCAAGTATCCGAACCTTCGTATATACTTTCGATCGATCTAAAAATCCACATAAAACAGCTGTTCAATGAAAAGATAAAAATTTTAGTCAGAGACAAAAAATTGTTTGCTTACACAATTTGAGCACTCATTGGGAAGGTCATGACGAGATTTGGCTTCAGTCAATAATAACCGAATTATATTGTTTTTTAAACATATTACAAAACAACCCTTTTTTAGTTAGGATGAAGCTTTAGTTATCATCACTAATATTTGGTTACAACAACAAAATATTTGCAAAACTCTTGGTTGCCACAACCACCAGTGTTTGAGTATTGGCTTCCAATGCTTTTAGAGTTGCTGGTTTGTCGGTAAAAGCAAATGACTTAACTTAGCTCCATAAGAAGTAATCTACGAGGCGTTAAATCGCACGAATGAGGGTAACAGTGAACAGGATCAAAAGATCGGGATGAAAAGAAAGTTGTCACCAAATTGACTTTGCATTAAATCGTTTGTTAATCGCGCTGTTTGGCAAGATGGTCCATCTTATTGTAAACAAATGTCGTTGATCATCACGGCAATAATAATTTGTTCTCCGCTATAAAAGTATGTTCATCGCAACCATAGTATTTTTAATTGAATTTAATTTTGACAATAGTATAATTGCCGCAATATTAATATTGTTGAAATGTAACAATAGTATTGCCAAATTTAAAAACAAAAATATGGTTGTAGCAACAATATAAATATGGGTGGTATTGTTTTCGAGTTTTATGATAACAATGAAATGATTGCGGCAATCATACTGTATGATTGTTATTTTCTTCATTTCAATACGCTTTTTAGAACTATGTAATTGTTGCGGATCTAATGCAATAATAGTAAATTATATACTTTTTATATAAAAATTTAAATTTTTCAAACTGCTGAATTATTTTTATTAAAAAGGCTTACGTTTTTTTAAACTAATTGCTTCTACTGTTAAATTAATCACTCCTATTATTTTGAATTAAATGTATTTTAAAATAATAATTTTCATAATTCAAATTGATTGGTGACAACTTAACGCAACTCTAATAAATAATTTTGGGGATCATCGTATGGTTGAGGGGGATCATACTATGGTTGTGGGGATCATAACATGGTTGCGTGTGAATCATACTATGGTTGTGAGAATCATAATATGTTTGTGGAGATCTAAGTATAGTTGAGTGTGAATCACACTATGGTTGTGGGGATCATAGTATGGTTATGTGTGAATCATACTATTGTTGTGAGGACCAAAGTATGGTTGTGAGTATCATACTATGGTTGTATGTGAAACACTATATGGTTGTGAGTATCATAATATGTTTGTGGAGATCATTGTGGGAATCATAGTATGATTGTATTTGAATCATACTATTGTTGTGAGGATCATAATATTGTTGTGCCACAACCATATACCCAACAATTCGAATATTGTCACCCCAACAATAATTTTTTTCTGCGTGCATGTAGAGAAGAAATAAGGACCGATATTGTCGTCAGCGCACTAAACCGTCAATTTTAATGGATGCAATGGTGATTCGTTAACGGCTTGAGGTTTGTCTTCGCTCCAAATATGCCAGTTTTGGTTATTGACGTAGTCAATTTAACAGAATGAGCTTCATCACTAAACAGAGTTCGATGCTAAAAATGTTATTTGAACTTCGCAAAACAGATTTTTATTTTCAAAGTTAATTTTTGCGATTTTGAAACGTTGTTCTAGCGTTATACGATTCATGATGACTTGCCAAACCTTACCGAATAGAAATGTCAACACAGTTTGACATTATGAGCTGTCAAGCTATAGTAAGTTCTCAAGCAGCATAATAAACACACACTTTGAAATATCAGCTGTAACCAGTAAACACACATTTCTGTTGAATTTTATCCGCTAAAATGGCATACGAAGTATGTAATTGGATTATATAAATATTGTTACACAATGTTCTTTGTGCCATTTTCAATATCAACACTTTATTCTACAAATTTCAGCGGCCTAGCTTTAACTTGCTTTCCACAGACAGGCTGACGGACAGGGCTCGATCGTCGTAGGTTTTCACAACGATTCAGATTCGATCAGTATTTTAAAGGGTATAACAAGTGGACAATTAGTAAATTCCTACGGGCCGATGCTATTATACCATACCTCTCCACCATAAATTTCGTTTCAGTTTGGCATGGACAGTATTGGTGGTATAAATGTTTTTAGTTTGACAGTATCTAAATTCCAGGGCCCTTTTACCCATTTGTCCATGGTTCAAGTTTTCAATTCAGCCAAATCGTAATATTAATGTCATATTCAGATTCGCCAGATAAGTTCATTGTGTTTGAGTACCGAGTACCAATGATGATGCTGGCCGATTATTGTGTTCCTGGGCCGTAATTTAGATGAGTCTTTAATATGAGTGTATGTTTAGATGAGTCGTTAGACCGTACATCGATTTTAGATTTGTTTGGTTGTCAAATCTTGATAAAATTTGGCAGAATGAGCTATTTGGACCAAGGACGGGCGCTATTGAAATTAAAAAAAAAAGATTCAAAAATGATGTCGCTTACTTATGTTAACTGATTATATGTCAAACTCTCTGAAGCCGACATCCAATTACATCCAATATTGCAAATCCAAAATTTGGCACATTTTATTATAATTGATCAGTAACAAGCTCAGATAATATTGCTTGGTACTCGTATAATTCCCTGCACGACAGTGTGCTTTAGGGTAAAAATGTAAACAAATCGGAACATTTGTAAAATTCATCAAATAAAACCCGAATGAGCCGCGGTTGTCTCACGGTACTTTCGATGCTGATATACTTATATGTGACAGCGCATAGGGACAGGGACCTAGGGGTAAAAAAAAATCAATTTTCACTTTTTTTTGATGTGGACAACATCTGAGATATGCGCGTTTTATGAAAGTGATGGTACACCAAAGATACAGGTATTTAAATCTTTAAAATGGCTCTCCTGAACAAAAGTGGTTGTTACCCTTAGGTCCCTTTCTATTTTGCGCGTCACATATATTTTAGATCGTCGTAAAATTTAAAGACGATCCTAAAATTTTGCACAATGGCTATGTGCAAAATCGGTCCAGGGGTAAAAAAGTTTAATGTACCTCGGTAGAATGTACACGTTTTTCAGTATTTGCTTAACAAATCAGAATTATTTGTGAACGGCCCATTGGTGGAATAGGTACTGTTAATTGGGACGCACTAAATACCTTAAAAATAGAATAACTGCTGGACGTTTAGGCTCATGTGGCCCAAAAAAACGTCAGACATGGTCAAAATGGGCGATCATTATGGCTCATGTGGCCCAAAAAACGTCAGACATGGTCAAAATGGGCGATCATTATGGACATGTGGGTACCTTAACTAAACCAAAAATTGTTACCTTTTTTGAGCCTTAGTATCGTATGGACGGGGAGAGAATATGACCATTAGGCTAGCCAAACTTAACTTCGTTTTTACTTGTTTTTATTAATTTTTTTTAGTTTAAATGCTTCTGTGTTGTTTATTACTTTTCTTTAATAAATTAAAACATTTTGTGCCACTTATTGAAATTTGTCAACGGCAACCTTAAATGTAGGCAAACATTTTTCGCCGAATAAAATGTCACGCTTTTAAATTTTTAGTTACATCTTCTGCATTCACAGATCTTTAAATTTTCTTTTTTCTGTCATTTTAAAATTGATCTGCTGGAATTCCCTAGCAAGAGTTTAATGATTTTCCGCGAGCTTCAATTTTCTGATATTAGGGAGGTAGAAACTGAGACATAATGGGTAAGTACCAGAGGGAGGTACTTGAGGTCAATGACTTTTTAAACAAAAACAATGGTCTTCTAAAGATAAAAACCTCGATGTATCAGATATACAGATTCCAGTCAGAATATATAACGAAAAAGGTAGAGCGCGGCCCCTGCGTACGTCAAAATAATTATCATTTTTTTAAAACTGCCTTCCATAAATACTTTATATTCGAAGTGGTACGGCGAACTTTCTTTTTTAGGTACGGTCTAATTAAGGCCAATGTTCCAATGGACCTATTTGTGGCGCTCTAGAGACTTTACACTTATGGGCCAACCCCTCAAGTAATTTTATTTTAAATTTATTGGCGATTTATTGTGACGAAATTCGGCGGGAAAAACATTTAAAAAAATTATTTTTTTTTAAAAAATATCAAATTTTTTAAAAAATATCAAATTTTTTAAAAAATATCAAATTTTTTAAAAAATATCAATTTTTTTAAAAAATATCAAATTTTTTAAAAATATCAAATTTTTTAAAAAATATCAAATTTTTTAATAAAAATATAACATTTTTTAAAAACAAATAAAAGTTTTTAAAAAAATAACTGCCGATTTACACCATCATTTTGCCCATAACTTCAAAAATAATGTTGACCCAAAAATCTTATTAATACTTTGAATTTATTAGAATTATGCCCAAATTTGGTCAGAATTACAAATCGGCAGATATGATACAAATTTTTTTTTTAAAAAAATATAAAACCTTGTAAAAGAAAATTAGGTCGTATTAAAGTAAATATTCTGACCTAACTAACAGTTTGAGTTCATTTATAGTATTGATAAGCCCAGTACGAATTCGCCGATGAGACCTCTTCTCGCTTGATTACTTTTTAGTACACATAACAAAAACATATGTTTTTATATAGCAGGGTGTTACATGTTTGATTTTTTCTTCGAAAAATAAGTGTGGCAACTCTTACTCGTTGCTTTAGCAATCTGAGGTCAACTAGCTTGCTTAACGAATAACTTTCATACAAAAGCTAGTTTAGCAGCCTAAAACGATCCCACAAACTTACATTAAGAAACAAGGGGAACTTCTCTCAAATCAGTGAGCTATGAACTATGTAATTTTTAAACTCTCTGTCAAGGGCCTACTGCTTAACGCCGGTTCCGAACAGCTAATGCTTATCATAGAAAAGTGAGCTATGCACTATGTAATTTTTAAACTCTCTGTCAAGGGCCTACTGCTTAGCGCCGGTTTAGAAAGGCTAATGCTCATCATAGAAAAGTTTTTATATGGCTTAGAAATTAATCACTTGCTCAGAAAGACGCCGGCATTTACGAAGTAGAAACCCTGCGCTCAATACTTATAATTGTTAGATGTTCTTAACCGGGGTTAAATTGTACGTGGCCCAGCTTATGTTAAAATTGTACATGAATATTAGAATGTCATATCTCGTGAATTAATACCGGTGTAACAATACACAGTGGGACATTTTAGGAAAAAGGTGATAATGAATATAGAATATTTACATTATTGGATTGATTGTTGTCGAATTGAAGAGGAGGAGTTTGAACTCATGCTGTGTAGAGGGAGTCCAAATTCATTACCTCTTGTGTCTTAACAAAATGTTCGGATTTCGATTCTCTGTTTTTCGGCCAATGTATCAAGGCCTTATACATATTCAAAGAATACTTACAGCCACTGACGTATTAAGAGTCGTCCCGAAACTTCATAGCTTTTAAAGAGGTCGGTCTTTAAACCACAACATTAATTGCTCATTTAGATTAGTGAAGAAATGAGAGAACTTATTTTAGGAATCAAAGACTAATAAGTCAAGGAGACAAATTAAGTGTCATATTTCGAATCGTCACTAAATTTCATTGTGTTTGAGCACAATTGCATATATCCAGAATTGTAGGTCCCTTACAGGCATACAAATCGGCTAAAATCCTCATAAGAAGGCAAGGGATTCGTCCATTGACGTTGCTACGAAGTCTATGCCTTCCATTTCATAATTGCTAATGTCTTCTGGTCCAACAGAATTTGTAGTTCTGACCGATATTATATCCACTATATTTGTCTATGTATACGTATTTTTCCTTTGCAAAACTTCGTGGATTTTACCCAGAGCACAGTTTTCCAGCGTTAGCGTTGACTGCACACTGTAAAAAGCGGCCTTATTGAGATAAAACTTAAAACCATGTCCGAATGAAGATAAACACATGGACTTTGAAATGGAATGACTTGATTTTATACCAACCTTTTGCAACGCTACAAGCGAAGAACACCCCAGGATATCACTTACGACGTTCAGATTTTTTTTCTTTCATTTCCATACTTTTTTTCTATTACAAAAATACATGCGTAAATATTTGCTCTATCAGAAAGTTGCAGCATATGCAAATTAATCGTGCTGAATTCAATATGGCAAAGTCCATTTTTAAGATGAGATGAGTAGTGAAATATGCTTCCATGCCCTCGCAAGCGCCATAAATTTCTATGAATTTATAAGGTAACGAAGTTCAAGATGAACCGTTGGCGTCCCATAAACTTGAGGAACAAATTGTTTCTGCTTCCCTCGAGATGTCTTTACTTGGTTGGCACCACTCGCTCGTAGTCTTCGTAGGGTTATAGGAGCACATAAACTGTGCGTCTTTCAACACTTGGAAGACACACCTCTTTTTACCATTCCAGCCACCGCCACTCTTATGGCCCAGAACATTGGCTGTGATTGTGAGCGTGTACACAACCGGAGTCTAAGTGCGCAATGGATGACTGGATGATGGGGGGAAATGGGTCAGCATACATGGAATCGATGCATTTGGTACTGGACGATTACAATTAACTTTGTTCGCTGACCGCAATTGAAGGTAATCTTGAGATGGGTGCTTGTTCATCTTCTGCCTGTACGATCCGAATGTTCGCGTTAATATTTATGATTTGATAGTACGAGTAGATCTGGATCTCCGCTGATTGTAAATAATTTATGAAATATAAAACATCACTGGTGTGTCCTGATCCGTGGTCACAATGAATTCGATTAAGAGTTTTTACGAGTATAATTCAATGTTGAAATGAAAGTGAAAAAGATTTACAGAGATAGTTCATGTTTTTATACCCTCCACCATACAATGGAGAGTATATTAGTTTTGTCATTCTGTGTGTAACACCTTGAAATAATCATCGGAGACCCAACAAAGTATATACGAGGGCGGTTCGGAAAGTTCTTATCCTATCAATGAAAGGGAATAGTTAGTTTTTCAAAAATATTTTTATTTTTCAATATAATCTCCTTAAACTTCAATACACTTAGTCCAACGCTTATCTAGCAATTCTATCCCTTGATTTAAATAGTTTTCCTCAAGGTCTTCAAAATAGTGGTTTACAACTGTAATTGCATCTTCATTTGAGGTAAAACGCTTGCCAGCAAAGAGTTTTTTTAGATTTGGCAACAGGTAAAAGTCACTGGGAGCTAAATCAGGAGAATAAGGTGAGTGGTCAAGCAACTCGTACTTTAATTCGTTGATTTTAGCCATTGTTAAAACACTCTTGTGCGCTGGTGCGTTGTCTTGATGAAAAATTATTTTTTTGTGTTGTAAGCCAGGACGTTTTTCTCGAATTTGTACATTTAATTGATCTAATAGGTTGCAATAGTACTCTGATTTTATTGTTTTACCCTTACGCAGATAGTCAATCAATAAAATACCTTTGAAGTCCCAAAAAACCGTTGCCATAACCTTACCAGCCGATTGAATTGTTTTTGCCTTCTTTGGGGCACTTCCTCCAGCTTCAGTCCATTGTTTGGATTGTTCTTTTGTCTCTGGAGTATAGTGGTGGATCCATGTCTCATCAGCAGTTATGAAACGACGCTTAAAATCCATTTTATTTCGCTGAAAACGATCCAAACAAGCTTGAGAAATGTTCATTCTTATGCGTTTTTGGTCGACTGTTAACAAGTGCGGCACCCATCTTGCAGAAAGCTTTTTCATCTGTAGTTCTTCATGCAAAATTAAATGGACTCGATCATTTGAGATGCCCATGATATTAGCTATTTCACGCACTTTTATTCGTCGATCATTTAATACCATATCATGCACTTTGGCTACAATTTCTGTTGTTGTTGCTGTTTTTGGACGTCCACTACGTGGTTCATCTTCAATGCTTGTACGACCACGTTAAAATTCAGCAACCCAATTTTTTACTGTTGCATATGAAGGAGCACTTTCACCTAACACATTCACCAAATCATTATGAATTTCTTGTCCCGATAAACCTTTTTTATGTAAATATTTAATGACACCACGCATTTCTAATTTTTCCATTGTAAAAAAAATCGCGGATGCGTCTTTTGTGAACACCTGTTTCTATATGAAGGAGTTGCCAGATCGAAACAAAATTTAACATGTGTCCATAGCAGAGATGGTAGTTTCCAAAACACTTAACTTTTTTCTGTTTATACCGCGCTTTTTGGGCTGGCTAAAAAGTTTCCGAACCGCCCTCGTATATTCTTGATCCTCGTAAAATTCTAAGACGATCTAGCCATGTTGTCCGGCTGTCCGTCTGTTGAAAACAAGATAGTACACACCAAATATATAGAACATACCTCTGCTTCAAATTCTGTTGAGATCGGAAAAGTCCTACTGGTACCACCCACACAAACGGTCTCATGGGCTTTGAGAAATAATATGACGATAACTCACCACAAGCTTGACCTATCGAAATGAAATTTTGTACATAAAGATTTCTATATAGAACACACTTCCGCACCAAATTTGGGAATCTGGTGGAGGGTATCCAAAGTTCGGCACAGCCAAACTTAAAATTTTTTACATGTTTTATTTTAACTCTCCAATTTTTCACAAAAAAGTAAAAGGCAAAGTCTTAAATGATTTAATATTAACTACGGGTTGCATTAAGACTAACTTTATTCCTTAGTATTAAGAAACAAAAGTGGACATGTTCTCAAATCAGTGATCTGTGCACGATATAATTTGTATATTTACTGACCGGGTTCTATTGTTATATGCCGGGTAGTGCATTTTATAAAGAAGCCATAGCGATAACCCATCAAGTTGCCGGCATTTAGGAGGTGGAAACATATTTTTAGATATTACCCGGCTTAAATGTTAATTTGATTAAAAGTATTTTTTATGAATTTTGGCCGGAAATATATTGCATTTTGTATTCAATATTCGTGGTTATGACAAGCAAAGTTAAAGAGCACTGTTAAACAAAAAATCTGTAACAGCAACCAAATTCAGTTCTCGGACGAATATACACACTTCATCATGGTATGCTATACGCCACTTTTCGGGAGGCTTGCCAAAGTTTGGATTTGCTCGAAAACGATACACTTTCGCCAAAGCAACTGTTTTTGCACCAGCTAATCAAATTCGTACACTGCGATCATCATAGCCACATGTTTATCATATGCTCGACCCGTGCGGACCAATATAAGGATGGGATGGCTGATGTCTTTTTGCTAAGAGTTCGCACGACAACTTCTAATTTTGTTGAAATAAACGACGAGATGCGCAACGAAGCGTTAGTTCTGATCCAAGACGTGTGCGGCAGTCTGGTGTCGACATTGGGAATGCCAGCGCCAAATCGTTCGATGAAGGATGCATACAATCGGGAACTGCAATTGAAGTAAGACTATGAACGATATGAGCTGGCCGAAAGAGTCCGAACAAATGTGCCGCTGTTAAATGCCAATCAGAAAAACATGTACGATTCGCTGATAAAAGTTGTTGACGATGGAACGAAAGGCGTATACTTTCTCGATGCTCCCGGTGGGACAGGCAAGACATTATTCATTTCGTTGATTCTGGTCAAGATCTCAAATTGCGTTGGTTGTTGCAGTCTTTGGAATTGCTGCCACATTGCACATTCCGCTTTGAAGCTGCCGATGAACCTTCTCCAGTAGACAGGCCAACGTGCACAATGACTAGAATTTGGAGACAGCGAAATTGCTGCGGAAATGCAAATGCACGCCACCGTGCATAAATGAGCTTTGGAGGCAGTTGGCCGAACGACAAAGGATTTACGAGGTGGTTCGAGACAATTTGATGGGAATATGATATTGGTCTCCAGAGATGTTCGTCAAACGTTGCTTAAATCGTCGTGGCGACATGTCAAGAAGTTGACATTGACCACGAACATGGGAGTCGCGTTGCGGAACGATCCTCTTGAATTCTCGAGACAACTGCTGGTGCTTGGCAATGGCCAAATTCCTGTTGATGTTTCCAATAAATTAATATCCTTCCCGTCAAATTTTTGCGAGTTCACATCGTCGAAGGAGGAACTCATTACCAAATTGTTTCCCGGCATTGCACAATATTATAAAAATGTCTATTGGATTAGTAAACGGACAATACTAGCTGCGCAGCTTGAATTTGATTTTTCAAAGTCAAATCGCTGGACTACTGCTTTCGTTCAAATCCGTTGACCGACGAGGATGAAGCGACAAACTATCTGACGAAATTTTTGAACTCGCTTGATGTGCCATAATTTACAGCTGAAGTTGGGATTGATGTTGCGGAATCTGAATCATCCGAAATTGTGCAACGGTACGCGATTATTTCAGCTGATCTTCCAATCAAATTCAAGCGGATTCAGTTCCCCGTTCGATTGGCTTTTGCGATAACAAACTATAAATCGCAAGGCCAATCTTTGAAAGTCTGTGGGATTAATCTCGAATTTCCCTGTTTTTCGCACGGTCAGCTGTACGTTGCCTGTTTGCGTGTTGGGAAACAGTCTTCGACGTTTGTTTTTGCCCCAGAAAATAATTGAATAACATTGTTCGAATTCGAAATCAGCGATTTAAGATTCCATTCAAATAATTCTCGTTAAAATTGAAACTATTTGTTCTTCATTTGTTATCATTTGTTGTTTGTTATATTGAACTATGTTTCCATTAATAGCACGGAATATTGGTCATTGCAGCAGAAAGAGTTTCTATCCAACAGAATTTTTGTAGTTCGGATCGACTTCTAACTGATTACTAATAATCATGGACATATCGTGACTCAAAGTGTATCAAATTTGTTCTTATTCAAAGCATACATGTATTTTCAATATTTGCATAAAATTTGAGTTCGGGCGGATGTGTAATTAAAGCAAATTTCAGTACGAGTACTAATTTGTAAATAAATATTGGACTAAAATTTAAAATATGACAGATGTGGCAGTAGGAAAAATATGGGGCTGATGGATATTTCTAGATTTTTACGTTCTATAGAGTGGATATATAGGGTGATCCAAATAGAGATACTTTTTTTAATAGCCTTTTGTCGTGTAAGTCGTGTCATGCTACCATGTTATTTTTGTTTAGTATTGTTTGGCATTTCATAATGGAAAGACTTACGCCTGAACAAAAATGATGCCGGTGAGAACGTAACCGTCAATGGCGACCGTTATCGTGCCATGATAACCGACTATTTGATGCCTGAAATTAAAGCTTGTGATCTCGGCGACACTTGGTTTCAACACTTCCTACACATAGCATCAATCAATCGATTGTTGAGAGCAGATAATTTCACGTATTCGGCCGGGAACTAGGAATTTGTTAATTAAAAACTGAATGTTGTTTTAAAGGTTATTTGCAATGCTGAATCCAAATGAGTACTTGTTTTTTCATCCGTTCGACTTTTCGCGATAAACCCTTATGTCAAAATGAAGGCACTTTTACTATATATATATTGGAATAACTTCAAAAAGGTTCACGTTATTCAGTTACAAAAAATTCAAAACTCACCAACATAATTAACTTTAAGCTATGCTTGCATTGGTTTTTAAATTGCCCAATAGTTTCAGTAAAAGTTTAAAAAACAATAAATAAACTTTAATCCTTAAAAAATTTAGTTCAATAAATTTTGAATCAAATGAGCTTCATTTCATTTGATTTTTTCACAATTTACGGAAAAAACTGAATTGTTAAAAGTCGCGATTTCTATAAGTATACAAAAAAAACATTATTTAAAATGCGAGTTTGATGCTGATGCAAAAAAATGTAGATAAGACCTCAAAAAATCGCTAAAAAATTCCAGTCAACACAAATAAAGTTCAATTTTGCTCCCTTGTGATATTGTTTTTTTCAGTTTACACATGTACTAAGTTTTGTAAATTCTCGACCTGGCTAATCTTTTAACCCAAAGCATTAGTCTCTTAGCCCCGCTACAAGGATCTGCTTGTTGCTATATTTGTGGTTGATTTTGTCACTTGTTGCACTGTTTCCTGTGTGAACTTACTTACTCGTTCCAGCCTAAATTGGTTTTATTTTTTGTCCCCTGTACTATTCATCTACTTATATACATATGTACGAGTATTTGATATTATTTTCCCCCTCTTTCCCAATTATCACTAATATCATGACGATTTAATATTGTTTACTCTTTTTTCCCACATTTTCTTCTTTTTCGCCCTTGTTGTACAATTTTTTTTCTATGCCTGTTATATTTATTGTTTCTTACTTTTTATATTTTTCACCCGCTTTGTTCCTTTTTATCCCAATATCACTTGATGATTGTTGATATGACATTTTGTGTCCGTTTATTTTCTTTGCCATTTTGTTGATTTGATATTGTTTTTCTTTATTTTTTAAGTTTTCGCTTGCTTTGGCCCTTTTTTATTCCTTTTTCTATTTTTTGTGTCATCCTGTTTATGTAATATTAGCCGTGTTCTTTTCAGGTAACTAGCTTAGTTACCTATTTAGTTAGCAATATGTAGTCTGGCAACATTCAACAACATTTTGAATCAGATGGCAGCATAAGCTCAACAAAAGTTTGTTTACAAACAAAAAAGTCAAAGCAAGTTGTGGAAAACGAATTTTGTTATTTCGTTTCGTATAGTTTCTTGTCCACAATTTTCGTTTTGTCCGTCTGGTCCACAATTTTCGTTTTGTCACTCTTAACATAATAAAGCTACCTCGAAATGTCTTTAAATCTTAACAATAAACATTTTCACTTACCGTTTTTGCATCATTGTAATTTATGGAAATGATATTTTCCCGCTTTTTATATTTTCTTTTTCTTTCATTCTATTCATTTCCTCTCTGCACGCAGAAAAAAGTATGGTTGTGGTGACAATACTTGAAGACGATAATACTATTGTTGGGTATATGGTTGTGTTACAACAATATTATGATCCTCACAACAATAGTATGATTCAAATACAACCATACATACTATGATCTACACAACCATTGTATGATCCTCACAACCATAGTATGTTTCATATACAACCATAGTATGATTCTCACAACCATACTATGATTCACACGCAACCATGTTATGATCCCTCCAACCATAGTATAATCACTATTTAGATTTGAATTATGAAAATTATTCAAAATACATTAAATTCAAAATAATAGGGAGTGATTTAGTTAACAGTAGAAAAAATAAGTATAAATAAATGTAAGCGTTTTTATTAAAAATATTTCAGTTATACAAAGCCAAAGCAGCTTGTTAAAAAAATTTTAATTTCAATAAAAAAAAGTACTATTATTGCATTAGATTCATACCAATAACATTTGTTCTTAAAAGCATATTTAAAAGAAGAAAAATTACAATCATACAGTATGATTGCCGTAACCATATTATTGTTAACATAAAACGCAAAACACAATACTTTTGTCGAACCAACCATATTTATATTGTAGCTATAACCATAGTTTCATTTTTAAATTTGGCAATAATACTATTCTTACATTTCAACAATATTAATATTGCAGCAATTATACTATTGTCAAAAATAAATTCAGTTAACAATGCTATGGTGCGACGAACATATTTTTATTGTGGATAACATATTATTATTGCCGTGACCATGTAGTACCATGTTTTTTCTCTGCGTGTGTATTAATAACAAAAAAACAAGTTTTTGATTGTGTTATACAAGCCGGGTGTGGCATAATATTTTTTGTGTTAAAAAAATAAGTCTGGTAACTCTAACTCGTTTTGTTACCGAGTAACAGCCAACTCGCTTGCTTACCGATTAAATGTAGACAAACCTGGAAAGAACATGGCTATTGTTTATTTTAAATTTGGCTCATTTTTTCCTGTAATTAAAAAGTGTTATTCTCATTTCGTTATTTTGCTCGTTAATGTCCCATTTTATTCCCACTTTTATTTTATCCTGTCCATTTGGTGGGCATTCAGTTGATTTAAAATTGTTTTTCTTACATAAATATTAGCCCTCTTTGCCCCTTTTTATGCTTATTTGAACCACTTATATTTTGAATGCTAACCTGTTTATTTAGCATTGTTTTTCTCCCATTTTTATATTTTGTCCTTCCATTTTAATTCTATAAGTATTATCTATGCCATCCTGATGATTTCATATCAGTATTCCCATTTCTATCTATTTCACCCGTTTTGGCCCATTTTTTAGTTTTTTTTTAATTTAATTTAGTTTATTTTATTGAACATTTTTTAGTTTTTAAAGTGTTTTTCTCCATTTTTATTTTTTGGCCGGTTTGGCATATTTTTCAATAGGTTTTGTCCCAATTTCTAATTGTCTACAATTTGTAATAACAAAGTACCCATTTATTCTAGTAGTTCTGTAATAGACAAAGTTCGATTTTTGGTATTACCAAGAGCTTTTGGCAATGCTTGCAAACTAATAAGTATTCATTTTACCCTTTTTGCCCCACAAAGTTGATTCAACTTACAAATTCAAAACAGTACAACAAATCCAAATTTTACCCGTATTTACAATTTCTAGCTCCAAATTTGGCCTTTATTTTATGCCAAAATCCCTTGCGTACACGTTTCATTTGACAAAACGGAAATATCCTCTTTTAAATTTTAGGTAAGGACTTGGTTGTCACTCACTGTCACTCTACAAAGGCGCTAAGTATCGCTGGTATCACATGTTGGAGTGTCGAATGAAGCATTATTAGTCATTCCATGTCAAACCGAACAAAAAAATGTTCACATGTTTGCAATTTTTCTTAACATTTTATGATATATTCACTTCAACAAGATTTTATACTTAACACTTGTATAGACTGGATGCTGCGGTCTTGAGCCGTGAGAGTTCACGATACCTTATCTATTAAGGCTATTACTGGTATGTAATCTTCATAGTTGGTTTTTTCCCGGGGTCAATCGGCCATTAAGCATTTGATTTATTATCTCCAAACAAGACTTATCACTGTTAGAGCAGTGATGTGTTTTTGATTTCGTTAGTTCTGATAGCTCTAATCCAAATCAAACTATTTTCGTATCCTTTGAGATATTCCGAAATGTGTGGATTTGGTTCAACACTTTGCTTCCTCATCCAAATCACCTCATCTATCATCGTGTACCTAGCATGCAGTTATGCTAATTTCCGATAAATACCCCAATCTAAAATGATTTTCATGTATGGACGCAAACGCTTGACAAGAATCTTCTGCAAAAGGAACTCCAATGTGTCACACATAAATCAGAACGAGGTCACTTCTATAATTAGAATCACACTGGAATTTATCTTTCACCCGTTCGTCCGTCCGACCGTTGGTGCACTGTTGCACTATCACACTGTTTAGACACTCTAATGAGCTTTTGTATCCCGATAAAATCTTGCAGAGAACCACACACACTGGCGGTGATTAATTTCTTCGATTCCAATGAGCACCAAAACATGCCCACTGAAAAGAGATTTCAAGTGATAAATTTCATAGATATGAAGAACTTCTTGAGGAATTGGGAACAGCATTTGAATTCCACCAGATGACGACGACGATAGGGGTGGGGGTTCATATCAAATAACAATTAAGGTAAAAATCACCAGAGTGATAACCAATCTCTCCTTTTTTTCACCAAAGATGAAAATTTATTGAATATAACGTCAATAACAATTAATAAACAAAAGGCAAGAGAATTTTGGTTTGGAGAAGAAAAATCTCCAAGAACTGTGGGGCAAGAACGAAGCCAACAGTTTCTGGAATCAATTAATGCTAAGGCGATTAAAATTCTAATGATAACTCTTGGCTGTCCCCATAACACACAGAACTAAACAGCCACCAAGTCAGTCTGTCACCTACTCGCACTGATCGATGGATGGACGGACGGACGGACGGAAGCATGGACACTAAGTGAGGGCAGTAGGAGAGTAGATGGGACGCACGTATTTCAAATAATGTCACATCGTATAAAAGTCAAAACGTATCGTCTTTGTCTCTGCCAGCGCATGTTTTAACCTGGCGGACGAACAATCTTTAGGCCACATCTTTATTGTTGTTGCTGCTAAACGAGGTGGTGTGGTTTGTGTGATTGGAGGATTTTGAAACTCTGATGTGACCAAGCAAGCGCCACTTAAGTGCGAGGACTGTTTCTACCACATGGAGTGACGACAGAGAAAAATAAAATTTTGTCTGGCACTGAATGCATTTTCAGGTTTCCAAAACTAGAAACACGTATTGTCACATTGGAAGGCCTCCCACGATCTGATTCACCTATATATAATCGGTGATTTTGTAAAAATTCAAACATAAGATCTATAAGTACTTATATGTGACGCGCAAAATAGAAAGGGACCTAAGGTTAAAAACCAGCCATTTTTAAGATTAGGTCCCTTTCTATTTGCGCTTAGAATCGTCGACTTCGTATTCATAAAACGCGCATATCTCTGGGAGGGAACACTTTTGGGGCATGGGATCGGTCTCATTCGATGCTTAGATGTTGTCCACATCAAAAAAGAAAAAAATGAAAATTGATTTTTTTACCTTTAGGTCCCTTTCTCTATGCGCTGTCACATATACTTATAAGTATAAAAAGAGGGATTGTCTGCAAACTAATATTTTGCTTTATTCTATTGTGTCAAATAACGAAAAAAAAAACAAATGCCAAGTCCAACACAAGCCGCGCCGCAAGAAGTTGAAAGTTTAAAAGTTACTTGTAGTAGTTACAAATACGGAACAACTTCATAAACGTACACGAGTGTTAAGAAGAGGCTTTGCTCCGGCTCAATGGACTTTCTAATCGAACGTTTTTTCTAATTTGTCTCGAAGCAGGGTCAGTAAAGCATCAAAAACTTCTGGGGTCATTCTTGTAGCAATTTGAAACTGTTCCCGGCCTCTGTATTTTAAATGGTTAAAAGTGACCGCAAAAAAACCAGATGTACTTGCTACACTAGCATATATAGGGTGATCCATCTAGAGGTATTTTTCAGAACAAAAATATATATTGAATATAATTTCCTTTAAATGTTGGTCGCAACAACGACTCAGGGTTTGCGTTCTGAGGGTACAATTTTGGATGACTCGTTCGAGCATTTCGACCGGTATGGCTTCCAAAACCTGAATCGTAGCTGGTTTGTCAGCATAGACTTTGGACTATACGTAACCCCAAAGAGAAATGCCTAAAGGTGTGATATCACTCGATCTAGGCGGCTAACTCACCTGTCCCAAACGTGAAATTAGCTGCTTTTCGAAATGACCTCTCAACAGATCCATCGATATCATGGCGCGATAGCGAGCACCTTTCCCGGTGCTCGCTATCGCGCCATGTTGCATATTTTTTCATTTTTGAAAAAATATGCACCAATGATTCCACCAGCTTATAAACCGCACCAAACCGTGGTTTTCTCTGGGTATAATGACACCTTTTGAACCCTTTATTTTTTTTTTGTTCTGAAAAAATACCTCTAGATGGACAAACTCTCCAAAATCTTCATCCATTTAAACTTTTTGTCATCAATAGATGTTTCGCAAGTTTTTACTTTTTGATGTAAACAAATCTCATTTATTTTAATTCTGCCGCTTAAATAATCCGCGTTCATTGGCCTATCTAAACAAATTGCAAGCGGAAAACTAAACAGCTGACTGCCGCGACGCGCCGCATGTCGCGTGCGGAATTGAAACCACTTTCGATCGGAATTGTGTTCTGTGACATGCCTGTATGTTTGTTTCCACAAATTTCTTTGCTGCAATATAAAGTAAACATATTGGGGAATAGAACTCAAAGGGGGAAATATTAAAAAAAATATCAAAAATAAAATAAAGTCATAGTCGGGCGTGACTCTGCTGTTCTGAGGATTAAGCGCATCTGCCTGGAGCTTGAGCAAGGCCTCAATATGTTAGAATTAATTATTTATCACTAATAGCATTCCATATAAAATGTGAGCGTCATGGGGTTCAATTGCAGGGCGTGTGTTGGTCGCTTGTAAAGCTCCATGCTAAATTTAGCAGTAATCGGATGTGGCTTTTAAAGCTGCTTATTCTAAAATCGGGAATGACCTTTGTATGGGGATTGCACAAAAAATTTTGGCCAGGTGTAGTTTGCGGCTTCTAGAGTTGCGGACCTCAAATCTGAAGGGACCATTGTATATGACCTATTCGAAAACAAATATGGATATGGTCTAATTGTATCAGAGGTATTGGTATTGGTAACACTTTAAGTGAAATTTTGTCGAAATCTTCTTAAATCTGGAAGGACCTTTGTATAGGGCCTATACGAAAATGTGGACACATCATGTGGTGCTTTTTAAGCACAGTTATGAAAATTTAAGCCTAATCGGGTTTTATTTGTTGCATCAATACTATGCCAAATTTGATCATAAAAATCGGATATATAAGTAATATCCAACTTCTAGAGCTAAAGGGCCGCAAATTGGAAAGAACATTTGTATTGGGGCTATATGAAAATATGGCTCGATATAGTTCACTTTCTAAAGCAGAGTGCAGTTATTAAGTAGTCGCCCAAACAGTACCATGAATATTTGGGCACGATCGCCAGTAAAGCGCCAGTACTTAAAATAGTGTGAAACCTTTGATGAAAGGGCTATTCGTAATCAATTCCTAGCATCAGTACTATGTCATTATACCCTATACCACTGTGTGGTGTAGGGTATATAAGTACACATACAAATATATTATTAATCCTTATTAATCAAATCTATTTAGATGGTGACATAGACATAAACATTGCGGTAGACACCAAATCTCTTAAGACGACAACAACGTTCTCAGTATAAAACTGGTTAAAAAGTGGGCGGAGTGTGTCTATGTAAGTGATGTGGCATTTAACTTCAATTACCGCTGACATTAAATTAAAGCCAAAGTGAAAAATTATAGAGAATTTAGAGTTTCCACAAAAAATGCTTCAGGTCTCTTACGTACAACGCGCTATGCTGAATTTGAGTGAGATCGATACAAAATACCACTCCTAGAGCGGACGAGCCTAAAATCTGGGATATAATTAGTAGTCGATTCAAACATACCACGCGTAATTTGGGCACGATTGCATTTACCTCAGTAGAAAAAGTCTGCGTACATAATATTACCATAAGTTATTCAATAAAGAAAATGAGGTTTCATCCAATCTATTTCATATATTTATTAAAAGGTTGAAAAACCGAAATGAGTAAAAACCCTTTTGGGAATGCTGTTGTCTTTTTGTGTTTAAAGTTTGCGAATTAAGTGATTTCTCTGTTTTTTGTATATAGAAATTTTAACTTTGGAATGTTCTGTGATTCTGTTACAAACGAATGTGATAAGATAAACCCCGAGAAGTTGCGCGTTACTGAAATGTGTTTTTCTACATTATTGCAAAGAAGAAGCTCATCGTACATCTTGTACAATTTGTCGTCTATGGTTCAAAGAGAATAAAATCGTGCCAACAAGGAGTAAACGAATCTAATCGTGCATATAACAAGAAAGTGTTTCAGAAAAAGTCTGCGTACAAAATGCAAATACCAATAAAAATATTTTCCTTTCATAATATACGAGTATATTATAACTTTAATATAATAATAACTAATAATAACTTTAAAAATTAGTTGGATAGCCTTTTCTCTTCAAAACTTCTGCTTTTGCATGCAATCAACGAGCTTAGCGGTTTCTGTTGTGGAAATCGGGCTCCATTCCTCACGCAGCACATCTTAAAGCATCATCTTTAAGGTAGTTTTGCGTTGGCGGATTATTCTTTTCAGCACATCTCATAAGTGCTGAATCGGGTTCATCTCAGGTGATTGGGCTGGTGTTCCAAGCAGTTTGGGCACGGATTAGCCGCATGTTCGTCTACCGATGCATAAAACTGTTTGAAGAGACTGGAGATGTAAAAGACCGCCACCGTCGGGTCGCCCACGCTCTGTTCGAACACCGCATGTCATTAAAGCCGTTAAATCAAGAATTCACAGAAATCCGCTCCGGAAACAGAAAATCATGGACCGTGAGATGAATATCACGCAAAAGTCCATGAGTCGAATCATTAAAAAAGACTTGGGACTTTCAAACGACGTACCGGGCATTTATTGACTGCAGCTTAAAAAAAAATAGGATTGAAAATGTAAACGTCTTTTGGCGAAGCACGCTGATAACTTGCACAGAAAAATTTTGTTCACCGATGAAAAAAATTTTACCGTTCAGGAAAAATTTAACAAGCAAAATGATAGAGTGTATGCGCGGTCATCTAAGGAAGCATCTGAACTGATCCGAAGGGTGAAAAAGGGCTATCACCCAGCTTCAGCCATGGTTTGGTGGGGTGTCTCTTACTATGGTGTCACTGACCTGCATTTCTGCGAACAAGGAGTCAAAACACCGACCAAAGTTTACCAAGAAACCGTTTTGGAAGCTGTTGTAAAGCCTCTTAACAATTCCCTGTTCCAAAACTAGTCATGGACTTTCCAGCAGGATTCTGCGCCGGCCCATAAGGCTAAAACGTCCCAGGCCTGGCTGTGAAACAATTGGCCAGTGTTCATTTCCTCTGAAGAATGGCCCTCAGGCAGTCCAGATTTGAACCCATTGGATTACAAATTGTGGACGGTTTTAGAGGACAAGGTTTGTCACAAAAGATACCCCAACAGTGGATCTCTTAAGCCTGTTTTGGTTCGAGCTGTGGCCAATTTTCCAGTGGACGAGGTTCGTGCAGCTATTGAAGATTGGCCAATGCGACTTTAGGCGTGTGTAAAGGCAAAAAGCGGACATTTCGAATAAGTATAAGTAGATTCATTTTGGATACAATATACATCAATAAATATATTAAAAAATATTTGGTACTTTTTATTTATTTGTCCCTACTAAGTATTGTCCAAAGCCACGAGCCTCTGTCTGTTGGTTAAATATAAAAAGACTTCCTGCGTGTGAATCTCAATTTTTTGAGATTTTGCGACTTGTTTACGGGTAGATGTTCTTCTTAAATATTTCTTTAACATTTTTAACAATTTTTGATGCTGGAAGAGGTGGATTTTGCTAGGTACACTGTGAAACGTTGCGTGTTTCTCGATTAGTTAATATTGAGGGCAGTCCAGAACGAGGGCGAGAATCAAAAATACCTGCCGTTTGGACATTTTGGACCTTCTTTTAATGAAAGAATGTGTTCTTCCAACAGTTCGACCAATCTCGCTATGCTTTTCCTTCTTTGAATATCAACAAATCGCGTGTTAAATATTCCATGTAACTTTTACGTAGAAAATTCCAAATTTTCCAGTCTATACGCAGACTTTTTCCGTGTGGCCAATTAGGCAAATTTTAGTTTTTTTAGGGATCGATAGCGTTGTCTGTAACTGAAAAGCTATCGAGTCTATCAGAAAGCTAACTACTTAGCTAACAATGGAATTACACGCAAAAAATTTTGAAGAAAGTGCGTTTGCGCGCGTTTAAAATTTGTACCATAGCTTGAACGCAGACTTGTGGCTTCTAGAGTGGCAGTACCTTAAATCGGAAAAGGCCTTTGTGTGGGTGCTAATTCACAGCATCTATCAGTGTTGGATGTTGGCCGCACGCAACGAATTACGGGAAATTAAAGGTTCAGGTATATTGAAGCTTTTTTTGTACGCTGCGTATTTTTCTAAAAAAAAAAAAGCTGCAAGAAACCTTGTTGATCTCCTACAAAGTGATAGGTCGGTCTGTAGCGAACTACGTAGCACCGTGTGGTCGGCGAACGTAAGTACGAAGCAGTGGAAGAAAATTTCGACTTGCCAGAATGCCGTTCTCAGAACAGCAACAGGGTGTTTTGTGAGAACCATCTACATGAGGAGACGAAGTTCCTTACCGTGCGCAGACACAATTACCTGTTTTCTTAGGACCTGTAAGGGTGTTTTCGCAGTAGTCATCCCAACCACCATCTCTTGGACAGGATGCCTTCGCCGGGCAGATCAGGTACGATCTTAATGATCTAGAGAGATGGGTCCACCGGAGCATGAGCGCAGCAGTAAAGTAGGTACAGTGTTAATGTCGTGCTAGGGTAACATCCTCCGGAGACGCGTGTTTCTCGGCAGACGCGTGTTTCTGAGAATCTACCTCATTTTGGTGTAGGAACAAGACAATTTCGTGGATTAAAGGGAAGGCGAGCAAGCCATAAAGAGAAGAACCTTATTCTATCCACTGGTTCTGGGGACTATCTGAAGATCCTCTCTACATACATGTTCAATCTCAGATTATATTTCATCAAAATTTGATTTTATACAAATTTTTCCAGCACGTTTTTCAGAATTTTATTCCTGGTATTTAATGAGACTTAATCCTTTTTGTCGTTGTTGTTTTTTTTAGGCAATAATCGCTCGCACAAGATTTTGTTTTACTGATAAAGTCGATCATTACAATAATTTTGTTTTTATTGTGTGTCTGGAGCAAGACAACCAACATCTATTTATTTTGATTACTGCGTCCAAGCGTTGTTACTTCAGTTGGTCGCTATAAATGTGGTTTGAGACGGAAAATCAGTGATTTGAAAGCGATCCTCGACTGAGGAGGCTGAGAAGGTGTGTGTTTGTGCATGTGACAGACTCAGAGCTATTGACCAATTTTGTATATTAGGGTGCAACTTAAAATAGGTTTGGTATTCTTTTGAACTGCCACATTGACACCGTACATGGCGATTAAATTTTCCCCGGGATTTCCTAAAGACGACAATGTCAGCGCCATAAATTCATTTATACTTTGAGGGGTTTACACAAGTTTATTTTCATGAAAAATGCTACAAGTTTTTGATATTACATACTCGTATGTAGCCAAAATATTAGGTTATTACTAGAAATACTTAGTTCATTGGGAGTCACTAAGATACCACGGCATTCTAACTACGTAGAACAGACCTTTTCGAGACCCTTTCGAGCGGTGAAAATGTAATCTGAAATTGTTCTTTTGGTAGGCCATTATCAACCCAAAAGGCACTGCTCACTTCTCCGCTGAGCACTTAGACAACGAGCCTTTCCTCTCTTCTATGTTTGGCTTTATGACTACTTTTTAGTAAGTGATATTGAGCCAAAATTTTTTGATTGCAAATAATTTCGTCCACTCGGTAATTTTTTTACAAGCAAATGCTTTTCAATAAGTCCAAAAATGGACTTCCTTTAGAGAATTTTTCTTTTTAAAATTAAGAACATTTTATTTTTAGTTTCTTCCTAATTACAATATGTATATTCATGTCTCATAAAATACGTTCTGAAAATTAATCGTCCTGTCAATGAATCCCGGAATTTAAGAAAGATATTTTCCGTATACCTGGAAATAAAAATTACAAACCCAGTTTAGAACTTGTAGCGTTTTCAGGCAGAAATCATTCCGATCGTAAAAGTTGCTCGGTGGCTGAGGCATATCATAGCAGCTGTTGATGGCAATATATATATATATATATATATATATATATATATATATATATATATACTGGCACTGGCCAATCGTCAATAGCTGCACGAACCTCGTCCATTGGAAAATTGGCCACAGCTCGAACCAAATCAGTCTTAAGAGATCCAATGTTGGGGAATCTTTTGTGACAAACCTTGTCCTCTAAAACCGTCCACAATTGGTAATCCAATGGATTCAAATCTGGACTGCCTGAGGGCCATTCTTCAGAGGAAATGAACACTGGCAAATTGTTTCGAAGCCAGGCCTGGGACGTTTTAGCCTTATGGGCCGGCGCAGAATCCTGCTGGAAAGTCCATGGCTAGTTATGGAACAGGGAATTGTTAAGAGGCTTTACAACAGCTTCCAAAACGGTTTCTTGGTAAACTTTGGCCGATGTTTTGACACCTTGTTCGCAGAAATGCAGGTCAGTGACACCATCGTAAGAGACACCCCACCAAACCATGGCTGAAGCTGGGTGATGGCCCTTTTCCACCCTTGGGATCAGTTCAGAAGCTTCCTAAGACGACTGCTCATACACTCTATCATTTTGCTTGTTAAATTTATCCCAAACGGTTAAAATGTTTTCATAGGTGAACAAAATTTTTCTGTGGAAGTTATCAGCGTGCTTCACCAAAAGACGTATGCATTTTTCAATCCTATTTTTTTTAAAGCTGCGGTCAATAAATATCCGGTACGTCCTTTAAAAGCCCCTACTCCCTACTTTTTTAATGATTCGAAGAAATTAAAAATTAGATTTTCTGTATTCAAATACAGAACTTCTCTAAAAGAAGTCCATCAGAGCAATCAAACTTCTGTATCCTAAGTTTTTAAATTTAAGTACCGCCTGCAACATTCGCGCACCACTTGGCGAAATGGCCACGCAGTTCCATATCGAACATATTTGGGAGCCAGACACAGAAGCATTCCAGGAACCGATAGGGTGGATGATCTAATCAGACATGAGGGAAACTTTACACGTGCCATCTAATCTGGAGCATGTGGGTACTCCAACCTCAATTCTAAATCTACTTATACAAGCGAGCGATATCTACGCTTAAGCCGGAACATCACATGGAATCACTAGTATCCACATATAGGGGCGAACATACTTGATGACTTACTAAAGCAAAATGACTTACTAAGTCATCAACAAAGTGTGCGAAATTATTTGCAATCAAAAAATTTTGGCTTAATATTTAAGAAGAATTTAATTTTCTAATATTTTCCATATCATTATTAAATATGTTTAAATGGCTGATTGCCATAGCAAGAGTAAACTTATAGTCGCCGATATTACAGACTCTCGCTGCTTGCTTACAGACTCTCGCAGCTTGCTAGTTGTGTTGTCAAGCTCTAGTGAAAATTCTTTGTAGATATTTTTCAGTACACATAGCTATAATATGATGGGAGTACTTACTAAAGGGTGGTTAAATTTTAAGGGCCGATTGAATTTGTCGCCAAAAGAGCTTTGTCGCCCAAAAGAGCTTCCTTAGCTGTGTGGCAAGTGGCACCGTCCTGTTGAAACCACATATCGTCCATATCCATATCTTCCAATTCGGGCCAAAAAAGTTAGTTATCATCTTACGATAGCGAACACCATTCACAGTAACTGCCGGCCTCTTTTTGGAAAAAATACGGCCCGATGATACCGCACCAAACAGTCACTCTTTGTGGGTGCATTGTTTTTTCGACAATCACTCTTGGATTATCATTCGCCTAAATGCGGCAATTCTGCTTATTGACGAATACATTGAGGTGAAAATGTGCCTCATCACTGAAGATGATTTTCTTCGAAAATTGATCATCCACTGTTGCCATTACTTGCCACCATTCTGACCATTGATGACATTTGGAATGGTCAAGAGGCTTTAGTTCTTGAGTCAAGTGCACCTTGTAAGCGTGTAAATGCAAAATGTTCATCAACGGCGAGCGTGAATGGTGCAACTGTTGGGCACGACAGTGAAAAGAGAAAAGATATGGTTACTATATGGTCACCGCAACAATAGTATGTTCTCTACAATAAAAGCATGTTCGTCGCAACCATAGTATTGCTTTTTGAATTTAATTTTGACAACAGTATGACTGCGGCAATATTAATATTGTTGAAATGTAATAGCAACCATATAAACATGGCTGGTGCAACCAAAGTATTGTTGTTTAAAATTTACGTTAACAATAAAATGATTACGGCAATCATACAGTATGGTTGCTACTATGAACATAACAAAACAGGTTTTATAGAGCATACATGGATGTGTGTTTTTTTGATATACCAAAAAAAAAACACATACACACGATGCAGTGAATGGATGTTGTCCATTAAAAAACCACAGCAATCGGAACGAATTTGGAGGGAATAAATAATTTTGTTTCTTGAATGAAATGTTCAATAAAAAATGACCTCAAAGTGTAATGCGATTTAAAATATATTGCTTGATAAAAATCTCTATTTTTGAATAACAACATTACCCAATCCTAATAAACAATTTTGGGGATCATAGTATGGTTGAGTGAATCATACTATAATTGTGGGAAAAATAGTATGGTGGAGTGTGAATCATACACCATAGTATGATAGTAGTGGGGATCATAGTATGGTTGCGTGTAAATCATACTATGGTTGTGAGGATCATACTATGGGTGTATGAGAAGCTTGCTATGGTTGTGAGAATCATAATATGGTTGTGGAGATAATAGTATGGTTGAGTGTGAATCAGACTATTGTTGTGAGGAGTATAGTATGGCTGAGTGTGAAACATACTATGGTTGTGGGGACTATAGTATGGTTATGTGTGAATCAGACTATTGTTGTGAGGATCATAATATTGTTGTGCAACAACCATATACCCAACAAGAGTATGATCCCCTTCGAATATTGTCACCCTAACCATAGTTTTTTTTCTGCGTGTATAGACCCGGTTTGCTCAAATTTTTGCACGATTTTTCCGATTGTACGCACATTTGGACGATTAAATTGACCGAAAAAATTAAAAAAGTGGACGATATGCATTTTGATTTGAACGCCCATTTTCATAATAAGCCTGAATAACTTTAACGCGTTGCTCGCTTGTGTATATTTCCATGGTTCAAATTAAGTTAGTCTGAAATTGAGAAATATCAAATGAATTGCAGAAAAAACTTGACGTTTAGGAGTGGTTCACATTCAACATCGGCCCTTAAAATTTAACCCAGAACAAACCTAGAAATGATATGCTTAGACATGGGATACTAATAATGTTAGTTGTCGTTCCTGATCAGTAGTACAGCAAATTTTTAACTGATACATTCTCTTCAGCGTTGTTGCAGCTCGAATGTTAACGCACCTTTTTCCAAAATTCGGCTGAAGCAAGTAATTTCACACGATTGTAGAGTCTATTTAACTAGTTTGCTCTCTTATAGATGCACTTAAGTGTCTGCAAAAGGCATTCAGTATGTGATAGATTTTCCACTTCATTGCATTTAGAGTGATAAGTTTACACATGAGACTTAAGAGCCATTGTAATTGTAGAAAATGCACTTCTATGGCTAAATGGGTGTTCTTGATGAGCACGAGGAGTCGCATCTTTATTTGGGTTGTAACGAATATTCACATCATATTCAGCATTTAAATGCGCAAACCCAAGTTTTGGAATGTTCGCTAAGGCATTCGCAAAGCCAATTTTGGAATATTCGCATTTGCAAAAATATATTTCAGATAAGGATATTGTAACCACCAAAAAAAATTTTTGTTCGATTATTATTAAAAAATGATTGTTTTTCCTTAAGCCTTGTACTGAATACGAGTACCAGTAATCCACTGTTAATCGCTGGTACCAAGAGTTCTGTCTCGGACGCCGTTCGCTAGAGGATGAATTTCGTGAAGGACGTCCAACTTCGGTCACTTTGCCAGAAACCATCGATGCTGCGCGTGAACTGATTAAGCAAGATCGACATGTGACATACCGTTAGATTAAGGCAAGCAAAAAAAAGATCTTCGAAATAAAAAAAAAATTATTATTCGCTTTTGCATTCGAAAAAACGTATATTTCAGTATTCACATTCGATTTCGCTAAACCCACTTTCGTTACATCCCGAATCTTTATGAACGACAACGGTAGTTGGGGAGTCATCAAAGACCACTTTCTTCACTTTTATTCGATAGCCTATTGTTTGAAACCTATTTATCTAGATAGACTAGTCATCATAAGGCCAACGATACGTTTGCATTAAGTTCGATTATCTCTCTAACCTCATTAAAATTATCACGGAAACATACCAGAAACGTCATACTGACAACAATAATGAAAAAATAATTTTTTTATCATAAACGTACTCAGAACGTTTTGACGTACGACCATCATTTGTGTTGTTTACAGTGACTTGAAAAAATCAATTAAGCAAAAAAATGGAATTAAGTCGTGAACATTTTCGTGCGATCATTTTCACAACTTTCGACGTGGATTATCACGACAAGAGTGCATCGATGAACTTAAATCTTTGTATGGCGTTAAAGCACCATCCTATAGCACTGTAAAAACCTGGTTTAATGAATTCAATCGTGGCCGACGCTCGCTCAAAAGCGAAGTTCGTGAAGATCGTCCAAAAACGGCCGTTGTGCCAGAGAACATTGATGCCGTACGTGAACTGATAATGCTGCGCGTGAACTGATTAAGCAAGACCGACATGTGACATACCGTTAGATTAAGGCAAGCAAAAAAACAATCTTCGAAATAAAAAAAAAATATTATTCGCTTTTGCATTCGAAAAAACGTATATTTCAGTATTCACATTCGATTTCGCTAAACCCACTTTCGTTACATCCCGAATCTTTATGAACGACAACGGCGACATAGTTTCCGTCAACGGAGAGCGCAATAAAAAGGAATACGAGCATAAATGGATTTATAAAAGTGTATAAAGCAAGGACCGAAAAACATATTTTATTTTGTTTTGAACCAAAATTATTTTCATTATTGATCAAAAATGTTTAAAATTTGGATAATACTTTTCTTCTTCTTGTTTATTAGAAATTCTACCTTGGCATTAAATTATCCGTGTAATCGCCTTGAAAAATTATGCTTGATTTTGAAAGTCAAAATGATAGTTCTGCAAATAATAAATAGTGTTTTCCCGTCTGAAATATAGCTTTTTTTGCAGTCAGAAACATTCTTCTCAACACTTAATTCCAAAATATTGTTCAATATATTATTTCTATTTCAACACAATTTTTTAATTTTTGTTGATGAAAACAAAATTAAAAAAACGTTTTACCATAATAAAATCCGATGCTTGTTATAAAGTTAAACAATAATGTAGCATCGTTATACCCTAGTGTACATCCCCACATCTAAAATATAATGTCATTGTTTCATTTTATTGTTTTAGTTTAAGCCTTTTTTGCCGTACCGCAATCTCACATGAATGGAGCAATTGACATTATGTTCAATTCGTCGATGTTTCGGTGTGCCTGAACGACACCAAATCAAAACGTTTTCGAAAATTAACTAATTCCAAAGTTAAGCCACGAAATAAGCCATTCATTGTACACCTTTGGGTTGTGGTTTTATATCGAATCCCATTCCGGGAATGTCCGACCGAATGTTAGGTTGGATTTTATTGTGTAATTTGACACTTTGATACATTTATTGTTTTAATTGATTCATTGAATCAAGTGTTAAAGAATGAAATGCCTGTAACAGGAGCAATAAAACGTTCGAATATCTTTAGATGGAACGTGAAGCTTGGACCCTCATTTGTTAATGTGTCGGGAGATATTACTCCAGCACATGTGACATGAGATGGTCATAAAGGAATACAATGTGGCTGAAACCTTTGTCAAACAAATGCAATAGTGACAGGCGGGGCGAGACTGTTATAATGGGATTAAAATGTATCTATTGGATGTTTACTTGCTTGAGCTGGATTAACAGCTCATTATTGGTCTAAGTGTCTTGTAAGTGCGAGCTTCACATATATCACTAACGTATTGCGCATTATCATCGTGTTTGTAAAATTAAGGATATCGATTTAGGCGAACTAGATAACAACAATGAAGTATTCAATGAGCAGCAATTTGATAAATGAACGGTAACTCTATCAAAGTGGTATATCAACCGCCCATTGACAGACAAAATGCTTAGGCGAAAAATACTCTTAACCTTCCCGACTAAGAGAATCTTGCTACATGCAGAAAAAAGTAAGGTTGTGGTGACAATATTCGAAGAGAATAATACTATTGTTGAATATATGGTTGTGGTACAACAATATTATGATCCTCACAATAAAAGTATGGTTCAAATACAACCATACTAGGATCTTCACAGCAATAGTATGATTCACACATAACCATACTACGATCCCCACAACCATAGTATAATTCACACTTAACCATACTATGATCTCCACAACCATAGTATGATCCTCACAACCATAGTATGTTTCATATACAACCATAGTATGATCCTCACAACCATAGTATGATTAACACGCAACCATGTTATGATCCCTACAACCATAGTATGATCACACACAATTATACTATGATCCCCAATATAGTTTATTACAATTTGTTTAAGTTGTCGACAATAGATTTGATCCCCAATATTATTTATTATAATTGGTTTAAGTTGTCAACAATAGATTTGAATTATGAAAATTATTTACAAATACAGTAAGCCAAAGCAGCTTGTTTAAAAAATTATAATTTCGATAAATAAAGTACTATTATTGCATTAGATCCGTCCAATAACATTTGTTCTTAAAAGCATATTTAAACGAAGAAAAATTACAATCATAAAGTATGATTGCCGTGATCATATTATTGTTAACATAAAACGCATATAATCATATGTTGCTATAATCATATTTTCATTTTTAAATTTGGCAATAAAACTATTGTTACATTTCAACAATATTAATATTGCAGCAATTTTACTATTGTCAAAAATAAATTCAGTTAACAATGCTATGGTTGCGACGAACATACTTTTATTGCGGAGAACATATTATTATTGCTGTGACCATGTAGTAACCATGTTTTTTCTCTGCGTGTAGGCGAACCTCAGTCATAGGGTATGTCAAGGCTTATTGGCCTCTCAACAACGTTTATTTCCAGTAGTTGGGGAGTGATCGAAGACCACTTTCTTCACTTTTATTTGATAGCCTATTGTTTGAAACCTATTTATCTAGATAGACTAATCATCAGAAGGCCAACGATACGTTTGCATTAAGGTCGATTATCTTTCTAATCTCATTAAAATTATCACGGAAACATACCAGAAACAGTCATACTGACAACAATAATCAAAAAATATTTTTTTTATCATAAACGTACTCAGAACGTTTTGACGTACGACCATCATTTGTGTTGTTTACAGTGACTTGAAAAAATCAATTAGGAAAAAAATGGAATTAAGTCGTGAACATATTCGTGCGATCATTTTCACAACTTTCGACGTGGATTATCACGACAAGAGTGCATCGATGAACTTAAATCTTTGTATGGCGTTAAAGCACCATCCTATAGCACTGTGAAAACCTGGTTTAATGAATTCAATCGTGGCCGACGCTCGCTCAAAAGCGAAGTTCGTGAAGGTCGTCCAAAAACGGCCGTTGTGCCAGAGAACATTGATGCCGTGCGTGAACTGATAATGCAAGATCGTCATGTGACATACCGTAAGATAGCGGCATCCTTGGGCATTTCTTCCATTCGATTTTGCATGAACACTGGCTGTAAAAAAGGTTGGTTCTCGTTGGATCCCGCACAATTTGACAATCGCTCAAAAATAGCTCATGTTGATTGATGCAAAGAAATTTTACAAAAAAAATACGATATCGGAGCTTCAAAAGACGTTTATAAGATCGTCACAGGTGACGAATCATGGATCTATGCGTATGAGCACGAAACAAAACAGCAACCGACAGTGTGGGTCTTCGAAGACGCGCCAAATCAAACAAAAAGTTGTTCGTGGAAGAAGTGCATCGAAGCAAATGATTGTTTTTTTTGGTATAACCGGCCGTGTTGCCACAGTGCCTTTAGTGGAACGTAGGAGGTCAATTCTGAGTGGTATGCCACCACCTGTTTGCCAACAGTGTTCGAAGAAATGAGGAAAGATAATAAGAGAAGGCGAATCATTTTGCATCACGACAATGCGAGCTATCAAACATCAGCTGAAACGATGAACTATTTGACAACTCAAGATGTCGAATTGATGGGCCATCCACCGTACAGGCCTGATTTGGCACCCAATGACTTCTTTCTATTCCCTAGCATCAAGAACAAATGCGTGGTTAACGTTTTTCATCGCCCGAAACAGCAGTTGCGTTCAAAAATCATGTTTTGCAGGTATCTCAATCAGAGTGAAAAAGGTGCTGTATTGATCTTAAAGGAGAATATTTTGAAAGACAATAAAACCATTTTCAATGATAAATTATTGTGTTTTTATTGCCGGACCCGAAACATTGAAACAACATATACAACTATTTGCCGACATAAAAATTGGATAATCTTGATTTATACCTCTTTTGAAAACATTTGTAGCTTCATTCTAAACAGATGTGATGGCCGGAACCCTGGGTTTCAGCCACTCACTCCGAAAATATATACCACACTAAAGACTATAATATGTGAAAGACAATGCTGGCGACTGCTTTGAAGTGTGCCTTTAAAGTCTGTATATTGCACCTCAAAAATTCCTGCTACTTTACATCTAAGAGTGAAAGTTCTATGCAATATAAAAACTGCTCTACGAATGCAAAAGCCATTTTAAGTATGGCCCACAGATTTGGGAGAAGTCCCTTGTTTATTTCTTTACAGTGTGTGGAGTGATGTCGACTCCATATTTCTTGATATGAAGTAGAAAAATAACCGTAGCTTGCTTTACATGGAGGATAGTTATCTGAAGTATGCTGCGTATATTACAGTAGACGCTCCACTTTGGTTTTCGGTTGGTTCTAATTTCCGAAAAGTTCAAATTTCTGTAAGTATTTTTACAAATATAAGGCGAATACACTATTTTTATCCAATTTTGAGAATTTTTTAAGAAAAACGAAAACTTAAATAACTTTTCAGTCAAATTATATCACATAAATGTTCAAACTTAAAATAATTCATTGAAGTAAAGTAAAATGTTATTATCTAACTGCAGGAATGCGATGGCAGTGTATCTTATCATAGTTAGTTTTTGCGTAACATGTAATCTGTAATATAAGTAGTGGTTTCCTAACACAGTACTACATTTTTCAGGTGATTGATTCGGGACTCAATTCTGATAATTGTTTTTGAAAGTAGCCTTAAAAAGAAGAACTTCTGCATCTTTCGTTCGGTCAAGGTACATCAAATAATAATTGAATAATTAATTTGAATTTGAGGGGAATTTGTCACGTTTTAGGCTCTTTTGTTTGTCATAACTTGAGAACCACTAGTCCAAATAAGCTGAAACAAATTTAAAAAAATTAAAAATTACAATTCCTTAAATCTTTATACATTTCTCTACATAAGTAACAGTTTTGTAGTTATAAATAAATGTATGAAGAAAAAAAATATTTTTTGCCTAAAAAATTAATTTCTTTTTTAATTCATAAAAAATTCAAAGCGGAAAAAAGTGTCAAGTCCTATTACTTTCACGTAAATTCACATAACCTATGAACAAAATGAGTCATAGGTCATGAAAATCGATTACGCGTTCGCTTTTATACACAATTAAGTGAAGGTATGAATTTCAAAAATTTGCTCGAGATATGCACAAAATTCTTTGGAAAAAACATTGATGACTTTTTTATTGATTCTTTATTTTGCATGAAAATAAACATTCTGATTCATATTATAGCTATTCTTACACAGAAAATATGAGATTTTTATATGTTATCTATGCATGGAAACAAAATTTAGAACATTTTCAATTAGTGTCACTATCCATCCTCGTTGAAGTTGACGCTTGTGGTTCTGATGACCTTATTTTATTCGTAGGTTGTTCATATTCATGTTCTGAGTCTGCATTATCATCTGAGATAGACATAATATTCAAGGGCATGTTTTGTTCAGTGTGTCAACAAATTTCAGTGTCATCTTCATCTTTGGTGCTTTCATCTTCAAACTGCATAATATTAGAACTTCACCAACAAACCTCCGCAAGCAATGCATCCAATTTTTTGCCCTTGAATCGCTTTTCCAATGGCATGGTCACCTGGTGGAACCTCTCTCCTTGTTTGTCGGATTCCTGAGGTAATTGTGTCAAAAAAGGTATCAAGGTGATAATGCATGAAATGTAATTTTAACGACATGGATGCATTGATTTTTTCAAAATAATACAGCAAGTTGTCCACTCGTGTCTGTATGTCATCTCGCTGTACACGGTTCTTTCCTAAAACGCCTTCGATGACTTGTTTCAATGCGTCTCATGCACATAGATGGTTATAATGGTTCGAAAGCATATTTACGAAAGATTCGCTTTTCATTAATTTTCGTATATCCGGTCCATTGAGAATACCTGTTTGAAATATGAAAAAAAAACTTTTACGAAAAAATTATTGGTAATGCGAATATATCGAAGTGTGAATAAAAGCGAAACGCGTAAATCGATTTTATGATCAATGTCTCATTTTGTTCATAGGTTCTCTGACTTTACGTGAAAGTAATAGGACTTGACACTTTTGACCGTTTTGTATTTTTTATGAATTAAAAAAAAAACTTTAATTTTTTAGGCAAAAAATATTTTTTTCTTCATACATTTATTTATAACTGCGAAACTGTTACTTATGTAGAGAAATGTATGAAGATTTAAGGAATTGTAATTTTTATTGTTTTTGAAATTTGTTTCTGCTTATTCGGACTAGTGGTTCTCGAGTTATGACAAACAAAAGAGTCTAAAACGTGACAAATTCCCCTAAACGATACTTACTAACTTCAAATTAATTATTCAATTATTATTTGATGTACCTTGACCAAACGAGAGATGCAGAAGTTCTTCTTTTTAGGGCTACTTTCACAAACAATTATCAGAATTGAGTCGCGAAATCATGTGTTGTACTGTGTAATGGTTCTAATTTCCGAATTGTCAATGCATCAAAATGCCGGTTCTAATTTCTGAAAGTTTTAATTTCTGAGAGTTCTAATTTGTGGGCGGCAACTGTAGTATCTTTCCTTTAGTGTTTTGTTGGTCTAATCGTTAGTGTCATCCAAAAGGATGTCGGTGAGATTTGTCAAGATCTTTTTAATTGATCCCAGAACATCTAAGCACGAATGTTCATAATATCATTAGATGATTTAGAACTGAAAGGGTTTCAATATCAAGTATGAGGATAGCTAGACGCCGAAGCCGGGGTCTTCAACTTTACAATCGGCCAGCTGGAAGGTTGCAGACTTTGATTAAGCGTTTGGAACCGGCTAGAAACAATAGGTACCTATGAATGTACTGGTAACTGGGTACAGAGAAGTTTTGCCTTGGTTCGTCTATGTGATGAGAAGTTAGTATGTAAGTTAGCCACAAGATGGAGCTAAACAAAAGTTGTGGATGTCAAAGTTCTACCTTTAAACGGTTCCCAAAATGGGTTACGAACATGAGGGTGTTTATTTTAGTAAGACAAATTCCTCACTTAATGCAATCAACCATTATACACAGCATGACAACACTTTGTTCGTGGCTATATGACAAACTCATGCGACCCACTACCTTGACTCGTCTCCGGTGAACTCTAGATCCAGGAAATAAAAGTTAAACATGCATCGTAGCCGTAACTTTATCTTGGCATTTTACTCAAGATAAAAGCTAAAGTTTTTATTCTACCGGCGTCTAAATAAATAAAGATGCATTTAAGCATGGGAACCTCCGAAAAAAGAGAATGTGGCCAGCCATTCAACCAGTCCAACAACAACAAACATAACTGATATTGATAAATTGGGTTTTTTAAATAATTTGAGTTTTATTTGAGTGAACATTATCAGGGAATGTCATCGTTGTCGGAGGAGGAGAAGCAGAAGATGGTAACTTAATGCTAACAAAATGTTTACATGGAACACCACCGCCAACTCCAGTCGCAGCCGCCACAAATGACAATATTACAACAGGCCAAGAGTGACATGAACACGACAAGGAAGGTTTCAGGCCAAACGACGAAAACGAAAGACGACCGACCCACAATCAAAAACCCAAACAAAAATAAAAAAGAGTTCAATGTCAAAGTCAGAAAACAATGCCAAGCTCAGCAAACGATCGATCGATCGATCGCTCGGTCGATGCTTCGAACTCTGGGTGAAATTCGAAGAAGACCCAGGAACAACAACAACAACATCATCAACGATACGCGAGTTCTTATCTTTATTTTCTTTTATGAAATAATAATGGAATGGCTTGAATATTATGTCAAGTGTACCACAACAAAGACGGACTATCGATAGATGGAATCCATCTCCACAGACCGAATGCAGGGATCGTTACAAGCAGATCACTGCTGGCGATACTGGTAACAAGCATTCCATCACGTACAAGCGAGTAGGTATGCGCGCATGCTTAAACGAGACACGAGGCGAGTGTAGAGATACCTCGTTAAGACGCTTAAAATGACATTGTCAATATCAATATTTGTGTTTAATTTGTTTCAATTTCGATTCTTGGGTGGCCCCTCTCCAACCAGCACCACCTGTTGGTTGGTCGGATGGCCATACTTTTGATTTTAATTGTTTCTGACATGAAGGGAAGGGAGTGGTCTCCGCGCGATAACAACACTAAAGATGATCTCCATGTAATACCGTACGATGTATTTATGATAATGCCGCAGAAATCGTTTTCAAATTCTATTAACCGTTATAAGTATCAAGTACTTGAGACAGACCTCGTTCAACATTCGATCTGCAGTTACTGTCCCAATTGCTTGATGTGACCCCACACACGTTGGAAATTTCCAGAAATTCTTTAATTTGTTTTGTTTCTCTCTCATGTTTTACAAATTTCTTTTGAAATTGTTCTCGGTCTTCAGTTTTCTGAACTGGATGAGGTGATCATAAGGACACGGTGAAATAAATTATTATGCAAATATGACTACATTTGAAGCTAAACCTTTCAGTTGTTAGCAACAGTGGCCAACAAAAAGAAGATGGCATTTTTGTCAGCCTGAAGATTTCTATTTTACTATGACGACACACCTTTTGCTAAAGTTCTAATGCTGATTAGCAAAATTATGAGTTGCATTTTCTTCATGCCTTCTAGATGGTATCAACAAGAAGCTTGCACAGAATGTCTTGCACTCCAATGTGGGCCTGTGTAACGTTTGATAGATGGCGGGAAACTTGTCTGAACTGAACAAGAAAAATGGTGAGATATTTGAAGTAAATTTTACATTTTACCTTCCATGGTGCCTCTATATTAAAATACACACAGAGAGAAGATATTTCTCGAATATTTTGCTTACTGAATGTTGGTGGTTGCACGTAAAATCCATAAATTTCATCGCCACAACCGAATGTTGATTGAATACACGGCGACTTTTAGTAGAGGGAACCATCACTATCGAGACAAAGTATGAGTAATTCAGATGATTATTCGAACGGAATTTGTACATGTATTGCTTGTTCTTACAGGTTCTTGCTTAGAAGTAATCTTTAAGTTCGGTTGTAATGACCACGAACATTTGTTAACAGAACTAAATAATCGTCTGCAAGCAGCAAGGTATTTATACACACAGAGAGCAAATTTGTTGTAACAACCAAATTTTTTTGCCAACCAAATGTTGGCGTTGCACATACTATCCATGAGTTCCATCGCAACAACCGAATGTTGATTGGGTACACGGCAACTTTTAGTAGAAGGAACTAACACTTTTTATTGAAGAGACAAAGTATGGGTTACTATAACTAATTCACATGATTATTCGAACTGAATTTGTGCTTGTATTGGTTGTTGTTACAGGTTCTTGCTTAGAAGTAATTTTTATGTTCGGTTGTAATGACCCCGAACATTTGTTAACTGAACAAACTGACTGTCAGCAAGCGGCAAGGTATTTAGAGAAATTTTTGTACTTTCAAAAAATGAGGACTGAGGAAAAATGAGGACTGAGATTACCAAAGTAACCGATAACAACTGAAATCGTTTTGTGTAAACGGTGCCAAATACCGATTCAGAAGGTCGGAAACTACCCTTAACCTACAGAGAAGAAATTTGTTGCCACAACCGCATTTTTGCCAACCTAATGTTGGTGGTTGCACATACTATCCATCGCTAAAACCGAAATGGGAACTAGCAGTATCGCTTAAAGAGACAAATTATCGGTAACCCTAACTTTTTTTTTTATATAAGCTTTATTTGAATTATTGAATCTGCTCCAAAGGAGCCTAACAATAAGTATACGAATCTTAAGTATAATTCAATAATGAATCCTAGTATGGATTTCTTGTAATGTGGATCTCTGCTAATTGGCAGGAATTTTAATTAATTTGGTCAAAATAGTATATAACTGGTATGGATCACATGTCTGAGAATTTTAAACCTGGTTTGGCTTAAACCTCGTGATAAAGGTCCAGAAGACCCTTACAGTCATTTACAGAGTGTTCGCGATATTATGTAGAGTGAAGAACTCTAGTTATGTATGTATAACGGATAACTCTAGAATAGCAGAGTGGACGACGTAATTTGGGTTTTGTAGGTTTTTCGCGTTGACTGTTTTAAGGATCACGTATGAGAGCATTTAAGCCACGTGACGTAGAATAAAGGATTCTACACAGTCTTTTTTGATGGTTCGTCCGCGATTGATATTGACTGTTTTATAGATCACGTATAAGAGCGTTTAAGCCACGTGACGTAGAATAAAGGATTCTACACAGTCTTTCGGGCGCGTGTGTTCGCGATTACTGTTACGGATGGAGATTAGAAAACACGGCGTTCGTTTCTCCGGAGTCTTAAAGAGCTTGGACTGCATAATAATTGTCTAGCAAGTATGTTATCATGACGTTCGAGCTTCTCTTTGTGCTTTATATTGATTTTTTGAACTGCCTCTTTGCCGAGAGGTATTTTCAAGTCTCGGTGGATGTTTTCATTCCTCATATACCAAGGGGCACCGGTAATAAGCCGCAATGTTTTCGATTGGACTCTTTGTATTTTGTCGAGATTGCTCGAACTTGCTTTGCCCCATATCTGGGCACCGTATAACCAGATAGGTTTGATTGCACTGTTGTATAGCAGGACCTTATATTCAAGGCTTAGTTTTGAGTTCGCGTTTAGGAGCCAGTGCAGTTGATGGACCTTAAGTTTCAGTTGAGTTTTCTTGGCTTCGATATGACTTCTCCAGGTGAGTCGGCGATCCAGGTGGATTCCATGGTATGAAACATGATCAGATTGAGAAAAAGGGATATTGTTTAGTTTCAATGTCGGACAAGTGCTAAAATTCAGTGTGAAAGTTACCTGTGTGCATTTAGCCTCATTGACTTTTATTCTCCAGTCAGAGAGCCAAGATTCTACTTGTCTGAGATGTACACCTAGATTCATAGATGCAATATCCTGCTTTTTATGTGTGGCCATTATAGCGGTATCATCGGCAAAAGTAGATGTTAGCACGTTTGGGCTGGTAGGGATATCTGCGGTAAACAAAAGGTAAAGGATAGGCCCCATGACGCTTCCCTGGGGAACACCTACTAGTATTTCGCGGTCATCGGTGACGTGTTGTCCACATTTGACTCTGAATCTGCGGTTTTCTAAGTAAGACTCGAGAATTCGATGCGCATTTGCCGGTAAGTATTTGCAAATTTTGTAGGTCAAGCCAAAGTGACAGACTTTGTCAAATGCTTGAGCAACATCCAGGAATACTGCGCAGCAATATTCTAGCCGTTCAAATGATTTTTCAATTGGTTGGGTCAGATGGTTTACTTGTTCGATAGTGCTGTGACCCTCGCGAAAACCAAACTGATGGTCTGGTATTATGTTATTTGACACGAGAAACGGTTTTATTTTCGATAAAAGAACTTTTTCAAATAGTTTGGATAAGCAGGGAAGCAAACTGATCGGCCTATACGAGGAAGGTATTGATTTGTCCTTTCCTGGCTTTAAAATCATTTGAATCAGAGAAATTTTCCACACTTTAGGAAAGTAACCATGTCTCAAAATAGAGTTAAATAACTTATTACGACGATTTTTGGAAATAACTTTGTACATATATTGGTTGATGTTAAAGACAATTGGCTATAAGAACTCATTGAATTCGGTTGTCATTATCACGAGCATTTGTTATTTGTAGTGTTATTTTACCGAAATATTTTTTTTTTTAAATTAATTTGTATTTATTTTAAATTAATTTGAAAACATTTATAATGTTATTTGAATTATGAGCAGGTTTTTTGAAAGCATGATTTTACTTTCGATTCTAAAGTAATACAGTTTGTATACACAATTGGAATGCTTCAATGCATCAAATTGGCGAAGGAGGTCCAACAAATTTTTGTTTGAAAAAGTTCATTTAAAAAATGATCAATTATTTAAGTGAATTAAGTGAAATATAAAACGTAAATATTTCCAGCTACTTGAGGGTGATGTGACACCAAATATCAAATGAATTCTGGAAGTCTAATGAAAACATATACTTTCATATCTCTCTTTTTTTAAGTTATTTAAAAAATTGGGTTTAATAAATCTCCTATCTATGTCGATTTTGGTTTCCATTCGGAACACAAGTTATTCATTCTATTTTATAAAAAAAATATTTTTTTTATTGAAAAGGGCCATTTCATCTTGAACATATGCTGATTTTGTTTTAGTCGATCTATACTTAAATGATATTAGTAGGAAATTTTAATCCAAAAACTACCATTCAATTAATTGGACAACATTATTTCACTGTTGTCCACTTCTTCGTAAAATTGACGAAAATGATAATCCAAACTTAGAGATATGATGTTAAAATGTTCTATGTTGTTGATTGCAACAGAAAGTATATTTTTAAAACCCAATATTTGAAGTTCGATCTCATTTCCAACTTAGTTATTCTCTGTGTGTACAAATCAATTTGTTTTATCAAAGCGATTGTTATTTCCCCTTACAGAGCGCAGGACCTTAAGCTTAGTCCACCTATAAGTATTATTCCGACCATATCCAATCACAAACTTCTCATGGCCATAAGAAATCACTAAACAAATCTAGGATCCTAGGTCAATTCGTTTAACCGCAATCATGCTTTTAACAGACATACGGACGAAAGGATCAATAATACTTAGTAGGGACATAAATACTGTTACACACGTTTTATGCTGTAAAATAAAAAGTACTGAATGTTTTTGGACCAACTATTTTTTAATATATATTTATTGATGTCTATTGTATCCAAAAAGAATCTACTTATTCGAAATGTCCGCCTTTTGTCTTTACACACGCCTTAAGTCGCACTGGCCAATCGTCAATAGCTGCACGAACCTCGTCCATTGGAAAATTGGCCACAGCTCGAGCCAAAGCAGTCTTAAGAGATCCATGTTGGGGTATCTTTAGTGACAAACCTTGTCCTCTAAAACCGTCCACAATTTGTAATCCAATGGTTTCAAATTTGGACTGCCTGAGGGCCATTCTTCAGAGGAAATGAACACTGGCAAATTGTTTCGGAGCCAGGCCTGGGACGTTTTAGCCTTATGGGCCGGCGCAGAATCCTGCTGGAAGTTCCATGGCTGGTTTTGGAACAGGGAATTAAGAGGCTTCACAACAGCTTCCAAAACGGTTTCTTGGTAAACTTTGGCCGATGTTTTGCCTCCTTGTTGGCAGAAATGCAGGTCAGTGACCCCATCGTAAGTACACCCCACCAAACCATGACTGAAGCTGGGTGATGACCCTTTTCCACCCTTGGTATCAGTTCAGATGCTTCCTTAGATGACCGCGCCTACACTCTATCATTTTGCTTGTTAAATTTTTCCTGAACGGTAAAAATGTTTTCATCGGTGCACAATTTTTTTCTGTGCAAGTTATTAGCGTGCTTCACCAACAGAAGTTTGCATTTTTCAATCCTATTTTTTTTTAAAGCTGAAGTCAATAAATGTCCGGTACATCGTTTGAAAGCCCCTCATGGACTTCTGCGTGATATTCATCTCACGGGCCATAATTTTCAGTTTTCGGAGCGGATTTCTGTGAATTCTTGATTTAAAGGCTTTGATGACATGCGGTGTTCGAACAGAGCGTGGGCGGCCCGACCGGTGGCGGTCTATTACATGTCCAGTCTCCTTAAACAGTTTAATGCATCGGTAGACGAACATGCGGCTAATCCCTAGTGGCCGGTGCGTTTTGAAAATATCGTTTTTTTTTTCATTTCAGACTTGAAAAGCGCTATTACAGCGATACGGTTCTCATTATCTGACCTCTCCATGATGAAAGTTGAAACAATTTTAAAATTCCGTTACAGACTAACGCTATTGAGGTTAGCTGTCAAAACCCATATGACATTAGAGGGGTATGTTCAGTTCTACTATTGAAATGGGTGTGTTCAATGTTGTAACAGTATTTATGTCCCTACTTAGTATATACATATATACAAATTTTATAGGTTCACCGTCAAAGACGTCTTTCCTTGATACAAAAACTTAATTATGCCAATTTTCTTAAAAATAGCACCTGAAGTTTGAATAACAGCTTAGATGGACGGACGGAATCAATTGAGCTTGTGATTCTGAGTCGATCGGTGCAATTAAACGTAGGTATTGCTTAAATGCTTTTGGTAGTCACAAACATTTGCCATTAAACAGTTCAGGGTATAAAAATAAATTCCATAAATTATCTACCAGATTGAATAAAAAAAATGCGTTCAAACAAAAGTTATTTCTGTTTTATATTATGGAATCTCAGCCAGAGTCACTTTTAATAGCGCATTTCTTACTTCTCTTAACGTTCCAAAAAGAAATGCACGGAAAACTTTCCCAAGTCAGCGATCTGTGTATTCTGATTCTATTTATTATTCCATATCTTAAACTAATACATCTTTCGACTAATGCTTATTCTTAATTTCTAGCGTATATGTAAATACTTATCTAAAATTATCTAAATAATACAATTTTGAAGTTGCAGTGGACTGCAACTTATCATTAGTACATACTTAAACTATATTTCTAAATTTCCCCCTAAAAAGGAATTACAAAAAGGGGAGCGATCTGTTTACGAGTAGAATTCTGAAAATCGATTTGCATAAATTCGACTAATCGAATGTTGTTAAAAAAACAATAATGGCGAAAATTTCAATCGACTTTGATTGTGAACAAAGCCTTGCACTATGTTCGTTTACGTGAAAAACTTTAACCACCTAAAAAATGATTTATAAATGCGGGTTTGCTAAAATATTTTATGTGAAAAAAGACATGCACTTTATTTCCCAGGCAAATCGAATTAGTTTCTAAACTTTCATGCAGTATGCGAGATATTAATCAAAAAAGTTTCTCTACATTTTCTAAGAATATTTTTACATCACATGCATTTTTTGCCTAATTTTGAAATACAGTAGTTGTGACGTAGCTGTCAACGTTTGCTTGACTATTGTGGCACGTAAGTTAAATACTCGTGCAGTTACCTGCCACAAATTTGCAGCTATCCACTTTTCTTATCTGGCATACAAATGCCACATACAATATTAAATAAATAGACCCAATTATGTACACATTGAATCGCTTGGTCAGCGCGATTTCCTACAATTTACCAATTATTTTTTGAGAGAGAGTCGGATTTTGTTTTCGGTCCTATCGACATAAAAGAGAAAAAACGTTTAAGTTTTTTTCTTTGTGTGTCTGCTATGTGAGATACGAACAAAGAACATTTGAAGAGAATTAAAAAACATCGTGGGTTGATATCTTAAATTTGCTCATAGATGAATGGCTCAAAATAAAACACACAAACCCGAAAAAAATTACAAAAATATTTATTCGCACTTAGCGATTGGCAGCTTAACCAAAACTACTGTAGTTTTTTGGAACAATATTGCATTTTACTTAAAAATACTAGAGTTAGGATGAGAAATCAAATCATCAGCCACACTGGATGGACCGCAGAGGTGCGGTTGTCACTTAATGTGAAAGTCGATTACTTCACAATCACGACTACTAACTTCCCCAAAGATTTTGGGGTCCTAAAGGTCACAATGGAGCCTCTGCACTTGCTACAGTTATCGGCAATAAGTTGAGGAGTAGGAGCAATGTCCTGGCAAAGACACCTTGTTGACCTCTTACATTGTGATAGTTCGGTCTGTAGCTAACTACGCAGTTGAAGAAAATTTAGACTTGCCAGAATGAGAACATCAACAGGATGTCTCCTAAAAACCATCTACACGAGGAGACGAAGCTCCTTACCGTGTGCAGACTCAACATCTTGCTTTCTCAGCACTAACTGTTTGGGTGTTGTTACAACAACAACAAGAAACTGGTTATAAACTCGACTTAAAAATTAGGAAAAGCTTAATTCAAAATATTACTTAAAATGAAAAAAAATCGTAAGTGTAACCTTAAAATTATTTAAAAGTTCTGGAATATAAATAAGAGTGATTTTGTAAAGTTCATAGTCAGATTTGAGACCATGTTTTTTTGAACATTTGCTTTAACAAAAAATATAAAAAACGTATTTAAAAATCAGTCGAAAAGACTTTTAGTTGCGAGCAGAGTTGACTGCAGTTTCGGTGAATGCTGCCATCCTCCGAACCCCCAGCAACGAATGCGTTTTTACAATGACCAATTTCTTAGAAGTTGTTGCGTTAATGCCTGTTTTAATGTTATGAGGAAGGATATTCCAAACACATGTTGTTTTTACAATGAATTGCCATTCTGAAACTAAGCTCTGACACTGTGGTAATATTAATTTCCTGCCCCTATTGGACCAGGCAAATCGAAGCTTTTCAATTTTGTGATTGAAAAGCATTTTGTTTAAAGTAGGCTTTGAAAAGACAGCCCGTACAAAGTTTGGGACTCCTTAATCAGTGCACATATCTGATTATAGTTTTGAAAACAACGTTCTATTTGCGCATAATTTTGAATCAAAAATTGAAAACAATTGCGAACCAAAAAGTATTCCCGGAATTAGATACCCTTTAGCCGGGATATTTCTAATTTTATGTTGGGTATTCGACTGTGCAGACCATAGGGACATTAGTCAAAGCTGACATGTGCTTAAAACTTCAACGTTTTATTGAAAACAATCACCGAGATTTTGATTAGAAGTAACTATAGGGTGAACAACATAGAGGTATTTTTTTTTTTTCAAAAAAAAGAGGTACAAAAGTCCAAATTTTATTTTTCGAATATATTTTCCTTCAAATGTTGGCCGCAACTATGTCTCAGGGTGTCCATTCTGAGGGTCCAATTTTGGATGACTCGTTCGAGCATTTCGACCGGTATGGCGGAATGCCCGAAAACCGTGGAATGACAAATAATCCTCAAAAAAAAAGGTTTACACAACTCACGCGTAATACTTGAAAAAACCCCTATTAAAAAATAGCTCTAGATTGATCTTTGTTTTGTAATTTTGTCCAGATTAAGGTCCATTTTCTGAAGCCCACCAGTGAATCTAAGATAAATCTTTTTAAGTCTGTCATTAGAACGCGTATCACTACCCAAGAAAAACAGTAAATCATCAGCATACATATACTTTGGGATAGCTGGAGGAACAAATTATTTATAAAGGGTGGTTACATTTGAAGGGCCGATGTTGATTTGTCGCGCAAAAGAGGCATTGTTTCGTTAGCTGTGTGGCAAGTGGCACAGTCCTGCTGAAACCACATATCGTCCACATCCATATCTTCCAGTTAGGGAAAAATTCCAAAAACAATATTCGTTATCATCTTACGATAGCGAACACCATTCACAGTAACTGCCTGACCGGGCTCATTTCGGAAAAAAATACTGCCCGATGATGCCGCCAGCCCATAAACCGCACCAAACAGTCACTCTTTGTGGGTGCATTGTTTTTTAGATATCGAAATGCGCCAATTCTGCTTATTGTAGAATCCACTGAGGTGAAAAAGTGCCTCATCACAGAAGGTGATTTTCTTCGAAAATTGATTTTCATTTCCATAATAAGCCCGAATAACTTTAACGCATTGCTCTCTTGTGTATCTTTCTGCGCTTGTGTCTTTTTCGCTGTAAGGGCTCGATATAATTAAAATGGCAAGGGTCCCATACGACGTACTAACCAAATGGCATTAGTCAATGAATGGCCATAAATTTGGCAGCTCGTGGATTCTATGCCGGGGCCTTTATCCTTGGATCCTACTTTTTGGTCTTCTGCGATGCGATTTTTCGCAGACCTACTACCTTTTTTTTACTTCAATACGTTTAAACTTGAATTTTTTTAATTTAAAAAAATTTGAATGTCAATTTGTTTTCTTTTCATGACGCAAATGTTAATTATACCTATTGTAGTACTATTCACCCTGATTAAAAGGCACACGAGAGGTAATCTTGTAGGGATATATACTATGTAAGTCCTTGAGCTCTGCTCACAAAACTATCTTTAAGCGACCTCTATACGTCATATACAAATTAAGCCGATACAGTGAGTGCCGTCTATGTCCGATTCAATGTAAAATTGTATTTATTCCCTAGACTTTTTCAATACTGTCAAGTATTTCATTGCTGTTATATTTTATAACACAAAACGTACACATTGGGGCTCACATTTTATAAATTCCAGAGGAAAATGGTTTTACAATTGTTTGGTAGCGAAATGAATTAGATCCCCATTTAGCCAACATACTGGTCTACAGTCAAGACTTTGTTTGTTTCAGACTTAAAAGACCTTGATTTAATAAGGGTTTTGCAAAAGTCTAACATATCAGAAAAAGTCTTCTTTGGTTGTCAGCGGACCATTCCCATATTCAGTTTTTATTAAATATGGGCTAATCACCGCACTGTGTTGCAGTCATCTTCTGGCTCTGAGGATGATGATTACAAATAAACATAGGATCCATTTTGAATTTATAAATTCTTAATTAGTGAAATTTTTCAAAGAAATTAATTTATTTGTTTTGTTCTTTTTTCTAAAAAACCCTGTGTTGCATTGTTTTAAAAATAGTGGTATCCGATGAAAAGTTACGTCGAATGCTCTAATTTAAACATTTGATCGAATCGAAATATTTACATAATCGATGAAGCACTCGTTAAAGAATGCGGTGACTAGACCCCAGTACACCTGAAATCATGTACTTTAAAAAAGGACCAACATCCGCTAACACTAACAGAAAGTATGTAAATAAATCCCCATATGTGACAGCGCATAGATAAAGGGACCTAAGGGTAAAAAAAATGAATTTTAATTTTTTTCTTTTTTTTAAGGTGGACAACATCTGAGCATCGAATGAGACCGATCCCATGCTCCAAAAGTGTTCGCATTTTGTGAAAGTGAAGTCGACGATTCTAAGCGCAAATAGAATGGGAACTAATCTTTAAAATGGCTCTCCTAAACAAAACTGGTTTTTAGCCTTAGGTCCCTATCTATTTTGCGCGTCACATATTCTGCTGTCAACTGAGAAGGATATTTATAATAGCCTATTCGAGAAAAGGAAGCTCTCTGTACTATAACATTTAACTTAAGCAATATCAACCACAAAGGCTCTATTTCAAATAAAGAAATAGCACAGCCAGTTAAAGAAAAGGGACGACTGGTATAAAAATGCTAAACAAGGTAATCTTCAGCAGCGAAACTAAGGCTACCCACTGCGGCTAATAGATTAAAGACAGCTCTTGGGAAGAACGAAAATCGTTCACCTCCAAAGTAAGTAGAATGCCTCACGTCAAAAAACAAATCAAATTTGAAAAGACATTAGAAATACTAGTACATCCCTAGAAGCTAACTTTCTAATGCGGAATGGTTAGGTGAATGGGTTTTATGTGATAAAGATAAACCTAATACATTTGATCATGGTGTTTCAAGCAAATCCCGTCACTAATAATTTTGATAATTTTTAACATTCCAGACCAGGGGCCTAATCACCTCATTCGATAGCAGTGCAACATCGAGTATGTGAAGATATCGATTCGATTAAAACTTTGGATTACATCATTTGATCGGTATGGCAAACAGAGCATTGGCAAAAAAGGAACAATACAAAAGCATTTTTTTGTCTGAATATTTTAAGATATTTGCAAAAAAAATAATAACGAAGAACTTTATATATAAAAATAGACCCTTTCTTTCTGTTTTGTACTCATCAGCCTCTGAGTCCAAACATGACTGTAATATTAAAAGGTTAGATAACCAATTCGAGATATAAGCAATTCTCTGACCTTATACGATGTGCAGTAAGTTTGTATTTTCAATAAAATGATTTATAAATATTAATATATGTGACAGCGTTAGAGAAAGGGACCTAAGGGTAAAAAAATCAATTTTCATTTTTTTCTTTTTTTGATGTGGACAACATCTGAGCATCGAATGAGACTGATCCCATGCCCCAAAAGTGTTCCCTCCCAGAGATATGCGCGTTTTATGAATGTGAAGTCGACGATTCTAAGCGCAAATAGAAAGGGACCTAATCCTTAAAATGGCTCTTCTGAACAAAACTTTTCATCAACGTTTCACTTTTTTTTGATGTGGACAATATCTGAGCATCGAATGTGACCGATCGCATGCCCCAAAAGTGTTCCCTCCCAGAGATATGCGCGTTTTATGAAAGTGAAGTCGTCGATTCTAAGCGCAAATAGAAAGGGACCTAATCTTTAAAATGGCTCTCCTGAACAAAACTGGCTTTTAACCTTAGGTCCCTTTCTATTTTGCGCGTCACATATATACATTTAAATATGTAGATTAAAAAGAGGTTTCCGACTGTCTAATGATGCGCTTACGTTGGTTGTATCTGAAATAGATATTTCCGGGCATATGCCCTCATTCATATGTTCAACTTGCAGCCACATTGAATCTGTTGGCTAGTGGCGAAATTGTGGAAAACGACTTTCTGCTGGGATAAGCTCAAAGTACAACATGCGAAATCATAAAAACTCTCACAAATGAATTAAAAACCAATTGTGTCCCCCAAGCGATGCAATATTTACCAGAAAAATCTGCATAGTGTATGGAATATTTTTTTCCGATCGCTATTGTATAATCGGATAAATCTTCGCAGTTGCAACTCGATAACGAGTGCCGTGATCTAAATCATTAAGATTTCCACATAAATGTGCACGATACAAATGAGGTGATTAGGCCCCAGACCACCGGCATTCAATAACAAAAACGGGTCAAGTTGTAGATGTACTGATACTGAAATAGAACTAAAACTAAAAAGGTATAGGACCTTATAACATCAAAGATGATGCTTGAACTTCCATATATTGCAGTTAGGCACTTGACCACACCCATTAATTAAATTTTGTTTATTGGATATTTTCCTCAGTTATGGAAAAGTCCCTGATAATAATAATTTTAAACCAGCAATGGGCAAGTGTCTCCCTTCGTCCTAAATACAAATAAGTCTTCTTCTTCTATGTCTATCCTCAGATTTTGTTTATTTAACTCTAACCTTACTTATTAGTCACACAACATCAGTGTCGATAAATAAGACTGGATGCATTATTTTATTCTATTTGTAATCGAAAAGCGCTAAAACACCCCTATTAAGCTTCGTTTTCATTATGTCAAATTCAATGGCAAATGTAGTCAGTTAGGTGAAAACGGGTAGTCATATGGTGACATTTACGTTTGACGTCATATATGACTATGCTTTTTCAAACGAAATGGCAGTCAAGTGAAAACGGGTAAATTTATGACAATTGACCGATATGGCATCATTTGACAAGGAGAATCCATTTGCCAACATGTTGGCAAATGCAAACACATTTGGCATGCAAACAGCTGATTTTGCTGGCATTTTCAACAAGCGAAGGAAGAAAACGAGCAAAGGAGGAAATCGCGCCAAGAACGGACTTCTGGAATTATAGAATAGACATGGACGATGTGCTAATCATGAATGTGGAAGACGTCGCCAGTTCGAAGAAGAGGGTGCGCAAATTACGGCGGTACGAACTAAGTCCCCAATGAACTAACTCCCCAAATCCGAAATGAACTTAGTCCCCAAATTTGGGGACTTAATTCATAATGAAATAAATCCCCAAAGTAGAAAATGAAATAAGTCCCTAACAAAGTGAATTAAACCCCCAATACAAAAATGAACTATGTCCCCAATGTTGAGGTTTTTTCCCTTAACGACAAAACCCCCCAATTCAAAAATGAAATAACTCCCCATTTTTCGTCTTTGGTTCTTTATCCAAAAAAAAAGAAAATATTTACATACATATATAATAATACATATTTTCAGGCAATAACAAAAAAAAACTAAATTCATTCAAATATAATATAAAAAAATTAGGTGTAGACATGCATTGAGTCTTCTACGACTTTTCGGCAATACGGGCAAATGAAACCTGAACGACAAGAAAGGAAACATTTTGTGAGTGTAATCTCAAACTGAAACCCTTAAGTACTTAACTATATGACATTGTTGTAAGTATGTTAAAAATCTATTTTAGATATGTATATGAGCAATATATCAAATCTCTTCGGTTGTAGTGTTCTGAAATTTGTTTCTGAGTGTAATTGGGTTAAAAATAAAAAATTCGCGCGAATTTTTTATTTTAACCCAATTACACTCAGAAACAAATTTCAGAACACTACAACCGATAATGTTTAAATATATGAGAAATGTTTTTTTATACTATATACTTACCAGCATCCCACTAGTTTTGCTTGATGGTAAACAAAATGCACAGCACTTCTCAATCCCTGTTCGTAGTCGGTTATGAATATTGATGGGTCCAAATCAAATATATTTTCCTTAATATATTGAAGGAGGTTTTTGTATATTTCATTTGTTTTTTTGCTCATCAAAACAAAAAATACTGGAAAAATCTACCAAAACAATTTTATTATCATGCATATAAACATTAACCAAAACTTACCTCTTCAAAATATTCTATGTAAATTACAAGTAACTGCTGAAAGCAGCCATGCGGCACTATTTTAAAGGTCCCATCCATTAAATACGTCCTTTTAGAAGCTGGAATATTTTCTCTAATCAAATCAATTGTTTTCAATGAAGAAAACAAGCAGAAGGAATAATTGTCTTCCTCTATTGCCGCCGTGAAGAAATGCCTAGGTTTCAAATTGTCTTTCGACAAACCAAAATCATTCCACACGTGTTCCAGATTGAAAGCTTGAACTGTTTGAAGAGCAGTCTTGGGAGACGTCACCAAGTTTCGGCTAACTATTTTATGCAATCCCCTTTGAATTTTTGAAAAACTTAAATTTTTTGTGTCGTCTTGCTTGCTATATAAAAATCGTTGCTTAAAATATAAATTATAAAAATGATTTCCAAACATGTACTTACCTTTCACAAGTCTTTCTAAAAGCGCTTCTTATAGTACTAAGATTAGTCTTAGTACCACCAAGAGCTCCCGCCGCATATTCACAATCTCGCTTTATTGCATTTAAAGCCTTCAACTCTTTGTAGGCTTCCTCCTCGCTGTCATGATCGTATTCAACATATTTTTTTGGAACAACACATTTTCCATCAGACAGCAAGTTTACACGAGCTTTGCAATTTTGTTGTCTGCACTCGTATTTCGATACACCTTTATAAACCGATTTTCTCATATATATCATTTTTTGCTCGATCACGTACAATAACTCACTGTTTCTCCTTTTGCCAGGAATTATTTCAAAATTCATTTTTTTACTACTTTCCACTTTCACGTTTTATTTCAAACTAATTACTGTCGCGAAAGAATGGACCATGAATGAGTCGAAAGAAAACATTGTTTCATTCATTATAACGGTTTTTACATTGGTATTTTTACAAATTATTTAATTTTAAAGAAAATGAACTAATCCCCAAAAATAATGAACTAACCCCCCAAAAATAATTTTAGGGGGTTTGTTCATTTCTATGAATTGGGGAGTTGTTTCATTATGAACTAAATCCCCAATTTTAAATATGAATTAAATCCCCAAAAAATGAAATAAGTCCCCAAAAGTCGTTGTTGTTTTTCTCTGTATATAATTTTGGGGACTTAGTTCATTTCGGATTTGGGGAGTAAGTTCATTGGGGACTTAGTTCGTAACGCCCAAATTACAGCACATTTGGACGAGCGAGCAGACGGAGCGGCTGATTGAGGCAGTCGAATTGCGGCCTGGAACCTGGGACTACCTCACCAAGTAGTCACTAGTACCAATGCCGCTGCGACGGCAATTTGCTTATTCATGGACATTTTGTTGTTTAAAAAAAATTGAAAATTTTGCTACCACGTCGCATTTGACACAAAAATTTCAATTAATTTCTTCTTCTTCTCGCAAAAATCATATGACGACAGATGTGTTTAGCTAGCATAATGAAAACGGTGTGGCAAATGACTGACAACAAATGTGGATGTCAAATGTTGCCATTTGGGTTTTGTGTCAGTTATGACGTTGTAGTGAAAACGCGTTTGACACCAAATGCAAATGTCGACGAATGTGCCATTTCTGTTTGCCATTGAATTTGACATAATGAAAACGAAGCTTTATATACAAGGTGGCAAAATAACGTGAATTATCTATTATTTGCTTAGAAATGAACAAAAAGGGGTTCTGTTTTCACTAAATGTTTTTCTTTAAATTGAAGAATTCTTTTCAGTCAGATAGATAACTAAATAATATCGGTCAAATGAGCTACTCCCGAAGGGACATTTGTTCTTGTTTTTGGAGCATTGAGCGACAAAGCTCATTTCGTCTTCAGTGGTTAATTATCCCACCTGAAATGCAACAAGAGCTATTGGGTCCAGCCATACATAGAGGAGATACAAAGTGACTGTTTGTGTGGCATAGTCCGTGAAAAAGTGATTGGTGTAGAACGAGCACAAATTCGTCTTCTCTTATTATCACATTTTTTTGTGTGACTGTTGGAATCGTAATGCCGGCGACATCTAGCGTATAATAATCCCGTAAACAGGGGCCCGTTAAGTGAGTGCAGGAAGTATCGTACATAGATAGCTTCAGAAAATAACCCAAGGAATCTCTAGAGAAAAAAGCTTGATAAATCTGTACCATTTAATACGATGCTGGGAGCAATAGATTTCTTGGGGGACTGAGAGTTTAGTTCGTATTCGGATGCCGCATAGACAACGCTTGACAACCATAAGTCACAAAAGGGACAGTCAGTCGTTAACTGGCTCCAGGGGCTGAAGTCAATTCACCTGAAATTGTCAAAATTTTATGATTTACTGAAAGCGTGGCAAAGAAAAAATGTAAGACATGTGTAACTTCCAGTCATTAAGTCAAATGGGTAATTTGTCATATTTTGGATCCTGATTTTATCATTTTTATTTATTCGTTGCACACTGTGCATCCATTTCCCGTCGCTAGCCACAACCAGAGCGACAGTCTGCACTGTACCACAGTTAACCACAACAGACGTGCGTTTTTTTTGGCTTTGAAATCAATTCAAAGCGACCTCATGTAGTGTAAAAATGTCACACAAGCTCATAAATCTTTTTCCGCATTTTCTTTTCCAGTCCACAGCCATAAAGGAGAGACCCGGGACGGTCAGGAGAGATGCCACAACACCACCAACCAGTTTTCAGCGTGGCTCGCCGCTCGTAGATGTTGACCACTTTGCATACCTGAGATTCTCGATTTCCATCTCATCTCCATTCAGCCTGAAGGTGTTGCAACGCAATGTTCTTTGTGTCGTTAACACCACCAACCAACCAACAAAGCACCACCACTACCACAGCCATTGCTGTACTTTTGAGTCGGAAGAGTAAGCGACGTATAGGGTTGCTCCGTCGGATGCTGGATGCTCCTTGCGTGGTTTAGTTCGTTGCCGCCAACAAATACCGCTATTGGGTTACATAATAATTCCATCTACGCATCTATTGTATCTCATCTATGTATGGTCACATCTCTGGGCGAGTGCGTAAATGTGTGTCCCTCTGGCCGAGGACGGACGGATATCCATGGATGGTGTGCGATGATGTCGTAATAACTTTAAACGCTCGAATGGCGAATTCATTTTCTTGTGGTCATGGTTGACACTTTGTTAGGTGTGAGTAAGTGTTCCGAAATTGGGTTTTATCCATTTGTTCTGTGCAGCAAAGAAGTTTGTTCTATATTTAGACGATGATGATGACGACGCTTCTGCTGGCCAAGAACATGATAATGGTGAGGACATTGTTGATTGGGATGGCGATGATGATGATGATGACAATAGTGCAAAAGGGATTATAAGGTCGTTACGAATAAATTATGTTACAGTAGTTGTACTTCTGTGATTAAGAATTTTGAGAGTTTTGGCGATTTTGAAAAGTTTAAAGGTCTTAAACAGTTTTTAATGGATTTCCAATAATAAATACATTGGGAATTCCTCCTCTTTTATTCCACTCAAAGGGAAAATGGAAAAGACATGATGCTATGCTCTACTGCAAGCATAGATAACCTGTTGTAATGCTCTTCGAAAAGGTAGCTATTCACAACAGCATCTACTCTAAGGATCTAGATACTTAGAGGTCATATAATTTAACTCATCAGCCGTGGTTAATCACAAAACCCATTTTCAATGTCGTTTAACCCAATATTATCGACCTTAGTTAGCTGGAATTGTTATAAGTTTTAACCGATATCCTACAAACTCCTTTGAAATTCAGGAGCCGCATGATTTTCACTAGAATTATAGAAAACAGCCAACATCCATTTTTACCATTCTTACTACAAAAACTCTACATGATATCGATGGAAAACCTTAGGCAAAAATTACGTTTTCCTCTTTCATTCATTCTTTCCATCATTCATTACAAAAAAAAGGATCTCAGTTGATAAATGATCAACTGCAACTTTCAACTCAAGGTTAAACAATATTTGGGAAACATTGGTGAGATAAGAGGCTGCAGAAGATAACCTTTGTTTAGATTGACATACTTATCTCCCGAATTGTTCATTTTGATTTATGACTAATTGCCAGTGAAACACTGGCTTCCCTGTGAATTCGATGTCTAGACCTGTCACAGTGGGTAATGAGAAAAGGTACTTAAAATTGCTTGGCAATTCTTTAAGTGCTGGTATGTTTTTCTCTAAGAGGATGCGACGGTTGCTATTTATATTTCGGGTACGGACATAAAAACACAATAATTTATCATTGGAAATGGTTTTATTGTTTTTCAAAATATTTTCTTTTAAGACCAATACACTTTTGCATGCGCACATACCAATTTTCGAAGCACTTATTCCACTCCGATTGAGACATTTCCAACACATGATTATTGAACGCTTTAAAAGCTGCTTCAGGCGATGAAAAACGCATTTTTATCTTGATGCTAGGGAATAAGACCAAAGCCAAAATCAGGGCTGTACGGTGGATGGCCCATCAATTCGAAATCTTGAGTGGTCAAATAGCTCATCGTTTCAGCTGATGTGTGAGGGCTCGCATTGTCGTGATGCCAAATGATCCGTCTTCTCTTATTATCTGTCCTCATTTCTTCGAACACTGTTGGCAAACTTATGGTTGTATTCCACTCAGAATTGACCTCCTACGTTCCACTAAAGGCACGGTGGGAACATGGCCGGTTATACCGAAAAAACGCAGTCATTTGCTTTGATTTACTTCTTCGAACAACTTTTGTTGGATTGCTGTTTTGTTTCGGGTGCATATGCATAGATACATGATTCGTCACCTGTGCCAATGTTATACACTGCCTTTGTGCGACCGCAGTTATACTTTTTCAACATCTCTTTGCTGCAACCCATACAAGCCATTTTTTTTAGCATTCGTCAAATTATGTGGGATCCAAGGAGAACAACTTTTTTTCACGGCCAAATGAACATGCAAAATCTTATTGATGCTTGTCATACTAATGCTCAAGGATGCTTAATCAGTTCATGCACAGCATCGATGGTTCCGGGCAAAGTGACCGAAGTTGGACACCCGTCACGAAATTCATCCTGAGGCGATCGGCGCCCGAGGCTGAACTCTTTGTACCAGCGATTAACAGTGGGTTTGATGTTGCTTCATCGCCAAAAGTCGAAACAAGTTAATTTAAACACTCATGTCTCGATAGCATCGATGGTTCCTGGCAAAGTGACCGAGGTTGGACGCCCGTCACGAAATTCACCCGTAAGCGAACGGCGCCCGAGGCTGAACTCTTGGTACCAGCGATTAACAGTGGTTTTGATGTTGCTTCTTCGCCAAAAGTCGAAACAACTTAATTTTAATACTCATGTCTCGATAACCCACGCTGAAAATCGTAAAACGTCATTAATCACGAAAATATTCAAGGGATAATTCCATTTTTTGACTGAGATGAATTTTTCGACACACTGTAAACAAAACAATTCCCCCTCAAATGGCAAAACGTTCTGAGTGAAGCTATGCTAGAAATGTCAAAGTTTCCAATGGACGTTTCAGTTTGCATCTGGGAACACTAGTATTGCCAGGACCCGAAATATAAATAGCAACCTTCGTAAATTCTATTCCAACGAAACCCTTCCCACTTTTTAGTGCTCTGGATCAGGTAGCGTTCAGACCAACGAGTTTTTGCGTCACATTCATTGTTGCAATCGTGCCATCTCTATTTTTCTCATTTAACAGCGTTCTAAAGAGCCTGTGACAACTGTCGTCACAGTTCAATAAAAATAAAGGTTTGGGTAACCTGGAGAACCTTAAGTGCGGGCTTAAGGAAATTCAATCTCATTTTACTAAGAAAGATTTTTCATTCAAAAGACTTGCTGCTTCCTTAAGCATTGACAACCCTTTAGCGGTGCCAGATTAATAAGTTCGAATTTTGCATAGCCTCCATTATAGATCCGCTAATGAAATGGGGAAATAATTACAGCGACTCCACAACGGATCCATGAGACAAGTTATAATATCCTTTAAATATTAAAAACTCGTATTTGGATTCGTAGTAAAATTCATCTTAATTTTTTACTTTATCGTCCTTTTTTGGGTCCCAGGGTCTATGTAATCATAAAAAATGCATACTTGAATTCATAGTAAAGTTTTTTTTAACTTAAGTACCAATATGCCCATGTTTGCAGTTGGTTTATTGTTTTTACTATAACGTCCTTTTTTGGGCGCCCATTACATCCAAGCGAACTTGAAAATCATTTTTTTTCATCAAAAGCTAAGTTTTAGTATCTTTGGAACGCCATTTGTCCCTGTTTATTAATAAGTTAACGATTGTAAGGACCAAATTCGCTGTATTTTTGGCCATTAGATGCATTTAGTACTTCTCACTAACGATCGCTTTCGTTTTTCATCAATGAATACTTTTAGCCCCTCAAAGCAAAGACGATAAATTGTAGTAGATGGGCAATGCGCTTCTTCTTTACGACATTGTAGAAAAAACAGCACTCAGTAACGCTTAAATTGTCGGTTTATTTATCCACTTTCGGAGGTGTGATTAGGCCGTATTTTTTCGTCGTCATTTTATCAGCAATGGAGAGCGCTATCGTGCCATATTAGAAAGTTATTTTTGGCTAGAATTGGATGAGCTTGACATCGCCGATATGTGGTTTCAACAAGACGGTGCTACTAGCCATACAGCACGCGTTACAATCGATTTACCGAAAGGCAAATTCGGTAAACGTGTTATCTCGAGAAATGGTCCGGTCGAATGGCTACCTCGTTCATGCGATTTAACGCCACTGGATTTCTTTTTATCGGGCCACATTAAACCAACAGACGAGCTCAGAGGCAACATCCAACGAGAAAATGCCAACGTTCCGGTCGAAATGTGTGCAAGAGTGGTGGTGTACTGGGTTCAAAGAATAAATCGCTGTAGACGGGCTAGTTGTGGTCATATGACCGAACTCGAATTTCTTTCTTAAAATTTAACATTTGCACTACACCAGGAATAAATTTGAGCTCAACGAGTATATCTTAAATATTCTGTATTTTATTAAAATAAAAATTTGTTAAATCCCTAATGAAAAACCCTGTATAATATTATTGTGTAAAGAAATAAGCCTTAAGGAAAAGAGGCCGGTCCATGCTATAGACCAAATAACTAAGATTTGGTGAAAATTTCCAGTTAGGATGCGTGAAAGTATAGATCCAGAAGAAGACATTTCGCAGAGAAATTTCCGATGTTCTCAAACTACCTTTCACACTGCAAACTGCCCATTACTGCATATTGCTCGATGCATATGTTTTTTCATCGATTTTTTTTTGTGGTTTAGGATACAATCGCCGCGTGATCGTGATCTGTAGGTGAGTTGTATATCATACGGCACGCATTGACCAACATTTTACCCACGAAGTGTTAACAACTGTCGACTCTAAAATTACAATATTTTAAAATCATCGACAAAGACCTGCATCTGTTCCCATTTCAATTTGCATGTTAAGCACTCGACGAAGCTGCCAATAAATACAAAACTCGTTTAGTCGGTGGAAAACTTCCTCTACGTACTTTCTTGAAAAATAAAATAAATGATTTTCCAAATGCCATTAAACAATTTATTTATTTATTTACAATAGCATTTCAATGGTCTTGGATTTTGGTTGGTTGGTCGGTCGGTTGGTGTTTTGCGCTGGTGCCCCAGCAACACCTGTGGGTCAGTTTGATATGAGATTTTGAGAAGAAATGAAATAAACAGATTTGACTTATTACATATCGCTTTCGTTGTAGGTGTTCCTTGCCGCCACGGCGAGCAATAGATGAAATCCGCATCCAAAACAATTTTGAAAGTTATTTACAATAAATGTCAGTGTTTGTGAATCTGTGGAGTCCTAGAACCAACCGAACCGCCAACCGCATGGAACTCGCCGCTCTCTCGCTGCTAACTAAACGTGGCCAAATTGTTTGATTAATGTGGCTGTGAGGTGAGATTTGTTGGTTGGTTGGTTGGAGGAATGTTCGCAATGTTTGTAAGTATTTGCCACTATTCACTGTGCCTTGTCCGCCATGTACACATATTGGCCAGCGAATAGACGGACAGACTGACAGACACCGGGACAAACAGTGGTGTTCTTTTTTTTTGCACCTTAACTGTGAAATGTTTTGGTGCATGTACAGCCGCCAGGCATCCAATGTTTCTGCAGAGTTCGTTTCTAGCGCGCCGTTGGACACGAGGAAGGATGACGATCATGGCCAGAGTCCGCAACATGGAGCACGCGGTGAGAAATTGAAGCTACGAGTATGCATAACTAGCATAGACATAGCACAATTTAAAGAGTGTCATAATGAAATGGAATCAAGATGGACAGTGATTAGGAGAAATCAAAAAGTTGGCTGCTCGGGGTATTTGATATTGTCCGGGTGGTTGTTTTATTATACCCTCACCATATTGCGTACACGCAGAAAAAACATGGTTACTACAATTGTTTTAAATAATTAAAATGTTTAACTAGTTAAAGCGTTCTTCGTTATTACTTGCTAACAAACTTTTAAATCAAACTATTTATAATCGATAAAGCTTTTCAATTATTTTTTTAAGACATGTGGTTTTCAATCTGGCCACATTTTTTCGGATTTGGTCTTTTTGACAGCTGACACTTGATTATTGCTCAGTTTGGTTTGCCATTTTATAATGAATAGACCTACTCCAGAACCAGATGGCCACCGATCCTGATGTATACAAGAAAAATTTGTTTAGCGATGTAGCTCACTTTTGTTTCAATGGGTACTTTAATAACCAAAAGTGTCGCATTTAGAGTAATAAAAACCTCAAAACCACAAAAAATCACTGTTTGGTGTGCTCTATGGGCAGTGGGAATCATTGGTCTATATTTCTTCAAAAAAGAAGCCAGTCATAATGTTACAGTCAATGCGGAACGCTTTAGAGCCATGATTAATGCCTTTTTCGTGCCTGAATTGAAGAATGTTGATAGGGACGACCTATGTTTCCCACAAGACGGCGATACATACAGCCAACGAAACAATCAATTTACTTATATTGAAGGAAACTTTTGGTGGCGTGGCCTCCAAGATCGTGCGATTTAACACCGTTTTTTGGTGGGGTTATATGAAGTCGCTTGTCTACGCAGATAAGGCCGACACGATTGACGGCTTGGAAGAGAATATTCGGCGACTTAATGCTGTCATACGGCCCCAAATGCTGCAAAAAGTGGTCGAAAACTGGGCCTTTCGGCTTGAATTTATTCGAGCCTACCGCGGCGGCCACTTGACCGATATCATTTTTAAAACATAATGGCAAACCCTTATCTTTATAATAAAGCTAAGTTCTTAAATATTTTTTATTTCTTCTTCTAAACCACACGTCTAAAAAAACACCCTTTATACAAAGAAATTTTGAAAATTTCTCGTAACCTTTTGAAATTATGGCCCTAGCGACCACTTTCTAGTTTAAGAAGCGGGTACCAACAGAACACGCCTATTGTTGAAATATAAAAATAGTATTTTTTCTTGGGACAATATATACTTATATATGTTTGTAACGACTATAAAAATATGATTGATTAGACAAAAGTATTTGTTTTTTGGGGTTACTAATAACAATCATATAATTACTGCAATCATACTGTATGCTTGGGACAATGAACTAAGCACATCAGTTTTTCTAGACCAATGACGGTCCACTCATTTACACACGATACAGTGCATGGTAATTGTCTGTTATAAAAAACAAGAACAACATCATGCAAATCTGTGCGATGCAAACCTAAGCGAAATCAGAAGGCAGTGCAAGGGATCTTTTTCGCGTTAACTTTGTGTGGTTTAATAATCTACTGGAGCCTGTGGCTCTCGTTTGTTTAGAATATGCCAGCACTTGAGTACAGGGTGGCTGATGAATATTGCTACATTAAGAAACTCAAATAACTTTTTTTTTCAGTATGTACTTTATATGTAATTCTTTTAATCATGTTAAAGCTCATTCAATTTTTATTAAATATAGACTAATTATTTCTAAAAATAATGGAATTTAAATGGCCCTGCTCGTTAAAGCATATGCGGCATCTTACCAAAATGTTGTTCATTACTGTTTAAGTTTAGACAGGAATAACCGCCATTGTTTCCCGAATGGATTGCTTTAGTTCATTTAAATTTGTTGGTTTTGCTTTGTTTCTGTTAAACCCACAAGGAAAACTCAGGTGCATTAAGGTCAGGCGACCTGTCGACCAAACGGAATTCTGGATGTACGCTTATTGGGAAATTTGCGTCGCAATTCTGTTATTACAGGCCGGGATATGTGAGGAGTTGCACCATCTTGCTGAAACCAAACAGAGTTGAAATAAATTTTGATTTGGCGTAATTCTGGATCGAAAAACTCTCTTAACATGCTCAAGTAACGGTCTCTAGTAACCGTAACGGTGTGACCGTTTTCTTCGAAGAAGTAGGGCCCGACAATGCAGCGTGATGAAACTACACACCACACTGTGACACGAAGTGGATGCAATCCATCTCACGGAGAATCTGTAGGTTGAAAGCACTCCATGATCGACAATTTTGTTTGTTTATGTTGTCGTTTAAATCGAAATGGGTCTCGTCAGACATAAAAAGACAGTTTCAGTCCTCTTGCACCATTTGAAGCATCTTCTGGCTAAATTACAAGCGAATCGTCAAGTCTGCTGCGTTCAGTTTGTTGGCCATTTGAATTTAATATGGGAATACGTCAAAATCTTTGTGCATAATTGACTGCAATGACTGTCTGCTTATACCGATTTGAGCAGATAAGCTTCTTGTCGAAACTCTTGAATTATTTTGTATTGCAGCAGCTACTGCAGCGATTGTTTACTTTCGTCTGAACTGAAGGGTTTCGATGGTTAAGTCTTCTGTTGACTGTCCTATGCTCGGAAAAACTGTTAACTACAAACTCCAGTGCGTGATAGCGGCGGACAGTCCAAATTCTTGTTTCAGTTTCCCAGCTATCCATTTTTGTTAAGTCTAAAAATCAATCTGCAATACTTATAAGTATATAAAAAAATTAATCAGATTCATTAAATAGAAAAAAAGTTATAACATTTTTTTTGTAGTGATAATCATCAGCCACCCTGTATATATCCATTGATCATGGATTAATCCCATTCGATGCTTGGAGTCTGAGGATGGTAAAGTGGCGTTTACCGAAACTGCAGTCATCCCGCTTGCAACTAAAAGACTTTTCGACTGCCTTTTAAATAACTTTTTGGTTTCTTCGAATGACTGTTCAGTGAAATCATGTTCTCAAATCTGACTCTGAACTAATGAAATGTAGTTTTTAATAATTTACTTAATAAAAATCGATATTGTTGAATAACAACATAACCTATATTTCTTTGAACATAATCATAATTCTTGTAAAAAATTTTGGAGATCACACTATGTATGAGTTGGGATCATACTATGGTTGTAGGGATCAAAACACGATTGCGTGTGAGGATCATACTACGATTGTGAGGATTATACTACGGTTGTATGTGAAACATACTATGGTTGTGATGATTATTATATGGTTTTGTTGATCATAATAATCATAGTAAAGTAGTTGTGGGGATCTTAGTTTAGTAATGTGTAAATCATACGATTGTGTTGTGTGGGGTGTTGTGCCTGGGGTGTAGCAAAATCGGTAAAATAAGAATTACGTCGATTTTTCAACTGTTTTCAATTACCACGCTCATTTGTAGAATGTTAATTGAATGTAAGACTTTCAATCAAAAATAGTTTTTAAGTTAATTACGAGTACTTAAGTAATATAGTGGAAAAGTAAAAAAATAATGTTTAGGAACATCGCTTTCGGACATGGCTTTATTTTACGACAGTCAGTAATATACTCGTATATGTATTTTGTATGGTTGCAGTAAAGAGCTTCGAGATGTTGCAAACGGAATGACAAACTTATACATACACTTTATCTATGTTGAAAGGTGTACTTATTAGCTTATATGGTCCAACTTTAGTTTTTGAGGAAACTTTTTTTTCTGAAATTATAATAGAAATTAATATGAGCATTCTAGAGCGGTTGTACCTGACCTTTCTACTGGGGATATATGAAAACATGGACCGCTGGACCATTTTTATCTATGCTAGTTACGGATCGAACGTACGAGAGACCAGGAATCAGATGTCTTATATGGAACCTTAATAGATTAATCGATTACATCTTCTGCGTTTATGCCAGGTCAGCTCATCCTGGTGTCTTAGCAGGTTGTCCGTTTTTCTATCCGTTCTTGACAGTAAGGTGTCCGCAAGATAAGCTTCTTTCACCTCGTAAGAGAGATGTCAGTCCCACTACAACGCTCAGTTGAATCCAGCGTAGAGTCAGCCTTTACAAGAGCACCAACCGTGCAATAATAATCAAAGCCGCATTGTCCCGGAAGCCATAAAAGGGTAACCAATGGACGTATCGATAGAGATACCTGCAAGTCTTGGAGAATTATCGAGGTGCTGTATTCAGAGTAAAAGCTGTTACAATATGTCTGATTTGTATGGATAAACGAGCTGAGAAACTACTAGTTTGCCTCAATCACATCCCATATTGTTTTACATTTTAAAAATTTGTTACAAATGTGGTTGCAGGACTATATTTTATTCGCGACCTTTGACGTCATGACCGTTTGTGACGTAATAAGTAGTGGACACGTTCCAATATCGACAACTCAATATATCGTCGTGACTATTATTGTCGCTGAGACTGAAAAAGTGACACAACAAGTATAAAAGGAAAAAGTGGTCTGTTTTTTTGGCCCCTTGGGTCCATATGTTCAACATCAATCCCTGCAAAATCTACAAAATAATTCGTAGTTTGGATTCGTTTAAAGGCAAAAACCTCCAAATAAATCCATTTATGCATTTGTAACAAAATTATCTTGAATTAATGTACCCATATGCCACCGGCGTTGACTATACAGGCCGTTTTTGGGACAACATTAGCCAAAACGTCCAGTCACTACACCCTACAGTTCGAGATACTAAGTGCATCGCAACTAACACTACATAAGTTGTCCACAAATATTTGTGATTTGTAAAGCACATACTCAAAAAAGTGTACTTTTTACCTAGGTACCTAAAAGGAAATCTTTATTCTCCATATGCCCATTTTGCCCTTTTATTTCCACCGCTTTGGTAATTTAAACACACGGATGGACGGATATGGCTTGAACGTCTACGAATTTCTAGATGATCAATAATAGGCATACTTATATAATTGATCAGTATACGAGGGCGACCGCAAAACTAACTGGCCTGGCACATTTTCTGTTTTAGTAGCAACTTTTTTTTGGTTTTTTAAAAGCAATCTTTTATAAGCCATCTGTCAAAATTTCCGAAATTTTTAATGATTATTTTCTTTGTTACAGGTGATTGAAGTAAACAAGTTTTATAATTTTTGAAAAATAAAGAGTTTCGTGCGGTAATTAAACACTTTTATATGAAAGGTTATACGCCACAATTAATCAAAGATGAATTGGATTCTGTTCATGGTGATAATGCACCATCATACTCCATCGTGAAATCCTGGGTTCAACAATTTAAAAAGGGTCGTTCAAGTACGGAAGATGAACAACGCTCTGGAAGACCGAAAACTGCTACTACTATTGAAAACATTAGAAAAATATTTAATGAAGTGGCTAAAGATAGACGAATAAAGCTCAGAGAACTTGCTGATATTGTTAAAATACACGAAAAACAACTTTGGAGTATTTTACATGATGAACTCCACATGAAAAAGCTATCCGCAAGATGGGTGCCGCGTTTGTTGACTTTGCCCCAAAAAATCGTCCGTTGGACCAATTGCGAGGAGCTTTTAGCGATTTATCAGCATAATCCAATAGAGTTCTTGCACCGATTCATTACTGTTGATGAAACATGGATTCATTACTACATCCCAGAATGCAAAGAACAGTTAAAACAATGGATAGAAGCTGGTAAAAGTGGTGCCAAGAAGGCGAAAACTGTTAAGTCAGCAGGAAAAGTAATGGCCACAGTATTTTGGGATGCAAGGGGCATAATATTTATTGATTATCTTGAGAAAGGAAAAACTATAAATAGTGAATATTATTGTGCATTTTTGGATCGGTTGAGTGAAGAAATCAAGATAAAACGACCGCATTTAGAAAAAAAATTTCTTTTTCATCAAGATAATGCTCCTTCACACACTGCATTTTTAACTCAACAAAAACTGGCCGAATTACGATTTGAAATTGCTCCGCATCCATCATATGGTCCAGATTTAGCTCCTTCTGATTATTTCTTGTTTCCAAATTTAAAAAAAATTTCTCGGTGGCAAAAAATTTTCGTCCAATAGCGAGGTTATTGCTGAAACTGAGGCATATTTTGAAGGTCTTGAAAAATCTTATTTTTCGGATGGAATTAAAAAAACTTGAAAAACGTTTGATGAAGTGTATTGAGTTGGAAGGAGATTATGTTGAAAAATAAATAATAATAATTCCAAAAAACGGTTCTTTTTATATTAGGCCAGTTACTTTTGCGGTCGCCCTCGTATAGCGGGTTTGCAAGCACAGTGAGAGGTATAAATATAAATCGAGTTTACCTACTTAAACTTATTTAAATACAGTTTTATTTAAAAAATCGTCACTAACATATAATTCTACATGGTTTCGTCAGTTAGGCTAATTAAAGTCAAAATAAAACAAGTAAAGAAGTAAAAGTCAGGTGTAGGGTCCACCACACACTTAGTTGTTGAGAAGATTTCGCGCCTCGGTCTGAAGGACCTTTGCATTAAGGTACGAAAACATGGACCGATATGTTCCAATTTTAGCAGATGATGGATGTTGGAATTGGATGAAATATGTTCCTTTAGAGCCGGAGGTCCTGAAATCGGAAAGGACGTTTGAAGGGGGGCTTTACAAAATTATAAACCTATATTTTATATATTTACCACAGTTAATAATGCGTCCCACATAATGTCCTGTGCCATTTTTGAGCATTATTGGGTTCAATTTGTGGCTTCTTTAGCTGCAGGACCTCAATCGGGAGCTATTTTAAAACATGGAGCGATATTGTATAGTTTCACCAGAGATGGGTATTGGTCACTCGCAACGCTCTATATATTTGCTCTATATAATTTGTGGATTTTAGAGCTGTTGGTTCTGAAATCGTGAAAAACCTATGTATGATATAAACATATGGACCAATTTCATTCATTGGCACAAACTTGAAAAATGTACCAAGTTTCATCGAAATCGCTTCATAACTGCAACCTGTACTTAGATATAAACGATAGATGGACCAATAGACGGACGGACATAGCTAAATTGAATCAGATAGTGATTCTGAATAGATCTGTGTGCTTAACATAGAGTCCATTGTCATTCCTTTAATATCCTGTATCGTAATACCCTGTTCCACAGCGTGATGTAGGCTATAAAAAGGGTCATGACACTATTTTAGCTCTTTTGAGACACCAACAGCAACCCTGGTTGTGACCTATAATATTCGATGGTGAATTTGTCGCCTACTAGCTGCAAAGGAGGAACAATTATATTCATATTTTGTACCCCTTCGGCCACTGTCTGTTATGATGTAAGCTCTCATAGAGTTGGCGAAAATAAAAGAAAATATTGGCGCGATTTTGGTTCGCTATCTTTGTTGCGGGATGAAACTAGATTTGTATGGTCCAGCAATAAGTGTCCGTCCGTCCATGGCTTGAAGTGCGGATGAAACGGTACCACATACGAGTTACATGCCGAGAATAATTGAAAGCTGGTTTTAATGGACGATACTGGGGATTCTGGAATAGACCAAGTTCATACTTATGATCTTCATTAGAAACCGGTGACAAATACTCTGGTGGTTTGAATTGAATTTCGACAAGAGTTGCCTGCCCCACGATGATAGCGATGGCGATGGCAGTGGTGGCTTCGGGGGCACCTGCTAAATTAAAACACAAGACAAGTCCACCAACAACTGGTGAGTGAGTGGCTGGCTGGAAATACTAAAAAGAATACGAAGAAGATGTCTTTGCCTTTGTTCCATTCATTTGTTAGATTCGGATTGTTCGGCTGGTTCCCAATGATCATTGTGTGGGCTAGTTGTTTGTGTTGTTGCTGCATCTTGTTCAGCACAAAAGATTCTTGGAAGGAGAGAAAAGTCACAGACGCTACGTTAAAATGACCTTTAACATTTGCCGACGAACAGCCAGTCAGTTATAAATAGACTGACTGTGGCGGTGATGGCGATGCTGACGTGACTACCGGCCTTTTTGTTTTGCCTTGGTTTTTTCTACTGTCCAACGATACGCAGCAGCATGACAGTTTTGCGTTGCGGTCTTAGCCTACAATTCCACCAGCCATTGTCCTTTTGTGTTGTGGTGCCGTTGAAAAAAAAGGAAAAAGGAGCGAGCGGGCTTAGAGACTCGGCGTAATGTATGCATGATTAATGCTCCTACCACCTTAATGACTTAATTAGCCCGCTTTCCTGGCAGTTTGTTGCCTTTTGTTTTGTTATCTCAACCAACGAACGTTTGACCCCTACTCATGGCATGCGGGGGACTTCGCTGTGGCATGGTGTTTCTCCGAAGGAAACCTGTTGTGCATATCCTCGTAAATACGGTTGTTGCTGTTATCCTCGTTGCTCATTAACTCACCCAAAAGAATACGTTTTCTTCACATAATTAGTTAAATGTTATGGTTGATTTTTCCTAGATCGAAATGTGAAATAAATTTCTATTCTGCCTCCAGAAATAACAAACGGATAAAGGAGATGTTTCTCGCTTTGGCCTCAAGATGAGGGTCTACGGCATGGAAGGTGTTCCTCAAACATTTGAATAAATGAGTCAATAGACACCTGGATATCACCCGGCTTATCGTCTCGTACTCTTCCTTTTGGTTTTATTAATTACTCCTTTACCATGGCGTAGGGCATTAAATCATCTTTAGGGGGCATATCTATTTTTATTGCCCATTTTACACCTTTGTTCGATACCAGCTATTTTCGGCTTAAATTACGCTCGTTTACTTTGGGGTCAGAGTTCAGGCTCGCATATCGCTACACAGCGTATCGGTGGCCGTACTTGTGGTATTAGCGCCTTTACATGCAGTTGGCTTGGTTCAGTTTACCGTGTCGCCTTTGGTTTTTGTGGTAGATCTCTTGCTTTTCCGTCTTTGTTAAGGCCGTATTTGTGGAAGTTTCATTAAAAATTCAAGGTTGTTGGCGGTGGCGATATTGATGCCATTGTTTCGCTACGCAGCGTACCAACCGCCATCACCGATAGCGTCAGTACGTTTAGTGTAAATGATCGTTTAATAACCAACAGTTTGTTGTTATTGTAATTGTTTTTTTATTTATTTTTTTTTTGAAAAATGATATCAACCTACTGACGACCGATGTTTCGATTTGTTCACCATTTATCTATCTGGTGGTTTGGTGTGATAGTGGCTGGCTGCTGTTAACTGGATTTTGATTTCACATGTAATTTTACAATTTACATATCGTCAGCTGGCATCGAAAGTAGCGCAACAGCAAATAATCTCAAGTCTAGCATTTGATTGATAATGCTGCATTTGTTTAAGTTAAATGCGAAGTTAAATTCATCTTAAAGTTGAGACCCTACCCAGATGAAGGAAAACCAGTATACCCTACCCCACGTTTATTATACCAATCGACTCAGAATCATATCTGAATCCATTGGACGTGGCCCTTTGTCCGCCTGTCCGTTGCACATATGTGACGCGCAAAATAGAAAGGGACCTAAGGTTAAAAACCAGTTTTGTTCAGGAGAGCCATTTTAAAGATTAGGTCCCTTTCTATTTGCGCTTAGAATCGTCGACTTCACTTTCATTTAACGCGCATATCTCTGGGAGGGCATGGGATCGATCTCATTCGATGCTCAGATGTTGTCCACATCAAAAAAAGAAAAAAAAATAAAATTGATTTTTTTTACCCTTAGGTCCCTTTCTCTATGGGCTGTCACATATATTGATCTTGGACTTTTCACATTACGTAGGGTTCTACCCACGACCAACCATATTAAAATGACCTTTACGGGCTGCAATATATATTTCGCCTAATAATGGAAGTGCAAATATTTATCATCAAAAATGGTTTTATAATTTTTCAAAGTATTCTCCAGCATGATTTATACAATTTTGCATGCGCTCAAACCAATTGTCGAAGCACTTTTTCCACTCCGATTGAGACACCTCCAAAACTTGGCTTTTGAATGCTTCAACAGCATCTCCTGGCGACGAAAATCGTTGATCACACATTTTTTTCTTGATCTGCGTTAATAAAAGAAGTCATTGGGTGCCCAGTCAGGGCCCATTAATTCGACGTTTTGACCGGTCATAAAAACGCTGGTTTGAGCCGATGTGCGAGAGCTCTCTTTGTCATGGGGCACAATGATTCGACTTCTTTTGTTTGTTTTTCGAATTTCTCCGAAGACTTCGGGCAAACAAGTTGTGGTGCACCACTCAGAATTGTCCTTCCTACGTTGCTCAAGCGGAACAGTCGCCACACGACCCGTTTTGCCGAAGAAACAGGCGACCATTTGCTTCGAAGTGCTTCTTCCACAAACAACTTTCGTTGAATTTGCCCCGTCTTCGAAGACCCACACGGTCGATTGCTGTTTTGTTTCGGGCTCATTCGCATAGATCCATGATTCGTCACCTGTGACGATTTTATAAACGTCTTTTGAAGCACCGCGATCGAATTTTTTCAAAATTTCTTAGCACCAATCGGCACGAACATTTTTTTTGAGCGATTGTCAAATTTTGCGGGATCCAACGAGAACAAACCTTTTTTACGGCCAGGTGTTCATGCAATATTGAATGTATGCTGGTGGAAGAAATGACCTAGGATGCCTACCTCACGGTATGTCACATGACGATCTTGCATTATCAGTTCAATGTTCTCTGGCACAACGGCCGTTTTGGGACGACCTTCGTCTTTGAGCGAGCGTCGGCCACGATTGAATTCATACATTGCTCCATCGCCATACAAAGATTTAAGTTCATCGATGCACTCTTGTCGTGATAATCCACGTCCAAATTTGTAAAAATTTATCGCACGAAAATGTTCACGAGTTAATTCCATTTTTTTGCCAAATTGATTTCTTCAAGTCACTGTAAACATCACAAATGATGGTCATGATGGTACGTCGAAACATTCTGAGTATGTTTATGCTAAAAAATGTCAAACTTTTCAATGGAAATGTCAGATGGCGCCAGGCTACACTTAGTGTTGCCTAGGCCAGAAATATATATAGTAATCCTAGTATTCCAACAAAAAAAAAATAGCAAATGTTTCACAGCAAAAAAATACAAAAAAATCCGCCAGTGTACTTGTGGGAGGAGGTCCTAGGGAGTTCAACTTTAAGCAGAGCTTCCATTTTTGCTGTTCATTTTTATTTTGGTGTTTTGCTTTCTCACTTATGTTCATATATATTTTTGTCAGACGAAAGCAAAATAGCAATTGACTGATTTGACATTTGCTTCGCAGACTTGACAACTCGTTTGAGATACAGAATCGATGTTTTATGAGAAAACGGTTACGAGTTCTTTAGATTTGTCGTTCGCATAGAATGTGATGAGAGAACCCCAAATCATATGTCTTTCGTGTACGAAGTGAACGATTGCGTTCTTTCGACATAGAGAAAAAGGCCATAACGTTTCCATATTTGCCTTGCAAGTCTATTCCAATAAGTTTTGAGATATTTTCACCTGCCTTGCCGATATCAGTCAAATTTCTTACAGAGGCTCTGAGTCTTCCGTCAACCAGAATATTGCAGGGTATCACATAGTCTGCATAGTTCGACTCTACATTTTTTTCTTTTTTTGAAATATTATTTAGAGCTCGCTCTGAAGAATCAGTCATAGTTTTGGATTAACAAAGACAGTAGCTCTGCAGATGATTTACTGATTGTGTGCCGTTGTTATACCGGGATATAATCAGAAGACTTCCGTCTTTTCTTACAGTTTTGCATATAATCTTTTCTTAGTATCGTTAACGTACGTTAATAATTATTTTTTTATCATTATCAATTTTGTACACTACGAATTAATCCATATTAAATATCTTGTAATCATATTAGGAGAATAAAATTATTAATTTTGAAAATATCTTAGTATTTAAGTTAGATTCATGCCATTTTTTATTGAATCATTCAAATGACAGTCTCGACTTTGCTGAAAGTGCTTAAGCTTTTGGTAAAATTTTTGACAACTCGGGCCGGCATTAGCATCATAAATTTGGCCTCGAGCTCTAAAGAGTATGGATTGTTTATAAAAACTGCGTGTTTCAGGTAGCCCCAGAGAAATTAATTAAGTCGCATAATAGCCGCAGCCAATTGAAAAACGCTCGAAATGAGATGACACAATCGCCAAATAGTTCTTCAAACCTTTAAAATTTTCATGAACGTTGGCACACGAGTAAAAACAGACACAAAATAAGCCGGTTTAACTCTCTGGCGATGATAGACATTCTTGAATCGGCATATCTTCTTATAAGTAGGGTGGTTAAATTTTAGAGTCGATGTTTTTCAAGTTTTTTTCTGCGTTTCATTTGATATTTCTCAATTTCAGACTAACTCAATTTGAACCATGGAAAGATACACAAGCGAGTAACGCGTTAAAGTTATTCAGGCTTGTTATGAAAATCAATTTTCGAAGAAAATCATCTTCAGTGATAAAGCACGTTTTCACCTCAGTGGATTCGTCAACAAGCAGAATAGCCGAATTCGGGCTTATGACATTCCAAGAGTGATTGTCGAAAAAACAATGTACCCACAAAGAGTGACTGGCATCAGCGGGCCGTATTCTTTTCCAAAATGAGGCCGGCCAGGCAGTTACTGTGAATGGTGTTCGCTATCGTGAGATGATAACGAATTTTTTATGGCCCGAATTGGAAGATAGGGATGTAGTCGTGTTATCTCACGTCGTGGCGATGTTAATTGTCCGCCAGGTTCTTGCGATTTGACACCGTTGGACTTTTTTCTTTGGGGTTATTTGAAAGAAAAGGTGTACGTCGATAAGCCAGCAACAATTCAAGAACTAAACTATGAGATAATTCGGCACATTAACGACATAGAAAGAACCTCAATTATGTCTCAGCGTCATCGAAAATTTGGACCATCCGATCGAGGTGTGCCGCCGAGGTCATGTGGTCTATATTTTTTTCCATACATAATTGAACTATAGCAATATTTTTATAATAAAAAGAAATGACAGTAATTTCCTAAATAATTTGTGTTTTATTCAAAATCAATATCGGCCCTTAAAATTTAACCACCCTTTAGAACAAAGTATGCAACCTAAATAATAGATTTACCATTGAGGTGTACCAGCTTTTGCTTTATTAGTTAGTTCTACACAGCGGATCTCCTTTGAAGAGTGCGTCTCATGACCCTCTTTCCTCTGGTCTATTTTCTGGCGAAAGCCTTTTAGCAATACCAGTAATGCGAATTTCTTGAAAGTGAAGATTCCTTTCACTAGAGGTTGTTAAACTAAAACTTTTATTTATTTAAATTCATAATAAACTACAGAGCCAGCCGCGTATAGTTAAAAGATTTAGATAATTTTTAAAATATAAAATTGAGATGCATTACTTGAGCTAGGTATTTTACAAGTAGTTTTTTTTTCTCCCTATATCACCCACAGACGAAGAAACAAATAAATCAGAATTCTTCCAACTAGTGGAAATCATAGATGTACTCGTAGACAACGGAAATGACCAGTACAACATGACTTTGACAAGAAATTTAGCTAGTCGCATAGTTTTATCGTAAATTTTTCTATCTATTAAAATATGTTTTTTCTTTAGGTGATTCAAATTGAATGATAGCAAGACTATTCGGCGCTAAGCCAAAAAAAAAACACAGGCTGCAGAGAAAACACAAAAAATAGATTTGGCAGCACTGTTTCCTGACAGATAAAAAACTATACGCTTTACAAGATCGTATCGTATATTAGCGGCAAAAATAAGCGAATATAAAATACAAGCTGCAACATTATTGTCGAGCAATTTAAATAAATAAAATTAGAGAAACCCCAAGCAATCGTATCATAATTAATTACAACAACTGAGCGGCAAATTCGCCAACAAAACGTGAAGCTTTAGCATCGATCCCTTTGGTACCTACCATTACCCGTTCAAAGCTAAATGAAAAGCCTATGTGACGTGGTATAGGGTTTTAGACAGTTGGATGACCCAACAAAATATTTCTCTAATGGTTTGAAAGGTTGTTAAGTTACTTTGAAATTATGCTGAGTATTTGAACTTTTATTAACCTACTACGAAACGAAACTATAGATTTTGGATTTGACTTCATTATCGGATTGTGAACAGTTCAAATATTGTAGATATAGATAATGCTGCACAACACTTTGTAGAATAAATGTTAAACGACATTGACATGGTTTTTTGAATTTATTACGTAGATAACAAACTTGTAGGTGGATCAGTTCGAGAGCAGTTCCTTCGGAAGAATGATAAAAGAGAACGCAAGCTTACACTACCTGGGCTAAGAATATGGACATATATGAATGCAGACAAAGCAGTGTGAGTGATATTCTGAGGTAAGGACGCTGTAATGGTGAATATCGCCAGCGAAAAAAAAATCGGTTAGCTAAAGCGCGATGTTCGAAGGCAGACACACTGGTACATACGTACCAATGATGTTGATGACATGATCATTTCGTCTTTCCTTGTTAACAGTTGGTTGGAAATCTTCCACCATGAAAGTTGAATCAAACCGTGCGGTCCTCTTTTTTGTGAATAGGGCACAACGCGATGAGATTCAATTCAATTAGCAGAATGCCATTCAGATAATGATTGCTTTCAACTAACGCATTTCTTTCAGCTTTAATAATTGCAGTCGTCTAGGCTGAGAAATTGGATTTCTACGACCTTACTCATGATTTGTACTGGACCTTAAGACTTTATTAAATATTTGCTTAATAAATCGTAATGTTTTGTGAGCAGACATTACTTAGATTAAAATTATACTCTTAGTCGGTACGTAATTAATGTATAAATAACGGCAAAGTTACTGGCGTTTTGGCTCATGTGGTCCAAAAAACTTCCTGGATGGTCATAAAGGGGAAATTTTTTTTGTCAATATGTACATACGTGTACTTAAATTAAAGGAATTGCTACCAATTCTACTATAAAGTAATTTTGAAGTTTCGTCTGACATTAGGGATGGACGCATAAGCCCAAACCACCCAAAAGCGTACTACTTTATTTTTTAACGCTTTAGTAGCATAGGGACAGAAGTGAGTATAAAAGGTTCGGCCTAACCGAACTTAGCTAAGTTTCTACTTGTTATCTCTGCAAGAGCTTATACTATTGACCGTTGATATAATTTTTGACTGTTTGATAGCAGTTTTCGGGTATCATTTTTACTCCTGAACATCTCAATCTCCATACAATCAAATTTTATTTATTTTATATTCATTTCATTTGTCGAAATAGCCGAATCTCTCTTTACTTTACTTCCGATATTTTTACCATGCATCTTTTGTTGCTACACCCTGAAGCGTTGCGTTATGGGCAGCATCTTCTGCTGTTGTGGTTTTTTATACTCGTCGTCGTATCATTGGTTTCGTGGGATGAGAGTTCGGTACCGTACATTTTCTTTGCACACTACGGACATTAAGTGGTAAAAATGTTTTCACTGCGTTCTAATATCATCGGGAAGAGGTTGGTCGGGTTTTTTCGTTGCAATTGAGATAGGAAGGTGGAGAACTCATTGCCTGTCGTGTTGTTTATGCACTTTTAAGCCTTCCCCGTCTATTTTTATGGTCGGTCAATACTCGTACCATCAATTGCTGAGTCAAGTGGACCTTGTAAGCGATAATTCGAAGTCTTTTTGCAAATTTGCTAGGGATGGTTTGTGAAATCTTTGTTGTGACCGATGACGAGTTGATGTTCCAGTGCTGAGTCACACACTCTCGGATGCGGCAGCTACATTCTCGCCAGTGCGCAACATACAAAGACAGGGACAATGAGTGTTGTCTACTAGCATTTTTGTTCAACAAGCTTGCGTACAACTGACATGGATGGTACCAAATTTTGAAAAAAAAATTATTTTTAATAAAGGTACTGTTTGGGCTGCGCAGTACTGACTTGGAATTTTTTTTTATTTTTTCCAATGTTTTTCAAGTTTAAAGCGCTGATTGCTTCCTACACCCCTTAAGTCCTCCACGTTAATAGGTTTGTAAGTGTTAAATTGTTCGGTTCTCCCCCATAAACCTGCAGCTGCGTCAATTGTAGCAAGGGAGTGCCGATCTAGGCGCTTTATTTACATTTATTGCCAGGGTTGTTTATATTCTGCGGATTAAATTCCCTCATGTCCGTCTATGATATAGCACTGGCTTTATGTCACCATTGCAGTTTGTAATTATCGATCTTGTCACACGCCAGCAAAGGCCAAAGGCAATCTTTTCTGTCACGCCATTCGAAAATATATTAAAGTTTTCATTACAACTTTTCACTATGGCTTTATGTAACAGAAGTATCTGTCTTGTCGGCTGTCAACAGCTTTAATTGAAGGCAAAAATGAGAATAAAATATGCACTTATGTCTCTATAAATAAAACGATAAAATAACCATGAAATACAAATCGGGTATCATCGAATGCGGAATCCAGCCGAGACCAACTGATCGCTTCTCTGTTCCCGAAAAGGACAAAGGCCATTCATACTCTTTTATTTGTGGCAGTTCACAGAAGAAATAAAAGACAAAACTGGCGGCACACGGGCATTACATTGTATCGATCGCTTAACCAATAACGATTGATTTATTATCGATTACATAGACTCTTTACTTGTTTAATTGTCGTGGCCATAATTGGCTGGTTGGCCAGTCGGCGGGGGTCGGCATATTCCATAACAAGTGATGTCAACAGCGCCGACAGCCAGAACCAGAATCTCTCGGCGAAACATTTCTTTTGGCGACATCGAGAGTAGAACTATTTCGTTCAGCCATTCCATAATCAGTGAGAGATGGATAGAGGGGGCGGCTTGAAATAGGAAATGGAAATGTTATTGCAATCGCATTTCAATATTTGATAAATTTTGTATGCAAATTCTGTATATTAACTGCAATATATCTTATTTGAATACGCTTGCCGCAGAGATCCCGCCGAGTGATTTAAAGATCATTGCATGACAACTGCATTTGCTAAGCACCTACTTCTTGTGGTGTTGTCACAACATTTCATGGTAATTGCCCTTGATACCATCTGAAAGGTAGGTAGTTCGCCAAGTATCACAAAATATTCAAATATCAAATGTGCTGCTTGAAGTACCGGTACTTTAAGGTAACAATTGTCCATAATATTGTCAATTTTGTAATGTGGAGATTTCGAACACATAAATGATCACTGCCACCCCACCCTACACTGAGAGAAATGTATTGTGGAATGTGGGCTACAGGTAGTAATCTTAAAGCAAAGTGGCTTAAAGTATGAAGTGATATGTACTGAAGCGGGCTCTGTCAAGTCAAGAGGTAAAACTTTATCACACACAAGGTCTGTGGCAACATCTGAGATATGTTGCCACAGTCAACTTAATTCACGGCTTAACAAATTTCACCAGCGTATTCCTTGTCTTATTTCATGAAAATATGTCCATTTCGACCATGCCCGAAAATGCAAGGGGCGAAATGGCAGCGGTTTGAAAATTTTCGTATTGGTGGTCGGAGGGTACAAGGGTAAAATTGCTGAACCAGTGGTCTCTTACCTCTCACCTTTCCAAAATTACCTAAACGAAGTTCCGAATGTCTTCTAAAGTTATGAGGCGGATGCGGAATAACAGCACACATTTATTTGTTTTTTAAATTAACACACAAAAAATGTTTGCATTTCTGTCAAGTAGTTAAAAATTTAAAAAAAAATCCAACCACTGCTTCAGAACTTAGCAATTTCACCTTAGTACCTTCCGACCACCAATACGAAAATTTTCAAACTGCTGCCATTTTACCCCTTGCATTGTCGGGCATGGTCGTAGATGAAATGAGCCAAGGAATACGCTGGTAAAATTTGTCCAGTCGTAAATGAATCACCCTGTTTATAGTATTTTGGAACTTTTCGCTAATTTGCTTTCCACATACAAACAGGCTAGATCGTCTTCGCTTTTGAAGACGATCCAAAGATTGAGCATGTAGGTTTAATGATCGCAAATCTTTATAAATAGATGCATTATTAATAAAGGCTACTAAATTATCCAAATTTACTTTGAAAATCAATCATCAATTTTCGCAACTTATGGACGACATACTGACTTTTTTGGCGTACGCGATCTTCTTTATGCCCGAAACCATTTGTAAATGTAAATGCCATGTATTTATTTTCCAAATTTAAACAATTAAAAAAATGTTAATTAAAAAAATGATTAAGCACCTCTGCTAAAGCTTAAACAAGGTACGTAACAAAAAAACATGAGCGTGATCGGATATGAGAGCGGTAGGTTCTGATAATATGAACATATATGGTCTATTTTAACCAAAGTTAAATATCCATGCAAACTAAGATCAAAATCGGGTTTGATGTGCGTCATTAAGAGCTGTAGGTTTTGAAAACGAAAAAAAAACATTGTAATATTTTACCATAGTTAACTATTGTTCGCTCTTAATGTATAACGAAAATTTGGTTCCTAATCGGGTTTCATTTGTGGCTTCAAAAGCTGCATGACTTTAAATTGGGAGGGGCCATTGCGTGCGATCTTTCTGATATGATGAAATTCTACTATAAATGGGCTAGGCCGCTGGTAGTTCTTTGTGCAATATTAAGTGGAAATCGTGTAGAATCCAAGATAATATTTTCGATTAACGGCTTACAACTTTTTGTACTTTTATATATGTGAAATAGGTCAATCGTCTGAAATCGGGAAATTTTTCTGATAAACAACGTACGAATATTTTAGTTAACATGTGAAGTGCACGCAAAGAAAAAGTATGGTTACTATATTGTCACGGCAACAATAATATGTTCTCTGCAATAATAATATGTTCGTCGCAACCATAGTATTGTTATTTGAATTTCATGTCGAAAATAGTATGATTGCCGCAATATTAATATTGTTGAAGTGTAACAATAGTATTATTGCCAAATTTAAAATTTAAACTATTACAGCAACAATATATATATTGTTGGTGCAACAAAAGTATTGTTTTTTGTGTTTTATGTTAACAATAATATGATTACGTCAATCATACTGTATGATTGTAATTTTTCCTAATATGAATATTACAACAATGTTATTGTTACGAATCTTATGAAATAATAATGGGAATTAAAATTTTCCAAACAAGCTGCTTTGGATTTGGTTTAATGAAATATTTTTAATAAAATCTTTTAATAAAAACGATTACGTTTTTTCGAAGGATTTTTTCCTACTATTTAATAAACACTCCTATTATTTTAAATTAAGTGTAGTTTAGTTTATTTACTTAATAAAAATCTCTATTGACAACATAACCAAATCCTAATAAATAATTTTGAGGATCATAGTATGGTTAAGTGGAATCAGACTATGGTTGCGTGTGAATCATACTATGTTTGTTAGGATCATACCCTGGTAGTGTGTTAAACATACAATTGTTGTGAGGATCATAATATGGTTGTGGGGATCATAGTTTGGTTGTGGTGATTATAGTAAGGTTGAGTGTGAATCATACTATGGTTGTGAGGATCTTAGTATGGTTGTGTGTAAATCATAATATTGTTGTGCCACATCCATATACCTAACAATAGTATGATGCCCTTTGAATATTGTCACCCCAACCATACTTTTTTTCTGCGTGTGCAGTTCGAGCTGGCCCAAACTGGGAAGAGACAATGAAGCAGACGATTATGTGTCTTTAACTGCTGTGCACCTTTAAGAATCATAAGTACTTATAATACGAGGTATCACACCTCGCATCCTCACAACCATAGTAGATTTCACATTCAACCATAGCATGATCCTCACAACCATAGTATGAGTTTCAAGCAAGCATGTTATGATCCCTTTAACCATAGTTTGATCCCATTCAACAATACTTTGATCCCCAAATTAATTTATTATGATTGGGGTTTATTATTATTTAACAGTAGATATTTTTTAAGTTAATTATTTAAAAATACATTAAGTTCAAAATAATAGGAGTAGTTTTTTTAACAGGAGAAAATAATTAGTTTTAAAAAACGTGTTTTATTTATTAATATAAAATATATATCATATATCTGTTATAAAAATCCGAAACAGTTTTTTTAAAAATGCAAATTTTCATATAAAAACTAATATTATTGCGTAAAATTCGCAACAATAACTTTGTTCTAACAACCAAATTAAAATAAATACATGTTGCAATCATACAGTATGATTGCCGTAATCATATTATTGTTAACATAAAACTCCAAAGACAATACTTTTGTCGCACCATCCATTTCTATATTGTTGCTAGAATCATATTTTTATATTTGACAATAATACTATTATTACGTTTCAACAATATTAATATTGACGCAATCATACGCAAATTTTTAAAACAATACTACTCGTATGGTTTCGACGAACACACATTTATTTTAGAGAACATATTTTTTTTGCCGCGCCCACATAGTAACCATATTTTTTCTCTGCGTGTTCATGTATTTGGGGTCATTTGGTTCACAAGAGTCTATTGGTCGACAAACCATACCCTATTGGATGTGGTAAGTGATAATAATAAAACTTTCTCCCATCTTCGCCGATTTCGTTCATTTACAATTTCAACCAGCTTATGATTATAAGGACGCTTCATGCTTTCAGCAGACACACAGATACGTGGGCTGGCAAAGATGGTATTCGAGTTTTAAAACGATTGTTAATATGTAAAAAGGCAGGCACCGTTCCTGCATAATAGTCTGAAGCAATATGCGAGAGAAGCTTATGAGATAAACAGTAAAAGAATGGTGGTATTTTCAACTGGATTAAGGATGTAGACACACCATGAACACCCCTTCCTTTACTCACTGGAACTACACCTACCGGTTCATTTTTTTTGATCTGCTCACGTATAATGTAAACATTAACTCAGTCGGTCAAGTGGTTGGACTATATGAAAATTCTTTACGCAGAAATACAAAGGATTTGATAAAAGTTTTAAATTGTATCAGGAGTTAGTGCGCTAAAAAGTGCATAAAAACATTATTAGCAGGTAGTGTCAGCTTAGTCTTATCCGATTTGGAACACATGTCATAACATTTAGTAAAAGATTTGGATAAACGAGTATAAAATCAATTATCAAATATCAATTTTAATAATGCTTGTAAAAAGAGTTTAGTTGACTATGTCAACTTGTGTGCCGTGCCGTGCATGTACGTATGTTTATTTCGGTCTGTTGCTTTTACACATTGAACAGGGATTAAACCGGCTCAAGACCTCTTGCTTCTATATTTAAATAGAAGACAAGTCTTTTAACAAAATGGCAAAGTGACATAGATTTTCAGACCGTTGACATTGTCAACTAAACTCTTTTTATAACACACACACGTTGTAAAATAAATCTATTGATGGCTCTCGATGTGGAGTCTCTTTAGAGATGGCAAGAGTGAGTTGTATTTTCGTGGGCAGTTGTGTGAAGAAAACTTGAAAAGTAAGGTTTACAACAGTAGTTCTCATTCGTTTGGGGAGAGCCTGGCCTTATAGAGTTCGGTTTTACTTTCAACAATTGCAGCAAGGCTTTCTGAAGAGGGTTGGCACGGACCCGAAATCATGATAAAAGTAGTGTGCAGCCACGAAATTCAATGTCACTTTGCCATTTTGTTAAAAACTTGTCTTCTATTTAAATATAGAAGCAAGAGGTCTTGAGCCGGTTTAATCCCTGTTCAAAAATTATGAACCTTTGAAAAATTTATTTTATATTTTATTTATATTGAACAGTAAGGGAATTTTTAAAATTGGATGGTTTTAAACAGTGTATCTGACAAATGTCTAAGTACCTTTGCTATCCACACACTGATGCATACGTGAACTCTAACAAGCATGTCGACTCGTATTCTGCCAATATCGTTAATTTGGTTTTCCAAGATGTTGGGATGGTTGATATGTATATATATATATATATATATATATATATATATATATATATATATATATATATATATATATATATATATATATATATATATACCTTAGACTTCAGGTAATCTTTAAGGAAAAAATTGCATGGGGCTAAGTCTGGTGAGCGTGCCGGCCAATTTTCAGCACCCCTCAAAGAAATAAGCCATCCAGGAAATGTTTGCTTCAAACAATTCATGGTTACCCCTTGGTGTGTGTGCAGTAGCACCATCCTGTTGGAACCATTTATTCTCTAATTGCATTGCCTCAAGAGCCGGCTGAGGAAAAGTCTGGAAATGCCAAGAGCAAGTGATTGCTTCCGAGCAGAGTTTTTCGGAGATTGCAGTACTGCTGCTCTAACTCTCTCTCGATGTTTTGTGGTGTTGTAATCCTTCTCTCAGGTCCATTTCGTACACATAACACATTTTCTGCTGTTCCCAATGAAGTTACTCTATTTACAATTGATTGCCTTCCAGGAACACGTCCGCGTTGGGGATCCGGGAATCGTAAACGGAAATCACGCTGCACTACAATGGTCGAGTTCGCATTTTTAAAATACGCTTCAACACAAAATGAACTCTCCTCACGTGCCCAATGCATGATGGTAACTGGAGCGCAGCCGAATGCAAATCTCCCGTCAGCCACTAAAAGCCACGTATACTCTCCGCTCTCTTCGACCACCAACAGTGCCGCCACAGCCTGCAGTGCAAAAAAGCAAAAAACTGCGCTCCACCCTGTATTTCTTTGTTTAATACAGTCCTACTAACTATGTTTACAAAGGTTTTGTTTTTTTTACTAATGTATCTTTGAAGCTAAAGCATCAAAAAAATTGTAAAACTCGTAAAATTTTTGTCATTTCTAACGCGAACCCAAAAGTTCAACTTGAGCTATGAGCTGCTATAAAAATTAACACTTTTTTAACAACTCCTATAAGTCTCTCATTTAAAGGAATTCTATTGAACTAAAGGAAAATCATTATCAAATTGTGAACAAAATAATGTTTTCGTTTATGACTCCTGTCGCTACATTATGAGACCTCGCTTAAAGTAGTTTGCTTCTACGTAGGGGTGTAACGAAAGTGGGTTTAGCGGAAGCGAATATTGAAATATATTTGTTGCTTAATACTGAATTAAAAAGAGAGTGTTCTTACGAATACAATCCGGTGTTATTTTTAAAAATCCGTTAGAAACTGATTGAGTTATTCAACTCTAATTAAAACAACATTTTTTGAAACAATACAATTATTGGCAATACTACTTAGAAATGTTTGTTTGACCGTTTTCTTTTTATTTGAACATCATCAGTATCCTGTTTAAGTGACCAGCCCAGGTTTTCTGGGAAGAAGTCTAGATGTGAATAGAGGCAATAAATTTTAATTGACATGTTGCAGCCCATTTCACCATACGCAATCAAAAATTCATTAACAATCGCGACATAGTTGTCGCTTCTGTGATTACCATTCGAAAGGCCGCAGTTTCTTCTTTCCAAATCAGCTGAAAAACTTAATATCGGTTGATATTCAACCAAGTTACTGGCATATAAGGGCGTAAGATCCGAAAATCCGGTTTTTTATCCGTAACTCCAGATTTTGGAGGTATTTAGGAAATTTCAAAACCGGTTTCTTGTTGTACTCAGCAAGATCTACAAGAAAAATAATATCACTTTCCAGGTATTTTGACTTTACTTTTTTTGTTACACTGTGTAATTGTTACAACTCTTCTTATACTTGTAAGCGTAGGACAGGTTGGAGCGCGGTAATTTGCTTTTTGCACTGCAGGCTGTGGCGGCACTGTTGGTCGAAGAGAGTAAAGAGTATGCGTGGTTGACGGGAGATTTTTATTCGTCTGCCTTTCAGTTGCCATCATATATTGAAGACGTGAGGAGAGGTCGTTATGTGTTGAAGCGTATTTTTTACATGCGCACTCGATCACTAGTGCAACGTGCTTTTCGTTTACGATTCGCTGTTCCCCCGCGCGGACGAGTTACTGGGCGGCAATCAGTTGTAAATAGAGTAACTTCATTGGGAACAGCAGGAAATGTGTTATGTGTACGAAATGGACCTAAGAGAAGGATAACAACACCACAAAACATCGAGAGAGTTAGAGCTGCAGTACTGCTCTAAAACTCTGCTCGGAAGCCATCACTTGCTTTTGACATTTCCAGACTTTTCCTCAGCCGGCTCTTGAGGCAATGCAATTGGAGAATAAATGGTTCCAACAGGATGGTGCTACTGCACACACACCAAGGGGTAACCATGAATTGTTTGAGGCAAATGTTTCCTGGACGTCTTATCTCTTTGAGGGGTGGTGTGAACTGGCCGGCACGCTTACCGAACTTAGCTTTATGCGATTTTTCCCTTTGGGGTGACCTGAAGTCGAAGGTGTATATCAACCGTCCCAACACCTTGGAAGACCTAATGAACAATATTGAGGCTGAAATTGGCAGAATACCAGTCGACGTGTTTGTTAGAGTTCATGAAAACGTATGGAGCAGTATGTCGACATTTGCAAGATACACTATTTAAAACCTTGTAATTTCTCTTACCTTTCAATATAATTAAAATATGAAATAAATTTTTCTTATGTTCATAATTTTTGTACAACGACTTGACGTAGCCTCAGAAAACATAGTCGAACGGACTACAAAAACAAGGATTAAAGAAAAGGTCCTGCTGTTTTCCATTCTTAAAAATATAAAAGAATTAATTTTTTGTTTAGTTTTAGTACTTAAGATAAGTATTGGCCACTATCCAGGCTATTAACATTATTTTTTTAAAATCGAGAACAGCAGGAAGTTTTTTGCAGACATTATCAAAATTGACACTTTTTTAAAACAAATGACAAATGACGCTATGACTTAATAATTTCGGTTTCGCTATCAAGTCTTAGTTATCGAGACTCAACCTAAAATACCACTACTATCTGATCCCATTAAACTTTGTTCGTCCGTCCGCCTGGCTATCTTTCATTAATATCAAAGTACAGGTCGCATATATAAAAAGATTTTTATAAAACATGGTACATTGTTCAAGTTTCGTCCAAGGACGAACCCAATGGAAATTGTTTAAGATCGGGCCATGGTTTGATATAATATATAGGCTTTTTCCGATTTCAGACGTTACGAGTAACTAGAACCAGCATTAGCGGCCCTATGTTCCTTATAGGAGAACTTGGGCCATACCGTTTTATATTTTTCGAATAGCCCGATTTGATCCTGCAGCTCTAGAAGCCACACATTAAACCCGATAGTGCTTAAATGAAGCATGGAGCATTATGTGCGACCTATAATAAATTATTCCTGGCGAAATTATGCCGGTCTGTCTTTGATATTTCTAAAAGAAATATGTCCTGCCTGCTCTATCAGTCTATAAGTAAAATAATAAGTTCGACCTTGTTCGAGGTCCAGACATACCCGCGAAATCTTTTGAAAACCAGAAAGGTTGGTAACGACGTGTTTTCAATAACAATTCGATAGGCGTGACACGATGCAGGATGAAATACCAACTATTATTAAATAATTTGATAACTGGTACTTACTAAATTCCCCCAACATAAAGGAATAAACGTGAAAGTGCTCTTTACGCAGTGAGCTATGCGCAATATAAATCTTATACACACTGACCGGGAACAACTTTTTAATGCCGACTCCGAACGCATAATTTATTTTATAGAGAAGTTTTATCTTTGGGGACGAGACTCATATCTTACTCGTAAAGAGATGCCACCATTTACAAGCTGGATACACTGCTCAAAAATTTAGGAAGTTCTTATCCGGATTTGAACCTAGATTAACTTGTGCGATAGTCGTGCACGCTAACCATCGCACTACGCCGGAGAACAACAACTGGTTGGCATTGGTAACAGTCTCCACTTCTTAAATATAACAGTTGAAAAAACTATCATTACTATCTGGCTACCCTTAAAGATTAGCCCTTACTGCCCCGTAGGGGGTAAGGATATGAAATAACATTTCCAATTATGACACGCACTGCTGAATGATTTAGAAAAGTTCCTCTTGTTTAGTGGGGGGATGGAAGGGCACCATGTACATATATTCCAATAGACTTAACTAAATACACTAAATAAATAGAACAATTGTCATTTGTAGTTTATGGCAGTTCGTGGTGTCTGTTTGACCTACTTGCAAGGTGGGAAGGGGGTCCACAGCAATATCCACATTACAAAAGTATTTCACGCCACGTTGCTTTTGTGCGAAAACTTTTCCTAATCTACGAGTATTGCCAAGAATATGGTCGATCGATTTATGTTTCCTAATAGGAAACAAGTAAACATTCCATAATATTGGCGCCACTGCGGATGCGGATAAGGAAGTCACATTTAATGAAAGAGGAGACTTTGTCACAATTCCGGTTGTAGCGATGACAATGCTAAGATATTTATGCTTGGCCCCGTCGGAAGTTATGTTCCATTTCAATAATTAGAATAATGAAAATAAATACAGGAGAAGAAATTTCTGGCAAAATATAATGATTTAGGAGAAGAACTTTCTGGCAAAATATAATGGCTAAGTTTCGTTAGGGAGGAGAAAACTAAAAGGTGACCTCTTCTGCCGTTAAGATGACCTATTCGTTCAAATAAGAGTGCCCGTTACTTAGCTGATAAATATTTTATGTACTACAAATTGACCACAAACTATTAAGGATTCGTAAAGAACTCAAAATGTTGGTGTTATTATTAAATGAAGTCAAACACGGTGATAACGCATTTTTAAGGACTGTATAACTTGGTTTGTTATAGGCGTAGTTCGCTATAGAGGTATGTAGCAAAAAATTGATTAAGGTAATTGAAAAATTGGTCAATTTTTGTCGTTTAATTTTAATTTTTTTCTCAATTTTACTAATGGTGCGCATTTCGGTTCCTTACGAAAGTCGGTTTATTTTAATTTTTCTTCTATCCGACATTCTATATTCTCTTAAACTATGCAAGTTGCCATGAGTTGTTGAAAATAAGAAGGAAATTTTTAGTTCGTTTTAGAAAATGTAGTGACATTTCCCAAAAGGTATTACGAAATTTGTTTAATATAAAAAAATTCAAGTTGTATGAAATATCGAAGCAATATTATTGGGACTGCACAAAACCGTTCGCTATAAGCATAGTTGGTCATAACTTATGTTCGTTTCAAACATGTTCGACTGAATTAAAATATTAAATAAGAAATTAAGCCCAAGTGCTTAGTAGGGACATAAATACTGTTAGAAGCGTTTTATGCTGTAAAATAAAAAGTACTGAATGTTTTTCGACCAAATATTTTGTTATATATTTGTATCCAAAAAGAATCTACTTATTCGAAATGTTCGCCTTTTGCCTTTACACACGCCTTAAGTCGCACTGGCCAAACGTCAATAGCTACACGAACCTCGTCCATTGGGAAATTGGCCACAGCTCGAACCAAAGCAGTCTTAAGAGATCCAATGTTGGGGTATCTTTTGTGACAAACCTTGTCCTCTAATTTGTAATCCAATGGGTTCAAATCTGGACTGTCTGAGGGCCATTCTACAGAGGAAATAAACGCGGGCAAATTGTTTCGAAGCCAGGCCTGGGACGTTTTAGCCTTATGGGACGGCGCAGAATCCTGCTGTAAAGCCCATGGCTGGTTTTGGAACAGGGAGTTGTTAAGAGGCTTCACAACAGCTTTCAAAACGGTTTCTTGGTAAACTTTGGCCGATGGTTTGACTCCTTGTTCGTAAGAATGCAGGTCAGTCGCAAGAAACACCCCACACGCAGAAAAAAAGTATGGTTGTGGTGACAATATTCGAAGAGGATAATACTATTGTTGGGTATATGGTTGTGGTACAACAATGTTATGATCCTCAGAAGAATAGTATGATTCACACGCAACCATGTTATGATCCCTACAACCATAGTATGATCACACACACTCTTATACTATGATCCCCAATATAATGTATTAGAATATGTTTAAGTTGTCGACAATAGATTTGAATTATGAAAATTATTCAAAAATACATTAAATTCAAAATAATACGAGTGATTTATTTCACAGTAGAAAAAATGAGTTGAAATAAACGTAAGCGTTTTTATTAAAAATATTTCAGTTAAATAAAGCCAAAGCAGATTGTTTAAAAAATTTTAATTTCGATAAAATGTACTATTATTGCATTAGATCCGTACCAATAATATTTGTTCTAAAAAGCATATTTAAATGAAGAAAAATTACAATCATACAGTATGATTGCCGTAATCATATTATTGTTAACATAAAACGCAAAACACAATACTTTTGTCACACCAACCGTATTTATGTTGTTGTTATAACCATATTTTCATTTTTAAATTTGGCAATAATACTATTGTTACATTTCAACAATATTAATATTGCAGCAATTATACTATTGTCAAAACTAAATTCAGTTAACAATGCAATGGTTGCGACGATCATACTTTTATTGCGGAGAACATATTATTATCGCCGTGACCATGTAGTAACCATGTTTTTTCTCTACGTGCACCAAACCATGACTGAAGCTGGGTGATGACCCTTTTCCACCCTTGGGATCAGTTCAGATACTTCCTTAGATGACCGTGCATACAGTCTTTCATTTTGCTTGCTAAATTTTTTCTGAACGGTAAAAATTTTTTCATCGGTGAACAAAATTTTTCTGTGCAAGTTATCAGCTTGCTTCACCAAAAGACGTTTGCATTTTTCCATTCTATTTTTTTTAAAGCTGCAGTCAACAAGTGTCCTGTACGTCGTTTGAAAGTCCCAATCTCCAGTTTTATGCATCGGTAGAAGAACTTGCGGCTAATCCCTAGTGGCCGGAGCGTTTGAAAAAAAGCGCTATTACAGCGATACGGTTCTCATTATCTGACCACTCCATAATGAAAGTTGAAACCATTTTAAAATTCCGTTACAGACTAAAGCTATTGAGGTTAGCTTTCAAAACCCATATGACATTAACGGGGTATGTTCAGTTCTACTATTGAAATGTGTGTGTTCAATGTTGTAACAGTATGTATGTCCCTACTAAGTATAATAAACAACACGAGTGGTAAATGGACATCTAGCTTATCTTAAAAATTGGGCTATGTTGATGATTGTCCTTAGAGATTTCTAAAGCATACATATACCTTACACGCAGAGAAAAAATATGTTTACTATAAGTATATGGTCACGGGACAATAAAATGATCTCTGCAATAAAGTATGTTCGTCGCAACCATATTATTGTTTTTTTGAATTTATTTTTGAAATTTTTTTAAACCGATTTGTTTCTACTCTGCTGAATAAATCACTTCTTTTAGTTAAAATTTAATGTATTTTTAAATAAATTACTTAAACAAAATCTATATTGTTGAATCTTAACCCAATCCTAATAAATACTTTTGTGAATCATAGTATGGTTGAGTGGGATCATGTAAGAATTATACTATGGTTGTACGAGTATGTGAATCATACTACGGTTGTATGTAAAACATTCTATGGTTGTGAGGATCATACTTTGACTGTGGTGATCATAGTATGGTAGAGTGGTAATCATTATATGGTTGTAGAGATCATAGTATAGGATCAGAATATTTGCTAAAAGTTGGCTGCCCTCAATGATATGTGACGCGCAAAATAGAAAGAGACCTAAGGGTAGAAACCAGTTTTGTTCAGGAGAGCCATTTTAAAGATTTAAACACGTGTATCGTTGGTGTACCACCACTTTCATAAAACGCGCATATCTCTGGGAGGGAACACTTTTGGGGCATGGGATCGGTCTCATTCGATGATCAGATGTTGTCCACATCAAAAAAAGGTGAAAATTGATTTTTTTTACCCTTAGGTTCCTTTCTCTTTGTGCTGTCACATATTGGTCCATATTTTCATACATTTCTCATGTAAAGGACACTCCCAATTTGATGCCAAATTTTACATCTAGTCTTGTTTAATTTTAGTATAGAGCATTGCCAGAGATCTATTACTAACCCTGGGGAAATTGGACCATTTCAGTCAATATTTTCATAAAGCCGGGACTTACAGTAAACCCATATAAGTAGAAAATAAAGATAGTTTTTTACTAGGTGTACCAACCCTGGTAAAATCATTCTAAACTCTTTGTCTTGTCGCTTAAGGGGCCTTCTATGACATTAAAATTTGCTTACATTTAGCTCCACTGTGAAGGCCTCATATTCTTTTTAGTACAGATGAGACGTGTTTTCTTTTGTATTCGACCGTTCAAAACCAATTTTGCAGTTTTGTTAAGTTGTGTCCACAACAAATTATTTTTCTCTGTCCCTAAAACCAGAACAAGCTAGTTAAAAAGTCATTAAGTTCGAACCTTATATACAACAGACACACATATGGACATGACTAGATATTTTAAGTACGAACTATAATATATATTATAATAATATACAGGGTATTCTTTCACTACTGGACAAATTTCACCAGCGTATTCCTTGGCTCATTTCAAGAAAATATGTCCATCTACGAACATGCTTGAAAATTTAAGGGGGCGAAAAGGCAGCTTTAGAAAATTTTCGAATTGGTGTTCGGAAGGTACTAGAGGCCTTACAGTTCCAAAGTTATGAATATTTGAGTGAAATGCAAAAATTAGCTTTGTGTTAATAACCAAAAACAAAAAAAAAATGTGTGCTGTTATTATTATTCCAAAAAAAATTGCATTTCAGTCAAATACGAGGGCTGCTAAATATATTTCTGGCCTAATAATGAAAATTCGAATAATTATCATCAAAAATGGTTTTATAGTTTTTCGAAGTATTCACCAGCATGAATTTTACACTTTTGCATGTGCTTAAACCAATTGTCGAAGCACTTTTTTCACTACGATTAAGACACCTCCAAAACATGATTTTTGAACGCTTCAACAGCATCATCTGGCAAGAAAATCGTTCACCACGCATTTTTTTCTTGTTGTGCAGGAATAAAAAAAGTCATTGGGTGCCAAGTCAGGGCTGTATGGCGGCCCAACGTTTTGGCCCGTCAAGAAGGCGCTGGTTTGAGCCGATGTGTGAGAGCTCGCATTCGTCTTCTCTTGTTCGTTTTTCGAATTTATTCGAAGACTTCATGCAAACAAACTGTGGTGTACCACTCAGAATTGACCGTCCTACGTTGCTCAAGCGGAACAGTCGCCACATGACCAGTTTTGCCGAAGAAACAGACGACTATTTGCTTCGAAGTGATTCTTCCACGAACAACTTTCGTTGGATTTGGCTCGTCTTCGAAGACCCACACGGTCGATAGCTGTTTTGTTTCGGGCTCATACGCATAGATCCATGATTCGTCACCTGTGACGATCGACTCTTTCATGTCACTGTAAACAACACAAGTGATGGTCGTACGTCAAAACGTTCTGAGTACGTTTATGCTAAAAAATTTCAAACTTTCCAATGGAAATGTCAGATGACGCCACGAAATACTTAGCGTTGCCTAGGCCAGAAATATATATAGCTACCTCGTAGTCATAACTTTAGAACGGTAGGACCTCTGGGCTTCGTTTACGTAATTTTGGAAAGATAATTCAGAACTAAGCAAGTTTACCCTAGTACCCTCCGACCAACGATGCGGGAATTTTCAAACCGCTGATATTTTGCCCCCTTGCATTTTCGGGCACCGACTTATTAAATAACCTGGTGAAGGAGAGATTGAAGTGTGGTCCGCAAAAAAAACTAAACTACGAGGGCGACCGCAAAACTAACTGGCCTGGCACCTTTTCTGTTTTACTACCAACTTTTTTTTGTTTTTTAAAAGCAATCTTTTATAAGCCATCTGTCAAAATTTCCGAAATATTTAATGATTATTTTCTTTGTTACAGGTGATTGAAGTAAACAAGGTTTATAATTTTTGAAAAATGGAAAATAAAGAGTTTCGTGCGGTAATTAAACACTTTTATATGAAAGGTTATACGCCACAATTAATCAAAGATGAATTGGATTCTGTTAATGGTGATAATGCACCATCATACTCCACCGTGAAATCCTGAGTTCAACAATTTAAAATGCGTCGTTCAAGTACGGCAGATGAACAACGCTCTGGAAGACCGAAAACTGCTACTACTATTGAAAACATTAGAAAAATATTAAATGAAGTGACTAAAGATAGACGAATAAAGCTCAGAGAACTTGCTGATATTGTTAAAATACACGAAAAATAAGTTTGGAGTAATTTACATGATGAACTCCACATGAAAAAGCTATCCGCAAGATGGGTGCCGCGTTTGTTGACTTTGCCCCAAAAAATCGTCCGTTGGACCAATTCCGAGGAGCTTTTAGCGATTTATCAGCGTAATCCAATAGATTTCTTGCGCCGATTCATAACTGTTGATGAAACATGGATCCATCACTACATCCCAGAATGCAAAGAACAGTCAAAACAATGGATAGAAGCTGGTAAAAGTGGTCCCAAGAAGGCGAAAACTGTTAAGTCAGCAGGAAAAGTAATGGCCACAGTATTTTGGGATGCAAGGGGTATAATATTTACTGATTATCTTGAGAAAGGAAAAACTATAAATAGTGAATATTATTGTGCATTATTGGATCAGTTGAGTGAAGAAATCAAGATAAAACGACCGCATTTAGAAAAAAAAGTTCTTTTTCATCAAATAATGCTCCTTCACACACTGCATTTTTAACTCAACAAAAACTGACCGAATTACGATTTGAAATTGCTCCGCATCCACCATATAGTCCAGATTTAGCTCCTTCTGATTATTTCTTGTTTCCAAATTTAAAAACATTTCTCGGTGGCAAAAGATTTTCGTCCAATAGCGAGGTTATTGCTGAAACTGAGGAATATTTTGAAGGTCTTGAAAAATCTTATTTTTCGGATGGAATTAAAAAAAATTGAAAAACGTTTGATGAAGTGTATTGAGTTGGAAGGAGATTGTGTTAAAAAATAAATAATAATAATTCCAAAAAAACGGTTCTTTTTATGTTAGGCTAGTTACTTTTGCGGTCGCCGTCGTACAGAAGTAATTTACGCATATAGTTATTTGTCCTTTTAAAAATTGTTATTATTGTCCTGTTAAGTAAGAAAGGCACATATTTGATGATCAAAACCAGAATATAGATTCCCCTTGGCCTCTGCAACAAGTTTAACACAAGCTAGCGATATGGAGTTGTGGACACTATGAATATTCCCAGAAAAGAGTAATTTAGTCGGAGTTGATTTGAATCTACGACTAAACGAATAAGATTATCAAAATATATTACTTGATTAGCTGGTCGAAAGTCGGCTTTCAGCTTTAGTTACCAAACGCTACTTCACCACCATCCGATACCAAGTCATGAATGTGATTAAAGAGATTTCCATTATCAAAATAAACACAATGGAACCAAATAAAGTAAACAAATGATAGTAAGACGAAAAGGGGACCTCCGAATCGATGACATTCCGACGAAGTTTGCTATTGGCGAGGTTGCATGTGATTCGCTATGCTGTCACCGAGAGCATTTTATTACCTACTAAAAAACCTTATAAAGCAAAAGTTAAGAAAAAGTCAAAAAAATTAAGTTTAGACGCCTGAAAAATTAAAATGATTTTGATACTTCGTAGAGGAACTTTTTTTCCTTAGCCAAAAGAATCAATAAATCGATGGCACAAAATCGAGAAATTTTTGGTCCATACAAATCGGCCCATCCTAATATGCATGCTGAAACATCTAGGAGAGCTGAGTACCTGACAAAGCTCCCTAACCTGTCATTGTTCACCCTTATAGTTCCCGATTCGTGGAAGATAGGCAGAGTGGCCCAGCTACTAAAGCCAGGGAAGGATGCAAACCTAGCGGAATTTTACAGACCCTGTGCGAACACCTTCCTGTTACCGAACACCAGCATGGATTTCGTAAGAAGCAACAGCTCTCAACGACATACCTCCCAGACAAGTCTTGGCCTCAACCAGGATAAATCGTGTGAGAGAACTGTTCTGGTAGCACTAGACCTATCGAAGGCCTTCGATATGGTCAGTCATAAAGTGCTATGTGAAGACCTTTTAGCATTACTCCTTTGACCCTTTATGTAGTGAAATATATGTGTGGTCGCCAGTCGTATGTGGAATTTAGGGACAAAAAGTCGAAGCCCCGTAGAATTAAACTGGGAGTCCCACAGGGCGGGATACTTTCGCCGCTCTTGTTTAATTTCTACCATTCCCAAATTACACAACCATCAAAGGGCATAAAGATCGTGGCATATGCGGACGACTGCGCGATTTTGGCGAAGGGTTACGGGATCGCTAACCAGCTGGGGCACTACAAACGAATATCTCATTGACCTTGTCAACTTCTTCAAGGCGAGGCATATGGAGATATCCGCCACAAAGTCATCGGCCAAACTATTCACCAACTGGACGAGGGAAGCAAGACTCAGTCAATATGTGTTAGTCGACGGCGAAGTAATTCCGACCATGAATTATCCTAAGATTCTAAAGGTCACATTTGACAGTTTCTTCTCGTCCTTCGCGCACGCCTTCGCTACCTGCAACAAAATGCAGGGTAGAACAAGGTCCCCAAGTCGCTTGGGACGCCGGTAAGGAAACCTTGATCACTACATATAAGGCTGTAGGCCGGTTGGTGTTGAATTATGCTGCGCCGTCGTGTCGCCAATGAACTTAAGTGACTCCTAATGGAAGAAGTTGCAGTGCTGTCAGAATGCCGACCTAAGGACATTGAAGGACTGCCTACTCATAACACACCAGGATTACCTTCACGAGGAGGCTAAGATGCTCTCAGTATGGAAGGGCAACATGGTGTGGTCTAAACAGTTCTTGCTGTGATGTCATCGGGGGGATCATCCGAACTTCCACCTGACGGAGTTGCTCCCTTTACCAAGACATAGACTGGCAAGGAAGATCCAGCGATATAAACGAGAACTATTAGAGCAAAGTGCATTCATAGAGACACGATGCAAATGACCAAAAATTCGAACCGGAAAAATGCTGTCCTCAAAGCCCATCCCCCCGAAGTTGTTGCCACGGAGAGAAATCTTCCCAGGAAGATCGGTGTCGTGCTGGCACAGCTGAGGTCAGGATGGTGCAGCCGTCTCAAATCCCATTGGATCCGAATTGAGACAACCCCACAGAACATCTGACAGACATGTGCCCAAAGGCCACATAATTTGCCGCACCTGTTCACCTGCCCAGCGAAGCCCACGCCTCTAAACTAGAGGATGGCCCGGTTGCTGCTCCTGGACCTTGACAACGCCGCAGAGTACAACGGATTTCGAGGAAGATTGACGTAATGACTACAACAACAATGAAAATCCCAACAACATAAAAATGTCATTAAAACTAAATGCTTTAAACTGAACAATTTATTCGTAAAATTAATAAATTTTTTCATCAATTCGATATAGAACTATAGAAGACTCTTTCTCATTATTTTTATGTAAAAAGTTTTTTATGCGACTTAGGTTGTATGCTTGGTTTAGATTTTTATACCCTCCACCATACAATGGAGGGTATATTAGTTTTGTCATTCTGTCTGTAACATCTTGAAATAATCATCGGAGACCCAACAAAGTATATATATTTTTGATCCTCGTAAAATTCTAAGACGATCTAGCCATGTTGTCCGGCTGTCCGTCTGTTGAAAACAAGATAGAGCCTGCATGAAAACAGTTAGGGAGCTGAAATTTGGCACAAACATGTGTAGTTAACCTAGCATGGTTGGTATTGAAAATGGGCTATATAGCTTTACGGAAAGTTGTGTTGGAGACACTCAACCGATACTACCTCATAAAAATTAGTTTTTTATTTGGAAATATCCGTCTAGTTTCTTGAGCAAAATCACTGAAATTTTGCAAATAATAATCTCTATATAGGCGCAATCATCTATGTAAAAATGGTACAGATTGGGCCACCATTTCTTGTATCTCCCATACAAACGGCCTTATGGGCCTTGAGAAATAATATGACTATAACTCACCACAAACTTGACCTATCGAAATGAAATTTTACACATCAAGATTTCTATATACAGCACACTTTTACGCTGAATTCGGTTGAGATCGGATAGGCCCTACTGGTACCTCTCACACTAACGGTCTCATGGGCCTTGAAAAGTAATATGACATTAACTCACCACACACTTGACCTATCGGCATAAAGATTAATATAGAGAACATACTTTTGCGCTAAAATTGGCTAAGAACGGTAAAGCCCTACTGGTACCTCCCACACAAACGGTCTCATGGGCTTTGAAGAATAATATGACAATAACTCACTACAAACTTGACCTATCGAGATGAAATTTTCTACATAAAGATTCTGTTAAGATCGGAAAAGTCCTACTGGTACCCCCCACACAAACGGTCTCATGGGCTTTGAGAAATAACATGACGATAACTCACCACAAGCTTGACCTATCGAAATGAAATTTTGCACATAAAAATTTCTGTATAGAACACACTTTCGCACCAACTTTGGTTTTATTTGGGAATCTGGTGGAGGGTATCCAAAGTTCGGCACAGCCAAACTTAACAGTTTTTACTTGTTTTTGTTCAATTTGAGTTTATCTCTAGATGAATTTACCACACTTAATTAGAGTCTACTTTAACGCCACTCAGTTGCTACTATTCGAAACCACATTGGCTCGAAAGTGAATTCGTTAAACTTCCATCAGTCTCCTGTACAGTGAAAGTTATATTCAAACCTGCATGTGTCAAGCGAAACTCATCCGAAAATGTCATCTATTTATATAGAAAATCCAATCATCCTCATGTAGGCAGCTGCATATTAATACCCCCCCATCAAAGCACCCTTTCACAGCTTAGGGCATCCTTTGCCAACTGGCCATAGACGGGGAGAAATTTTAGCGATTCGTTGAAGTACAAAACGCATGCGTGTTAAAATCTCATAAATTGCAGCGCGTAAATCTCAATTTATGACTCCAAAGTCTGTGTCTGCGGACAAGCAATAAAAACACCGTTAAATGTCCAAAATCCGGCGCAATGGAATGGAAGAAAAAGTATTGCAAATAATTCAGCGACACCTTAAATAGCGGCCCCCAGTTAAGAAATAATTCTTAATAAATTTTTCATTCACTTGGGTTCCTACCACCATTAAAAAGAGAATAGATGAATGTTGGCCAATAAAAACAAAACTACTCGTACTTATAACGGCTCATAAAAATCTGCTAAGACGACTGCCAATGCCAGAAACAGCCGCCATCGAAGGCAATGAAGGCTGCCGTGGAGTTTATCATCTTCTGGGTAATGCATCAATCAATAACTAAGTTGAGCTTCTCGATAATGTGGTTGTTTGGCTGCTTGGCAAGGCTGGGACGATTGTTGCTGGCAGCAGCAACACTTTTGCCTGCAACACATGACCGGCTGTCCGTCGGTTGACCAGTTGACTATTTGGTGGTTGGTGGCTTGAGTAAATAATTTATGTTCGCAAACGCTTTGCGAACGCCTTAAATATCAATGAATCGATAAATTTCGTTTTGTGCGCAAAGTATGACGAGTATGAAATAATTCTCGCAACAAGCAAGATCAAGGATATCTAATCTTGCTTAAGGCTACCAAAAGTTGCAACAACAAGAGTGGTAACAACAAGAGCAACAACAGTTGGCAGTCAATGCAGCAGCCAAACTTGAAAGCGTGCGCGCATTTGCGCCCACTTTTCAACAAATTCAAATGCACCATCCAACGGACGAGCGACGGACTGGTCAGTCCGCTCGTCCAAACTGTACAAGTTTTAAAATGTAGTTACATTTTATGCGTGGACAATTTATTTGTCTAATGCTGTTGCTAAAAGATTTTGTTTGGAATCCACTTCAGTTCTTTGAGTTCACCTCTGGTAGAAGTTTATTTTCATTGATCCATGCACTGTAAGAAATTTTTGCTTGATATTTGATAAACAATAATGTTTTATAATGTAAGCGTTTCTTTCAAATATGTTATTATTTAAGAGAATCAGGCTATTCAGACTGACAAAACTAGAAATTTTCGTGCTCTTTTTCTTCATTTAAGGGTTTGAATAAAAAACGACTTGTAAAGGGTGTTTTTTATTGAGGTATAGAACTTCGAATTGAAATAAAACACAAGAAAATCGTTTTAATGTCCATCAATTTGGCTTTATTGGAAGGATAATTTTATGCCATTAATGTTTAAATATGATTTCGGGCATGTGGCCGCCGCGGCTGGCTCGAATAAAGCCAATTCTACAGGTCCAATTTTCAACCACTTTTTCGAGCATATGGGGCCGTATGTTGGCAATAACGCCACGAATGTTGGCTTCCAAGTCCCCTAACGTTTCTGGTTTGTTGGCGCAGACGAGCGACTTCACATATCCCCAAAGAAAATAATCCAATGGTGTCAAATCACACAATCTTGGTTGCCAATTGACAGGTCCATTCCGCGAAATTATGCGCTCATCGAATGTTTCCTTCAATAATTCGATTGTGACGTGCGCTGTGTGGCATGTAGCGCCGTCTTGTTGGAACCACAACTCATCCACATTCATGCCATCCAATTCGGGAACAAAATATTCGGTTATCATGGCTCTATACCGGTCTCCATTAACGGTAACTGACTCTCCAGCATTATTTCGGAAGAAGTATGGCCCAATGACTCCACCAGCCCATAGAGCACACCAAACAGTCAGTTTTTGTGGATGTAATGGCGTCTCAAGGGTCTCATGTGGATTCTCTTCACTCCAAATGCGGCAATTTTGCTTGTTGACGTAGCCATTCAACCAAAAATGAGCCTCATCACTAAACAAAATTTTGTGATGAAAATCAGCATCGAGATGAATCTCATTTTCGGCCCATTTTGCAAGCGCTGTTCTTTTGTCAACCTGTTCATGATGAAATGGCACACCAAACTAAATATTAATCACTTGACAGCTGACAAAATGGCCGCCAGTTAAAAAAGTGATGCCAACTTAAAGTTCGATACCCCAATAAAAAACACCCTTTATATGTGACGCGCAAAATTGAAAGGGACCTAAGGTTAAAAACCGGTTTTGTTCAGGAGAGCCAGTTTAAAGATTAGGCCCCTTTCTATTTGCGCTTAGAATCGTCGATTTCACTTTCACAAAACGCGCATATCTCTGGGAGGGAACACTTTTGGGCTCATTCGATGCTCAGATGTTGTCCACATCAAAAAATGAAAATTGATTTGTGTAACCTTAGTTCCATTTCTCTATGCTCTGTCACATATAAAGTATCCAATTTTAAAACCGACATTCCGGTTTTTATGCCCAAACTCGACAAAATCGGGTTGTCAAAAAAAGCTAATATCCAACATGTCGGTTTACTCGGTTTTTTTGGTGTCTGGTTTTTCGGGTTTTTGTTGTTAAACATAATATCAAAGAAAATTCATAATTTTTTCTACGGAATACGTTACAAGTATTTGAGCTAGACCCAACTTAGAGGGTACCTATCTACTCAGATTGACCATTTGATACGATTTAACGATATATGTCTGTCCGTTCCTCCGTGTGTTCTGTCTACCTAAAGCTTGTTATCAAACTTCAACTCGCAATTGTTGCCCGATCTTTATAAAATATAGAAGAAATAAGTTTCTTGGCCAAGGAGAAAGCTATGGAAATTGAAGAAAATCGTTAAAAATTGTGATATAGATTCAACACGTATGTTCAGCCGGCAATACTTAGTAGGGACATAAATACTGTTACAACATTGAACACGCCCATTTCAATAGAAGAACTAAACATACCCCGTTAATGTCATATGGGTTTTGAAAGCTTACCTCAATAGCTTTAGTCTGTAACGAAATTTTTAAATTGTTTCAACTTTCATCATGGAGTGGTCATATAATGAGAACCGTATCGTATCTGTAAAAGCGCTTTTCAAGTGTGAAATGAAAAAAAAAACGATATTTTCAAAGCGCTCCGGCCACTAGGGATTAGCCGCATGTTCGTCTACCGATGCATTAAACTGTTTGAGGAGACTGGAGATGTAAAAGACCGCCACCGGTCGGGCCGCCCACGCCCTGTTCGAACACCGTATGTCATCAAAGCCGTTAAATCAAGAATTCACAGAAATCCGCTCCGAAAACAGAAAATCATGTTTCGTGAGATGAATATCACGCAGAAGTTCATGAGTCGAATCATGAAAAAAGACTTGGGACTTGGGGCTTTCAAACGACGTACCGGACTTTTATTGACTGCAGCTTTAAAAAAATAGGATTGAAAAATGCGAACGTCTTTTGGTGAAGCACGCTGATAACTTGCACAGAAAAAAATTGTTCACCATTGAAAAAATTTTTACCGTTCAGGAAAAATTTAACAAGCAAAATGATAGAGTGTATGCGCGCTCATCTAAGGAAGCATCTGAACTGATCCCAAGGGTGGTAAAGGGCCTTCACCCAGCTTCAGCCATGGTTTGGTGGGGTGTCTCTTATGATGGGGTCACTGAACTGCATTTCTGCGAATAAGACGTCAAAACATGGGCCAAAGTTTACCAAGAAACTGTTATGGAAGCTGTTGTGAAGCCTTTTAACAATTCCCTGTTCCAAAACCAGCCATGGACTTTCCAGCAAGATTCTACGCCGGCCCATAAGGCTAAAACGTCCCAGGCCTGGCTTCGAAACAATTTGCCAGCCTTTTATATCCTCTGAAGAATGGCTCTCAGGCAGTCCAGATTTGAGCCCATTGGATTACAAACTGTGGACGGTTTTAGATGACAAGGTTTGTCACAAAAGATACCCCAACATTGTATCTCTTAAGACTGCTTTGGTTCGAGCTGTGGCCAGTTTTCCATTAAACGTGTGTAACAGTATTTATGTCCCCACTAAGTATATTCTTAGCTTTAGAAGCCATATACGAGTATAACATCCAATCTTGATATAAGTAGACATACATACGATTTTTAGGCCAAGGACGGGCGCATTGAAATTGGTAAAAATCGGTTAAGATTTAAATATATTTCACACACATATGTTCGATCTTGATAAAATTTGGCAGAAGTAACACTTTTAGAGAAATGACGAAGGCTGTTGGCTTTTAGGAAAAATCGGTTCTAATGTTTAGTTCATTGTCAAATTTGAGAACATGTTTCTTTTGAAATTGTTCAAAAGACAGTCAAAAAGACTTTTAGTTGTAAGCGAGGATGACTGCAGTTCCAGTGAACGCTACTTAACCATCCTCAATTTAGACATAGCACCCACCAGGGTTACCGTTGTGCGACTAAAGTGGCAATTTGACATTTTTTTGAAGCCGTGCGACTTTTAATGCCCCTTTTTGAAAAATCCCCCTTTTGCCCCTTTTTGAAATTTTTGCTACTTTTCACAAATCGAAGTATTTGTTTGCCATAAGACATAAACTATTTTGACCTAGAGCCCGAATATAGTCATATAATTAGTAAACCTGAGATAATAAAGTTTAAATGAACGTTAATATAAGAGTATTATGGAAGGAGTACAAAAATATCAAAGTAAAAATATATATTAATATGTATGTAACGGGCGGCCCAATAAGACCAGCTGATGTAAAACACAAATAACTTTTTTTTATTTTTTGACATAATTTAATTTTTCTTTTGCAGATTATAACTGAACTCTTGGAAATTTAAAATGAAGACGTACAGCCCACAACAACGCATTAAAATTATCGATTTTTATTATTCTTCTTAACGATCAATTGTTCTGACGCAGCGAAATTATCGCCGTTTTTTAACCTAATCATCTTCCATGATTAGGTGCTCTGCCAGGAAGAGGTGCTCTTCGAAATATTCGTACTGAAGAGAACGTGGAAGCTGTACAGCAGCTTGGCACTAAAAAGAGCCAATGCCTGTATCGAGCAAAATGGTGGCCATTTGTCTGATGTCATATTTCACACATACGAGGGCGGTTCGGAAACTTCTTAGCCTAGCACAAAAAGCGTGGTATAAACAGAAAAAAGTTAAGTGTTTTGGAAACTTCCATCTCTGCTATGAACACATGTTAAATTTTGTTTCGATCTGGCAACTCCTTCATATAGAAACAGGTGTTCACAAAAGACGCATCTGCGATTTTTTTACAGTGGAAAAATTAGAAATGCGTTGTGTCATTAAATATTTACATAAAAAAGGTTTATCGGGACAAGAAATTCATAATGATATGGTGAATGTGTTAGGTGAAAGTGCTCCTTCATATGCAACACTAAAAAATTGGGTTGCTTAATTTAAACGTGGTCGTACAAGCATTGAAGATGAACCACGTAGTGGACGTCCAAAAACAGCAACAACAACGGAAATTGTAGCCAAAGTGCATGATATGGTACTAAATGATCGACGAATAAAAGTGCGTGAAATAGCTAACATCATGGGCATCTCAAATGATCGAGTCCATTTAATTTTGCATGAAGAACTACAGATGAAAAAGCTTTCTGCAAGAGGGGTGCCGGACTTGTCAACAGTCGACCAAAAACGCATAAGAATAAACATTTCTTAAGCTTGTTTGGGTCGTTTAAGCGAAATAAAATGGATTTTAAGCGTCGTTTCATAACTGTTGATGAGACATGGATCCACCACTATACTCCAGAGACAAAAGAACAATCCAAACAATGGACTGAAGCTGGAGGAAGTGCCCCAAAGAAGGCAAAAACAATTCAGTCGGCTGGTAAGGTTGTGGCAACGGTTTTTTGGGACTTCAAAGGTATTTTATTGATTGACTATCTACAAAAGGGTAAAACAATAAATTCAGAGTACTATTGCAACCTTTTAGATCAATTAAATGTACAAATTCGAGAAAAAACAACACAAAAAAATAATTTTTCATCAAGACAACGCACCAGCGCACAAGAGTGTTTTAACAATGGCTAAAATCAACGAATTAAAGTACGAGTTGCTTGACCACCCACCTTATTCTCCTGATTTAGCTCCCAGTGACTTTTACCTGTTCCCAAATCTAAAAAAAATCCTTGCTGGCAAGCGTTTTACCTCAAATGAAGATGCAATTACAGTTGTAAACCACTATTTTGAAGACCTTGAGGAAAACTATTTTAATCAAGGGATAGAATTGCTAGATAAGCTTTGGACTAAGTGTATTGAAGTTTCAGGAGATTATATTAAAAAATAAAAATATTTTTGAAAAACTAACTATTCTCTTTCATTGATAGGCTAAGAACTTTCCGAACCGCCCTCGTAGTCACGTTAAATTTCCATAAAATGTATTTAACATATAAAAATAAATCAGTTAAAAAAGCCGTTATTACAAGAGTTCTACGTGTTTAATTAACATCACTAGGTCTCATTTGGGCCAACGGCGTAGTTCCGTTGTGCACATTTTTTATTATTTTGTTATTGTAGCTTTTAGTAGCCCTTTTGGTCATACATGTACCCACCATCGATATCTTTATTGGTTCAGGATTTAGAAAAAGGCCTATATGTATTTGATTATACAAATTATTGTAGAAGGCCTATGTGTTTTTCTTCACATAGTCCTTTTCAATTTCCAAATCCAAAATTCTAGTTAGCCATTTATATATTGCCCATATAAACGACAGAAACGAAAGTCACATTTAGTATAGAAGGCGCTAAGTTCGGTCGGACCGAATCTTATGTAACCTGTACCATGGATTATGTTTAAAGCATGAATAATTATAAATCGGCGTCTTTGTATGTCAGCTAAATTAAATCTTGGACCAATATGGTCCTTAGCAGTCAATTGCCATTCCATAGAACTACCAAATTTTTTTCAAATCAAACAGTAAATGTGGCTCCCAAAGAGTCAGGCCCTAAAATCAATAGGCATCTTTGTATGAGGGCTGTATAAAATCATGGACCGATATGGTCTAAATTATAAACAGTTAATTTCCATGCTATAAAACGACTTCGTTGAGATCAGACTATAAATGCAGTTCCTAGAGCACCGGTACCTAAACACTGAAAGGAACTTTCTGAATGGGCAATTTTAAATCATAGGCCTTGTCCAAAAGACAGTTTCATACCTCGTTTCAGCAGCCTAGGTCAATCCCATGGTACCGACGTTTTTACAAAGTACCCCCAAAATGTGGATTTTTGCAGATGTTTTTTGAGTCCTTGTATAAAGAACCTTTCTCCCTCTGAATACTTATAAATTTGGTCCATTATAAATTCCAAACAACTTGCAACAACAATATTTTTTGTGCAAAGTTTGGACTTTCTAGGTTGATTATTGTGACCGCGGACGTGCTTTAAACGGACACCCTGCAGAAGGACGGTCGAACATCGCTAGTGCGTCTTAGAATTGGACGCTGATCAAAAAAATATATTTACTTTATAGGGTATCAGATGAATATTTTGAGATGTACCAAACGAAATGCCAAATTGGTACACCCCCATCCTATGGTGTAGGATGTACGAGGGCGACTGACTGCAAAACTAACTGGCCTGACACATTTTCTGTTTTACTAGCAACTTTTTTTTGGGTTTTAAAAAGCAATCTTTTATAAGCCATCTGTCAAAATTTCCGAAATATTTAATGATTTTTTTATTTGTTACAGGTGATTGAAGTAAACAAGTTTTATAATTTTTGAAAAATGGAAAACAAAGAGTTTCGTGCGGTAATTAAACACTTTTATATGAAAGGTTATACGCCACAATTAATCAAAGATGAATTGGATTCTGTCCATGGTGATAATGCACCATCATACTCCACCGTGAAATCCTGGGTTCAACAATTTAAAATGGGTCGTTCAAGTACGGAAGATGAACAACGCTCTGGAAGACCGAAAACTACTACTACTATTGAAAACATTAGAAAAATATTTAATTAAGTGACTAAAGATAGACGAATAAAGCTCAGAGAACTTTCTGATATTGTTAAAATACACGAAAAACAAGTTGGAGTATTTTACATGATGAACTCCACATTAAAAAGCTATCCGCAAGATGGGTGCCGCGTTTGTTGACTTTGAACCAATTCCGAGGAGCTTTTAGCGATTTATCAGCGTAATCCAATAGAGTTCTTGCGCCGAACCTAGCTGTTGATCCATCACTATATCCCAGAATGCAAAGAACAGTCAAAACAATGTATAGAAGCTGGTAAAACTGGTCCCAAGGAGGCGAAAACTGTTAAGTCAGCAGGAAAAGTAATGGCCACATTATTTTGGGATGCAAGAGGTATAATATTTATTGATTATCTTGAGAAAGGAAAAACTATAAATAGTGAATATTATTGTGCATTATTGGATCGGTTGAGTGAAGAAATCAAGATAAAACGACCGCATTTAGAAAAAAAAAGTTTTTTTTCATCAGGATAATTTTTTTATTTTAATACAGATAAGGCAATACTAAAAGGGCCTATGTGACATTTTTGTATATATTGTTGAGTCACATAAAATGGCACTATAACCGCAAATTTTTGTTTTAGTAAAAACGTGTCAAATCTACTTATACTCGTATATACAATTCGACTGCAATTACTAATTTTCGGAAATTTTTCGGAATGAATATATGCAACAGTGTTTTGGCTTTTACGGTTAAGTATCCTAAAACACATACGATGGGTATTCTGCTGGGAACACCGACGATAAGTATGCGCCTTCTAATGAATTGTTGTATACTTTTATGTGTATTTTGACGCCCATTTTTTATGACCTGTTGTTTCGTTATTTTTTAACTTTAATTCTTTTTTTTAAATAAAATAAATAAATATAAAAAATTTGCGACTCTTTCTTTAAAAAAATCTCCTTTTTGTGCCACTTTTGGAAAGTTTCCAACGGTACCGCTGGCACCCACACATATGTCCAACCAATTTCATGTCTTTAGTTCTGCAGCCACATCTTACATCCATCTTGAAGAAATTTGGTACTGTTCTTTGCGATCGCTCAGTAATCAGCTTAGATAACATGGGTGATAACGATCCACGTTTTGACATAGATCAAGTACAAATATTCCAAAGATACTTCGAACCCCTCCAAAAAAATATTAATTACGTAAAAAAATATTTTGATTACGTAATCGGGCTATTTGGTCAAATTATGATAATGAAGAAAAACTAATTTATTTCATTTTTTACCCAATTTCCACAATTTGCGATTATTATTTATTTAATTTTTTATTTATGTCGTAAAGTACAGTTTTATAATGAGAGAAGGTAATACGAGACGGTTGTGAAACCAATTTTTATTATTATTAATTCTGATTTCGATCAAATTTAATATAGTAAATTCCGATAGATAAACGAACAATTTATAAGTAGATATAAGATCATGTTGTTTTTTACAAAAAGTGTTGGGAATCATAGTATGATTGTGTGTGAGTCATACTATGGCTGTATGTTCAACATACTATGATTATAAGTATCGTTATATGGTTGTGGGGATCATATTATGGTTGTGTGAGAATAGCTCCATTGTTGTGAGGACCTTAATATTGTTGTGGGGATCATAGTATGATTGTGTGTGAACCATACTATTGTTGTGACGATCATAATATTGTTGTGCCATAACCATGTAACCAACAATAGTATGATGCTCTTCGAATACTGTTACCCCAACCATACTTTTTTCTTTCTGCTCCCTTATGAATTCAGGTCCAATATGAAATTTTCTTCAATGGACCTAGCAGCGACCACTTTTCTATCAGATTGTGTTCCTTTCTATACCAAGATCCCTAAATGGGCCATTTTTTTGAATCATTCGACTTATTTAATACTAACATTTTCCTTTTAAATCATGGTTCGTGCACAAAACAATTTGATTTGTTGAGCAATTTTTTTCTCAGGTACCTTTCGGCCTCTACGGTGAAACTTTCGTACTTTTTTACGATCCCAAATAGTTTATGCCAATAAGCCATCATCATGAAAAATTCGGCCTCTAAGCTTAGTTTATTTGGCCGCTATCGAACTTTCCACAGACACACGATTAGGCTACCATGCTTAGTTTGATATTTTTTGAAACCATCTTTTCTCGTTATGGTTTTTAAGAGTGTACGATTCGCTTAGATTATTTAAATCTAAACTAGTGTATTTAAGACTTATTAGCATTCCCCCTTTCCGTTGGCCATTTTCTTTTATTTGTGGACCACAATATGCCATCCATAACCTGAACGGAGAACGACGTTGTGTGGTGTGTGGCTTGATGTCGCCTCAAGGCATTTAGCCACTATAACTGTCACCGATAATAACACCACAGCGATCACAAAATTTATAATCCATTTCATTTTATTGCTGCCTTCCTTAATACTTTGGATACTTTGAAAGAGCTTTGGACTGTCATATTATGTCACATTTTATATTGGAGATGCAATGCCGAATTGTCATAAATCCATTATGCACCTTGCCGCACCATCCTTCGTTGGGATACATGGCACAAACAGAGAAAAGAATATTTGCGAATTATACAAATTGAAAAGAATTGTGATAGAATTGTCAATAGTCTTCGGCCGATATAGAAATAATATTTGTTAGATCTATATCTATACGGTTTTGATCCTGGCTTTACTTGATGATTGTCTGATTTAACCTTATAACACCAAGGGATCACAAAAGGAGTTAAAGAAGGTATTGTGCCTACACTAAAAAACTAAATCAAATAAATGAAAATATTTCTAAATATTTCTACGTCAAATTGATAAAGAAATTTATTAATACAGGGTGTCCGCCGGGAAGGTAAACTACTTTGTTTGGCCGCCATTTTGGTAAACATTAGTCTTGACAGTTCAGACGTGAAGTAGAGGCGTGGCAAATTTATTGTGGAAAATTTTCGATAAATCGTTAAACATTTTATCAAAATCAATCGTCGATTACTGTAACGATTAGAAAGTTACGTGAAATTTTTGGGAGAAACAACGTGCCAACAAAACGCACTATTTATCGTGTAGTGAATGATTTCGAATAAAGAGGGTCTTTAGCTGATAGGCCCAAGCATGGACCACAACGTACTGCAAGATAGGCTGAAAACATTACTGCTGCTCAAGAAAGTGTTCAAAACAATCCAACAACCTCAATTCGACGCCGTGCTGAATGTAATGAAAAATGTGTTCAAAAGGGCTCGCAGAGGCGGACATTTATCTGATATTGTATTCCATACATAATGGATGACATTAAATAAAACATTTATCAATATAAGATCCATTCTGTATCATTTAATCAAAAATTATAAACAAACAAAGTAGTATACCGCCCCGACGGACACCCTGTATTATGTAAAAGTTATTCAATTTTAAGTATTTAGATTTTTTGTCATTTATTTGCGCTTATCAAAATAAAATATTGCACTGTTTATCAAAACAAGTTTATTTATGTTTTGTCAAGAAATGAATCGAGTTTTCTAAACAGCTCGATAATCTGCACACAGAGAACAGATTTGTTGCCACTACCGAATTTTTGCCAAGCGAATGTTGGATTTTGCACGTGCTATCCATGTTTTCCATCGCTTCAACCGAATGTTGAGACAAAGTATCGGTAACCCTAACTAATAACGATGATTATTGGAAATGCATTGTTGTTATAGATTATTGGTTATAAGTACATTTTGAATTTTTTTTTTATTTTACGGCCTTGCAATTGGTCAACTGATCTGTAAAATAAATACTTCTTTGGATAGAAAAGAATAAATTTAGGTGTATAACCATATTTATTGCCAAGCTTTGGGTGGCCGTAACAAGGGAAATATGAGTCGCCGCTAGAAAAAATTAGTTGTTGTTTTGAATAATCCATCTATCTCCATCTATGTCGAAGATTCTGAGCAAGTCTGAATAATATCGACAAATTACAGTTAAGCCTGTTACTATATTCTGGAAAATATATACTTATTTATAGTTCGTTTATTTATAAGGCAGTATCGTTTGGCAGCATTAACCGTCGAACCCAAAAAAATTAAGCTGCCTGACCATTTTTTCATACAATTTTTGGGGACTTCGAAAATAGTTTTCTTCGTAAACAAAGATTTATTTGTGACTAGAACCTATAAAATATTATTATTTTATATGTAAATATTGGCACAGTTAATATTATGTAACAAGAGCCACTAGTTGTGACGACCAATAGTTTTTTTTTAAATAACCAACACTCAGGGAATGCCCCCTATACATGCGGTGCATTGCGTTGGCGAGTGGAAATTAATGGATCGGAGGGGGGAAAGAGGGAGTAATGATTATTGACGCTTGCCTTGAACTTCTGGATGTCGCAATTAGTGGGAAATACATTTGCCGGAAGTCGATTCCACATACGGACTGTACGAGCGAGAAAGTCGCGTATCCCTGCCGAACATCCTCACGTCAGGAATAAGGTGGCGGATGTCTGATGAACACACACCATGAAAGTAACGATAGAACAGCGTCACGCAACCCACATTCCGACGATGCTCAAGGGAAACAATAGAGTTGGATACCCTACTGTCACCTATCAGCACCATCGCTCTCCTTTGAACACGGTCAAGTAGCTCCAAGGATGATTTTGGAGCACCTGCCCATATATGGGAGTTGTATTCCATCTTTGGCCTGATGTAAGTTGTATAGATATTGAAAAGATCAGAAGGAGTGAAATATTTCTTGCACCGCTTTAAAAAGCCTATGCACTTGAGTGCTTCTTTCGACACTTCGAATACATGTCTCGCCCAACGAGCGTCACATTGTATTTTCATGCCCAGAACATCGAGAGCTTCTCATTGTTCGATATCCGTACCATCGATAGAAATTGACGATATTGTTGGGTCAGCGAATCGCTTGTGAGACAACAAGCAGCACTGTGTCTTACGTGCATTCAAATCTACTCTATTCACTCGACCCCATTCGGAAATGGCCAGTAGATCCCGGCCAAGTGTCTCATCCATAATTCGCCTTTTGTCTTCAATATCTTGAAGGCTCGGCCTACGGTCGAATGAATATGAATGACAGAGGTTACTATCATCTGCGAAAGAGTAGATTGGATTCACGGTCTGACCCAATAGATCGTCAATGAAAATAAGAAATAAAGAGGGAGAAAGGACAGAGCCCTGTGGTACACCTGCGGTCAGCCTATGTGTGTTGGATGAGAACCCATCTACAACAACTCTAATAGAGCGATCTCGATATAAACCGAGCAAACGTATTACCGACACCAAAAGCGATCAGCTTTGATATGAGTGCACCGTGCCAGACTCTATCAAAGGCCTTGGAGATATCTAGAGCCACGACCTTACTCTCACCAAACTGGTGGATAGTTACCATCAGCGTTGCCATTGGGAACTTTCAAAAAGTGGCACAAAAAGGAGTTTTTTTTTAAAAAAAGGCAAAGAATGGGATTTTTTAAAAAAAAGTAGAAAACTTTTCATAATTATTTATTTTATTTAAAAAAAAATTAAAACAACGTTTCATAAAGAAATGGGCGTCAAAATATACATAAAACTAAGAACAATTCATTAGAAGCACCTACATATGTACATACATAAAAATATAGTTTTTACTTTAATATTTTTGTACTTTTTCAATAACACGAATTTTGTTTATGTTTTTGAAGCTTTGGTTCAAAATTAAAGTTTTGGATTCAACGTTATATTTTTTCGAAACTTCGTTTCAATACTTAAATACGAGTTTTGCACCTGGATTCCACTCTTCTAACTTCGTTTCCAGCTAATTCAGAGCTGTAAGCATTGATTCTCACCTTTTTCTCATTGGTTTTCACCTTTAACCTGTTAGGTTATTTTTATTAGTGCTAACTTTGAAAATAACCTTCAGCGCAAGCACTGCTGTGTGGTCAAGTCAATATACAGGGTGCGGCTAAAGTAACTATATGATTTGTTTTTTAAATAACTATTGAATGGAATGAAAAAAACAAAAAAAATATGATAAAAAGAAAGTTCATTTTATTTTATTTTTTTCATTAATTATAAAAAATAATATCAGTTAAATGAGAACCGTTTTCTCTAACGCAAAAATGTGCTCTTTTTATGGCATTTTCCATAACTTTGTTGAGTGTTTCTTGTGGTATACGATCAATTTCTTCTTGAATGTTGTCCTTTAGTTGCTGCAAGGTTTGGGGCTTATTCACATAAACTTTGTCTTTGAGATAGCCCCACCGTTCAAGTGAAAATGCGCTTCGTCGGTCATCATTAATTTGACAAAAAAAATTTCATTTTGATCAACGAGATTTAAAACTGCGCTAGCATATTCCAAGTGCAATACGAAGTCCTCAGGATTTAGTTTTTGGACTAGTTGGATTTTGTAAGGGAAGAGGTGCAAATCGTGTTTTAAAATTCGCCGAAGAGTGCGGTCAAAAAGCTGCAACTGGGAAGATCGTCTTCTCGTTGATGTCTCCGGATTTTCTTCGACGCTCTGTCGCACAGCATCAATATTTTCGGCCGATCTGCCAGTTCGAGGTCTGCCCGTACGTCTTGAATCTCCGACAGTCCCATATTCAGCAAAATTATTCACCAACGAACGAATGGTTGGACCCGTTGGAGCAGTTCTTACACCATAAAATCTTCTGTATGCACGTTGAGTATTAATTATCGAACGATGATTTTCAATGAATAGAAAAACAATCTTAGTTCTTTGCGCAATTGTATAGCGTTCCATTTTTTCCATTCTCCCAAGTTTAATTTCTGAAATAGGAAAAAAGAAAAAGTTAAATACTCGCAAGCAAAGAAGTTTTACATCATATAGTAACTTTAGCCGCACCCTGTATATGCGACGAATTCAAATAAATACTGAAATAAACGATTTAAAAAATTACTTATCTTCAACCAAGAACTTCAACGTCTGTTATATCAAAAAGGTATTCATATGGTTTAGTAATAGCCTTTTATTTTTAAAATTTAAATTCATTTATGAATGCCTCAGGTTTACTGATTATATGACTAACTATATTCAGGCACTAGGTCAAAATAGTTTATGTCTTAAGGCATACAAATACTTCGAGTTGTGAAAAGAAAGAAACAGTTGGAAATCGGTCCAAACTACAACAATTCGGTTGTATAAACCGACTTTCTGTTGATGTAACCAACATTCCATAGTACTGATAGTAACATTTTTCGAGATATCATCTGAAGGTTGCTACAACCATATTACGGTATTCACAGACAATAATACGGCTTCACCCACCGAATTCAGTTTAATTAGAGGTTGCGACAACAGGCGGTTATGGCAACCAACCAAATGTGATGTACATGTTACTTTAGTACCAATAATTGGTTGTGACAACAGATTAGTTCTTTGTCGTGACCACAGCCTGTTTAGTTGGCTGTTGTAACATAATATTCCAACATCGGCATATAAACCCTATAATATTTACTAGGTCCTAGTCACAACAAAATCATTGTTTACGACAAAAGCTATTTCGAAAAAAAATGATCAGACAGTTTTATAGGTAGACGGTTAATGCTTCCGAATTTCTCTGAGTTTTTCTAGATTTTTTTGTTTATGGCTCTTTATTTATGTGTCAGTAATAAATAAAGAACCATAAACAAAAAAATCTAGAAAAAATCAGCGAAATTACTCAGACTTGATCAGAATTTTCGCCATAGATAGACTTTCTTATTATTCAAAATAACAACCATTTTTTTATTTTTCCCTAGTCACGGTCACCCAAAGCTTGTCAATAAATATTGTTATACGATATATCTTAATTATTCCTTTTCCATTTAGGGCATTACTGCAATGCTTAGCAAAACATCTAGCCATAGACTTATTTATTTTACTGATCAGTTGACCCATAGCAAGGCGGTAAAATATTTCAATTTTTCAAAACCTACTTATAACCAACAATCTAAAACAACACTCAATACATGTACGAGTACAAACTCAGTTCCAATAAGCATCTAAGTCTGTTGGGATTACCGCAAAATTGTTTTCTTCAACTAAAAGTGTAAGTTCCCTCTACTAAAAATAGCTGTCTTACTAATCAACATTCGGTTGTAACGATGGAATACATGGATAGTACGTGCCCTCACCAACATTCGGTTGGCAAAATATTCGGTTGTGGCAACAAATTTGTTCTCTGTATGTAGCAAAATTTCAAAGAGGGGTATTTTTCAGAAAGGGCAGTAAAAGTCGCACGGCTTCAAAAAAGGGTTACATTGCCACTTTAGTCGCACAACGGTAACGCTGAATACCATTGATTTTTGGTTGGTTATTGCAACAGAAAGTGTGTTTTTCCCACCGAGTTTTTGTAGTTCGGAAAGATTTCTAACTGATTTTTTCTCTGTGTGTATAGTCCACGCCAAATTAGTGATAAGTCTTGCTCTGCATTTTCATTAAATCAATGTAAGAATGCATCAGAGAATTGAAAGGTTTTCTTGCAGTGTACTAATGCCTTTTTTCGGTATTGTAATAAATTTCGTCACACCCTGTTTGCTTTAAGACACTAATGGCGTAATAATTCTACATTCACTAATGATGCCTATACATAATCAATTTCAGTCCGATCGAATCATTCCACACTAGTCATCTTGCAAAATTCTGTGGCTCATTCTCAACAATTTTGACCTGCATTACACCAAAGGTTGTAATGCATCGGAATCAAGCATTCGCGAGTTTGTGATCATGTAAAGGGTGTTTTTTTATTGAGGTATAGAACTTCGAATTGAAATAAAACACACGAAAATCGTTTTAATGTCCATCAATTTGGCTTTATTGGAAGGATAATTTTATGCCATTAATGTTTAAATATGATTTCGGGCATGTGGCCGCCGCAGCTGGCTCGAATAAAGCCAATTCTACAGGTCCAATTTTCAACCACTTTTTCGAGCATGTTGGCTTCCAAGTCCCCTAACGTTTCTGGTTTGTTGGCGTAGACGAGCGACTTCACATATCCCCAAAGAAAATAATCCAATGGTGTCAAATCACACGATCTTGGTGGCCAATTGACAGGTCCATTCCGCGAAATTATGCGCTCATCGAATGTTTCCTTCAATAATTCGATTGTGACGTGCGCTGTGTGGCATGTAGCGCCGTCTTGTTGGAACCACAACTCATCCACATTCATGCCATCCAATTCGGGAACAAAATAGTCGGTTATCATGGCTCTATACCGGTCTCCATTAACGGTAACTGACTCTCCAGCATTATTTCGGAAGAAGTATGGCCCAATGACTCCACCAGCCCATAGAGCACACCAAACAGTCAGTTTTTGTGGATGTAATGGCGTCTCAAGGGTCTCATGTGGATTCTCTTCACTCCAAATGCGGCAATTTTGCTTGTTGACGTAGCCATTCAACCAAAAATGAGCCTCATTACTGAACAAAATTTTGTGATGAAAATCAGCATCGAGATGAATCTCGTTTTCGGCCCATTTGGCAAGCGTTGTTCTTTTGTCAACCTGTTCATGATGAAATGGCAAACCAAACTAAATATTGATCACTTGACAGCTGACAAAAAGGCCGCCAGTTAAAAAAGTTATGCCAACTTAAAGTTCTATACCCCAATAAAAAACACCCTTTACATACTTTATGTACGAGTACATGATAGACATATGTAAGTCTCTAAAGATATGTTCCATAAAAAGATCACGTCCGCACTCTATGGTCGGATATCGATAGCCATTAGATGTAGTATTACATGTACACGAGTAGGCATGTTTGTGCCCCTCATGTACTCATTCTTAATTAAGTCAATTGAAATTTTCATAACACTTTAATCGAATACTTGAGATGCGTGAATTTCTTAAGGTCTCCACAATGATTGGATTCGGCTAACGAATGAGAAATGGCTCCAGCATTCAAACGTTTTGGCATTGTTGTTGTCGATTTGAATTTCATAGGAGATTTAAAATAAAAACACAAATTGTGGAACAACTACAAGATGGTGCGATTTGTTAAGAGATTTAAATAACAATCCAAACACATAAAATATTGTAATAATTAACTTGATTATCCGCCCATTAATGTATTAATTGACTCAAATTAACAACAAAATCATACATAAACACTTAATTTTATCGAACCGAGTGTCTCTATGAACACCCTACGCCATTCAGCGGCCAATTAGAAGAAAAGTGTAACGTTTTGAAATGTCTTTTCATTCCTTGTTTTGCAAACACAATGAATAAGGATTAATGTTTTACTTGGAAGCATTTTCGAAGGAATATATAAAGAAATCGGTGAAAAATGCCATTTTAACAGGAACGGTTTGTTCGACGTTTAAACTCTCCGTTAGCGCAACTGTACCTGTAGGAATTTTGCAAAAGACCTTTCTCTTAAACGCACCCACCATTAATTTAGGTCCAATATATGAGTTAGCAAAGTAGTTAGTCTACGGGGATTGCTATTTATAGTTCGGCCCTGATTCTAGTGTTCCCAGATGCAAACTGGAACTTCGATTGGAAACTTTAACATTTTTTAGCATAACTTCACTCAGAACGTTTTGTCGTTTGAGGGCGAAAATTTTTAAAAATCAGCGCATGAAAATGTTCAGGGGACAATTCCATTTTTTGACTGAAATGAATTTTTCAACACACTGTATACAGTGTGTTCGCTGATTTTTTACAATTTTCGACGTGGGTTATCGAGACAAAAGTGTTTAAATTAACTTGTTTCAACTTTTGGCGATGAAGCAGCATCAAAAATAACTGTAACTGTTAATCGCTGGTAACAAGAGTTCAGTCTCGGACGCCCTTCGCTCCAGGATGAATTTCGTGAAGCACCTCCAACTGAAACCATCGATGATGCGCGTGAACTGATTAAGCAAGACCGACATGTGGCATACAGTGAGATTGAGGAATACTTGGGCATTAGTATGACAAGCATCAGTAAAATATTGCTTGTTCATTTGCTCTAGTTGGATCCCACATAATTTGACGAATGCTCAAAAAAAGGCTCGTATGGATTGGTGCAACGAGATGTTGAAAAAGTATAACTGCGGTAGCTCAAAGGCAGTATATAACATTGTCACAGGTGACGAATCATGGATCTATGCATATAAACTCGAAACAAAACAGCAATCGACCGTATGGGTCTTTCAAGACGAGCCAAATCCAACAAAAGTTGTTCGTGGAAGAAGTACATCGAAGCAAATTATTGCGTTTTTTTCGGTATAACCGTCCATGTTGCTAAAGTGCCTTTAGTGGAACGTAGTATGGTCGAGTGGTTTGCAACTAATTGTTTGCCAACAGTGTTCGAAGAAATGAGGAAAGATAATAAGAGAAGAAGGATCATTTTGCAAAACGACCTACACCGTACATCCCTGATTAGGCACCCAATGACTTCTTACTTCCTAGCATCAAGAAAAAAATGTGTGGTCAACGTTTTTGGGCGCCCGAAGCAGCTGTTGAAGCGTTCAAAAATCATGGTTTGGAGGTGTCTCAATCGGAGTGGAAAAAGTGCTTCGAAAATTGGTTTGTGCACAAAAGTGTATTGATCCTAAAGGAGCATATTTTGAAAAACAATAAAACCATTTAAAATATAAATAGCAACGCCTCGTACTAGCTCTGAGGCACAACCGGTCATACCAGATAATATTAGTTTTCTGTTGCTTTTCTCTTTACATACCTCATACAAATAATTTTAAATTTACAATGTGGTTTGCTCCAGCGTTGCCGTTTTGGGCTTCTCCGACCAAATTTGGTCATATGGATTTAAAATTTGGTCGTATAGTCAGTCCAATTCGATTTTGGTAGTTTTTGGGCGTAATCGTCATTTTTTTTATTAGTATTACTTGACTAAATTCTTATTGTACGAGGGCTGCTATATTTATTTCTGGCCTAATAAGGAAAATGCGAATAATTATAATCAAAAATGGATTTGTTGATTTTCAAAGTATTCTCCAGCATGATTTTTACACTTTTGCATGCGCTCAAACCAATTGTCGAAGCACTTTTTCCACTCCGCCTGAGACACCTCCAAAACATGGTTTTTGAACGCTTCTACAGCATCTTTAGGTGACGAAAATCGTTGAGCACGCATTTTTTTCTTGATGTGCGGGAATAAAAAGAAGTCATTGGGTGCCAAGTCAGGACCGTACGGCGGATGACCCATCAACTCGACGTTTTGGCCGGTCCAAAAGGCGCTGTTTTGAGCTGATGTGTAAGAGCCCGCATTGTCATGGTTCACAATGATTCGTCTTCGCTTGCTCGTTTTTCGAATTTCTCCGAAGACAACAGGCAAACAAATTGTGGTGTACCACTCAGAATAGACCGTGCTGCGTTGCTCAAGCGGAACAGTCGTGACATCACCAGTTTTGCCGAAGAAACAGGCGACCATTTGTTTCGAAGCGCTTCTTCCACGATTTGGATTTGGCTCGGGTCTGAAGACCCACACGGTCGATTGTTGTTTTGTTTCGGGCTCATACTCATAGATCCATGATTCGTCACCTGTAAAGATCTTATAAAAGTCTTTTGAAGCACCGCGATCGTATATTTTCAAAATATAGTGGCGGTGAAAAATTGGTTTCATGAATTCAATCCTGGCCGACGCTCGCTCAATGACGAAGGTCGTCCAAAAACGTCCTTTGTGCCAGAGAACATTGATACCGTGCGTGAACTGATAATGTAAGATCGTCATGTGACATACCGTAATATAGAGGCATCCTTGGCAACGAAGGCAGACCTCCAGGTTCCTAAACCAACGCCTTTGCTGTCTATGCTATTCCCTGCTCTGAGTAATGGACAGCTAAATCGCTTAACGATTACTGATATGGCAACACCGCGCAACACACAACTGAGACGTCATACAGGGACTCAACATTAGTACTATTTTTTTCAAAAGCTGCAAGAAACTTTTTGTTGAATTGTTTTTATAAAAAATTAAGTAACATATAAAAAAAATAAGTATACCATTATTTCACAAAAAAAGTACATGAAAATTCCGAATAAAAAGCGCGAACATTGCCATCAAACCTTCACCAACCAAAAGAGTCGTTTCGAAGTGTATAAAAATAAATTCTGATTATTTACATTTAAATGATTATTGGGATCCACAAAATCCACTCTCAGTATTTAGAAGTAGATACAACGCGACTTCTTAGGAAATATCCCACGTGATTAAAAGTCAGTTGTCAGTATACATAATACACTATAATTTCAATTTGGTTCACACAATAGTATGATAGTTCTAGCTCCGAGATAGCTACCAGTTAATGTCGAGCTCTGTTGCCGAACTTGACACGCAAAAGATTGACTATGTGCGCCATGTCGTGTCATCCTGCCTAAAACAAAGATCGACTAAGGCCATGTCTCAAATCTCCAGCCACAAAATATGATTGATCACGCCTCTGTAGTGCTCACCGTTAACGGAAATGGCGTGTCCTGTAGCAATTTGAAGGAATATGAAACTGAGCTTCTGTCAAAGTTTTGTGCAGATTGTATCTGCTAATAGTGGTATTTCTTGCTAAGCCTCGATAACTATGATCGGATCGCAATATTAGGGACAGTTGGAAGCAAAAGTGCCAATTTTGATCATGAAACAACGGAGTTATGCTGGAGTAATGAACACAATTTGCCCATTTTAATAATAAATGATTTTATTTTAATAATAATAAATATTTATTTTAATAATAATAAATATTTATTTTAATAATAATAAATAATAATATATTTTAGTAACGAATGTTTGTGTACTTTTCCAACAGGCCAACATTTCAAAAATGTTACCTTAACCCTGTCAAATTGCGACTCTTTTACTGCCAACAATCGCACAGATATAAGTGCAATACTTTAAGAAGAAGAAAAAAACCTTTTTAGAAACCTTAAAGAAATGCGACATCGTTTTTTGTCTCATTTCGAATGCAGGCGTTCAATTTAGTTTGGGTGTATAGGAAAGAACAACACTTTAAATATCAGCTGTTTTTTGTAGACTGAAGTGAGTGGAAAAAATTTTGCACGCATTGTAAGAAACACTTCAACCATCGAAATCAAAATATATTCGTAAGATTGCCTTTTTTAACAAACGAACACAATAATTAGAGTTCAGAGCAACTTGCGAAAATACCATTAGTTGTTGAGGCTTAGCACAAAACACCACTAATATACATATGATTAAAAAAACAACACTAGATAGACCACACGATACACGTTCATACATGGTATTTCGACAAACGAAAAACAAAGATGAAAATCATTTCGCAGACGTTCTAAATAAAAACGAAAACATAGTTCACACTGCAGGCGTATAGGCCCCCCTTTGATAATACTTCAAACAAATTACATCGCATGAGGAAGGGAATTGTTCTATTATAAAATGCAAGGTCACTTCAGTTTTTGGCGGTTCTTTGAAACGATTTGAAGACTCACTCGATTCAACAACATTTCAAGTGGAACATAAAGATTCAAGTGGTAGGTAGGGAAATGCAAAAAGATAATTTCAAAAATATGCTGGTCTCCAGGCATACACTAGCGATCAAGCGATAGCTATGGGTAGAATTTTAAAGTGGTTTGTCGGAGGCATTTGCATCACACCTGGAACTGCGATTATTTATTACACATTTCACAAGTGGTCATTGCAGACGCCCTGTTGGTCATTTTCGGACGTAAGATATCGATGGAGAATTTCATAATGCCATGAATGGATTTCGGAATGCATTGCATGATACGTATATTGTACATGCATATCAACTTGGGGGTACGAGTACACCAAATGGGTTTTACCAATGCATTGATAATAGGCGTGTTCTATCGGTAAACGAGTAAGTGGTCGCTAAAGCGATAACTTCGACGATTTACGAGCAACTTTTGAAATTTCTATGTATATAAGAATTGATTGGCTTAATGAATCACAAACCGCTTGACTTGAAAATTTGTAATTTGCAGAAAAAAATTATTCGAGAAATACTAAATGAGATTAATAACCGAGCTCCCTTAAACTTGCTAAAGTTATTCTTGAATAACTTTCTCCCCAAAAATGTAATTTATTTAAAACAAAGGGGATTTAACGCATATTGTCTATATGTAGTTTACTGTCACCGCAATCATTTTTATATTCTTGTACAATGGTGTGAAGTTATCGCGTTAGCGACCTCATAAGCGAGTTGCCAATTGAACACGGCCAACATCAACAGCAATCGAAAACTGTGAGTCTTCATTTAGTCATCCCTGAACCTCAATAAGTTTAAAATGCACTAGAAACGTAAGTGAATTTCTTATTGTGGCATAAGCGACACCTCATCCAGGCAAAGCGACACCGACTCATCCAGGCATAAGCGACACCTGATCAGAACATTATTCAATGCGGCCTGAAGGGTTTATGTTGGGATCGCTTCAATTATTATTTTTTGCACTACCTAAATTCAGTCAAATTCCTTGGTTTCCTTTTGTACATCTCTTGCTTGACATAACCTCATAAAAAAAGTCTGATGCAAAGTGGAAATTTATTGCATTTTTGGCCAAAGTAATGACGGATTAAAACCAAATCAATGATAAGCATGTTATTATTTTCAATTTTGTGTTAAATTAGAAAAAAGGACATGGCCCGCCCATAAAACTATTTGAAAGGCCATATCTCATGAAGTTATGTTTACATGCAAAAAAAAACGACTTGACATTAAAGCGACTGGTACTAAGTCCTCTTGACAAAATGTTCATGCTGGACCATAATTCACGATGGTGTCCACTTGTTCTTATTCGAGCTTATCATACTGTAAACATTTCGTGACGATTGGGAAATTTAACCGGAGTATGAGCAGCTATCGAAAAAATTAGTATGGCTCCGACTAAAACTGGAAATTTTTAAATAAAATTAATCTCTTTAGAGGTGGCAAGAGTGAGTTGTATTTTCGTGGGCAATTGTGTGAAGAAAACTTGAAAAGTATGGTTTACAACAGTAGTTCTCATTTGTTTGGTGAGATCCTGGCCTTAAAAAACTTGTCTTCTATTTATATATAGAAGCAAGAGGTAAAAGCAACAAACCGAAATAAAACAAACGAGCTAAACATAAAATAAATTTAAATGTCAAGCAATGATAGTTAGATTTTCCAATTGTTATAATTCAAAACCTGTCAAGTATAGCAGTGACATCCGGCTATCAAAATATTCAGTAATACTTGCCATTTTATTATGAATTTTTCATTCCTCCCAAACGTTTAAAAGTTATAAAAAACTATCATAATATTTGAATTTTTTAGTGTGGAAGTTGAAATGTTGAAGCGTGAGTACAATATTTTGATTCATAAGCCACCAACCAGACAGAAATTCGCGAAAGTAAGAAATTAATACAAGCCGTCGTTACTAAAAGTTTTAAAGAATGCAATAATTTTAGCTGGACGACTAAAGACGACGCACAAAAAAATATATAAAAATTCAAATCATGGGTGGAATCTTTATTCAGTCATTCGAACGGACACTTTATGCCATTTATTTTTTGAATATAATTTCCTTCAAATGATGGCCCCAACTACGCCTCAGGGTGTCCATTCTGCATTTCGACCGATATGGCGTTAAGACACGCGTAATGTTGACTTTCAAAACCTGAATCATAGTTGGTTTGTTAGCATAGACTTTGGACATTACGTAGCCCTAAAGAAACAAGTTTTAAGGTGTGATATCACACGATCTGGGGGTCCAAGTCACCGGTCCAAAATGTGAAATTAGCTGCTCTTAGAATTGTCCCATCTCTTAGAATTGTCCCATTCATTGTTTGCGGCAATGTCCTGTTAAACCCAAATTCAAAAAGTCATATATCACGGCGCAATAGCGATCACCATTCACGGTTACGTTCAGGCCATCATTATCATTAAATAAATATGGACCGATGATTCCACCAGCCCATAAACCGCACCATACAGTGGTTTTCTCTGGGTATAATGACACCTCTTAAACAACTCACGTGTTATTACAAAAATACCTCGAAAAGGATCACCCGTTAGATTTTAAAAATTGAAAAAGTGTGATTGCATTATTCAACTTTGTTGAACTGTATTTTATACATTTTAGGAGCTACTGCACTTAATGTTTCATTAATTTTAAAGTGTGGTTTCTTATCGTTTTTCTGATGTCAACAATTTGTTTGTAACAAACATATTTTGGTTGTATTTTAAATGAAGATGAAAGGATTCTTCATATTTAGGGGATAACTTTTGCCAGCTCGAAATTGTCTAGGAAGATAGGGTACACTTAATGAACAGAGTCAAAATCAAGGTAAGGAGCTCAATAGATGAGCTAAATTTCACCCTAATCGGAGCATTGGCCGGTGCTATGCCATAAAAACACCTATTCAAAATGTTCCTATGTCTGATTATTAATAAAATTCACATAATGGGACCCACGGACCAAACATCTGACAACGATTATTAATTTCATATAAATAAAAGATCCATGGAAGAAGATTTTTAAGATTGGGTCCTGCAGAAATTAATGTAATTTTTTCCTGTTTATTAAGAAGTTTTTGGCATTGAGATCTATATCTTACTCCAACAGTAACCGAAAAACCACTGATAAAAAATGTCGAACATCGGTAGGTCTTAAACAGTAGCTCATAAGGCCTTTTCAGACTGACGAAAACTAAAACATTTTCAAATGAAATTAAGAGAACTTTAATTGAAATTGAGAATATACAAATTGATATTAAGAAAAAAAATTGATATTGAAAAAAAAGTTTAAATGGAGAAAGTACAAATTGATATTGAAGACCAAATTAAAGAGGTGTCCTGTAGAGCGTACCAGGTTACAAGTAAAAAAAAAAAAGTTCGCCGTACACCTTCGAATATGAAGTATTATTGAAAGGTAGTTTCAAAAAAATTTATTTTATTTTTATATGCCGAACGTAGGGGTCGCGCTTTTACATTTTTCTATATAACTTCTGCATTTATAAACGGATTTTAAAGTGTGATACATCGATGTTTTTGTCTCAACGAGGCCGATTTTTTTGTCTTTGAAGTCATTGAGCTCAAGCACCCCGCGCGAGCTTTAATTTTCTGATATTAGAGTGGTACATTAGGGTAGTAGCAACTGAGATATGATGGGTACCAGAAGGGGGTGCTTGAGCTCAATGACTTCAAAGACAAAAAAATCGGCCTCGTCGAGACAAAAACATCGATGTATCACACTTTAAAATCCGTTTATAAATGCAGAAGTTATATAGAAAAATGTAAAAGCGCGACCCCTACGTTCAGCATAAAAAATACAAAAAAAATTTTTGAAACTACCTTTCAATAATACTTCATATTCGAAGGTGTACGGCGAACTTTTTTTTGAGGTACGCCCTAGTGTCCTGTCTTCATCGGATTATGGTTCTTGTACTTATATAGATATTACGATGACCCGCAGTTTGCCTAGAGAACATTGGGGTTGTAATCAGTCACAAAAAATGCGATTTCTTCTTCTTATTTAATGAAATTTCATTTGTTGATGACATTTTTGTAAATATATGATTTTATTTTTTATGTAACGAATTTTTCAGGGAATGAAAATAACAACAAATATTTAAGTCTCAGACCTAGTTCATTCTACTGGATGTTACCAGTGTAAAAAACACAGCGAGATTTGCACAATTAATTGATAAATATTGTATTCGAACTGGTATTATACAGATATTTACATCAGAGCACAAAAAAAAAATTATCTTACTTAAAATTATAAATATTATAGTTGGTGGCAATTGTCCTTAAATTTCTATATCAGGTCCAAGGTGGTTCTTTTTCTAAGGCGCACATGTCCTTCAAAATTGAGTAGAGCTCTGGCGAGTGCGTTTGGAAGAGAATTTAATTTCCGTGATGGCTTTAATATTTAGATCCTTGTGCATTTTTGCGCTCCTGATGTACCAAGGACCTCCGGTGATCATTCGCAGGATGCTGGATTGTCTTCTCTGTAAGTTGTGAATATTGATCGCACATGCTATTCCCCAAAGCCGGATACCGTACGTCTAAATTAGTTTGATAATCGCTTAATATAGAGGGTTGCTATATATATTTCTGGCCTAGGCAACGCTAAATGTTGCCTGGCGCCTACTGATATTTGCATTGTAAAGTTTGACATTTTTTAGCATAAACGTACTCAAAACGTTTAGACGTACGAACATCATTTGTGTTGTTTACAGTGACTTGAAAAAATCAATTTGGCAATGGAAATAACTCGTGAACATTTTCTTGCAATTATTTTTTACTACTTTCGACGTGGATTTTCACGACAAGTGTGCATCGATGAACTTAAATCTTTGTATGGCGATGAAGGACCATCCTGTAGCACTGTGAAAAATTGGTTTAATGAATTTAATCGTGGCCGACGCTCGCTCAAAGACGAAGGTCGTGCAAAAACGACCGTTGTGATAGAGAACATTGATGCCGTGTGTGAACTTATAATGCAAGATCGTCATGTGACATATCGTAAGATAGAGGCCTCCTTGGGCATTTTTTCCACCAGCATTCATTTGATATTGCATAACAACCTGGTCGTAAAAAAGGTTTATTCTCGTTGGATCCCGCACAATTTAACAATCGCTCAAAAAAGGCCTTGTGTCGATTGGTGCAAAGAAATTTTGAAAAAATACGATCGCGGTGCTTCAAAAGACGTTTACAAGACCGTCACAGGTGACGAATCATGGATCTATGCGTATGAGCCCGAAAAAAACAGCAATCGACAGTGTGGGTCTTCTAAGACAAGCCAAATCCAACGAAAGTTGTTCGTGGAAGAAGCACTTCGAAGCAAATGGTCGCCGGTTTCTTCGGCAAAACTGGTCATATAGCGACTGTTCCGCTTGAGCATCGTAGGAACGGTCAATTCTGAGTGGTACACCACAATTTGTTAGCCTGAAGTCTTCGGAGAAATTCGAAAAACGAACAAGAGAAGACGAATCATTGTGCACCATGACAATGCGAGCTCTCACACATCGGCTTAAACCAGCGCCTTTTTGATTGGCCAAAAACGTCGAATTGATGGGTCATCCGCCGTAAAGCTCTGACTTGGCACCGAATGACTTGTTTTTATTCCCGCACATCAAAAAAATAAGCAGTACAACATTAACCAAGTTTGTACCAAACAGCATTCGAATTGGAGGATAGGACTGATGAAAAGAGAATTTCAATGTCAACTTTTCTTTCCTCAATTTGAATTTGTATTTACTCATTATAAATTTCTATTTTCTTAATTTCCATTTACGATTCTCAATTTCAATTTGTATTTTCTCAATTTAAATTGGAAAGACGTAGTAGTTCTTCAGGCCGTTTCCCCATACAGATACGACAAACGGTCGGCAACTCTTGTTTTTGACATGTATCGAAAACTATCACTATAACTTATAGTTTTGTCAGATTAAATAGACCGAAAAAAAGGAAATAAGACACTTTTAATTTCTTATGATGCCGTTTTGAGATCCTGTTCACTAAAGCCTGGTACTAAGTCCAAAAATTACTCATGGAAGACCCACATAAAAGACCTGTGCACTATTGCCCAGGAAAATAAAAACAAAGTATCCACATGTAAGTGTAGTGTGCCCGTAATAAATCAAAAACTATTTCTAATAAAATTTCTCCGATTTTTCATATAGAGTTTGACACACTTTCTCAATAGCAGACGAACTTAGTACTGGGATTTATATGAACTTTGGCTTTTGAAAAGAGTTCTGAAATTTCGATAACTTTCAAAACGTTCCGATCGCACCGCGTGGCATGGCCTTTACACACATCAAAGCGAAATTCATAATTCTGTCATTGCAAATAAATTGAAATGTTTATAACACCATTCGCAATTTCTCACACAATTCAGAGCATTTGGTTTTATAATTTTTGCTCTTTCATTTTTTGGTGGGGCGTTCAATAAGAAAGACATCAAAATTAAATCCAATAATTTCAAATGACAAATTAATGATTTTATGGCAAACACAAAATACCACAAATTATGAGCCCGCATGTTCCTCTGGCGATCAGACGAATATTTGCTCATGTCCAACAATGTTACGATATATGGACAACACACTTACGTACAATTTCAAGGTTTCCTACCACCAATGGGAGTCACTGTCTCACACACATACGATTCCTGGTGTCCACCAAGTACACGACACTTTACACTCACTAATGAACTCATAAAAATCATAAATAATGTCATAATTAAAATTGGCGGCTATGCAAAATATTTATGTCTACTCTTTTGGGGTTTCTGTCAAGTTTACTGGGTTCGTGGCGGCGGCGGCTGCAGTGATGGAGGTGGACACGCTGATACATGTGCCATTTGAATTTTTGGGTTTGGTTCGTAGAGGGATACACCTACTGACGACGACAGACCAAATCAAAGAAACAAAAAAAGACTCCTCAGACCGAAATCATTTTGCCAATAAGAAACAAGAGGTAGTCGTCACACGACTTGACCACCACAACAGGGGAACTTTGTTGCAACTTTGCCTTTGTGGTTTTGGGTTTTAATAAAGAATTAATAATTCTGTCATCATAATTCCGTAGAGGAATCAAGCAAACAAAACATGTGAATTTATGGACAGTTTTCGAATATTTTTATGGCAAAGTACACAATGCAATATTTTTTGTGGGGTGGACGACTTCGTTAGAACCCTATGATCTCACGTTAAAGGATTGTGGTCGTAAAATTCAAACGGAATATATTTCTATGAACTAAAAGGACAATAAAAATATTCTTTGAATTGGATTTGACAAAATGTACCTTTTTACGTAGTTCAATATAAAACGTTCCTCTTAGACCAATGATTTATTTGGATAAAGCTAAGGGAATTGATGAATGAATCACATATTTTTGGAATGTTAAAGTTTGGAGCTTACATACGACAATGTGGTTGGTAAATCAATTACGATTTTTGTCGATTTTCCGACTTTCATTTCTTTTTTTTTTTGGTTTTGTACTTATCTTATGTGAAAAGTTGATCGAAATCGATTATTCGGAGTGATCGGAATAGGCGGTAAGCAAAATACCGAAAATGTGATTTAATTTCTACTGAACCACTTTATCAATAGAGTGGCAAAAGAGGTAAAGGTTACTGATAAAAGCGTTTAAAAATCGTTTTAGGCCCGTTATTAAATTGAATGACAAAAAATCCTTTCAGATTTTCAAAATCGTAATTCTTCATTTGCTTAAAGCTAAACGTCTAATGATTTGTTTTATTTGGACTCTATTATATGACTTAGAAGGTATAAGTCATGAAAAAGACACTGGAAAAATAAGAGAAGTTAAAAATTGCAACATGGGGCGCCTTAAAAAAATTCGGTATACTAACATCGCCCACCGAATATTGTTAAAAAGATGAACGTTTCATATCTAGATCGGTTACGCCATATATTTTACATAACAGTAAGTCTAATACTTAAAAATAAAATGTATCTGTTTAAAGTATATGTAATGAAATATACGTACTCGGTGGCCCAAATAGGACTGAAGGGTTGAAAATATTCATAATATTTTCTTTTATAATTTTTTACTCTCTGCCATAAAGTTTTTTAAGGAGATATATGATGGCTACATATAGGGTGATCCATCTAGAGGTATTTTTTCAGAACAAAAAAAAATATAAAAATTTAAATCAAGTGTGGAATCTTTATTGGTAATTTGAAAGGACATTTAATGGCATTTATTTTTTGAATATAATTTCCTGCAAATGTTGACCGCAACTACGCCTCAGGATTTCCATTCTGAGGGTCCAATTTTGGATGCCTCGTTCGAGCATTTCGACCGGTATGGCTTTAATGATACGCGTAATGTTGGCTTCCAAAACTTTGGACTTTACGTAACCCGAAAGAAAAATATCTAAAGGTGTGATATCACTCGATCAAGGCGGCCAACTCGTTGTCCAAAACATGAAATTAGCTGATTTTCGAAATGATCTCTTAATAGATCCATTGTTTGAGTAGCTATAAGGCAAGTGGCACCGCCCTGTTGAAACCAAGTGTCGTCAAGATTACGGGCTTCAATTTCAGGTATCATAAAGATCGATATAATGGCGCGATAGCGAGCACCATTCACGGCTACGTTCCGGCCATCATCATTTTGGAAAAAATATGCAGCGACGATTTCATCAACTTATAAACCGCACCAAGCCTTGGTTTTCTCTGGATATAATGGCACCCTTTGAACCTCTTCTTGTTGCTCTTCAGCCCAAATGCGGCAATTTTGTTTCTTGACTTTGCCGTTGAGCCAGAAATGGGTTTTATCACTGAACAAAATTTTGGTCGAAAACAGTGGACCTTCCCGTTTCTCACCGAACGCTCATTTCCATAGTACAGTTGCCAACATTTGAAGGTAATTTTTTCAAAAAATAAATGCCGTAAAATGTCCTTTCAAATTACCAATAAAGATTCCATTCTTTTTCATTTGAATTTTTATATTTTGTTAGTTCTGAAAACGTACCTCTAGATGGATCACCCTATACATATAATGTGTAGCAAATTTTTAAATATTATTATTTTTCTGGCAAGTCTACTATCTCAACGAAATTATCGACATTATTTGAATGTCGGAACAGTCCGAGTAACAACATTATAAGGACACTAGTCTTCTGTTTTGAGGATCAGTGACAGAATCCTAGGAACTTTATCGTAACTTTTTTGGAGAACCCTTCAGTATTATTTGGGCCACCCAGTAGACAAAGACGAAAAATTGTACAAGATGGTCGATATGTGCTTTATCGAGAAATCGAAAAACAAAAATGAGTAAAAATCATTTTAGGAAAGCTGTTTTTTGTGTTTAAAGTGTGCAAATTTAGTGTTTTCTATATTTTAATTTTGACTTTCTAGCGTTTATGTGATTGCTTGCAAACAAATGTGAAAAAATAAATCGAGAATTTGGGCGTAACTGAAGTGCGGGTTTTTTACATTACTGCAAAGAAGGAGCACATCGTCCACCTTGTACAGTTCATCACCTTAGGTAATAGATTCAAAACACATATAATCAAAAACTGGCTTGATTATCAAGTCCGCTTAAACGACAAAAAAAACTGAAATGAAATTAATGGATCGATTGATCGAATATCGGGTTTCAGCTTTGGATACTAATCACTGATCTGGGATTCATACATTTTTAGAATCTCACATTTGGTAAGAAAACGATTCACAAACGGTTACTAACTATTATAGATATCTCCACCCTTTCATATAAAAACGACATAACAATCCAATTTAAACAACTGCATTATTTAAAGTGTATTTTAAGTGCTTAGATAGAACTGACGATAAGTTAGCTGCCAAACGTTCTGCCATACTGCGCTCACATTTTGACATTTACTTAGTAGGGACAAAAATACTGTTACACACGTTTTATGCTGTAAAATAAAAAGTACTGAATGTTTGTTGATGTATATTGTATCCAAAAAGAATCTACTTATTCGAAATGTCCGCCTTTTGCCTTTACACACGCCTTAAGTCGCACTGGCCAATCGTCAATAGCTGCACGAACCTCGTCCATTGGAAAATTGGCCACAGCTCTAACCAAAGCAGTCTTAAGAGATCCAATGTTGGGGTATCTTTTGGACAAACCTTGTCCTCTAAAACCGTCTACAATTTGTTATCCAATGGGTTCAAATCTGGACTGCCTGAGGGCTATTCTTCAGAGGAAATGAACGCTGACAAATTGTTTCGAAGCCAGGCCTGGACGTTTTAGCCTTATGGGCGGCGCAGAATCCTGCTGGAAAGTCCATGGCTGGTTTTGGATCAGGGAATTGTTAAGAGGCTTCACAACAGCTTCCAAAACGGTTTCTTGGTAAACTTTGGCCGATGTTTTGACTCCTTGTTCGCAGAAATGCAGGCCAGTGACCCCATCGTAAGAGACACCCCACCAAACCATGACTGAAGCTGGGTGACGACCCTTTTCCATCCTATATACTCTGACAAATCATCATTAATAGCTTCACGCTTAAATTTAAATTTATAAATGACTTTGTGGTTTTATGTAGCACATAATCGTCCATATGTTCGTGTTAACGCCATACATTGATATTTAGAATAGAAAATAATTTTTATTGAAACAAAATTTTTGTGTTATTTTTTTTTTTAAATTACAATTTTAATCGGGCTTAAATCTTGCTTTATTAAAAATTAATCAATGTGAGGAGCTTATAACCCGAACATATACAAAATCGATTGAAAATCAAGCCAAAGCACAAAAAATGTGTTAGATTATAAGGCTCTCTGTGGCATTCATTAAATACTTATAATCTCGATAGAAGTTGGGTTCGCAAACCATAGAATCATAGCTATAATTTTCGGTTATTCGTATGGAATACGGTCAAAATTATAGTTTGTATTTAATTATCCCCTTAAACCAACAATTTGTAATTTTAACATATCATTTAGGTCAAATGGCCTTATAAACGGTTGGTGAATCTTAATAATGCTTACGTCAATAATAAGAGAACCAAAAGAAGGAAACGAACATTAATTCTGGATGGGTCGAATTTTTATATACAGCACCGCCGTAGACATGCAGGAAAGCGATAAACTAACATATACAGGCATGTCACAGAAATTTTACGAAAACGATTTGATTTCGTATTTCCAAATCATAACATTTTACTTTTGCTTCTTCAAAAATTCTTGGGTTTGATGAAATCGAAAAAAATGGAAATAGAATATTTCTATTAAAAATGTGGTAGCATTGAAATTAGAAACAGCTGGTTTACCCACCGCCGTCAAAACTTTCGTTGCGTCTCCACACTTTGAATGTAATTGTAATTAAAAAAAAGTAAATAAACAAACAAAAAATCAAAAAATATGCCTGGTGTTTTAATTGTAGCTGTGATAGAAGAAGAGAGAAGGGCACAATCTCAAATTAAATTACATCGCCGAAGTCTAAGGGATGCATCGGATCCTTTGTCCCGTCCAAGTGCTGTGTAAGTAAATATGTGCATACAATAAACTGACTGCTTGCTTAAAATATTTTTTTAGTTTCATAAGCTGTTATCGCCTGAATAAAGAGGCGTTTGTAATGGTGTTGGAAGAAATTCAACCGTTCCTGAAAAGGTCAAGAATACCAGCCATTATTCAATTGGCAACAGCACTCCGTTTTTTTGCTACGGGAGCATACCAAGGAGTAATAGGCAAGGACGCAGACTTGAGTATGGGAAGAAGTACCGTCTCAACAATGCTTTGGAGAGTAGTGAATGCTCTTGAAAACAAAATTTGTCCACGTTGGATAAAATTGATAACGACGTCTGAAGAGAAGGAGAGAGCCAAATTGCATTTTTTTCACAAAATACCAGCTACCCGGAGTAATTGGATGCATAGACGGTACCCACATCAAAATATCCAAACCTACTAACGATGAGTATCTTTATTACAATAGGAAAGGAACATTTAGCATAAACGCAATGATAGTAAGTTGGCACTTTTATTTTTTATTCAATGTTGATGGCATTTTGTTTTTAGATATGTGATCACAACATGAAAGTGAGAGCTGTGGATGCTTGCAGGCCTGGATCTTGCCATGACGCATTTATTTGGGGCCTAAGTGGAGCAAGAATGTATTTCTGATGAATACAGAAATGGCGACACGAATTCTCGTTTGTTGGGTGACTCTGGGTATGGATTGGAACCGTTCTTAATTACGCCATATAAAAATGTTACCATAAGAACTGCAGAGCACAATTTCAACAAAATGCATACATCAGCTCGTAACATTGTAGAGCGTGTAATTGGTGTATTGAAAAGTCGGTTCCGATGTTTACTGGGAACCTTGGTCTACAGACCGGAGAAAGTGGTTAAAATTATTAATGTGTGTTGTGCTTTGCATAACATATGCAGAGAATACAAATTACAACTTGATGACCCCATTTTAAATGAAAGTGAAGAAATTGATGAAATTGATTTCGATGACTCAAGAGATGTTTCTCAAAGAAGACTGTTCAACGCAGCAACTGTAATAAGGGACAGAATAGCCAGCCAAATAATATGATACATATAAATGTTAAAAACTATAATTGAAATAAAACAAATTTTTAATTTATTCAAATTGTATTAAATACAAAGGTACAATGGAAAAACTTTAAAAATTCACTATTATTTTATTTGGTTTTTCTTTATTATTAAAACAAATACTTACATTTCTTTGCGGAGTTTCCTTCAGATTTTTTTTTTTTGGTTTTAGAGTTCGTTTTTGATTAAGGCTGCCACTTGTTTATGTGACAAGATCATACAATTTAGCCGATAAGAATTCTTTTACATGCCTGTTACTTTATAGATGTTAAAATTATCATACTCAACGTATTTAGTATATTTTTTAATAAAATCAATATTTATAATTAATTTTGAACAGAATTTCATTTCAATTTAGGGTTAATTTTACTTAAAATATCAATTTCACTTCAGATTTTGTAATGGGTTTTAATCGAAATTTTTTTTTGGTTTTATGTTTTCTGGAGAAGCTAAATACGTTTTGGTTTCAAAATTTTTCGATTTCATTTTCTGTGACATGCCTGTATAATGTTGTTTTACAGTACTTTTGCCAAGTTTCATAGATGACTCTATACAGGGTGATTCATTCACGACTGGGCAAATTTCACCAGCGTATTTCTTGGCTCAATTCATGAAAATATGTCCATCTACGACCATGCCCGAAAATGCAAGGGGCGAAATGGCAGAGGTTTGAAAATTTTCGGATGGGTGGTCGGAGGGTACTAGGGTAAAATTGCTGAGTTCTAAACCAGTGGTCGGAGCCCAAGGGTCCTACCGTTCCAAATTAGCAAAAACAAATAATTGTGTGCTGTAGCTCCTTCATCAGCACTCTCTGTGGGACTGCCATTCTAGGAATTACATCGCAGGGCAGGAGAAACATACTTTTTCTCCAAAATGCTCTTAGCTTCGTTTGCACACTTTTAAGAACTTCTTGCGAGTGCACACTTTCATTGTCAATATGAACACTATTTTATGTTGCTTCTAACATAACAATCCAGAACTGTTCTATCGGCAACAAACCTGAGACAGGTAAATAGGCCATGCTCCGTGTCTTTTATTATACTATAGCAAGTCGGTCAGTTCCAAGAGTCGTCCATTCCATATTAATTAAGGCAAATTCGGTATTCTTCATGGAAACCTATGAACTATGTGAGGTGGTAGTATTGCTCACTATGATGGACATGATGTGATAAACCTTAATGTAAACCTTCGCCATCTGCTTTATTTCTACTGCTCTTGCCATATTTGTATTGATTTGTCAGTTTGTCCGGGTATCCGCGCCATTGATATATCTCTCTCGACTCTTCAGTCTATATATAAGTATTTATTGGAATCGTGCTCACGTGCTATGCGGATGCAATTGTGTCTCTTGAGGCACAAGTGGGTTTGTTGCTGTCCAATAATGCATACTTTGTTTATTGACAAAACCACTCAGCTAGAAATGAGCTTCATTGCTGAAGATGATTTTAAGATAAAATTCTGGATTTTCGTGAAACTTTGACAGAGCCACCGACTCAGAGTTGAGTTTTTATGGTATGTTAGCTTCATATGCTTTTTAGGTTAATGGTTTTTGTTATTATTTTTGTTTATGTATTCTATTCTAAAATGTTTCAGTAAATTGTGGTCTATTCCACATTTTAATGTGAAAACATTAAACATTTTTGTTTCGCTGGAAAAAGGGCCCCATTTTACATATCTTCTTAAGGAGGGGTCGAACTCTATCTAAAAAATTTGATCGTTGTGTCGCTTCAAATTTTGGCTTAAATTTCAAACTCAATTATCTCGAAAAGTCAATTTGGGCTTGGACCACTTGAGTGCCTCAAAATTGTCTTTTTTTGTATACAAAATCTACTTCAATGCAGCAATGCCCCTTTTTTGTCTCCTCGTATATTTGCAGTTGTAAAACGTCAATATTCCACAGTAGAGGACCAATACCGAGAACCTGTAATATATGCATAGCCTTCTCAATGCCGACAATTCGATGGATATCCTAGAAAATTGTCGGGCTTTGGAATTAGAACTAACTGCTGCACTTTTCCATCTGTCTGGAAATATTTCCTATTTCAAACATTTGTTAAATATGTCTTCAAATGTGTCAGTTGCCAGTTGATGTACCATGTTTGGTATAAAGTTCGGGCCTGATGCCTTTCTGTCCTCAATATTCTTGACAATTTAAGTCAACTTCTATATTGTGACTAATGTCCATCAATGTAACAATGTAAAGCTCTTACCCTTTAAAAGTGGCATTACTACCCTATTTGCCGTCCCATATGGATTCACTTAAATGGGCCAAGAGGATACCTCTTCAAAGTACCTTTCTAAACGAAGTGCACTGTAGGTTAAATAATCTAACTACTTAAGTTGTCCAGGATGACCAGTACCACGATTAATATGACACTGCGTGTAATAAGCCAAGAGGACCCTATGTAGTATCATGTAGAAGTAAAGCCACAGCTCGTGTCGAATAAGAGTACGCTATACATTACTATTCGGTAATTTCCAACATAGAGTACCACGACTTTTCGATGGCAAGTTAATTAAAAAGATATATGTGACGCGCAAAATAGAAAGGGACCTAAGGGTAAAAACCAGTTTTGTTCGGGAGAGCCATTTTAAAGATTTAAATACGTGTATCTTTGGTGTACCATCACTTTCATAAAACGCGCATATCTCTGGGAGGGAACACTTTTGGGGCATGGGATCGGTCTTATTCGATGCTCAGAAGTTGTCCACATCAAAAAAAAGTGAAAAATGATTTTTTTTAGCCTTAGGTCCCTTTCTCTATGCGCTGTCACATATATAGTTTTTTTTATTTTCTTTACGTTTTTGCCAAATATTTGAGATTTCGTTTACATAATCTATAGAAATCATTTAAGACTTGTCCTTGTGCACACTCGTTTCTTCATGCAAATCTGTCGATGAGTCTTGCCCTATAAACAGGGCATGGCGTGGCATTTTCACCCATTCAGATTATTAGATACCTTTGCTTATGTACGCTTCTTGAACTGGAACAAAAAGTAGACGGTGGCTCCAAACGTCTTTGAGCCACACGACTTGGACTTCAGAACTTGGCTTTGTCGACTTCAGCGAATCATATATCGAATATGTTAAGACGTTTGATATGACACATGCCAGGTTGACTACTATTAATCGTGGACCCTAAAGCGATGTAGAAAGGCGACAGGTGGCTCTTAGATGAAATACGCAGAGCTGGAAGAATGTCACTGCACCAGTTGAATAACCAATAGGTATAAAACTCGTTTTAAAGCGTAGTTTACAGACTTCAACCTTTATGATTGGAAAACATAGTAAGCAGATTTGGCATACAAATGAATTAATGCTTAACTTTATTGAAGAATCGTTATTTCTATCGGGTGATCAATCTAGAGGTATTTTTCTAAATAAAAAAAATACAAAAATTCAAATTAAGTGTGGAACAACTTCGCCTCAGGGTGTCCATTCTGAGGGCCCAATTTTGGATGACTCGTTCGACTATTTCGACCCGTATGACATTATTAACACGCATAATGTTCGACCATTTCGACCTGTATGGCATTATTAACACGCATAATGTTGGCTTCCAAAACCTGAATCTTAGCTGGTTTGTCTAAAGGTGTTATATCACACGATCTAGGCGGCCAACTCATCGGTCCAAAACGTCAAATTAGCTGCTCTTCGGAATGACCTCTCAATAGATCCATTGTTTAAGTAGCTGCATGGTAAGTGGCACCATCCTGGTGAAACCAAATATCGTGAAGATTGCGGGTGTCAATTTTAGGTAGCAAAAAGTCCGGTATCATGGCTCGATCGCGAGAGCCAGAAAAGGGTCTCATCACTAAACAAAATTTTGGTCGAAAACAGTTTCTCACCGAACGCTCATTTCCATAATAAATTTGTACAATTTAGAAACGTTTTTGCGGTGTAAGTCTTTCCATGACGAAATGGCAAACAATACTAAAAAGAAAATAATAATAAATTTTCAACTCACGCGTAATCTGTGAAAAATCCCTATTGAAAAAAATACCTCTAGATTGACCACCCGTTAAATGCGGTTAGTTATGAACCCTACTCAATCTAAAAAATTGCATCGCGTAGGGTCCAATTTGACCGCGATCACAAATTAATAATCAATCTTTAATGGCTAATAATGTCCATTATTTATGTGGCACTGTTTGCATAAGAAAGGCGCCTTCGTCTGCATTCTCGTTGGCAACCTGCTGAAACATTTATGGACGTGGATCCAATGGACAGTCGCAGCATGAACGCTTACACATACTCGAACATGTACGGGCTCATGCCTCGTTTGAAAGATCAAATGCAGCAGAGGAACACCCGAAACGATATTGAAATTGAAATGGCTTTATTAAAATATAAAAGTTCCATTAGAGGGTGCCAAACAACATCTCTTCGCCAGCATTTGCAAATATCAAATTATGATGACTGTGTTTTGTTTTGGGCGAATTCACAATTGAGTTTTTTGTTTCGGGTGCAGCGTCTGAACGGCATGCAAATTCTATCTGAAAAGGCCACAATTCATTTATTTATTAGGTGTGTATGTCACAGGGATGGGAATGTTGATATGATCGAATATTAAAAGAGAACACGAAATAGCAATTTGTGTTACAGATTACAATCCTAATGTTTTTTTTAGCAAACAGCGGGTCATCGTCATGACCATATACGAGGGCAAATGAATAATTCCGTGACTTTTCCAACTTCCCTCATAGTTATATGAAATGCAATACTGCTCCCATCAAGTACCATCTGTAACTAGACTACTGTCAAATTTTGAGAGAGTTCCGTCATTAAGTTTCTGTTAAACAGCTGTTAAAAAAATACAACCTCGTGGATTTTGTTAAAAGTGCTCATTAAATAAACGATATTTTATGCGGAAAAAACAGTCAATCAAACCAAAAAAAAGCTATGGGGGGGAATCTGCAACATCGATTTTAATAATAAAAGACGTTTACTTACTTTCGTTAGTAATTCCAAATAACGATGAACGTTCTAAACGGCCAATTATGCTCAATACATCCGAAAATGTCGAAGATATTCACGATATAGTGTTTGCCGATCGAAGAATTAAAGTGAGTGAGATTTGTTGATGCCGTACGCATTTCATATGACAGTGTGGTTTCGATTTGACATTATCAGTTGGGTTTAAAAAAGCTGTCTGCCGCGTTTGCTCTAATTGTCCATAAACGTAATCGTGTGAAAACTTCAAAGGATTGTTTGGAGTTGTTTTACCCCAATTGGAATGAGTTTTTGCGGCGTTTTGTAACTGTGGATGAAACATGGGTCCATTACAACACTGCGGAGACCAAACAGCAGTCTAAACAATATGTTTCTCCAGGTGAAACGGCTCCAAAGAAGGCCAAGGTTACTTTGTCGGCGAATAAGAGAATGACAACATTTTTTTTGGATATACGCGGGTACTCCAAATCGATTACCTTCATAAGGGAAAACAATAAACAATTATGCCATTTTATTGGACCGATTCAACGAGGATTTTAAAAAAGCGACCCCACATATTTTTTTATCAAGATACTGCACAGGAGCACACATGTGCGGTCTCAATGGCAAATTTGCATGAATTGGGTTACGAATTGATACCACATCCGCCATATTCTTCGGACTTAGCACCCAGTGACTATTTCATATTTCTAAACCTAAAGAAATGGCTCGGAGAAAAGACAAAAAAGATAAAAAAAAAATTACCAAACAAATGCCTGTTTTATGGACCTAGAAAAATCCTATTTTTTGAAAGGGATACAAAAATTGGAGAAACGTTGGACAAAATGTATTAAACTAAAAAAGAGATTATGTTGAAAAGTATTTTTTTTTTGTAACAAAAAACTGTGTTTTCGAAAAGTCACGGAATTATTGATCTTCCCTCGTACATAAGCCATGTTCCGATGAGGTCAAGGATCTTAATTACAATGGTTTAATTTGATCTTCAATATTAATTTGTATTTTCTTAATTTCAATTTGTATTTTCTCAATTTTATTTTGTATTTTTCGAATTTAAACTTGCGATTCTGAATTTCAATTTGTATTTTCCCAATTTCAATTGGAAATGGTGTAGAAGTCACAAATCAAATCCAATTGTGCTCAAATTCAACATAGTGCATTATGAGTAGACAGCGGAATTTTATGCAACTGTATATTTTTACTCGAAGGTAGGAACAAGGTTTGAATGCTAAACAAATTTGTTTTCTTTATTTTCCATTTTTCAAAAATTATAAAACTTGTTTACTTCAATCACCTGTAACAAAGAAAATAATCATTAAATATTTCGGAAATTTTGACAGATGGCTTATAAAAGATTGATTTAAAAAACAAAACAAAAAAGTTGCTAGTAAAACAGAAAATGTGCCAGGCCAGTTAGTTTTGCGGTCGCCCGCGTAATAGCACCATTGAAGCAGTTATATAGAAAAAATTAAAGCGGAGCTTAAATATTAATTTTTAAAAGTTAAGTGGTTAATTTTGATTCGATTTGATATTAATTTGAAAAGTTTATATCATTTACACGTTATTTCGTTAAAAATGGGACGTGCTAAGCAATGTTGAATGGAGAAACGTGATCTCATTAAAAAATAATTTCTGGAGGAAAAACGTATTCTCGAATTAAAGATATTTTATGTTTTTCGAATAAGATGATTCGAAATGCGATAACCTATGAAAATAAAGCGTTTTACGTCAACGTCACCTTTAATTGTCAATATAATAGTAAGGCAGATCAAAAAGATCCATTTATGTCGGCAGTAGATGTGAAAAAAGAATTAAATTTGGCAGTGAGCACTGAGGCTATATGCAGGAGGTTAATGGAACATAACCTCAAATCTCGCAGCCCAAGAAAAGTGCCGCTTTTGACAAAGAGACGTGTGACTAAAAAATTGCAATTTGCTAAGCTTCATCTAAACTGGCCAATTGAAAATTGGCGAAATATTCTTCGGACAGAAGAGGCCAAAATTGTTTTGTATGGTGGAAAGGGATCTCGATCATACGTCCGGAGGCCACCAAACTCGGAATTTAACCCAAAATATGCCTCAAAGACGATCAAACATGGAGGTTTCAGCATTATGGTCTGGCATGTTTTTCTTATTATGGTATTGGGCCGATTCACCATCATGGACGCATCCGTATATGTGACAGCGCATAGAGAAAGGGACCTAAGGAAAAAAATCAATTTTCATTTTTTTTCATTGCAGCAGGACAATGACCCTAAGCATATAAGCGGAATGGTTTAAAATAGGTTTGGGGACAACAAAATTCTTTTAATAAAATGGCCAGCGCAATTTCCAGAATGAACCCCATTGAAAATTTATGGGCGGATGTTAAAAAAAGGTGTCTGAAGTCATGCCGACTAACAATAATGATATGTGAAGTACTGTGGAGCAGTGCTGGTATTCGATACCTAGGGAAAGATGCCAGGCATTGGTCAACTCAATGTGGAGACTTTGCTCTGCCATTATTTCGAATAAGGGAAATGCCACTAAATACTTATTTTAGTATGTAAGGATAGTAGGTACAACCAGAAACTTAAAAAATAAAAATCATGTGAAATTATTTGAATTTTTTTCATTCAGATCATATAAGCGGTGCTATTATTTTGACAGCCCATTTTTTGAACTTTTGATTAAAATAAGTGAATTTTGTTGTGTTTATATGAATTCAAAGTATAATTTTTTGTCACACAACTCTTACTTACCTATCAATGTTTAACTTAAATATATTTTTAAGAAAAATTGCTTTAATTTTTTTTATTTTCTCATTTAGTAAAAATAGCCAAACTTGTGGTGCTTTTATTTTGACAGCAGCTGTATATAATGACACTACTTAGACAAAATTAAAGTCGAGACTTTCTGCAACTAAATCAGATCAAAAGGCAATCCACGGGTCAAGAGAACAAAAACTTACAGTCCCCTGTACTTGACAGCGACAATGCAAATTTAAATGACGTAGACACACTGACACAGGAGAGAAACTACCCTAGAAGATGCACTCTCGAAATGTTGCACATAATCAACGTCCGGACGGACAAGCAAATGAATTTCAAAACAGAAACTGACCAAATTGCGCACATATATAGAAGCATAGTCTCTAAATACGGAAATTAACAGTAGCTTCAGTTGCGAAAAGGCATTGAAGCGCATAAGTTTATTGTTTCATTTAAAATGTAATTATTCAAATAATTGTGTCTTGTGAATTTTAGTATAACTTTCCTGACGGTGATTGCCGAAGACAATCGAAATATTGTAAATCAATAAATTAAATAAAACAAACAGAAAAATGTTCACATCTGTTTTTTTCCTTTGGCTTATGACCTCGAGCTAGACTAGATTCAAATAATAACAATTTTACAAATTGTAAAAGACAAATATTCTCCTTTTACTTTTTGCGATGTAAAAACAAGCTATTCTACATTTAAAATTGTTTTTCCGGGGAAGCGTCAAATTTGACTAAGGACTAGAGGATTTTTATATTCTGCAGTACAAGTAACACACAAGATATTGTGTTACCAAAGTCGAATATATACTGTATTTTTTGCATAGAAATTGAATATACAGTCGAACCTGGATAAGTGGAATCGTAAGGGACCGCCAGTTTATTTCCACTTAACTACGTTTTCCACTAATACAGTTTTCCACAGTTTCATCCAGATAATTTGATGTTAATCCCACTTAAAGAGGTACATCATGCTTACATTTTTGTGAGATATATTCTTAAATTCTGTTTACTGAATGTAACAATCAATAACTCAAGTTGTATATTTTACCGAGCTCTCGCAACATCGCACCAGGGTTGTCAGTTTTTTGTTTGGCCTCTGTCGCCAAATTGTTGGTCAAAATTACCCAAAAAAATAAAAAATCGCCAAACAATAACCGCAGTGATACTCTTGTCAATATAAATGCCCCTCTATGGCAGGTATACAAAACATACATAGAACAAAGCCATTCAATTGGATATCAGCCCAAATATCAAAAAGGACGACTAAAATTTAAGACCTTCGGCGTTTTAGAGTATGGTACGTTTTCATTAAGACCTTTTAAAGTTAAATTAAGGCAATTTTATAAAATCCATCAGGATTATGGCCAAATATCCAAAATATCGCCAAATCTTGATAATATACAGCGAGAAATCTTCAAACCAGGCAACACTGCGTCACACTCCGCAAAAACAAGAGAGAAAAAGACAAAAACCTTACGTATGGAGGTACAGCATGAATAATGGAAACAAAAAAGGGGAAAATTACCATTTATGAAGTTAAACTCTGAAAAAAAGCAAGCCCCACTAAAAGAGGTTTAAACTCCTGCTTACAAAGGTTTTTTTTTATTTTTTGTTCGAAGTGTGCAGGGAACGCCAAAAACTGTCCCACTTATAGATTATTCCCACTTATGCACTGTATATGACATATGTATGACGGAAACATGTTAGTAAACTCACAACTAGTCTATATTCAAAATGTGACTTTAGTCGGACTGATTTTAGAAATTGCATCCAATTAAAATTTCACTGTCTAAGTTACTTAGAACTATTTCTACCTTAGATTGGCCTATCTTCTACTTATACAATAAAGCACACACAAATAACTTTTTAAATTCGTATTGCCGCTAACCAGAAAACATTTCAAATTTGATCTATCTCAAATAAAGCATAGATCTTTAAGTGCGACCTACTTCTATTCTGAGTGAAATTGGACCACATCGGAATATGCTTTCATATAGCCCGAAAGCCGATTTTGCTTTAACTCGAGACAGAGTTGGAAATCATTCATCTATATCTATTCTTGATTTTGGTACAGTCGGGATCGCAGAAGAAAACTTTTAAAAGCTATTGATAACGTCAGAACCTTCGACTCCTTATATAGCGCTTTGTATTTAGCTTAAAAGTGAATAATTTTGGTATAAGTTGCATTCATGCAGATGCTTAATGTAGATCCATGCTGACAAGAATGTGGTTTCAAAATCGTGATCAAACGTCTTCTTCCTGTTTTTTCGTTTTCCGCTTAAATCAAAAAACTAGAACTAGAACAATTTTAGGCCTTATATGAATGCGTGACAATGACAATGATTAAATTAAGCCGATAAAAGAATATAAATCCACATAAGATTGTGCTTAAGGTTCAACATTAGGTCCAACAAGTCCTATACAAATTTATTGTCCCAACTCAAGATAATTTTAAATCCTAAATAAGAACTGAAATATTTATTCGCCATCTCTGGTGCGTGCGTGTGGCAATTTGTCTGGAAAACATAGAAATTTATGTTCGATATGAAGCAAACTGAGCCCAAAGTATGCTAAATAGAATCAAATTATTAAGAATACAAATTAGCATGTTATGGGTAGTTGTATTTTTTGTTTCTGAAAAATAATATGATTCATTCAATGCGGGTATTTTAAAATAATTTAATCGAATGTTGTGTACACATAAGTTTATGGCTGATAGGTTCAGTTTTATGTTCATCGGGTCGTTCTTAACATCTGAACAAATGAAAAAAAACGTTAAGTTCGGCCATGTTAAGATGTTAAAGAAGGTAAGCGAAGCAGTACCTGCTGGATGTTACAGAAGGTATCATCCAAATCACCACCTTACAGATAGGCATCCCTACGCCGCTCAGTGTCATGATTTCATTTAACGAGCGACCAAAACCAGAAGGAGTGAAAATTGGCACAATTATATACACGCAGAGAAAAGATATGGTTATAGTATGGTCACCGCAACAATACTATGTTCTCTACAATAAAAGCATGTTCGTCGCAACAATAGTATTATTTTTTGAATTTAATTTTGACAACAGTATGATTGCGACAATATTACTATTGTTGAAATGTAACAATAGTATTATTACCAAACTTAGAAATGAAAATATGGTTGTAGCAACCATATAAACATGGTTGGTGAAACAAAAGTATTGTTGTTTAAAATTTACGTTAACAATAATATGATTACGGCAATCATACAGTATGGTTGCGACTATGAACATAACAAAACAGGTTTTATAGAGCAGTACGTAGTTGTTGTCCATTATAAAAAACAACAACAATCGGATGGTAGTTCGAGAGATTTTTATCGTGTTTACTTTTTTCGGTGAAATACTCTACTAACGACTGGTTCTCGTTTATTTAAAATCTGCGTGCACTTAAGTATGTAGCCATTGATCATGGTTAAATCGCATTCATTACTTGGGGTCTACGGATGGTGAAGTAGCATTTACCCCTGCTGGGAACTAAAAGTATTTTCGACTGCCGTTGACTAATATATTTTTGTTTCTTGAATGAAACGTTCAATAAAAACATGGCCTCAATTCTGGCTATTAATTTATTGTAATGCAATTTAATATAACTTGCTTGATAAAAATCTCTATTTTTGAATAACAACATTACCCAATCCTAATGAATAATTTTGGGGATCATAGTATGGTTGAGTGTGAATCATACTATGGTTGTGGGGATCATAGTATGGTTGCGTGTGAATTATACTATGGTTGTGAGGATCATATTATGGTTGTATGAGAAACATACTATTGTTGTGAGGATCATAGTATGGTTGTGGAGATCATAGTATGGTTGAGTGTGAATCATACTATGGTTGTGGGGATCATAGTATGGTTATGTGTGAATAATACAATTGTTGTGAGGATCATAATATTGTTAAGTCACAACCATATTCCCAACAATAGTATGATCCTCTTCAAATATTGTCACCACAACCATACTTTTTTTCGGCGTGTAGGCAACGTAACTCAATAACAAATGTTTTATCGACAAAATCGGATACAAAAATTACACCATTTCTATTATAACAAAATCCATATGTGACAGCGCATAGAGAAAGGGGCCTAAGGGTAAAAAAAAATCAATTTTCATTTTTTTTTTCTTTTTTTGATGTGGACAACATCTGAGCATCTAATGAGACCGATCCCATGCCCCAAAAGTGTTCCCTCCCAGAGATATGCGCGTTTTATGAAAGTGATGGTACACCAAAGATACACGTATTTAAATATTTAAAATCGCTCTCCTGAACAAAACTGGTTTGTACCCTTAGGTCCCTTTCTATTTTGCGCGTCACATATTTAAAATTGGAACATTGTTTACCCACTCCCTACAGAGTAAGAGCATGTACTTATATATCATTTAATTTGGATTAAAAATGAAGCGCGTCAAAAAGGCGTATTATATCGTGTTTTTTCCCAGTTTCTCTTATGACTGTTCAAGTCATGTCCGTCTGTCCCTCAGCGAGGATCAGTTACACGAAAACTTGCGAAAGGAGTTAACAATCGCTTTTAAATTCTGCATGTCGTAATATTTACCTGTTATTTTTTATTTGACTAAAAATGGTCTATAATGCTACACCTCTTATGGCACCTACTACCAAATTTATAATTTTGCTTATTTTTGTTAATCTTGTAATATTTTTTATTAAATACAAGTTCTGAAAACCACTACACAAGAGTACAATTGTGACATAAATAAGATAATAAAAAAATCCTACCACGCCCCTTCTGGTACCGCCCACACAAACGATCACATGCATGTACAGATTCAAACCTAAATAACTTGCCACCTAATGCATGGCAATCGTGAAATCGTTTAAATTGTGTATTCATCAATATTTGCTTTGTATACATGTTCAAAATAGTGGTAGCCCTGGAAGAGGTGTGGCTTCTCCGACCACCCAGAGTGGATGGCTTAGTTGTCTCCATTCGTACTGAGCCGAATTGACTGCAATGTGCCATACACATGTTCCGCATGCCAACAGGTACCTAACAACACCCTACACCTGGTAATGTGTGCCGCTGGAAGAATAACAACAACATCTTATTTATGGTCCCAGTATTTAATTATTTTAATCAAAAGGAATGTATTTTAGATCTCTGGGGAGAAAGGGTACCAGCCCCACTTTCAGACAAATCTTAAAAATAAGTTCATGTTTGGATTTGTAACAACATTTTCTTCAGTTTGAGTACCCATCTGTCCGTAACTAGTAGTAGTCGTTTCTTTAGACCAAAAGGGTCTTTTTGGGCACCTTAGGTCCAGGATTCCGAAACCAATCGCAGACAATTTTTAAAATAAATTTAAAATTTGAAGCGAGATTCGTAGATAAATTACTCGAAAAAATTATTCAAAACTGGTTTTTAACCTTAGGTCCCTTTCTATTTTGCGCGTCACATATAGCGAATTGTAGTGAGATTTGATCAACTTTCAACAACAGAAACCAGGCCCAAAATGAAAGTATAAAGTCCATTTTATAAAACATCCCCATTAAAGCAAATACTCAAAAATGTTTACATTTCTTCAAGGTGCCTTTAGTCCCTTCAAAGAAAACTGTTTAGATGCTATCATGGGATGGAGAGTAATTCAATTTTCAGTACCTCAAAGTACTGGCCATAGACCCCATATAGCAGTTTTAACCAAGTGCATATTTAACCAAATGCGTCCTCAGTGGATTTGTCAACAAGCTGAATTGCCTCATTTACTCGTAGACAAATGAGAGTCCACGAGTGATTGTTGAGGACCGATGTATCCACAGTGAGTGACTGTTTGGCGCGGTTTATGGGCAGGAAGCGTCATCAGGACATACTTCTTCGAAAATGAGGTCGGCCAAAAGAGATGATAACGGAACTCTTGTGGCCAGAAATTGAGGATATAAACTTGGACAATATGTGGTTCCAATAGGATGTTGCCACACAGCTAAAGAATGAAGCCGTGTTATCTCACGTCATGGCGATGTTACATGGCCGCCACGATCATGTGTTTTAACACCGTTTGCCTTCTTTCTTGGGAGATATTAAAAAGAGAAAGTGTACGTCAATAAGCCAATTCCACAGCTAAAGGCACATTAACGACTTTGAATCTCCATCGAACAAACCCTTACCAGCGAAGCAATAGCGAGCATTTGACTGATATTTTCTATTACATGTAACAATGGTCTAAAATTTGACCATTAGCAAATATTCGAAACGAAAAATATCAGAGAAATCACTTTTAATTAAAACATAAAGTGTGCAGAGCACATATTAAACAAAAACGTTCTGAATTACTACGCCCGAACGTCGCCTTCACTTTTCCATGAAGTTTTTTTACAGGAGACCGAAAGGCTCACAATCACAAGATTGGCTTAGTCCGTGATCACGAGCGCACAGCGTCCTTAATACTCATTATTCCTGACAGGATTACGGGAGCGATTTTAATCCGCACGATTTACGATGGCTGCTGGTTGTCACGCAGTTAGGTAGCCATCGCGCACTGAACTCAACACACACACAACGGCTTTGAGGCGTTCCTTCTCAAGTAGCCCTTCGATAATCGCAGCTCACTGTACTTAAGAAGTCACACCCTCGCTTTAATGGGCAGTCATAAAAGCAACAGATAATCTGTCACTTCACATACAATTTAAGCGAATTTGTCAGTGATGAAGAATGTAAATTTTCGGGTTATCGGTTATACGCTACCTTCTACGAAATTTGTTAATAACCAGATGAAGATTCTCCATAGAAAACTGTTTCCGTTACACAAATCTGCACTAAGGCTTAATGCAAAATACTAATGGTTAAGCAAAGTATTATCTTGAAGTAAAACTGAAAACTTTTCTATAAAATGCATTTGTCGCTTGGAGCCAGTATTGAACATTTTTTCAGAAAATTCCGCATTTGTTACGTTGTGGAATGAGAGAGTGGGTTGAGAGTTTTACTAGCCCCTGCTGTATATACTTATAAGCAATAAACCCTCCTGACCGCGTCATCAATCTCACCACCAACAACGAAGCCTCCCATTCTCCTCAACTGCAATACTCGTAACATCAGCAGCAACTGCAACCTACTACGCATCATTTACCATTAACTCCGTACTTGCAGCAGCCTCAGCTGCCGCAATTAACACCCAACCGGCTGTAATCGTCCATGAGGTCACCACTATCATGCAGTTTAACTGCAATGGCCTCCGGAGCAGAATTTCAGAGATAACTCGATTCATGGATACACATGTAGTATGCATCGCTGCTGTCTACGAAACTAAGCTCATCTTACCCAGCAGTCACGAAGAGTTCAATATCACTCGCAAGGACCGCAGCAGAAGTAGCGGTGTGGGCTTGGCGTTCAGTACAGATCTAAGCCACTACAGTTAAGTACAGATCTAAGCCACCTGAAATTAACATTCAAGACCTATACCCAGGCATAGCGGTCAGATATGGAGGAGTGGAGATAGATTTGTACAATTTGTAAACAGCTACCCAACCGGATATCACCCTCACATAGGTGTCTTCCGTAGACCTTAGTGCCACCCACGAACTTTGGCATAATCATCTGGCTAAGGCGATGACACAGGACAACAGCCAATCTGGGGGGTGAGAAATTCCAAGTCAGGGTAATGGTACTAGGTCAGTAACGAGGGTTTTAATATACTGACCTAGTACCATCACCCTGACTTGGAATTTCTCACCCCCCAGACAATAACCCCAAAAATGTTCCACAGTGTGATCAGATAGGGATACCATAGCCGAAGCAGATCGCTGACAGTACGTTTTGCACACTGAAAGAGGATGCCCGCACCATAGTAATGGGTGACTGCACCAGCTCGCCAGACGTCAGAATTTAAGATGGGTTCAAGGACTTCACCAATCGCATGTCTAGTTCTATATCCACTCCCCTTAATGCGCGAACTGGAGAAAGGACATTTTGCGGTCTTGTCACTGCAGTAGTTGCCCGATTAATTCCGGCGACAGGGGTAGCATATATTCGTGATGATATCCATAGGACCAACCCTAGTCATGCAAGGATCAGATCGCTAGACAGCAAAGTCACCCTGTTGGCCAACTAAAGGGTGGTTAAATTTTAAGGGCCGATTTTGTCGTGCAACAGAGCAATTGTTTCGTCAGCTGTGTGGCACGTGGCACCGTCCTGTTGAAACCACATTGCGTCCACATCCATATCTTCCAATTGGGGCCATAAAAAGTTTGTTTTCATCTCACGATAGCGAATACCATTCACAGTAACTCCCTGACCGGCCTCACTTTGGAAAAAATACGTCCCGAAGATGCCGTCAGCCCATAAACCGCACCAAACAGTCACTCTTTGTGGGTGCATTGTTTTTTCGACAATCACTCTTTGATTATCATTCGCCCAAATGCGGCAATTCTACTTATTAACGAATCCACTGAGGTGAAAGTGTGCCTCAAGACCGAAGATGATTTTCTTCGAAAATTGATCATGCCATTTCTTGCCACCAAGTCTGAACAACATTAACGCATTGCTCGCTTGTGTATCTTTCCCTGTTTCAAACTGAATTAGTCTGAAATTAAGAAATATCAAATTAAATGCAGAAAAAAAACTTGACGTTTAGATGTGGTTCTCATTCAACATCGGCCCTTAAAATGTAACCGCCCTTTAGTACAGTCATGACAAGTGAATAAACCCTCTGGAGAAGAGCAACCTTAGCTCGGGAGCACACAAACTTTGGTCTACAGTAAAGTCTTTCTACAACCCGAGATAACAGGGTTGCGTACGATTTGGTGACTTAATTGTTTCGGATCCCAAAACATGCAAAAGGGCTAAGAGGACTATCATGAGAAAGGTACATGAACTCAAGCCCTGTGTTAAACTACATACCTTCATCCCGAGTGGGTTTGCAGGGGCCAATTCCAAACCATCTAAGGCTCTAGGATTCGATGACATTTCCATGCTGATGCTGAAGAATCTGGATGCAACGGAATATGAGTACTTGACAGACGTCCTTAACCTTTCGCTCGCTACCCTCATCGTACCCGAGATTTGGAAAATGAGTAGGGTAGTTCCTCTACTAAAACCAGGGATGAGAGAGGCCAGGGTTGCTCATAGCAAAGACACTTGAGCCGCTTTTTCTCCCAACATTGACGTAGCATAACAATATTGCCCACTTATCGCAAGATGCAATGTACAACAACAGCATTGGCGGCCATCACATCACGCATTTGCCACGGCCTGAATCAGGCACATCCAGGTTCACGAACGGTCCTCGTGGCTCTCAACTTGTCAAAGGCGGACGATCATGCCATTATCTTAAGAGACATAATGGAAGTCAGTCTATCGAACACCACGAAGAGAAGGCTGATAAACTGTATGTGTTGAGTTTGGACGGAATTAAACAGAAAGTACCTCAGGGTGGAGTCCCCTCACCCTATATTCTTTAATTTCTACCTGTCGAAACTACCGGCACCACCAAAAGGAGTGGAGATAATATCCTATGTCGACGACTGCAAGCTTTTGGCTGCGGGCCATTGTGACAACGTGCTAGTTTATTTACTAACTAGACTCAGGAGGTATAATATGGGTTTCATGTTCAGGTCGATGAAACACCAATACAGATCTTTAACCACCCCAAAATTTTAGGAGTGACATTTGACAGCCTCCTTATGTCCACGGCGCATACTACCGTAATCTGCATTAGGATACGTAGCTCGACATTTTGGTCTAAACATCGGAGAATCGGAGGAACGAAGCCAATAAAGAACGGAATGAAGAAGTAGAAATAGGTAATTTGGCGATATTTTATGTGTCCTACTGCTACAACAACAACCACGGGTAGTATCCCGAGTCTCCTTCGGTGGTATACAGCTGGTATTCCTTCGCATCCTGCGGGTTTTGGTGTTTTGGCTTCTTTCTTGGTAGCGCGGACAATTAATGGTAAAAAAATCAACAAACACAATTCCAACTTAAGTCGACATAGGATGTTTTAATGTGTTGCCACAGGAATAATATCTGTAATAAAATGTTGATGGTCTGTTTTTCAATTACAGCAAGCGACAACGCGTTACTTATGTTGATTATGTTAATTGCATTTTGTGACCTCAAACATTCGTGCCATCAATTGGTTTCATAAATAAATTAAACAAATTAATATCCTTCTGCCTTGCTGTGAATACTCCTCAATGGCTGATACGTCGTGGTTGATACTCGTATTGTTATGGCCATTTTCAGGTACTTACGTTCAATAAAATATATTTTATTTTATTAGAAAACAATGCACGAAACTGTTTCAAAAAAAGATGATAAATTAATAAGAAAGTGTATAAAACACGCAAGGCAATACTTAATTTGTTTATGGTAGACTTGAAAAATGTGATTTGCATGTCCTCCAGCAGCGGAAGGTATAATACGAGGGCAACCGCAAAAGTAAATGGCCTAACATAAAAAGAACAGTTTTTTTGGAATTATTATTAGTTATTTTTCAACATAATCTCTTTCCAACTCAATACACTTCATCAAACGTTTTTAAGTTTTTTAATTCCTTCCGAAAAATAAGATTTTTCAAGACCTTCAAAATATGCCTCAGTTTCAGCAATAACCTCGCTATTGGACGAAAATTTTTTGACACCGAGAAATTTTTTTAAATTTTTAAACAAGAAATAATCGGAAGGGGCTAAATTTGGACTATATGGTGGATGCGGAGCAATTTTAAATCGTAATTCGGCCAGTTTTTGTTCAGTTAAAAATGCAGTGTGTGAAGGAGCATTATCTTGATGAAAAAGAACTTTTTTTTCTAAATGCGGTCGTTTTATCTTGATTTCTTCACTCAACCGATCCAATAATGCACAATAATATTCACTATTTATATTTTTTCCTTTCTCAAGTTAATCAATAAATATTATACCCCTTACATCCCAAAATACTGTGGCCATTACTTTCCTGCTGACTTAACAGTTTTCGCCTTCTTGGGACCATTTTTACCAGCTTCTATCCATTGTTTTGACTGTTCTTTGCATTCTGGAATGTTGTGATGGATCCATGTTTCATCAACAGCTATGAATCGGCGCAAGAACTCTATTGGATTACGCTGATAAATCGCTAAAAGCTCAACAAACGCGGCACCCATCTTGCGGATAGCTTTTTCATGTGGAGTTCATCATGTAAAATACTCCAAACTTGTTTTTCGTGTATTTTAACAATACCAGCAAGTTTTCTGAGCTTTATTCGTCTATCTTTAGTCACTTCATTAAATATTTTTCTAATGTTTTCAATAGTAGTAGCAGTTTTCGGTCTTCCAGAGCGTTGTTCATCTTCCGTACTTGAACGGCCCATTTTAAATTGTTGAACCCAGGATTTCACGGTGGAGTATGATGGTGCATTATCACCATGAACATAATCCAATGCATCTTTGATTAATTGTGGCGTATCACCTTTCATATAAAAGTGTTTAATTACCGCACGAAACTCTTTATTTTCCATTTTTCAAAAATTATTAAACTTGTTTACTTCAATCACCTGTAACAAAGAAAATAATCATTAAATATTTCGGAACTTTTGACAGATTGCTTATAAAAGATTGCTTTTAAAAAACAAAAACAAAAAAAGTTGCTAGTAAAACTGAAAATGTGCCAGGCCAGTTGGTTTTGCGGTCGCCCTCGTATCTGTAATTAGTTTTCGTTAGTAGCAAGTGGCTCATTTTATTAGTAACATCTAGATATATTGATCACATTATTTATTCCGAAAAGTGCTGTAACTTTTCACTTATCCAAGATAGATAATATCGTCTTTTCATTTGAATATATAAGTAGTGGGTGGAATCAAAAAGATAGGACTAGATGATATCTTTTTAATTCCTTTGTTATTTTGAGAGTGATAGCTCTTTTCCGATTGAAATCTTGACAGAAAGTAAGCATTAAGATACACAAAGACCGAATTCTTTTTCTTACGCTGAGCTTTTCTTAACGCCGGTAGTCTGAAAGCCACTAAAATATATGTCGAAATTTTACAAGTAGTTAATTTTATCGCTTTATCGGCATTGAAAAGCCCGGACAAAAATTGTTTGAGGGATTTGATTGTTTATTTCATTTGGTATAGACAAAATCGTTGACCACGCATTTTTTTTTAAGTGCGGGAATAAAAAGAAGACATTGGGTGCCAAGTCAGGGCTGTACGGTTGATGACCCATCAATTTAATGTTTTGGCCGGTCAAAAAGGCGCTGGTTTGAGCCGAGGTGTGAGAGCTCTCGTTGTTATGGTGCAAAATGATTCGTCTCCTCTTGTTGGTTTTTTGAATTTCTCCGAATACTTCAGGCAAACAAATTGTGGTGTACCACTCAGAATTGACCGTCCTACGTTGTTCAAGCGAAACAGTCGCCACATGACCAGTTTTGCCGAAGAAACAGGCGACCATTTGCTTCGAAGTGCTTCTTCCACGTACAACTTTCGTTGGATTTGGCGCGTCTTCGAAGACTCACACGGTCGATTGCTGTTTTGTTTCGGGCTCATATGCATAGATCCATGATTCGTCACCTGTGACGATCTTACAAACGTCTTTTGAAGCACCGAGATCGTATTTTTTTAAAATTTCTATGCACCAATAGATATGAGCCTTTTTTGAGCGATTGTCAAATTGTGCGGGATCCAACGAGAACAAACCTTTTTTACGGCCAGGTGTTCATGCAAAATCGAATGTATGCTGGTGGAAGATATGTTCAAGGATGCCTCTTTTCACGGTTGCCAAAGTAACTTTTCAGTATTTTAGTGGGCCGCCGTCATAGACAATTTTCTGCGCCGCATTTTCTACCTCGTGAATGCAGGTGACTTTACTAGTAAGAGATTGCACTGTAAGCCATATAGTTGGTAAGCCATACAGTAGCTCACAGTGCGGCAATAAACTGTACGTCTAATTTTTGATATTTCCTCTGGCCTTTGCGCTATGTCCCACACCATCGATATAGAGTAGCTGCCGGCCATCGACTGATATTCTACTCACCACAAGTCTAGATGTTTGATATCTGTAAAAACTTGTCTTCCTCAATAAAATGTATATTCACAGAAAACGAAGAAGGAAATGTAAAGGGTAGTTAAATTTTAAGGGCTGATGTTGATTTTGAATAAAACACAAATTATTTAGAAAATTATTGTCATTTCTTTTCATTATGATAATATTGGTATGGTTCAATTTTGTATGGCACAAAAATCGGCCAAATGGACGCCGCGACCTCGGCGGCACACCTCCGCCCGATGGTCCAAATTTTCGATGACGCTGAGGCATAATTGAGGTTCTATGCCGTTAATGTGCCGAATTATCTCAATCTTTAGCTCTTGAAATGTTGCTGGCTTATCGACGTAAACCCTTTCTTCCAAATAACCCCAAAGAAATAAGTCCAACGCTGTCAAATCTCATGATCTTGGCGGCCAATTAACATCGCCACCACGTGAGATAACACGGACATTGAATTTGTCGCGCAAATGAGCCATTGTTTCGTTAGCTGTGTAGTGAGTGGCACCGTCCTGTTGAAACCACAAATCGTCCACATCCATATCTTCCAATTCGGGCCATGAAAAGTTCGTTATCATCTCACGATAGCGAACACCATTTACAGTAACTGTTTGACCGCACTCATTTTGGAAAAAATACGGTCCGATGATGCCGCCATCCCATAAACCGCAACAAACAGACACTCTTTGTGGGTGCATTGTTTTTTCGACTATCACTCTTGGATTATCATTCGCCCAAATGTGGCAGTTCTGCTTATTGACGAATCCACTGAGGTGAAAATGTGCCTAATCACTGAAGATGATTTTCTTCGAAAATTGATCATCCACTGTTGCCGTTTCTTGCCACCAGCCTTAATAACTTTAACGCGTTGCTCGCTTGTGTATCTTTCCATGGTTCAAACTGAGTTAGTCTGAAATTGAGAAATATCAAATGAAATGCCCAAAAATAACCTGACGTTTAGGTGAGGTTCACATTCATCATCGGCCCTTAAAATTTAACCACCCTTATTTACATAGTATTGAATTTTATTTTCAATATCGATTTTCACCTCCGATTAATTGATGAAGCAAATCGAAATAGGATTAGTTGATAGGTTAGTCAAAAGTCGGTTCTGCGTAGTTTAACAAATAATAGTTTCAGCAGGATAGGACGCTTTGCCCCACACCCCATGCCCCAATTGGTCTTTGGCTGCTGTTAGACTTTTTGTGGTGTACCGTGAAGGACCGTTATTGTGCTAAAATCCCTTATCGATGCAGGCCCTTAAGGCAAATATCGAGCAAGTCATTTGTGAGCTTAACCCCTAAACCGTCGACAAGGTCACGGAAAATAGGGTTAAAGGGATGCGCTTTTGCGATGCCATCCGTAAATTATGGGAATTTTTGCTCTTTCGAATAAACCAATATGCCGAAAATAATAATATTTGTTCATTATTAAAAATAGTTGTTTAGGAAATATTGTTGTCGGTATCTTACATATGCTAGCAGATTCAGCTGTACTTTCTGCTAATAGACAAGAAGAAAAGTTATCACTAAAAAATGTACAGAATCTTACTCATTCGCACTACCAACTGGAGACTCTCGCAAAAAAAACACAGTTCCCAAATATTTATTCAAGGGGGTGAACTTTTGAATATCAAGTTCATGCAAAAATTTATCATTGTTTTGTTTTTTTTTTTATCAAAATATCAAAACACATTCAATAACATCCCAGATAAGTGTTAATTGTTTGTTTGTCGTGTTATTGCCACCGCGATAAATGCGAATGTAGGTGAGTGAAAGAAAAACGCAGGTTTCGGTTTTTGCGATAATAGTTTTGCGCAATATTTACATTTGTTTTCACATTTGAAAACACGAGCAAATAAATGGAAACACACACTGGGTTTAAGAGTCATACTGAACTAGCTTAACTTAAGCTAACTATATACACTTAAGGTGATAAGAACAAGCAAATTGATAATATGACAATTTGCTGCTCGTGCTAATTACGAGTGTGGACGCACAAAATGAAATATGTATGACCGAGATATATAAGTTCAGCCATGCTACCGAATGTCATAATACTCGTACTATCTATTGCTACTGCTTTATCATCTCCAGGTTCATACTCCATTTTAGGGTGGTAATGTCCAGCCTCTTGGTATAGTTGAATAAAGATAAATTCTTGCCGAGCTGTAGTTTGCAAAAGAAAACACCTTGTGAAAATATTAATGAAAAATCTGAGGCGGATTTAATGGTTTTTACCATTAACCAATCCTATCTTCTTCAGTAGTGCTTCGAATTTTTTATGGCCTTTTTTAAACCTCAAAACAGCAAAGTGGACAAATTAAGTTCGACCGAGTCAAGGTATACATACGCTCCATCAAGGAATGCGGCACATAGAATCATAGTTTGTACAGTCAAGGGTGCAGCATTAACATTTTTAAATGACAAGTCCATTGCCCAATAAAGAATTGCATATATTTTAAATTTTGTAACAATCGGTCTATTAATTAAGCAAATACCATGATTTGTTTCACTTGATATGTCTCTTTTAATACTAATATCTTGTGTAAAAAACCTCGTTGTAAAAAAGTCCCCGGGCCCGGATAGTATTTCGGCACTTAACTTATCCTTTGTTAGTGCCCTTCAACGCTAGCTCGTCGATTAGAGCCCTCTCAGAGCGTTGGAAGTTTACAAAGGTCCAGCCGATTGATAAAAAGGCAGAAGGCAATAGTCCTGCAAATTATCGGCCAATTGAGATTTGCTTTGCGCCACCATCTTGTGAGGTATGTAAAGTCCAACTACTGACTGTAATCGACAGACAGCATGGATTCCGATAAAATCGCTCTTTGGGAAACCAGTTGGCGTTCCTTTCAGTGCGTTTGGTCAGAGTAAGGTCGTGGCTCTGGATATATCCAAGGTCTTTAATAGAGTCTGACACGGTGTTCTCGTATCAAAGCTCACCGCTTTTGCTGTCAGTAATACCTTTGCTTGATTAATATCGAGATTTCACAGAGATTGCACTATACGAGTTTTTGTAGGTACATATAGGTTGAACGCGGGTGTGCAACAGGGTTCTGTACTTTATCTCTCATCTATTTCATATTTTTAGTGACGATATTTTGGGTCAGACCGTTTATCTTTTCTACTCATTCACGAGTGATAATTCATATCCATTTAAACGTAGGGCTAGTCTTCAACACATTGAAGGCAAAAGGCGAATTAGACACTTGACCATTTCTGTGTGTCGCGGGCATGAAAATACAATGGGACGCTTGTTAAGCGAGACATGTATTTGAAGTGTCGAAATAGGCTCTTATGTGTGTCGGCATTCTGAAGCGGCGCAAGAAATATGTCACTTTATTTACATCATCCGGCCCAAGTTGGAATAGTACAACTGCACATGCAGAAATTACAAAACCATTCTTGGAGCTACTTGACAGTTTTTTTCGTAATTTTCTCAAGTCCGCTGAACTGCATCGGCAAACTTTCTTTTATTAAGAGTGTCTTTCTCTCTGTACGTCTTAGCTTGACATTAAATTACAATTGTTAGCCGATCTTCATAAAAATTGGCCGAAGTATGTTATTTGGACCAAGAAAGGACGCTATTGAAAAGAACGGTTCAGTTTTAGATATAGCTCCCATATAGGTATGTTCATCCGGTTATATGTCTTTAGCTCTAGAAGCAACATATTAATCCAATTTTAATGAAATTTGGCACACGTTAGTTTTTGGACCAGTAAAGAATTGAAGAAAATCGGTTCAGATAAAGGTATAGCACCCACATATATGTCCATCCGATTTTTCTGTTTTAAGCTCAAGAAGCCACATCTTACATCCCATCTTAATGATATTCATAGCACGAGTAAGCTTTTTTGAAGGGCGTTGCTGAAAAATTGAAGGAAATTGGTTCAGATGTAGATATAGCTTCCATGTGTTCATCCGATTTAATGTCTTTAGCTCTCAAAGCCACATTAAACATTCAATATTGATAAAAGTTCCTTGTGCCAAGGACGGGCGTTGTTGAAATTGATGAAAATCGGTCCTACATACGTATATTTTCAAATGTTTTTACCAAAAACCATGAAATTTCCCCAATTATTTTAAATATGACTTTAGTTTTTAAATCTGGGTAAGTTGGGTCCAAAAACTAATTTTAAGTTGGCTTTTTTGAACATCCAGTAATGTAGTGTTTTTAAAAACTTTTATTATTTTTCTAGATAATAATATAGTTTTAACCATATGTAAAGGAACTGTTTTTTTTATATAAAAAAGATCTAATTTAGAATATGGGCTGGAATTGTTATGGGGATATACATCCATCAATAACAATACATGGACCAATATGGAGCAATTTCACAGTGGTAAGCACCTGGTCCCTCATAATAAAACGTGTTGAAGATCGGGCCCCATGTGTTGCTTCTGGAGTGTCAACATTGCAATTCATTTTTATCAGTGCTAAATTACAACATTTACTGATATCGGCCAAATTTAATAGGGTTTATCCTTGGCCAAAACATATGAATGTCTAATGATTCGGCTCGATAATGTACACAGAAGATAGCCGTGTCAACCGTTTAGGTACATCTCTAAAAGTATCAAATTCATGGTCATATCATTTTGCATTTTTTTAATACAATTATAAAAAGGCGGTTGTCAATTAAGCATTTGTTTCTTTTTTGTTTTAAACAATAGAAGTGTTCGTTTAGGGTTAAACTAGCTATTGTATGGAAGTTACTTGCTAATCAAGCGTGTTAGCTTCAAGTCGCTTAAGAGTTTCTAGACTTACATTTTTACAAAAACGTAACATGGCTCTCCCAGATTAATAGAAGCATATGTGATTTTGTTGGTTATACTTAAAAGAGTCATACAACAAGAGCTCTTATCGTCGAATTCGTATCGGAGGCGTGTAGTCTAGTTGGGGTCAGAGAATATTTTAATCAACTGGCAGTTCAAAGATTTGTCACAATTGTAAAATGTGAAAGTTTAGTTTATTTTAATCAACTGGCAGTTCAAAGATGTCACAATTGTAAAATGTGAAAGTTTAGCAATTAATTGTTTAAATATATTTTATTGAATATTTTATTACAATTTCAGTTGTTTATTCGAAGTGTTTTTGTGCCGCTCTTAATAAGACTGGATAGCAAAGTCGCAATTGTTGAGTCATTTTTTTAACAAATTTGTCACTTCTTTTTGTGTCTACTTGTATAGAAAAAGTCCAAAGGGACATACTAGAATTTTAAAAAAAAAATATTAGCTATGTGGTAAAATTAATTTGTTGTAGAAATTTTAGTACTTATCCTTGATAACTCACGAGTATAAGCCTCTATGCAGTCGAAGTGCTAAAACAGCTACTACAAATTATTTTTCTAAATAAAGAATTCAGAATCGAATACAGCAGAGTTTTTCTATAGACATAATCAAAATTGGCACTTTTTTTGTTAACAAATGCCTTAACTTTTGCGAGACTCAACCTTAAACACTACTTTTGTCAGCCTTGCTCTTGTTTACTGCTATATTAATGCCAATGTCTTTAATGTTGCCAGATTATCAGATTGCAAACTAACTGGGAAACTATGCTAGTATGCCCAAAGGAACACGGCTAATGTTTTCATGTGGTCGTGACCAAAGCGTGAACGCAAACTTTACCATTTAACCTCTATCAACAAAATAACTTCTTGCGAGGTAGATAATGATAGTTTCCACATCAATGCGCTTAATGTGTCTTTTGGATTTCATCAAAATTTAATCACATCATTTGATATAGCTATAAAACAAACCTAGTGGCTTAAGTTTCGTTTTGCTGGGTTACAGCAAGCCTGCCAGATTTACATACATCTCTGAACCTCCATTTCAACTCCTTTGTTGACGCATAATATTGAGCGAATCTTTGTTGTAGTCATTATGCTACAGCCCTTTAAAAACATGCCTGTTTTTGACCAAGTTTGTCTCATGTGCAAGCAACGCCCCAAAACATATTTAGTTTAAGGATTAGCAAAATTTCTGCTCTTAGTTCGGTAAGACCAAAACTAGGGAAATATGGACCATTCTCGGTCAGAGCTGAAATAATAAACAAACTTTCATCGAGATCGGCTTATATTTGCGGTATACACTTTGATTGACTTACACGACTGAGTAGGTCTTTATATTTTAATGAGTCGATTTTAAAAGAAATAAATGCATACCTGATATTTATTTTCGGCAACGCAACAACATAAAAAGTCGACCGGGCAGCTGTCAGATCGGTTTTATTTTGCATGAATTCGCAAAATAGGTTTTCGGTCAAAATCTTTTAATTCCCTCGAGACAAAACTTATTTGGCAGTTTATTAACTAATCAGTGAAAAACTACTAATAAATGAAACAGATACAACCACTGAGCAGTCACACGGACAACGCTCGCCAACTACTCTAATCTAAAGGAAAACAACACATGGCACAACTTTAAAATTAAAAAGACTAAATGCCCATTTAGTCTCGACGGTTGACGGTGGACGGTTGACGGTAGGCAATCAGCTATTTCAGTTGAGGGTTGCATTTTGCATGTGTTAGAGGGAGATAACTACAGTTTGACGGTTGACGACGGTAGACTTCTGCAGGTTGCAGAATCTACCGTCAACCGTCAACCGTCGAGACTAAATGGGCCTTAACAGAAACAAGTGCACGAGTGAAAATAACGCATTGTTGTTAGTTTCAGGCGGTGTACTTATACCTCACTGGGGACCTACACACACAGGGTAGGGTACATGTTCCATCCGACGGTGCCTTATCATATGAGATACGAATGATATTTGCAAAGTATGCATTTGTATGTGTATCTACATTCATGAATCTACACTTTAACAAATGACTACACCTACAACTTCCCAGCAGGGGAGTTAACAAGGCCTTCAAAAATCATATACGCACTCCAGTTTGTTTTACACCGATCGCTTGCCTTTTTAATCAGTATAAAATAAATAAATAACAGGTTGTATTGTACTGGCAGCTTGTATCGTAGTGACATATTGAATCCAACTGACTGGAATGGTAAAGTGGTGTAGGGTATGACCTAGTCAGCTCAGCCTGACTGTACGCTGTTTTCTATTTTGTAGTTATAAATACATTTTCTATACCTTTTGAACGGCCTTGAAATAAAGAAAGTGGCAATCTAACGCCTGCAAACGAAGTCCTGCTAAAAGGTCAGTTCGGTGCGTTATCATGATATTTGCCAAATACGCGCATGTATTTGTACCCTATATTCGAACATATGCTGTATTTCCAATTTTGCCTGTATTTCCTTCTTTTTTGCTTCCTAATAAATGCGTAGGTGTACGCATCTTCTCTCGCTTTTGAACATACGACGTCCGTTTATCAAAGTAAGAGGGGACCCACCGTGTTTCCTAAAGTGCAGGTTTTGTCTTATCACTGGATGTAGCGTGTCTCAGTTGTTCATGATCGCAGCACAAAGCATTTAATTTTGCGGCTTGTCACCTACAAAGCTATGTTGTAAGTACCCAAGAATGTATAAAAAAAATTTACGAGGTTGGATTAGAAATTTTCGGAAAACAAGAAAGTGTAAAGAAGACTCGCAATAGATATACGCAACAAACTTTTAAAGGGGAGTTTCTTTGGTTGACGTATAGAGCGAAAAGAAATTAAATTGGTACGGACATTTGTGTGGTTCAATAAATAAACCGATATTGTAAAAATTTGTTAAAAAATTTTAAAATTTTAAATTTGAATTGGCTGTAGAAAAAAGTAATAAAATAAAAGTTAAAAAAATAAAACCAGAAACTTGAAAAAATTATCAAGTTTCTGGTTTTATTGAAAAGTTTTAACTCTGTCATTTATTAATGGAACACTATATCATTTATATGACTACCACAACTACAAATTTTTCAGTACATTTTTGATTGTTTCGGGTCGAATCTCTTCAATGTCAACTTCGATTTTATGTTTCAACGCTTCACTTATCTCTGAATTCTTAGCGTAACATTTATGGCTTCCCACAGAAAATGATCCAAAGGCTCAAATCACAGCAGGCGGCGATTGACATCACAATTTAGGCTGATCATTTGCTTTTCAACAGTGCATGAAATATCGATAGATGCGTTGGCTGGTGTAACATGCGGCCCCGTCTTGTTAAAACCACAAGTCGTTCATGTCATTCTTGAATTTTTGGAAACAAAAATTCGTCGAGCATGGCGCGGTAACGCTCAGCGTTGAGGGTAAGGGCGGATCCTTGCTAATTTTAGAAAAAAAAATGCAAATGATGCCGCCAGCCCAAAATGCACACCAAACAGTGACTCTTTGTGGATGCATTGGCTTCTCAATAGTCAAGTGTGAGATGAAAATGAGATTCATCTAAAAACTTTTTCGGTATAATTCTTCATTTCCTCCATCGGATGGTGCCCCATTATTAAATGACAAAGTTCAACCTTTCTAATAAAACCAGAAATTTGAAATAGTTATCAGTACTTATTTGTACATACGATGATAAATGAGATAGGTGAAATGGTACAAAAAAAGGGCAGAAAGGCACCAATTTTGTATATCTTTAACAAACCTGTGGTACAATGTACTCGTATTATGACGTTGTGCTAATGTTTGTAGCATCTTAAAGGCAAGGAGACATACCCGAATCGATTCAGAAGCCAAGAACTAACTCATTGATATTGGTCTCTGTAGGGCCATGTTTTGATTTCATACTAAGGTATTTTCCGGCTTCAGTCTCTCCACATATTACATTCAATTCTAACTAAATTTTGTGCGAAGTGTTACAAGTAACTATAACCAATAACAAACTCTGAATAAATTGAAGGTCCATATTTTCGAATTACCCCGCATAAAGGTTCCTGCTGATTTAAGATCCTGCTGTTAGAAGCCAAATATTAAATCCGCATGATACGTTAGATCATATCGTTCCATGTTCTTTTTTATCCTCCATGCAAAGGTATTTCTCGATTTAAGGCCCAGCATTTCCACAAGTCACATTCTTCACCCCATTATGCTAAAATTTAGTATAGTGCGTTTAGGAGATATATTATCAGTCCTACTAATATTGGTCTACATCGGTCCACTTTTCATATTGCCCCCATATAAACCCCCATAATGATCACCATCAAATTAAGCATAGGGCTTTGTGAGCGATTTTTACCAAACCTACCGAAGCTCGACCACATTGGTAATTCGTTTGATTTAGCCCTGCCGATCTACGTAATAACAGGTGATCAATCTAGAGGTATCTTTTAATAGGTTTTTTCACAGATTACGTGTAAGTTAAACATTATTTTTGTTTTTGCTTTTCAGTATTGTTTGTCATTTCATCATGGAAAGACCAGATAAGATTTAAGTTTTGAAGTCAACGCCATATGGGTCGAAATGCTCGAACGAATCGTCCAAAATTGGACCCTCAGAATGCAATCCCAGTTGCGGCTAACATTTGAAGGACTTGTATTCAAGAAATAAATGGCGTAAAATGTGCTTTTGAATGAACAATAAAAATTCCACACTTTATGTAACGATTTTTTTTATTTTTTTTTTTAAAAATACCTCCAGAGAACTGCACATAGTGCCTATGACTAATTTTGGTGAAAATTTACCATTACGGTCTATATAGCTCTTTACGAAATATGTTTTTAGAAGTTACATATTCCGACTGACCTTGCTGAATTTCCGGATAGATGCGTGGATTCTTCCAAGTAGCAAAGTGATTTTTAAGCGTTGTAATAAAATCTATAATTGTGGTCGATTAGACGGCCACTCGACTAAGACAAATTTTACATACTTAATAGAGAATTACTTTGGGAACATAGTCTCAATACATTCTTAAAACTTAGTTTTTGTTTTTGCCACTTTCGATTATAATGTCGTTTCTATCCTGACTGAAAAGTATACTTTTTGTTTACAAAAGACTTATCTATGGCGTTTTTGCTAGCAAGTTGTCGAGGCTTCCTGCAAAAACTGCACGTTTATTTACGTATTTTCTTTTTAATTCAATTCAATGAATTTTGTGTTGTTTTAGATTCGTTACTATTATTTGGGAGCGTGAGTATTAATTAAGTCAAGCAAAACAAAATTTTGAAATACGTTCAAAATGTTTTACTCATTTTGTGCACATGGTTAATTTTTGAATCTGAAAACAGTATTAAATGAGATTCAGGGCGCCATGGTACTTTTGCAAGTCATAAAGTATAGGAAAAAAGATTCAAAGTATCAACTTTATCATCCCTGTCCTGTACCAAAAACACATTATTCGATAACAAAAATCATATGTTTGGCACTTGCCACTTACTTTCTAACACACACGCAGGGAAAAAACATGGTTACTACATGGTCACGGCAATAATAATATGTTTTCCGCAATAAAAGTATGATCGTCGCAACCATAGCATTGTTAACTGAATTTATTTTTGACAATAGTATAATTGCTGCAATATTAGTATCGTTGAAATGTAACAATAGCATTATTGCCAAATTTAAAAATGAAAATATAATTATAGCAACAATATTAATATGGTTGGTGCGACAAAATTATTGTGTTTGGCGTTTTATGTTAACAACAATATGAGCAATCATACTGTGTAATTGTATTTTTTTCATTTAAATATGCTTTTAAGAAAACATGTTATTGGTACGGATCTAACGCAATAATAGTACTTTCGAAATTAATATTTTTTAAACAAGCTGCTTTGGCTTTGTTTAACTGAAATTTTTTAATAAAAACGCTTACGATTATTTAAACTTTTTTTCTACTGCGAAATAAATCACTCCTATTATTTTGAATTTAATGAGTTTTTGAATAATTTTCATAATGCAAATCTATTTGTGACAACTTAAACCAATTCTAATAAATAATATGGGGGATCAAATCTATTGTCGAAAACTTAAACAAATTCTAATAAATTATATTTGGAATCATAGTATAATTATGTGTTGAATCATACTATGGTTGTGAGGATCATACTATGGTTGCATATGAAACATACTATGGTTGTGAGGATCATACTATGGTTGTGGATATCATAGTATGGTTGAGTGTGAATAATACTATGGTTGTGGGGATCAAAGTATGATTATGTGTGAATCATACTATTGTTGTGAGGATCATAGTATGCTTGTATTTGAATTATACTATTGTTGTGAGGATCATAATATTGTTGTACCACAACCATATACCCAACAATAGTATTATCCTCTTCGAATATTGTCACCACAACCATACTTTTTTTCTGCGTGCAGTTGCATTGATTTAAATGATTTCAATCGAACAGTCCTTCCTAATAAGCGTGAAATGGTAAACATCTCATACAGACAGAAATGAGAAATTCGTGAATAAAACGAATCTGTGAAATGGATCGTACGGGCATAAAAACAGACAACTCGTTCAACAAACAAAGTAGTTTGAAAACATTTCTTGAGTAAGGTCTGAAACTTTCCAGCCCACTCTCGTGCATTGCGAGCGGTAGTAGTTTTTATTTGTAGCCAGTTTTAGAACAATAATAAATAATACAAAATACATATAATAACAAAAACTCATGAATTTACGACTACATAAGCATGTAAGTTTGTGCATACATATTGCAATGCATGTGTATAAATTAAGTGCATACATACAGTGATAGACAAACGTTTTCGCACATATCGACAATTGGATGCAAATGACCTCTACGGAGTTTGTGGCTTATACGCGCTGTTTTCTTTTTGGAATTTTCCATGATCTTATTTAGAATTTGGCGGAACGCTTTCGGAAGGCCACGAGATAAATTACAATGTAATATTAGTCTGTATAACACGAGGACCCTGTAGCCTAAATTAAATGAAAAGTTATATTCAAGCTATAAGGAGCTAGACTGTTTGAGGACCTCGATTTGGAGTACCTAATTAAGGGAGCATGCATAAGTGACCAAAGGGTATGCCTGATATTCCAGGTATAACTGCCCATACACTTACTGAGCAAGGACGATTGAACTGTCGAACTTCTGGCACACGGACGTTTGTCAGTTGTAACATGTGTGTTTAAAGGTGTCATTCTGTGTAATAGAAAAGTTGCAGAGTGGATCTGCTCGCCACTAATACACTCGTAATCTCTGGCAGCCAAACGCGCATCTCACATTTAGGATATGCCTTAACAGAACGGCTCACATCCACCCTTTTTTGGATTTCGACCACTGAGAGTGGGAGTACGCGACAAATTACTAGCATAATTGATTGTGTCCATCATGACGGGACACTTTCTGATTGGATATCCAGCAATGAGAAAGTATCCCGTCCTTTATAAGGTCCCATTTTTTTCTCGAGAAACGACAGCTCCATAAATGGCATTGCTGGATATCCAATCAGAAAGTGTCCCGTCATGTACAAAACAATGGCACCTTTGCGCGAGAAATTCAATAGCCATGTTATCACAAGTCGTGGCGATGTTAATTGACCGCCACGACCATGTGATTTAACACCGCTGGACTTTTTTCTTTATGGATATTTTAAGAAAAAGTGTACGTTAATAAGCCAAGAACAATTCAAGAGCTAAATGCGATAATTCGGTACATTAACGACATGGAACCTCCATTATGTCTCAGAGTCATTATGGACCATCGGATAGAGGTATTCCACCGAAGCCGTGGCGAGCATTTGGCCGATATTTTTTTCACGCATAATTGCAATAGATTCTTCTATCGAAATGTATAGTATTAAGATATTTCTCTGAATTTTTTTTATTTAATTTTCGGTCAAAAAATCGTTTAGCCCATATTTTCTTACACATGCTGTTATATCTGTGTTCCAAAACCTGATTAGGCGCAACAATAAGGAAATGGGGTAGGATCTGGGTGGATTTAACATCTTAAATTCAAATCGGCTGTAAAAATTCTGATAACTTTTTTAAATTTCTGGTTTTATTGGAAAGGTTGAACATTGTCATTTAATAATGGAACACAATATCTTTTATATGATTACCACAGCTGGCTCTGCTGTACCTCATTCTATCAACCCGAATTTTCAGTACATTTTCGATAGTTTCGGGTCGAACTTCTTCAATAGAAATTTCGATTTCATGTTTCCGAATGCTTGTGTAACATTTATCTTTTATGTTTCCCCTCAGAAAATTATCAAAAGGGTTCAAATCATAGCTTCGGCTGATTATTTGATTGAAAAAAATTATGCCTAAAATATAGATAGTTGCGTTGAATGTGTGACATGTGGCCCTGTCTTGTTGAAACCAAATGTCTTCCATGTCATTATCTTAAATTTTTGGAAATAAAAACTCGTTGAGCATGGCGTGGTAACGCTCACCGTTGGCAGTAACGACGGCGCCTTGCTCATTTTCGAAGAAACATGGCCAATGATGCCGCCAGCCCAAAATTCTCTCCAAACAGTGACTCGTTGTGGATGCGTTAGCTTCTCAATAGTCGATTTTTCGGTTAAATTCTCCAACTACAGCAAAACTATCTTCAGACCATTGGGCGAAGCTAAAACGCATCGGCAGACCAGGTTCAACCTTTTCTATAAAACCAGAAACATGAAAAATTATCAGTATTTTTTTTTTACAGACGATTCAAATTTTTAATGGCCCATCCTATATGCAGTTTTTTGTTTTGTGAATTTCACAAGTCCGCTGCCACCGCTCTGGTTTAAATGTCATAAAAAACGTATCTTCAGTTTAGAAATTTGCAATACAGTTACGAGTACAAAGCTCAAGCTAATAATTAATTTATTTTTTCATAAGAGGGGCCACTTTTTACGTGATGTCCAAAAAGCAATTCAGTTCTACTGACCGAATTCCAACGCTATGTGTTAAATCAACAAGCGAAAATCATTGTGCGAAATCTTTTATCCGCCACTGTGTGTATGCGTTCTTCTAATGTAAATAAAATTCGGTTGGTTTCAGCATTGCAACAATGTTGCTGTCATAAATTGCATGATGTGTCGCCGATCGCCAGAGTGCGTGCGTCTGATATGTACATGAAATAAGTGACAGATAAGTGATGCATGCGCGAGTGAACGAAATGAAATGGTGGTGGCATTATTGTGATGTTTGATTGACATAGAAAATATTTGCAATTGCGTGAATGTGTATTCAAGAGCCATTTTTTGTAGGTACAACTTTATTTCTCGGGGCGTTCGATTAAAAACACAATGAAAACGATTCGAGGAGTTGCGAACGGAGTCAACTCGCACTGCGGTATGTTTATGTACACTTGGAGTAAGTAGACAGGCCTATTTGCAATTAATTTGTTTTAATTATCACAGTATTAATCAATGTGGCGGCGGTACGGCCTGTGCCAATGTTTACACTAACGTTTACTAAGTAATGTTAATTTGAAGTATAGAGTCCGTTAGATATAGAACATTCATCCATCGTGATAATTTGGCGCAAAGCTTTTCGTTACTCAGAGTAAAATTTTTTCCGCCTCTGTTTCGAAAATACTTCAATAGACTTGATTTATTTGACAAGCTAAAAATATGTCGTATGATAATTTTTTTTTACAGTTAATTAAGCGGGGTTGGGTTTTCAATGTCAGCTTATTTTTGTGGCAAAGAGCGACAAAAAGTTATTTAGTTGACAGTGGATGCTACTGCCACATAAGTTTTAATATTGATTTTGAATATTTTCTGGGCAGCCTTTTTATGACAAAGTGCCAAAAATGTGCTGCTATCATGCATTTTAAACATTACTTACTAATTTAAAATCCTTAAAAACAAGTAGAAACTTCTTCGTGAGCTGTGCCGATACATTTCTTTTACTCACTGACCGAGACGTACTTTTACAGCCGGCTCAGAACGGCTAGTTAAATTTATAGAAAACGTTTTTACATGGCTTAGAGATTTATCTATTACTCTTAAAGTCGCCGGCGTTTACGAAGTGGAAAACTGCCGCTGAAAAATTGAACCTGGGTTGACTGACACGACAGTCGTAAATACTGCCATCACACGATGGAGGACATTTTGAGTATTACTAATATTAATAATATTACTAAAAACATATTACAAAGAAGCAAATAAAGTAAATGGACGAAAAAAGTATGTATTGGACAAAATTGATTGTCAAACTTATGTGTGCGTTGAAAGGTGTCGTCCGATTAAGATGAGGATGAACTAAAGGAAAAAATTATATCCATGTCTTTTTTAATGCCTTCATATATAGAGGCAAAAATATCAAAGACTTGTTTAAAACGCTGAAAGTTCTTTATTTGCAAACACTATAGCATATCTGTCAAATAGCTTATTATAAGACAATTTAATATTTTTTGCAATGAAAATTACTTTAAATACCACATAAGTTTGACAAGAAATTTTGCTTAATACATTATTTTTTCGTTTATTTTTCTTTTCCACTGTAGTGTGCTTTTTCTTTTGGAAACATTCAAAATGACTGATAGCATCATACTTTGGATCTATGGCAAAAACACAGGCTGCCTAAACAACATTAACACTGACATTTACAAAAACTTTACGCTTTCCAACACCTTACCGCTCTTAGCGGCAAAATGAAACGAAAGTTGGAGAAACCATTAAAACAACGGGAACGACAACAAATCTTATACAGAAAAAAACTAGCGAATTTTTTAGCTTGTCAAAAAAAAACACTCCTATATTTCAAATAAAACACTTCTAATATCTTTAAAAATGTGCTTAACTAATGAATAAGATTTTTTTTAAATTAAATGTAAATCTCTGTTTTTTACGCGTTCATTTTTGTATTTTAATATGAGTTTCAATAAACATGAGTTTAGTTGTAACGTTTCGATGTTTGTTTTCCATAAATAACCGACAGTCTTCTTTTAATACTCGTAATAAGAAAAAAGAGGCAAATATGCTTAGTGGTGTTAAATTCAACAATTATTAACGTCGTTAGGCCAAACAAATGCGGAACCTTATATACCATCTACCGTAACTACACTCAAAAAAGTGACCCCTTTTTGGCCCATTCGGTTCCCACCCTTATCACAGCCAAAATTTTAAAATAACTCCATATTTGGATTTGTAGCAAAATGTGCTTTTTTTAAGGACCAAACTATACAGTACATTTTTAGGCCCTACGAGACGCATCGAACAACAATTATGCCCTTTTTGTGGTATTTCTAACGTTTATCTAAAAAACAAAAACATTAATGATGGAATGGGCGAGTCAAACGTTTAGCGACCGATCTCTTTTCTATCAGGTTGTGTTTCCCTCCATACTAACATTAAATATAACTAATTGTATCGTCATATCGGTATTAGCTCGTGAAATATAGCCTTTCACCGTTGAGGGTTGTTTAAAAAGCTTATACTTGATTTTATTACGTAAACATTTTTAACGATCGTCCATTAATTTGACCTATATATTTTCAAGGGGGCGTGCCAATGTTCACTCTTTGACCGGGATGTTTTTCCATACCAATATATCATCGTTATATCCCTAGTAGTTCATAAAATTACCTCTATGTTCAGGATTGTGTGGACGGTGCCACGCCTCTTTTACAATTTTAGTATACCATAGTCTATAATATTTTCCTAGTCTTTGATTTCATGCACAAAATTTTATAGTTTTATGCGAATTATATATACAAAATAACAGACATACAGACAGTTTCATTGAAATTAGTTTTTTTATTTAAAACAAACATAAAAACAAACTTAAAAAATATTCAAATTCAATTCAAATCAATAAGTGTTTAATTATACATTTGAACATATGTATGCAGTTACTTAAAGCGTAAAATAAGTTTGTTAAAAAATCAGTCATTAAACATTGGCGTGTTTTATTTTGTAGTTGCTTTTCTACCACCTTTTCTTGAATAGACCTCAATAAAAGTGGGTTTTGGAAATTTTAATATTGTTTTCAACAGAAAAATTTGCCTTTCGTACTATTGGAAACTCTCGAAAACGAAAGTACGTACTATTGGACGTCCACTGTATCATCCTTATATCTCAAATAGCTCATGAGATATTGCATTTTTAATATCAAGATTGATGGGTTTTCCAAAGTATGACCTTGTCCTTGTCAGTGTAAAATGTTTACCTCTTGACCGATGTGGACCATTTTCAATACCAACCGTTTCAGCCAATCAACACACATGTTTCTGCAAAATGTCTGCCACCCAGCTGCATAAGAGTTTTCTTTCCACAGGCAGTAGTTTTTGATTTCCACAGGCAGACAGACGTACATGGCTAGATCAGCTTAGACTAGATTATTTGACAACGATACAAAATATATTAATTTTATGGGTTCTCCGACCAGTATTTCGATGTGTTGGAAACGGTATGGCAAAGTATTCAACGTATTTAACATTTGAGTTTTTTGTACTATAGTCCGGACATTTCAGAGACCCGGAAAAAGAACAAAACTTTTCCAGTCCGGGTTAGAAAGGTAATAATGTACGTATATATTTCACACGTTCGGTGACAAATAAAAACATTTAAATTAAAAAAAAATAGTTATTTGCAATCATAGTCACCTGCATGTGTATAAACCGATCGTCTGTGAAACCAACGTCTACAGTCTGCTCGTTAATGAACAGCTGTCTTCAAAATGTAACAATCACCGCTGTTAACTAACAGTTGCGGAAGCGGAAATTAGACACAGTAAATTTCAAACTCAAACGAACACAACCGAAACAACGAAGCTCTGCAGCATGAATCAAACTAAACAACCCTTCTGCAAAACACACACAAATGTTGTAACAGAAGAAATGGGTTCGAACGCAACAAAAACACCGCCACTGTAAAGTAACAGAACATATGCGAGTTGCCTCTGTTCAGCACTGTCACACTGGCATTAACATTTACCTGTAAAATGCTAACAGCAGCGGCCGCCTGCTGCAATCGAACATCCAAGTGGTTGTGATATATTTTGGTGTTGTGGGCTGCTGCTTTTAGGCTGTTGTGTGTTCGTTCGTTTAGCAGAATTTGTGAATGAATCGAAAATACGCGCATACCAATTTTGGCTATTCATACCAGTGATGGAACAATTGTACCAATTGTAGTGCGAAAACCCGTTCAACGTAGGCTGTGAACGGATTCGACAAGGTTATTTTTTCAACTCCAACAAAAGGGAACAAACATTTTTAGTTTCGGCATACTATTGGATTGTTCGAAAGAGCAAACATTCTGATTATTGCTTTATCTCACGTATGGCCTGCTCGGTATTTACTTTAAAGGTGTGGACCGTTAAGTGATTGATTGCATGATATCGGCTCTTCGCGGTTCAACATGAACACAAAACTAACTTTGAGGTTTTTGATTTGTTGTGATCATTTGTTGTCATTTTTAATTTTTTAAAGAGGAATTAATTACTACACAGCCTAATAAGACCAGGTTTGTTGTTGTTTGTCGTAGACGAGAGGAAAATTACATCAGCGAATGTAAAGCAAACAAATCACAGTCTGGTAGACGCGTTTCGTCGTTGGTGCGGGCGACTTTTCAACACTATGTTGTTGTTGTAACAACAATATATTAATTTTGAAGTCTTGTTCGTCTATGGGGAATCTGCTTCGATATCCAGGTGGAGGAAACGCGCCATTTGAAATGGATGCGTCCACTGAGACCTGGGGGTCAGCTGAGTGGGCTTGGCCGGACAATTGAAGAGGTTCACTATGATGTGTGCTGCTGACATGGCCTCTACTCGTTTAAAGATCTATATATACGAAGCATGCAATAACTTTGCATATGCAAAGTATTTTTGTAGAAGAGTGAGACACAAGCGACTCACTAACCAGTCCTACCATATTGACGGTCTGTCCAATTGACGTTTTATGAGTACGAGAAACGGAGTCAAATCGCAGCTCAAAGATGGACGAGACGCAACCAAAAATAGTTTATAATGGATCTGTCTAAGCTTTCTTCAATTATTACGGTTGAAGAATAAAACAATCTAAACAATTCTTTACCCTCATCATCTCAAAATTAACATACTTCCCAATTCAACAGGGAAATTAGCTTCCGTGTAATAAAAAATTACAATATCAGATGCAAGCACAATTACATTCCCATCAGATGTAGAACGATAGAAAATGTATCTCCCCATTATGTAACGTACTGTGATCAAATTTTAACGGAAGAGTTAAGCGATATTTGAATTCTAAAAGGGCAAGAGTTTTTCCAAAATAAAACATCTGATTTCTCCGAAGCTTCTGCAATTTTTTCGAATTCAGGTGGTACAACAAAAACTAACCGATAGCTAATGCCTTTAAACTTAGTTTATTATAATTGTTATAGTAATAAATAAAAATAAATACATGATATAGTTTAAACCCTAAATTGACAAATGTTGAGTATTTGAAAAAAAAATTGCGTTTACTTTACTCTTCGTCGGAAAAATGCGTGTACTATTTGTAATTTGTTTAATACTGATCATAATTTCATATAAAGATTGGAAGCATAAATGAAAAGAGAACAATTTACAGCAATCAATGATGAATAACACAACAAAAAGAACTACTGGACAAGTTGATATCTTAACATTATACATATGTAAGTCAATCTTTTGAAAAACGTAGAATTGTTGCAGTAGTCAAATTTTTGGCTTCCATAGGTCTTGTTTTCGGGATGTTAATGAAATATTGGGAACTCAAAATTTCGGAAACAATAACTTTAAAAAAGCAAAAATCGGGGAAAAGGAAAAATATCGCATACGAGTACATCTGCAGATGTTTGTAAAAAATTTGTTAATATAATGCGACAGCAGGTGTAAAAAAGGTGTATTAGTGCGGATTCTGTTCTATAAGTGTGGATTCTACACTAGATCTTTCCCATGATGACCAACTGACATTTCTTCCCTATGGAATCACATAATGCTCAACACATATCAGACACCATTTTAAACTTTCTTAAAAGCCTTGATATTCCCAAAAGAAACTATTGCGGGAAAAGTTTCGAAGTGGCAGCAAAAATGGCTGGACAAGATTCTGATGTTTAAAAAAGGATAAAAGCAATAACATTCATACTTTCAATTCGTGCAAAAACTCGTTATCCTTTTTTCGACATCGACCAAAATATTTTAGAGAAGTATTTGGGCGCAAAAATTTTTTTTTGAAATCTTTATCTTCTTTGAAAATGGCTATAATCATATTTATGGAGCTGTGATATCAATTACAAATGACACTAATCAACTCCAAGATGCAAGAAATGATGCCCAAAGCGAAGCCAAAAAATGGAAAAATTAAAGAGTCTTATAACAGAGATATGGAATGATCGTTTGTGTGATATGAATTAAACAAGCAAGATTTACAGAATAATCGTATCACCATGAATGTTGCAACTAAATTTTATGCTTTTGTGGTATATTATGTTAGTAACGCATGCAATAATTTCGATCAGTATGAAGCGACCGCTAAAGAAATAATTCCATAAGTGACGCGCAAAACAGAAAGTGACCTAAGGGTAAAAACCAGTTTTGTTCAGGAGAGCCATTTTAAAGATTTAAATACGTGTATCTTTTGTGTACCATCACTTTCATAAAACACTTTTGGGGCATGGGATCGGTCTCATCTGATGCTCAGATGTTGTCCACATCAAAAAGAGAAAATTGATTTTTTTTTTTACCCTTAGGTGCGCTGTCACATATGCTGATTATTAAGTATAAGAGAGCAAGTCTTTGCGGCGCACGTATTTCTTTTTTGAAGGACCATCAGAATATGTGCAGTTGAATGACAAAAAAATGCCGTTTAGATACGTTGATTCCAATAATCGATACATTATATGCTCATTTAAAAAACGGTGCAACTACGTACCAAGAAATTGAAAAAAACGTAGTTTCCTTTCTCAATTAGCAACAATTGATTCTGAATACAAAGAAGCAAACATGAGTTCAAACCAGAATATTTTCATTTAAGGCAGCACCGAAAGACCTTAGTAAATAAATCAGAAGATGTAGCTATCTCATCCTTACTTACCTAATTTAGTCCCATGAACTGAAGGAAACGTTTCCAAATGTTGAAGATGGTACAAAACTATCCCTTTGTTTAATTGCAGTGGAGAACGTTTTAGCATGTAGCAATAGATTTCTTTCAAGAAAACAAATTCACATTAAAAATAATGGAATCAGTCATGCGGGATGGAAATGACAGCGAAAGCACGCAGTTTGTCCGGTCTTATTGCTCGTCGGTGGAATTGTTGTTGCGCAAGGTCTAACGCACTAACTAAGCCCGCCCATTCTGTCCTCCTATTGACCAATAAAGATGCTCCTGGTAGACCCACTTCTATAGTCCCTTAATCATTCCCCCGGTTTAGAAATCAGACACTAAGGGTTATTCTAAACACATCATAATGCTTAAAACTAATTTATTGAAATACTTCATCTTTATAAAGGTAGGAGCATGCACAATTACAATATTTATTAAATTTTTAATAGAATAGAAACAATCAATCATCGATTACTTGGTCTTCAAAGAACAACTTTGGCCACAATTTTGCACAAGGATTTGCATTTGTTTCCATTTAAGAATCAGTTGACACATAAGCTTCTTCCACAAGAAGCCGTACATATGCCAGTAGGATGTTACAGCTCGCCCATGACAACCCCGATTTTAATGAAAATATCATAATGAGTGACGAGGCACATTTTCATTTGAATGGATATTTAAATAAACAGATTAGTCGGTTCTGGACAATGGAAAATTATACTCAAATTATTTATCAATATCCATTATCTTTCATTTAATCAAAAATTGTAAACAAAAACGGACACCCTGTATATAAATTAATAATAACGTACCATATTTAAGCGGAGCATATTAGCAATTTTTATATAAATTCTAGAGCGCGGTTTTCAATAGTGAGGAACTTTTGTAAGGGGGCTATGAAAAACCATGAATTGAACTAGTAAAATTTCGAGTTGTTTTAAATTTGCGATTTGTGCTTTGATTGCAAGCATAGATGGACAAACATTCATAGCCTAATCAGACAACTACCCTAAGCAGATCGTTATGATACAGATTGGGCGCAACTTTCTTCTTTCAAGGTGTTACGACCTTTACGCACTTAATATCAAGAGTACCGCACACAATGTGTCCATAACAGGTAGAGCATGTATCAACCAAAGTCCCAGGTTTGGCACACTAACATCACAATTCCATCACTGGTAAGAAGCACGCATAATTGTGGAGGCCCATACATGGTTCGAATCAAACAAAAACATATCGAACATAAACGAAGCATGCCGTCACACTTGTGCGAACCGCTGTTCCTGGCCATGGTGTGGCTAGTGTTAATTCTGTTGCAGCCAACAGCAGCAACATTCGTTATGTTTACACGGGATATGTTGGTGTGTGTGCGTGACTTTGTAAAACTGTTGAGAACATTTTTGGGCCGGCCGTATTACGTATTTGTAACGAGTGCGGAATTCGTTAGTTCTTTCTTTACGGTGTTCTGTTAACATTTGTCCGTCCTTTGTTGTTGTTGGACTCTGGCTGGCTGGCTGTCTGCCTGTCGATGCTCGCGTTTTGTGCGGTTGTGCTCGGGTTTGAATCGACGACAATAGCGCGGCAACGACGACGACAACAGCCGAACGAGCGTAGTATGTGCGAGCATTTTCAGTTTGAATTTAGATACGAAACCATTTGGGAGTATCTTCAAGATACGCGGTTGAAAGCAACAAAATATAGTTCAGTTTTTCTTTTGGGAGAATTACAAAACACAATCAATTCTAAACGAAACGAGATTCAAAAGATTTTTTTTAATCAAAAAAAATACGTTACAAGTGTATTTTGATTTTTTTTATTAAGACCTTAAGAAATCACAGGAAAATTTATAAAGAAAAAAAAAACTAAAAAAAAAAGATTTTTAAAAATAAATAATACAAAAATATTTAATAATTCATAAGAAAAATCGAATTTAGTGAATTTTTAAAAAACGTGGGCGATTACGCCAACATAACATTGTGCGTGAGTGTGATAAGGTGTGAGTTGATCTTCGGTGAAAATTCGCCGCTGAGAAAATTATGCTGCCAAAACTGAAAAAACGCGCTCGCGCTGCTATTATTTAAGCGAAATGAGAAGGCAAAGCAAATAAAACAAACAAGGAAAACAACAAATTAAGTTAAGAAAATAAAGAAAAAATTATCGTGCCGCCTAATAAAACTAAGTTAAGAGCAAATCTAGAGTAATACCATATTTTGCCAGAGACCCCAGTCATGGGCGCTACAGAGCGACCACTCGTCCAACGTTCGGTCGTAATTTCGATTTCAGTGAGCGAACGTGTGTCTCATGGTGCGGCCGCAAACTTCTTGTTACGAAACAAACGCTAATTGCTGCTGAAAGCGGAGAAAGAAAAGTGCCCTCTCAAAAAAAAAGTGAAAACCCACCAAAAGTGTCGCGATCAAAGTTTTGCAATTTTTCTTTTCTGTTGTCTGCTGTATCTTGCAACTGTCATCGTACGAAAAAAACGCCGACAAGCGCAAATTGTGTTGTTTCAAAAGCCGAAAAATTATTTTCGGCATGAATTAGTGTAGACCGATCCAAGCCAAGTACGATTAGGCGCCTTGACAAACGCCAAAGATAAGCGCGGCAGCCAACGACATATTTTCCGGTTTTTTCCTCTCTTACAACAACTAAATTAGCAAAAAAAATAAATAAACAAAATAAAATAGAAAAAATGTAATTTATTGCTCACAAGCTGAAAAAAAATAAATTCACCTACAATCGAATAGAAAGATAGTGATAATTGTGTTTTACTTACGGTTACACTCGTTTTGGAAACCAACCACAAATCACCAACCGGCCGCAACTCTGAAAGTGAAATCATTACAGATAAATTTGAATAAAAAGCTAGATTTATTTCGTTTTTTTCTTGGCCGAAAATTAAAAGTGAAGAAATGATAAATGTGAAGAAATATAGAAAATATTGTAAGAAATTAATGGAAAGAAAAAAAGAAATTTCGAAAAATGTGAAAAGCGAAAAAATGTGAAATAACAAAACAAGTGATTATTTAACAAAAAAACAACGACATATGAAGAAAAGTTTTAAGAAATATCCACATGCAATATATAATACTCAATAAGAAGGTAAATAAGAAAAATTTAAATAATCTAGAATAGAAAAATCGGACGTAAAACAAATTAATGAAATAAAAAAGAAATTCTAAACATTTTCGAAATTCCTAAAATTAAAAAAAAATCAAAATAAAATAAGTGAAACTCAAAAAAATCCAACAAAAATATTTGATATGTTAATTTTTTTTTGTTTCGTTATTTTTATTACACAAATTAAACAGGAATTGTTTATATGGTTTCAGTACATTAGTTTTATCATTTCCGAAAAAAAAACAAAATCAGTTTGTAGTGGAAATTTCAAAAATTTTGGACGATTTAAGCAAAAACCTGAAAAGAATTTTATTTTTTAAAAATTTAAATTTTTACTGCGTTTGCTTGCTTTTTGAGTATGCAATAATTCAGTGTTTCTTTAAATGTTTAAAAATGCAATAGAAATTACATTTTGACAAAATTACTAATTTCGGTTGCATATACGAACTCTATTTAAGATTTAAAACAAACGCGTTTTTTTAAAAAAAATTGAAAATCAAACAATGAAATTTTCAAACTTTACAAATTTGTTACTTTGCGTTATCTATTAAATTCTGAGTCGTTTGGCGTCTAACATTCGTCTGCAAGTGTTTTTGCAGAAAAATTATTAAAATACAAACTAAATTATTTTTTTTACCTTTTGTTTATGGGACTTTAACGATCAGCAACTTTAATAGTTGTATACTTTTTAAGACAGCCCGAAAACGATATTTTATATGACACCATACATGCTCCTCCTTCCACTAATTTCGACAATGTTTGGTTATTGTGAAAAAATGAACCGAAATAAATTTGGTGCGTATTTGTTTTGTTTCTTAATGAAATTTATTTGAAATTTCAAACAAATAAAATACATAACAAATGATTTCTTTTTTGTTTTTCCCTTCTCGAAACATGCCATAAGTTTTTAAATTCATGTTTCTGTTATAAGAAAAAAACATTTGAAATAAATTTCAATATTCTAAAATATTTTCAAACTGTTTAACTACGGCTACATATAGCCATTGATTAAAATACAAGTTCTTGTAAAACACAATCACGCAAAAATAAAAAAATATTGAAATTTAAAAATGACGAGATAAAGAAGCTGTCATTTGTTAGCTTCAATTTATTAATCAAATAAAGCCTCTTCTGGACTGAGGTTCTCTTTAACGCAGAAATATTCCAGTTTTGTATCGTTATAAGATCGCAATATTATTTGTTTTTTAACATGTTTTGAATTAAACTAAGTTCGTTCATGTGAAAAATATTAATCGACTAAAATATGACTCATAAATGCAATTTTGCTAGATTTTTTTTTAATAATAGATAGTTCATTTTGTCAGGAAAATCAAGAACATTTTACAATAATTTATGTGAAGTGTGTCAGACTTTTATTATAAACAATTTTTACTCCAATTTCACAGATTATTCACAGACATTATTGTATGTAGCAGTATGTTGGTTAAGTTTTTTTGTATGAATTAAAGCTTTTGTTTTAGAAAATATAGATTTGCATCTTGCGAAACTTCCCTCTGCCCTCCAACTATTGAGCAAGCTCCGTTATTAAGTTTAGGTTTAAATGAATTAAATGGGCAATAGTGTTTTTTATGTAATTGTTCAAATAATATTTTTCTCCAAAAAACCCCATTTTTGAACCATCACTGTGGTTTGCCACATTTCGTAGTGGTCTTAGAAGCATTTCAGATTGAATATGGACCATAGAAAGTCACTACATTTCATAAAATGGTGTTGGGACATAAAGGTGTGCGAGATTCAAGTTCTGACTCGTCTAGGACTGCGGCATTTGCAAGCACTGCAGATACTAGACACCGTTGACATTACAACGAAATTTTCTAAATTAAGTTATAAATTGCATAAGGGACTATTCAGACTAAATAGGTCTGCTCGTTTTCTCCTCACAAATTCGGTCAATCCGAAAGAAATTAACGAACTTACCATCTAAACGTCTATCTTAGTTATTGTGAGAAATTGAAAAATTTGAAAAAGCCACAATAGAAGTGGTATTTTACATTTTTGTACATCTTAAACGTAAAGGCTTTAGTTTGAAATTCTAGGTTATTTCAAACATTTTGTATGTAGACATGAACATTCAATAAAATAGACAAGTTTTATTTAGCAGCGAAAAATTCCGCCTAAAATCCGTTATCAAAAAAAAACTAAAAGTATTTCATTTAGTAAATATTTATATGATTTAGGCGTCAAAAAATAGTTTTTAAAATTTTAAATTTAGCAGAAACATTTTTTTAACAAAAACGCTTAGCGAATTTATTAAAGTCCACTTGAACGGATGATCAAGCTTTTTCTTTAAAAAGTGTTTTCGTATGAATAACATTTGTTCAAAACGAACGCTTTTTGATTCTACCATCTAACATATTTTCAGTAAATAACTTAGTTTCAGCTAAAGATGTTGATAAAAATCTCTAGTAGCTTTCAGAATTATTTAGAAAATCCCAATAAGAAAACTCTCTCTCGCCTATGTTGATACAAACACAGTGATCCATCTACAATTTTACAATTATGCAACGAAGAAGGATATGTAATTGTCTTATACTTGCTTAAATTTTTTTCTAGAACTATCTAGTCAATACAATGAAGTAACGATACAATTAAGTAGTTATGCAGGATAAATACTAAAAGGGCTACAAAAAATTAATTTTCTAATTTCAAGTACGACGTAATTATTGCGATTTTGCTTAAACACTACTTATATTTTTTGAAAACATATGTGACAGCGCATAGAAAAAGGGAACTAATGGTAAAAAATCAATTTTCATTTTTTTAATGTGGACAACATCTGAGCATCGAATGAGATCGATCCCGTGCCCCAAAAGTATTCCCTCCCAGAGATATGCGCGTTTTATGAAAGTGAAGTCGACGATTCTAAGCGCAAATAGAAAGGGACCTAATCTTTAAAATGGCTCTTCTGAACAAAACTTTTTATCAACTTTTCACTTTTTTTCTATTTTGCGCGTCACATATGTTTTTAATGTTCTAATACAAATTCAGATTAAATGTTCAGAAAAATGTGTCCTTTAATTAATCAACTCTCCTAAAAACAAATGTTCTGGACATTAAGAAGAATATAAAGTACAAAATATATAAAATAGCATCCTTTTGTTTTTTTTTTAAATAATATCTCAATAATTATATCGATATTGTAAAATTAAAGCCCTTTATTTTTTCAAAAGTAGAGTTTTTATATTTAAAGTCACCAGGGATAAATGCACCATCATGTAAGATTATCTTTTAAATTCTGTTATCGCGTTAATCGATTTTATGTCATAACATTCTGATATCGATTCTTTTGTTTTCAAATTACAAGTTCACATCTAAATATTGTTATTTTCACCTGCAGAGCAAACTCTACATTAGACCTTTTTTTAAACATTTAGATATTTTTTTTTGAAATTTCGGGTAGCCGTTGTTAAAATTGACCCACCCCGAAGACTGGCTACCTAAAAAACTGTATATCTGAAAAACTAGTAAAGGTTTCAAAAAAATTATTTGATTTTACTTTTGTTTGCAAAAATCTATTTACAAAATAACTATTTTAAATAATGCGGGCTGGATCCTTTTCTGGTAACCAGATCCCAAAAACGTTAGATTGGTTACAATCAAATCGGCTAAAAACTCGAAAACTAGGCGATTTTTTAAAATCGCTAACGTTTTATTCAAATAAAAAAATAGAATGACCATCCATTTATTGGATTTTTAGGGAAGCGATCAGAAGATTATGAAAAATAACAGTTTTTCGCCGCGTGTTGTGCTGCAGTCATCTCAAACATATTTATGTAACTTCTTACACGAGCAGGCGCGAAAGAACAACTGCCTCACCGCTTAATTAAAAAAATGCGTTGGTGTGTCAGCTGTTTTATAGGAAAAATCCTACCAAGTTCAGTTCAAAAATTGCAGATAAACAATAGTGTCATACACAGCACTGGCTAATAAGATAGTCAAATATTGTATTAAAAACCGAAATGAATCAATTTAACCATCTCAAAGTAATGTGAGAAAAATGTAACCTAAGATTTACCTAAATTTGTCAATCGTCCATTGTCACCATACGTTTATGCTATAGTATTTCCTTGTCACCTTTAAGAGCGATGGCGTTATTGTAGGGTCGGCCAGCAGTCAGTATCAGCCAGTCGCGGGGGGAAAGCTCCTAAAAACGTATAACACCTAATAGCTTATCAAATGTCAAAGTTATTAAAAACAAATATATACAAAATCACCGACGTTTATGGGCATTTCTTTAATCGATAATCAATTCAGAGCACAATATTGCGGAATACAATTCGGTTCATTAACCCTTATTGGCAAATAAAAAAAAAATATATAATCGTTCCAAAGTCAATGTCATAAATCTTAAACTAGTCATCTGCTTTTTAGTAGTACATAAATTGAAACTTTTTTTATTTAGAAATTGGCAATTATTTCCTTGTACTAAATATTTGTAAATAATTGCTAAATAAAGGTATAAAGAAAATCATCTGATCAAGAAATGTTTTCTGGCTAATTTCAAAGTCCTCTCAAATGTTATAAATATTGCACAATTCAATAATATATTTTGCTGATCTACTTTTTATTTTTTTGAGGTAAAATTTGTATTTGTAAAAATACGTACATTAGAAAGTTTAATCCCTAATTAATTTCAAAGTCCTCTTATATGTTATTTATAAATATTGCACAATTCAATGATATGTTTTGCTGATCTACTTTTTATTCTTTTGAGGTGAAATTTGTATTTGTAAAAATACGTACATTAGAAAATTTAATCCCTACTCTGTCATCATTACAATCTGAATTAAATTTCTAATGTAAAATTTATTCGTTTTAAATTTTTTTATACAGGACTTTTGCCTTTTTCATTATGCTTAGTTCTTCTTATGTTTCTGTTGAACACTTCATTTAAAAGAAACCAAAAATTTATTCAAAAGGCGAATATATATTATTTTAAAAGACACGGTTATGATTCATAGAGTAAAAAGTATAGACTTCTTTATACATTTCTGGAAATTAAATTATTTTTTTTAAATGTTACCACTTTAGGTTTCAAAAGTGGTTTTCGAAAGAACTCCACTATTTTTTTTACAAATATTTTCAATTTCATCAATAAAATCATTATAATAAAATAATTACATATAATTAAGTTCTCAAATGTATTGGTTGATTTATTTTAAATATTTTTTATAACAATTATGTTCCATTAACCCTTGAATGGGTTAAACATTTCTAACGATCCAGTTTTGAAATTTTTATTGATAATGTCAGTGTTGTATATACTAAAGCCCATATACATACAAAAAGACCTCGACTTTCTTATAAAAAATATGTTGTCTTCTCTTTAAATAAAATACATAAAATTAAATAGTAATAAAACTGTGAAATCTTGAGTGTCAACCTCTAGCGTTCAGTTCCAACGATCGATCGAGTTTAGCGGCATAATGGAATTAAAAACAAAATCAACAAAAAATCACAAAAGAATAAAAGGCGATCATTAAAATCAAACTATTTTGATAGAAAACTCTGATAACTACTATAAGATTAGCATTTTTAAATTCTTGGCATTTGTGTTAATGTTTTGGCAATTGTTAAGTCAATCTATCGAAAGCGAAAAAGAAATTGATTACACTTTCTGTTTTTCCATGATTCTAATCAAGGAAATTTAATTTTTTCCACAATCCCGAACAATTAACACACATTTAGATTTTGATTAACTTCAAGTTGTTGAACTCGTATGAAAATAAAATAAATACCGACGAACATTTTACAAATTGTAGCGAATTAAAAAAACAAAAAAATAACAAATAAAAAATCGAGCAAAAAACTAAAACACTAGTCAACAAAAATAACAATAACTTAGTTTAAAGCAAATAGAAAAAAAGAAAAATAAAAAAACGCACACACAAAATCCCCAACACTTAACAGCTACGCAAATGTTTAAACTTGTAGATAATAACGCAACATGACGCGACAGATACAGATACGTTCGTACGAGCAGACTTAAAATAGTTAGCGGAACTATGGAAAACCATGAAAATTATGAGCAACAGCGCCAGAAAAAAAAACACTTTATTGAACCGCAAAAGTAGAGTCAGGGAAATATAAAGAGAAAAAGTGGAGATAAAGGGCTAGTACGATACTTACTTATAGTCCTGTTTAGACGCTGCGATCTTTTATTTTAGACTTTCATTTATAGGATTTAAAGAAAGGGCACCGGTATATGTCAAAATTTGACTTTAATAATTTTTTCCTGTCAATTTCAATATAAATTATAAGAGATTTTAAGTCCCACAATCAAAAAAACAGCCTATTTAGACCAGTGAAGAGGATCGTTTTCTTGTACAATTCCGGCCAATAGTTCGTAACTCAAAGGACAAATTTCCAGCACATAGGGTAAGGATAATCAGGTTTGATACGAGTGCTAGAAAGGATTACATCTCCTGGTATTTTTTAAAAGGAGACTTTGATTTCATTTTCAAATTTTATGGGATACGTAATCTATGAATAATCCAGTTATCGCGCCAAGTCGCTATACTCAACGTTCGCTTTCTCGATAAGTTAAGGATGAAAGAAAAAGTATTCATAACCTGTGTAAACAAATTAATCTGGACTCGCAGACAGCCAATTATTTTTGAGCCAAAAAAAGTGGTAGAGATGTGGAAGTACTACGCAAAGTACCCAAAGTCTCTACAGGGCCATCTTCGTCTCTATTAAGGTGAGGGACGCCACCACAAATCGCTATTACCAAACCTTTAACTGCTGACTAGACAGATTAGGTAAAGGTCGAATTTTGGCGAAAGCAACAAAAGAAAGGGGGGTACAGACGAGTGATAAGGAACCAAGAATTAAATAAATGTTAGGCAATAAGCCACTAAGCTCCGTAGCTCAGGGGTGAAATAGGGATTACTTAAGGAAGGTGTCGTTTTGGCAGAATAGGGCAAGCTGCAACAGATTAACTTTTGTTTTATAATCGTTCGTTTAAAAACTAATATATATTTATTATTTAATCTGTAAAATGATTTTAAAAATATTAAATAATGGTAGTGCCCTTCACACTTGATAACGACATCTTATAAAAAAGCATTTAATACTTCCTGGAAAGTTCCAGCGGAAATGCCTCTATTGTTGTTCGAATGCTTTGCCCTAATTCATCCAAATTTGTTGTTTTGTTTGAAGTTTTTTTGTTTCCAATAAGTATGAGTAGTATTAAGGTCGGGAGACCTTGGAAGCCAACGAAATTTGGAGTTTCTTAAAATTCGCTTGTTGGGTAATTTTCGCTGCAATTTTTTCATACTGTCACAATTTGCATCATGTTGTTGAAATTCTATTTAAGTGCAGTTCCGTTAAGAAAAACTCGTACAACATCTTAAAGTCACGATCTTCAATAGCCCTAACGGAACGACCTATCAGCGTGCATCAGCCTCCCTGTACATCTACTACGTTCAGTGATCTCCATCGATGACTGACAGCGTTGCCATCTGATACCTAAGCACTTTGCAAGCCGTCAAAGTTCGGCCAAAAGCCATTAAATACCTCTTTGCAAATCCTTACTTATGCATTCGAACAACTTGCATGGATAATTTTGTAACTGTAAATTTCGAAATTTCAAGTGCTTTGTGACAGAACATCGATGACTGACAGTGTTGCCATCTGATACCTTAGCACTTTGCAAGCCGCCAAAGTTCGGCCAAAAGCCATTAAATACCTCTTTGCAAATCCTTACTTATGCATTTGAACAACTTGCATGGATAATTTTGTAACTGTAAATTTCGCAGAACAGAACATCGATGACTGACAGCGTTGCCATCTGATACCTTAGCACTTTGAGAGCCGTTAAAGTTTGGCCAAAAGCCATTGAATATCACTTTGCAAATCCTTAATTATCCATTCAAAATTTAATTTATACCTACAAATAATTTGCTTCGCATATTTTAACATATGTAAATTTTCTATTTCCCTTTCTTTTTGCGAAATGTTGATCCGTTTACTCAACGATTGTGACCATATGTCATAGTTTGACTTTAAAATAGTTTTTATCTCTTTCCACATCGACACCATATTTCTGTAGTATCATCGAATTTAGACAATCTTAATTAATGTTGACAGAATTCGCACGGCAAGCAGTTCATGTTAGACAGCGCCATTAGAGCCAACAAATCTCAGAGATACATAAATCATATCGTCTGAACAGGGCTTTACGGTGCCACGCCGCGGTACACATTTGAAGAGCGTATCTGTGGTGTTCTTGTCTAGGTCTCCTTTAAATATAGAGTGACGCCAACATTGCGTTCTGTGTTTAGTGAAAACGGAAGATAACACGTTTTTATTGTTGTTTTTTTTTTTCTTCTTTTGTATTATCATTTTTTTTATAAAGCTCCCATGTGTTTATTTTTTGCTTTTGTTGTTGTTTGGCGAACATAAAAAATGTGCTTGCAAATCTGCAAGCGTAGAAACACCGCAGAAGACAACAAAAAAAATAGGAAAACCATAATGGATTTCAGTCAGTCAGTCAGTTGGTTACTGTGCAATTCTGTTTTCTTCCTATGTGCTTCTTTCTGCCTTATTTCACTTTTTTATATTTTTTTCTTACTGTATCTATATGCATTATTGTTGTAGTCGTTCTCGCATTCAAACACCACACATACTTTTATACATATTATGATTTTCGTTGAAAGCGAAAGCGAGGACTTCTTATGCTGGTATCCGTTCCTTTACATTGCAAAAACAACTATTTGAAACATCTTTGGTTTAAATAGAAGTTAAAGTTTTTTGGGCGTAAAAAAGGTTATTTGTTAATCAGTTTGAGATTGCGCTTTTTTATTTATTTCCGATTTTTCTTTAGTTAGATTTTCAAAAAAAAAACGAAATAACTCTTGATTGAAAAAATAAATTTTAGATACAATATTAAAAATAGATTTTGAAGTATGTATAAGTACATAAATTGTATATATGTACGCACTGTAATATTTGGTAAATATTAACAACAACAGCAAAACTATCCATAACAATTGAACAAAATAAAAAATTATGCTCTTATTATCATAATTAAGTTGTTTACTAAAACAGAAACAAAACATAAATTTCTTTAATTCGGAAATTGTTTAGATTTTTTCCACAATACAATATTTGTTCTTTTTCGTATGAAACTTTCCACCGACACACTAGTTTTAAATTTAAACATACACACAAAAAGAACTGAATCCATTCTAATGCTAGAATTTTGCAATTGCTGCTAATAAAACAGCCAGAAATCGAAATCAGAAATCGGCTAAAAAGATTCGTCTGGGAAACAGCAGAAACGGCAGTGGCACAAAACAATCACATTAAAGTTCAAATGATGAATGAATGATTGCTACCGAAGAGTGAAACAATTCTTGTGGTAAAAAAAAACACAACGCACCGAAAAACAAAAGTGTAATTGTTTGTAAGTGTGCAAACGAAATTTAAAATTGAAAACAAAAAAAAGCACGCATAACAATTATAAATGTACGAGTACTTAGGAAACGAAAACATTAGACTTAGCGCGAGAATTATATGCTGTATGTGGGTTACACTCAAAAAAAACTATTCAAACGTCTACATTTTTCAGACAACATTGAGTGACACTTACAGTTTATATGCAAACATTCGCAATCAGCTGATTGCATTCGAATGTCGTTTTGTTTTCATCAATGGCAAAAGTGACAGTTTTTGTACAAACGTCAGTTATTTTCTCTAAGAGCTTTTCTAGACCAATGAGTTCTTGAGATAATAAAAATTGTTTTATGCCCCATTCGCATACACAAAGGAAATCCGTTGTCACCGGAAATTGTTTACAATTTATATAGAAATTGACAACCGAAACCCGATGAAAACGGATTCGTATGTGAGAATACTGTATTAGAATAAGAAGATTGAAAAAAAAACTGTAAAATTAGATTTTTTCTACAAAGATCCTGTGTAAAAGCTTAAACTAAGTTCATTCACGAGAAAATGTTTAACAAGAAACATTTTTTACCTTGCTAAAACTGACATTACCAGATTAGTGTAGTCGTCCAAATGTTAATGTTTTTTTCCGTTTTTTGACGACAATTTACTTAAAAGTATGATACTGAATACCAATTCATATTTTTTCTTTTTTGCTTCCTTCATTCATTTTAATGATTGTAGTTTCTATTTTCTTTTTAAAAATTATTTTATTAAATTTTTTGAAAATCACCTTTATCAACCTTTTTCAAATTATTTCCATGCAGAACAATGGTTATGTATATTATTTTGTTATAATGAAATATTTCATGTTGCCAGAATTTTTTAAATTTTAACGACTTTGAACACATTTTTACACAAACATCAAACTAAGTACAGTATTCACTGCTAGTGTGCAGGCCGGTTATAAGCATGTATCGCTTGATTTTATATAAACCGAGTTCTAAAAACGCATGCGCCTTGAAGTACATTGTGCACTACTGGGGGCTGTTAATTTAGCTACGGTGTCAGTAATACTCACCAATATCTTATAGCAAAGTCCACTCAGTCATTTGTAAACCGTTGATAAGTAAAAATTTAAAAAGCTGGATTTAGTTTAGCTTTATACGAACGAAATCTACATTTCATGGAGTTTACAATGAATTTTATTGTATTGATAAGAAGTTCGTCTACTTATATGCAATCATGTGCTTTTTTCAATACAGTATTTACCGATTTTATGCACTTCGGTTATAGGCAATTATCGTATAAAATATATGTGATATTGAGTGCGTGTTCAGTGTAGGCCAAATTCTAGTTATGTTTATGTTTAGTGTATTCTTGGTGTCGTGAACAGAGTTTGAAGCAGGACTGGCTCAACCGGCGGCGCGCCGCCAGCTATTGATTTTTACATAGCCTAGCTGCCGCAGACTTAAACGGCTGAAATCGGATTCACGTAGCCGTGATTATAATTGTTAAACTATTAAAAAATGTATTTAATATTTTATCACTGATCTACATTCTAATACTAGTAACTGTTAAAATTCGGTAGTTCATTTGCAAAACGTAACTAAAACTTAATTTTTGATTTATTTTACACTATATACATTTACTCTTGATTGTGAAAAATTCGTTTTTTTGGATCGAAATCGCAATAGGCCGATGTTTAGCCGCCACCGGTTGCCCAAATTTTTGAAGAAATCTAGCCGCCGCCAGCGATCGAAAAATCCCGCGCTGCCAATAATTTCTGTCGGGTTTAAACTGTAGACGTGAACAAGTCAGTTTAAATTTATGGAAACCCAAATCCAAGTTTTTATTATTTTAAAAAAAACGTCTGGAAAAACTATTTTTTGCTGAAAATAGTTATTTTCTTTGAAACTCCTCGATAGTGGTAAGCATAACAAGAACATGCGAAACGGTAGGACTGTCGCAGTACCTTATCTATGAGCTTCATAGATAGCCAGCTAAACTAGTAATTTAAAAACTATTTTTGATGTTTTGCCAAAAAATGTAAATGCTGAATCACTGAATTCCTTAAAAAACTTCTTTAATGCCAGAAAAAAATTTTAATTTTGTGCTGAAGTCCGGTAAATAAGAAGCTGCATTAAGTTTGTGTACACATTTAAAAAATATCATCTCGAAGATATCAGAGAATATGCAACATTTGCCAAGCATCACCGATTTTCTTTTCTTGCACAGTTGGCTGACACTTTGTTATGGTATCAAAGATATCTGCACGCCTTCCTAATACTCCGGAGCATAACCAAATTGTGGGTCGCTTGGCCTCAACTGATTTTAAGACGCTCACTTTTCGTCGAGTGTGTCCTTGTTGTTGTTGCCACTATTCCTAAGATTTTTTGTTAATTTTATAGCTATTATGTCTTGGTTTTTAAGTGCTTATTCCCCCCCTTTATTTTATGTGCTTTCTATTATTTCTTTTCTGCTTCTCTCTCTTCTAGTTGTCTAGATAAAGTTCGTTGTGCGTTCGATTTTTCGTCTATTTTTTGTCTTGAGATTTTGTGTTTTGTTAATTCAAAGGCTCTTCTTCTTGCTTGCCTCGAATGATTTTTTGGCAAGCAATTTTATGTGCTTTAATGTTGGCGACATTTTTGGTTGTGTTTGTGTGGCTCTTGGACGGATGGATGGATCTGATCGGTGGTCGGCCGGTCGCTTGGTCGGTCTGTTTGTGGTAAGTGAGTCTATGAGTGATATTTGTATTTTTTTCACCCGATTTTTTCTTCTTCTCTTTTGACTTTAGTATTATATTCGTATTTATGTGCATATACTAGGTAAATATGTAAACATATGTACGTAATATATGTTCTGTGACTGTATGTAATGTAGAATGTTTGTGGGAAATTTCGTAAATGTTTCTAAACTAATTCCTATTTATTTCACTTAACACGTTTTAAGATTTTATTTATTTTTTATTGTTATTATTCTCGATTCATAGACGAGATGTAAAAGAATTTCTTTTGTTAATATATCAGAAGTATGCTTTTCGTTTTCTTCCGCACATTGTCTTTCTTCCTGCTGATGCTAAGTTGATAGCCATATGTGCCGATTTTTCGTAAAGATTGTTTTGTTTGATTAAAATATTTGAAAGGTCAGAGAACCGTGACAACAATTATATGAACACATATCAATTATACCGGGTATTTTGAATTTGTATGTTTTTCGGACAGGAAATTATTTATCGAACACAATTTTTTAACTGTTTTTGGTATTTAAATTTCTTAACATTTATATATGTGACGCGCAAAATAGATAGGGACCTAAGGGTAAAAACCAGTTTTGTTCAGGAGAGCCATTTTAAAGATTTAAATACGTGTATCTTTGGTGTACCATCACTTTCATAAAACGACCATATCTCTGGGAGGGAACACTTTTGGGGCATGGGATCGGTCTCATTCGATGCTCAGATGTTGCCCACATCAAAAAAAAAGTGAAAATTGATTTTTTACCCTTAGATCCCTTTCTCTATGCGCTGTCACAGTTGTCAGCCAGTTGCATTATATGTATATTTATAGAGCGAGATTTTTGAAAACTATGACTTCAGATTAAGAAAACAATGCGCCGACTGATATCGCCGTCGGATGCCCTTATTTACGATTAAATAAATAAGCCGCCGCCGCAGATTCAATATCGGCTTCAAACTCTGCTACAGACATATAACCAGATATGTGGCGATATAAAGTTATTCTCGGCGGCGCCAGTGTTTTTTATCGGCGGCTTATACCGCTTCCTTCCACTCGATTGTAAATGTTAAAAACGATCGTGGTCGGCAGAGCGGCTGTCTGCGATATGGCGCTAGAACATCTCTTCGATGTTATGCCAGATACGCACGAGGCTACCGTTGAGGCAACAGCCATGTTAAGTGGTGTTTATCTGCTAAAAAAAACAAAACACGTTGGTTTCACATGTTACTTTGAACAATGCTATAGTAGCGACAACTGACCAAAAGTATCAAAATGTTTTGATATTTCTGGCAATGCAGGTGGTGACACAAAACCAATGCATAACATGACTGTATTGCTACAACGGTAGGGCCCCAATTAACACTAGGCAACTTAACTTGCCGCAACTCTCAGTTTGTACGAGAGAGGGTAAGGGGAATTGAGGAATTTCCATTCCTTTTACCCCTCTCTCCAATAAAATGAGAGTTGCGGCAAGTAAACTTGCCTAGTGCGAATGGGGACTGGCCTCGTGTGTAGCTAGTATTAAGAGTGCAAATCAACTTTGTCCCATTTGTAAGGAAAAGAGCTGTAATAATACTACTTCTTAGGAAATGCTGCAATTTTTTTGAATTTTCCTGATTTTTTTCTTCAACTTCAGATTCCAGTTACCAAAGCTTTTATGATTTCACAGCTTATAATTAAGTTCTTATAACAAAAACTGTACAAGAGTAGCAATCCGTGTTGTATTTTACAACTGATTCAACCAGAGTGTCATTGCTTAAGTAAAATATTTGAATTTTATCGGAAAACATTCTAATTGTTTACCTTTTATGCGCCACTATTTGTGATAAATTCATGCTACTTTACAGGAGCAGCTGCTTTGCAGCGAACCACGTACAAAAACAAGCTTGTATTATTGAAAGAAGGCGGAATATTTCGAAACTAGATGAAGGTACATAACCACAATAAATTAACATTTTAAATGCAATCAAACAATTTTGGCTCACACAAAGAAAAATTTTACAAATTAAAACTTTAATGACCTAAATTTTACTTAAAAAAATTGGTATAAATAAAACCGGGTATGGACCAGCAGCTAATCGGAAAAGAGGTCAGTTTAATTGCTTTATAAAAATTTGGTCGATCACGCGGCACTTTTTTCACCATTAAATGCAACTTTCCGTTTTCCATAAATCTTGGCATTGCTCTCGGATAAACAACACAATTGTCTTAATACAAAAATTATTAACTTTTTTTGAGCGAGAATGAAAAACACAATTTGATTTGAATCGGCGCATATGCCTAAGGAATTTTGGGAAGTTTTCAAGTGATTTGTTTATTTTATTGTCTGAAGGTAAAAAAGAAACTGTTTATCTTTGTGGCTGGGAAATTACAGACAATTACAAAATTTTTGTTGTTGATGCAATTAAGATTTGTTGCTGTTGCATCTAAGCAATCATAACACCTCCACTGACAGCGAAAACTAAAAAAAAAACCGAGAAGGAAATGGGAAGAAAAAACCAACACAATTTCGAATTAATGCGATTAAAACATTAACATGAGACCTGAGGAGATGGAGATACGAGTATTTGTGTCATTTGTTTAGATTTTCGGTTGAGGTTTTCCATAAACAACGATACCACGCCACATACTCACAAATGCAGCCAGCTGACAGAGGTTGGTTAGTGTTTTCCTCTTCTATGCTGTGATCGGCTTCAATTTACTCCAATTTCATATGATCAATGAACTATCGATCGATCACAGACAGAAATTTAGCTGTTTGGTTTTCACATCTTCTTCTTGCAATGAACACTATTTACGCACTGCCAACGTTGGAAAAACCACAAACCCAATGTGTAACGAGGTTTTCCATTCATTAGAGAAGAAAACCACCAACGCAAAAAAACCCAATCTTAAGAAAATGATCTAAAAACCAACAAAAGCAGCAAAAAGAAAACAATCATAAACGAATTAAATTTCACATTGAATTGTGTACACACTGACTACTGACTTCGTTTCAGATCACTCTTGTCTGGTGTTTTCAAAATTTCGTAATACTCTTATAGGCCTGCTACTTTTCTCGATTTGTTGTCGTCTCTGTTCGTTGTGCTCGCTTCCTCCCCACGTTTTTCGGCCATTAACCGGAAGTTGAAATATTTTAAATATTTAACTCAATTGCAAACTTATTGGTCTTTTCTTCAGAGATGAAGATGATCCAACACAAAAGGACAAACATAAATGACAAGACTAGAGTATCGCGGCTTTCTTTTGTTCGTTTGGGGTTTTGTAAACATAAACATTGCATCGGCCACGCCAGTCACGCAAACGGATCCATGGTGGCGGCTCGGCACAAGTGTCAATGGTAATGTCAACAAACAAAATGACAGCGAACACAAAAGACAACCGAAACAATCAGCAGCGCAATTATGACAATAAATCGTTTGAAAAAAGTAAACAAAAAGTAATTCAATCATCTGAGATTTTTGTCACTAAGTGGATTGTTGAATGCTCATAATAAAAGTTTTTTTTAAATGATAGCCTAAATTTCTTCTTAGCCTCAAGCATCATGTGACATTCAATTTAGATTTAAACTTTTTTTCACACTAACAGAAGCAGCAGCTTGTGTGATCATTTTCTCGAAATACATTCATATATGTATACCAGTAAAAACAACTAAAGTTGTGATATATGTATCGGTCGTATTGAATAGACCTGGAAAAGAACAAGTTTTTTCAGCCTGAACAGTCCCTCTCATCACGACTTGAAGAATCCAAAACAGAAGAGGTCCAACAAGAGTATGCCGCAATAGCCTTTAAACTAATGACAAGTTTAGACAGATAAAAAATTTTAACATGGTAAATTAGTCGACTAGTTTCTCAAAAGGTGTCTATACTAGCATCCTTTTCAGGCTGCCAAAGCTAGCACTTTTCGTGCATATTTTCTCAAAATAATAAAATATAAGTATAATTAAAGTTAGAACCCATCTGTGGTCATTTTGTTTGAGAAAACAACTTTATAGTTACAAAAGTACTGCGTTTCGTAAATCTGTAAAAGACCTTTTAGACTGACTAAACTAGTAGCTTGTATGAGTATAAGTTGCCAACTATTTGTGGGATTTATGTGGAGAACAACCGGCTAGACTACTTGTTTGCCCATAAAAATCCAAGGTATGTTTGGCAACACTAGTTTTTATATGGAGAAAACGACATAGAAATCAAAAGGATGTAATAACCATTGCAAAATAGTTTAGAACCTCATCTAAGGTTACTTTCCCACACCAAAACAGAGAAATAGTTGGTAACTCTAATTTTCCTAAATTTAAAAACTGAGCACGAAATCTGTAGGATTCGTTATTCCTTAAATCCTAGGTTAAATCACGGGTGAGAAAATTTAACATTTATTCAGCGACGGGTTTCCACATCGTATATGCCGGCGACTTTAGCGTCAGAAAAGTCATGTAAAAACTTCTCTACAGAAATGCATTAGCAGTTAAACAGTTAGCCCTAGTCAGTGAGTATAGGAATTATATTGTTCACAGATTTGAGAGAAGTTTCCCTATTGTTCCTTAATGGTTGTGGAAATTAAATAAAATTCTTTCCAAGCGTCAAAACAAGTATTTTTTTACTAGTTTTATGTAGATAATAAATTCTAGTTGCCAGCCATTTTTCTATTTTGTATAAGAGAACAAGACGAAAATCTACTAGTTTTAGACCGTCTTAATGGGCGCTTAAATAATTCATCTGTTTCCCATAAATAAAAAACAATATAACCACAAAATTCAAACCGCACAAAACCTACCGCAATTTAAAGTTGTTTATTCGGTCCCTCATTTTAATACACCCGTTTCAGCAGCCCTGAAGGTAAAAAGGGCAGAACTCCAAAAAAAAGACACTCATCTGAGAAAGAAGAAACAGCAACAAGAAGAAATCATAATATTAACATTGACTTTGATAACCGTTAATTATCAAATTAGCTCATGTTTAATGGATAATGTTGCAATCACCAAGGGAGGTAGAAAGGGTCAAGCATAAAACTTACATATTTGTAATTTAATAATAAGGCTGGGGATTTTTGGATATTTCGATACCCTACAATTTGGGAGGGAGGAGTGGAACCTGCCATAAAAGGGAAAGAATACTTTCATAAATCACTGGCCCATTTAAGCTTTTACCAATTTTGAAGACAATGGAGATGCTAACAATGTGAAGATGGTCGTCGGGTAGTTTTTCAATTCGTTTTCCATACAAATTGACAAATAGTTAGCAATCCAAATTCTATTTTGAATGACGGTCTTAAAAAGTTTTTTTATTTTCAATTCCTGCACTTGTTTTTATACCCTCCGCCGAATGTGGATGTGTCATACCGTTTGCAACATCACCAAATATTATTAATTCCCTATAAAGTATATACTTTATAATCCGGAACGTCGTTAAATTCTAAAACGATCTAGCAATGTTCTTCCGCCCGGAAGTTCGTTAGTGTGTCTGTTGAAAGCGGTCAAACGAATCATCCTAGGATTCTACATGATGATGCCTTATAGTCATATGCTGGGATTGCAAACGGGCGAAATCGGCCCAGGGAAAAAAGTTTCCCTTAAAGAAACTAAAAATACTTCGGTAGAAAAACACTTTTTTAAGTATTATCTCAACAAATCATATTTTTTGGACGGACAATAGTTATACCTCAAAAGTGGATATAAGGTGGACCTTTTGACTAATGTAGCCCAAAAAGGGCCCAGAAACGGTCCATTTTATTTTTGCGCCCTAGAAGCGTATGGACTGTGGAGGGTAAATAAGCTTCTGCCTAACCGAGCATAACTACATCTAAAGGCACCTTTCTGCGGGGCTATACGAAAATATGGACTTATGTGGTCCAGAGTCACCACAGTTACAAAATGTTAGCTCATAACATACCATGCGAAATTTACCAGATATGTATTGGTCACTCGTAACGCTCCATTCGAAATTTGGTAGGAACTGAATGTAAAATGTGGCTTCTAACGAATCAGATTCTAAAATCTGGAAGGACCTTTGTGTGGGCGCTTTATGAAAATATGGACCTATTTGGTCCAGTTGTAACACAGTAAATTAATGATTGCTAATTACGTATCATATGATCGGGTATAATTTATGACTTCTACAGCTGCTGGACCATAAATCGGGAGGAACATTTGTGTAGAAGCTATTCGAAAACATAGACCGATATGGACAAATCTCATCAGCGATATTAGTCACGTAAAATGCTGACTTTTAGAGCAGTAGGTTTTTAAATCGGGAAAACCTATTTATGGTATTAAAATGTGCTCTGATATCGACCAAATTTAATGATCGTCCTTGACCCAAACTTGAAGGATCTAAGAAGTTTCACCGATATCGGTTCAAAATTGCGACATGTCCGTTGATTACAACGAAAGATAAACAGACGGACGCTCAATTGGATCAGTGTTATTGAGTCGATCGGTATATGTATGTACATATATATAGGGTCAGCACTAAGTCATAGTACCCTCTAATACACGCAGAGAAAAAACATGGTTCAAACATGATCACGGCAATAATAATATGTTCTTCGCAATAAAAGTATGTTTGTCGCAACCTGAATTTAGTTTTGACAATAGTATAATTGCTGCAATGTTAATATTGTTGAAATGTAACAATAGTATTTTTGCCAAATTGAAAATATGGTTATAGCAACAATATAAATATGGTTGGTGCGACAAAAGTGTTGTGTTTTGCGTTTTATGTTAACAATAATATGATTACGGCAATCATACTGTATGATTGTAATTTTTCTTCATTTCAAAATGCTTTTATAAACAAATGTTATTGCTACGGATCTAATGCAATAATAACACTTTTTTTTACCGAAATTAAAATTTTTTAAACAATCTGATTTGGTTTTGTTTTACTGAAATATTTTTAATAAAAACGCTTACGTTTATTTCAATTTATTTTTTCTACTGTAAAATAAATCACTTCGTTTATTTTAAATTTAATGTATTTTTGAATAATTTTCATAACTCAAATCTATTGTTGACAACTTAAAGAAATTCTAATAAAAAATATTGGGGATCAAAACTATTGTCGACAACTTAAACAAATTCTAACAAATTATATTGGGGATCATAGTATAATTGTGAGTGATCATACTATGGTTGTAGGGATCATAACATGGTTGCGTGTGAATCATACTATGATTGTGAGGATCATACTATGCTTGTATATGAACCATACTATGGTTGTGAGGATCATACTATGGTTGTGGATATCATAGTATGGTTGAGTGTGAATCATATTATGGTTGTGGGGATCATAGTATGGTTATGTGTGAATCATACTATTGTTGTGAGGATCATAGTATGGTTGTATTTGAATCATACTATTGTTGTGAGGATCATAATATTGTTGTAGCACAACCATATACGCAATAATAGTATTATCCTCTTCGAATATTGTCACCACAACCATACTTTTTTTCTGCGTGTAGATATGTTTATAACGTCAAGTCGAGTACAAAAAAATAAATATTGTAACTGTAGCATGTTCGAAATAGTAGAAAGAAAAAACAAAGTTCATAATTCTTCTAAGAAGCGTAAAATTGCATTCATTTATATATTGTAGAGAATAAACTTCTAAGAGTTTGAGGCCGATGTGGCTTTATTGCGCCAGATTTTAATCGACGGCGGCGTCTTGTTTTCTTTATGTACTTTAACACCGGAAGCGGCTTGATCATCAGCGCATTTTTGTTTCGACAAAAAATTTATGTTCTATAACGCTTAGTAAATATGTATAATGTTACAAAAGTCAGCTATTAGTTTTTAGAAGGTAAAGCTAATTCTTAAATAAAATTTTTCTTAAAACTTAAAAACAAACAGTCAGTAAACAAAAGCATTTCTTCTTTTTTGTGTACAATGATGTGAAGTTATCGTATAAACGACCTCTTACTCGCTTAATAATCGAGCAGTATAAGAAAGCGCCTAATATGTGTTGTCAACTGCCGCCATAATTAATTATATATACTCGTATTTCGACTATGATTCATAATCTTAATGCTTAACAATCGATTAAATACACTTTGATCGGAGATTCGAAGAATTATATATTAATACTGTATTAATATGCGCACACATCTGCATAATTTACACGGTCATACAAACATTTCGACGTATTTAACGTTTGTGGTATAAAAGCTTATGCAGACAGTCAAAAACGAATAGTTTTTCAGCTAGCGTTCCCAAACAATTCCGATTAATGATAGGCAAAGCTTTCTCAAAAAAGCCAATTCTTAAACTTCTAGTTTTGTCAGTCCAACGAAGTCCTTTGAAATGCTTCATTCAATTTTCGGTTGTACTTACCAAACGAAATTTAACAGCAGAAGTATGGGAATACTGGCTAAAGATTTTGTTAAAATCTTGTCTTCTATTTAAATATAGATGCAAGAGGTCTTGAGCCGCTTAATCCCTGTTCAATCAAATAAAAAAAACATTTTGGCAAACCACAGTTCTCAAATAAGCGGATCCAAAATTTAGGTTGAGTAATAAAAACTCGAGAAAGTTGTTCCCTAACAAAACCAACAAATGGTTGGCAACTCATATTTGTTGTGTATGAGGAAAACGAGCACGAAAACTACTAGTGTTGTCCGTGTGCACATGCCATTAGTAATTTTGCCAATAAAATCTTAATATTATGTAATGCATTTTCTCTCTCGCAAAACAAATTCACAAAAATCGATGTAGCATGGAGTGTGACCTCATCTAAGTTTTAACTGGCTTATTTAATGATCTTTTGTTTGCAAAACGAAGTACGTCTGTAATCTTGGGTTCAGTGATTGGCCAAAAAGGGCGCTCAAACGTTCATAAGATCACACATTGAACGAAAAGAAAAACGAATGCATTCAGTCTCGTTTAAGCATTCATTAGATGAGGTTGTGCTGTCACGTTATATTTGACTTTACACAGTACGAAATGTTTGATCCAGATTCTTGCAAAGTAATTAGATCTCTTGTGTGGCTTCTTAAAGAGAACATTTCTATCATGAAAGCACAAAGTAAAGGTATCGGTGTGCCGATCCCTGGTTTTTACACACATTCGTACGAAAAACTACTGCTGCTTTCTTTTGAAGAAATTCATCTTTATAAGAATTTGAACGCCCACCATGATTAACAGTACATTTTCATTAACCATAAACGAAATTTGTGCTATTATATAAACGAAGTAGAGGACAGCGTTCTCTGAACGCTGGCAACTAAACGCTATTGGATAAAATTAAATAAATGGAATAGTTGTTTAGCTTAAATTTAGATACAAATCAGATAAATGGTTGGCAATACTATTTTACTATACGAAAAACGAGAACGAAAAAACTTTATTCTTCGAAAAAACGACATTTTCGCTCCCAATACACGCATCAAAGCAAACGAAATTTACCATTGGTAAATTCTGTTGAGTATTTTTCGTTGGGTGGTACTCAGCTGAAACGAAAATGTGGCGGAATATGCAACTGTTACAGTTTATAAAAGATAATTGTTGAACAGGGATTAACCGGCTCAAGACCTCTTGCATCTATATTTAAATAGAAGACAAGTTTTTAACAAAATGGCAAAGTGACATTGATTTCGTGGCTGCACACTGCTTTTATCATGATTTCGGGTCCGTGACAACTCTCTTCAGAAAGCTCTGCGGCAATTGTTGAAAGTAAAACCGAACTCTATAAGGCCGGGCTGTCCCCAAACGAATGAGAACTACTGTTGTAAACCTTACTTTTCAAGTTTTTTTGTCCACGAAAATCAATGTCACTTTGCCATTTTGTTAAAAACTTGTCTCCTATTTAAATATAGATGCAAAAGGTCTTGAGCCGGTTAATCCCTGTTCAATGTGTAAAAGCAACAGACTGAAATAAAACAAACGAGCTAAACAGATAATTGTTTAGTCAAGGAACTTTTGACATTTGCAAAAAAACAATTGTTGGGGTGTCATTTTTGACGGTATTTAATTTGATTAAAATAATTCATTTATAAACAAATAACGGCTTCTTATTCGTAGCTGCTCTACACACAAATTTTCCTTGTACAGATAAATGCAAAACTCGTAAGCGAAAATTGCGACTACGATAGGCTTAAAGAGCTTTGATCCAATTTTGTAGAACAGTGTATTTTAATATTCATAACTTGTATTCTTATAGAGACCAACGAAAGCAAATAGATCAAGTATAGTATTTTTTATAAATCAAAAAAAAATTAACTAGTGCAAAATATGGATAGTTTGCATTTTTAATAAAAACGAACCGTGCCAAGATTAATGAGACTTTATTCGCAAATATAAGATATATTGATCTTGTATGTTAACTCATCATATAAATTTCAATATGGATGCGTTTATATTAATGATAAAGTGTGATAGGTGATGTACTGGGTGAAGCGTAACTGCTAAAGTGAGAATTACATTGAACATATACGTGGTATAGTAAGAGTTCTAATATTTTAATTAAGGCTGTATTTAGACTGATGAAAAAATATTTTTAGTTCTTTTTCAGATAGAGCTTCGATAACTCAAATATTTTGTATGTGTATGAAACAAGCAGTTCTAGTTTTGTCAGTCTGAGTAGGCCTTAACTGCACACCGGTTTTTATTGAGGTTTTACTAAGTTTAAACTTATCTACAATCATGGCATAACTTTAATTAGTTGCAACATTTACACTACTAAAACCTAGTTTTCACCTCAAACGAAATTTTCGCATTCCATAAGAATCTAGCAAAGCAAACGAATATTCCGTTTAGTAATTTTCGTTTGGTGGGCTCAGCTTAAACGAAAAGGTGGCGGAACTTCCAACTGTTGGGATGTTTATCACTATCAGTGTAGACTTTTTTGCGCCACCTGCAACGAAAATTAACTTTCTGATAATTGTTTGGTCAACGTAACAATTATCAGAAATAATTTATGGACAAAAGCTGATTAAGATTGTAAGTTGCCGATGTCTTCCCCGGGGTGGAAGGAAGTTTTATGTTAAAAGAGTGAAGGGGTCTCGGTAGTTTTCTACGAGTAAGTTAAGTAAAGTATCACAGATGGATTAGAGAATATATCTTGCACAGCTCACTTATTCGAGTTAGCTGGTCATATATTTCCTTATAGATTGTTGCAATATATATCTGTTCTGAATAGTATATATCTGAATTTAAATTGATATGTTTAGAATTTTAACTAGGCTTTTATAAATTCAATTGAAATGTTCTGAATTTTGAATATTTCTGAATTACAATTGATATTTTCTAACTGTCAAATTGTTGGAACCAAAGGTTGTCCCCATCATTATTCTCCAATTCAGGCACGAAAAGTCATTAATGATGGCTCTATAGCGTTACCCATTGAGTATAACATTATTATCTGCTTTATTTTTAAAGAAATATGGACCAGTATTTCCCTCTGCCTATAGAGCACACCAAAGAGTGACATTTTGAAGATGTAAAGGCGTCTTATAAAATAAAATGTATTGTTCAAATCAGGAACGGTGGCCATCTCGTTTTGGGCCCATTGATCACGATTTTCAAACGTTGTTCCGGAGTAAGTCTTTTCATTATGAAATGGCAAACCAAACTGAGCATAAATCAAGTGACAGCTGCCAAAAAGACCAGCTCCGAAAAAAGTGTACCCAGACTAAAACCACACGTCTTAAAAACACCCTTTTCTTACCAGATTGTGTTGATGGTTTTGTCCGTTACATCTAGAGTTTGAAACGTCGTCAACAATTCTCTAAAGTGTATTTGCAAAAAGCCATCAATAGAGCAGACACCCAGTAGATATACCCATACGTAGCGTAGAAATTGTTATCAAAATTTTTGTTTTGCTTATCTTTAGTGTGGCGTTGCCAGCCTTAATAAGCGTGACTTTCATGAACTGCTTTCAGATACTGAATGCCTATAACCTACATTCTGATCAAATTACCACCTTGCCCACAAAAATATCAATTTTGGAATCTATGCCATTATACATTCAAATTTAAAGCTATTTCAACTGTGTAGTGCTATATTGTAACAAGTGTTTGGCGTTCAGTCGTCATACGTTCCGGAAAACCAGTTTAACCCTAATTCAACATCGGCACAAAATAAACCATAATAATACCCGAATAGAGGCAATGCTGAATGAATGAATGGAAGGTAAACAAATCTAAATAAAATACAAATTAATGGAATATATGTATTTAAATTTGGTCAATGGTGATTGGTTGAAGTCCAACACCCTGTGTCGGTGGTGCGTTCGTTCAAATGTTTTAGCAAGCAACAAAGTCTCAATTCATAGGAATTCTACTTGCTACTATTGCCTATGGGCCGACGGACGGACATTTCATGTAAATTGTCCACAAACTGAAAAGCCCAACAGCAAAAAGAGAAGACGGTGAAACGATTAAACTGTAGCGGGGGCCAAAGATAACCAAATTTTTCAATCCGCTAATTTATGCTTGCCTACTCATACATACATGTCATGATACAGAATTCCGATGTTTGGTATAGGTTTTCCGTATCGAATATCTTCGTAAATTAAAATCACCTAACAGATACTCTTTCATATATCATTGTTGTGGTCTTAATAGTTTGTTGTCGGTTGTTTCTCTTCCAAGTTGAATTAATTTTGAGAAACAACAAACCTGTCGCTCTCCATCGATCAATTTATTCTCAGATCCGCTTAAAAATTTAAATTTGCGTTGGTCAGTAATGACGACAGATCGGTGGTGGAGTTTAAATTTCTCTGCTTGTTTGTTTTGGTTCGGATGCGCTCATCAACGGTTTTTCATTAAATTTGTATACCGTTTTTTATGGCCAAACCGAATTAGTTGTAGAAGCCTTTTGTTTTTTTTTTTGCTATTTTATTATTTAGTAATCAAGAGTTTTGTGTCAGAAAACTGGATTGCTTCTTTTGTTTTTCCTTTTCATAAGGCCTTAAACAGGCTTTGTTGAAAAATAATACCAAAACTAAACGAAGTAGAGCAACAATTTCTCTTGATTTTATTTGATGATTTTTAACGCTTCAAAGGTCACTTCAAACGATGCGATTGATTAATGGATTTATGGAATTCGATGTACAAGGTGGCGCAAAATTAATCATCTAAAAAAACGACTAAGCGATGGACATCTTAATTTGGACCTAGTGTTGATACATAGCTGCTGGTGTTGATACATATTTGTGCCTGTTCGCATTCCTGTCGAATACTCGTAGTCTTTTCAAGGATTGCTTTTTTTTCTGGGATGGGTAAATCGGGAGATTTTGATGGCCATGGCATGTCAAATGGCCAAAAAGGAAGATTACGCGACCAGAAAACACTCTTAGATTATCCACTGTGGCTAGCGCTTTATGTGCGGTTGCACCGTCTTGTTGCAACCACATGATTACCAAACCCCGCTCATTTAATTTCGGCAGTAAGAAAACGTATATCAATGCTCTGCAGCTTTCGCCAGTAACAGCGGCGGTATAGTAGATTCTGTCCTTAAAAGAAACGGTCCAATCACTCCTTCCGCGTGAATGCCGCACCACACAATTGCTTGGAAAGGAAGTAATAGCTCTTCGTGCATCACATGAGAATTTTCGGTGCCCTAGAAACGAATATGTTGCTACTTGACGTAACTGCTTAAGGAGAAATGCGCCTCGTCGCTCAGGATGATGACATTCATCATGATGATGAAATTCAGCAAATATTATAGCGAAGTATAGCGCTCCATTGATTGTCTGCTTGTATTTGGCACCTGTCTAGTTGGCAAATTTCAAATTTGATTGACGTACGATGCCATTTCTTATTTATAGCATCTATCGATAGGGTGAATAATTTTGTGCCACCTTGTTCTTTGCCACTTGTAAAGTGTCATATCGTGTAAACTGACCTGAACACATGAGCTACAAATTTATGGCCCCCTAAGACGAACGAGCTTGACACAGGAACAGCCAAAAATGGCTATCTCTCTAAAACACAAATCGTCTGAATCAGGGATGCAAATGTTGATACAATTGTACTTTTCTGTTACATTTTCGGCCGCTAAAGTACTGTGATACAACAGCGGGTCATTAAAGGCTTATTTCATACATTTTACAAATATCCAATCTGTTCTCAAATATCAGTATTATGATTTAGTGCTGATGTTTGTAACACCTTTAAGGAATGAAGATTACCTAATCTTTTGTATACCGTTTGCTTCCGGAATACCCCGGAGTAAGTTCATAGACATGGTTTAATAAAGAAGGTAGTGTTATGCAGTCAGCTGATTTACAACTTTTTCGCGTATGAATTGAACTTTGAAATTTGGCAAAGGTAATTCTTTATGTTACGAGTAGTAAACCTAAATTTCTATATCAAAGATTTACAATACTCATCAAACATTCACGAACATTTATTATTGACACTTTCTTTCAAGTGACTTTGACAGTAAAATTTTGTCGTTAAGTTAGTAACTGTACCTCGTTTATTAAAAATATTTAAACGTCGATTTTTTGCAACTTCTAGTAGTTTTCCAAAATTTTTGATACAAAAGTGACGAACAGTTACTACGTGACTTTATGTAAAAGCAAAATACATTTTCCATGTGATTTTTTTCGAATTTAATGTACGGTCTCTTTAGACTGATAAAATCTAGTTGATTTTGTAGCTACTTTAAACTATGTGGACATTTCTTGACGTAGCGTGTGGCTGACTCTGCAGACCTGGGATCAGGAAGGTGCCGACTTCACAGAGCCCTGTGAACCAATTGGTCCCTGCTGGCTTACACGGGATGTTTGACACTCTGCCGTGTATAAGGGTTCAGTACAAATTGGGGCTTCTATCGGAGTAGCATCTCAACGTCCGACCGATGGTCTCCCAGCACTGAATTCACTCTAAAGTTGTTGACGGCTTCTGCGATTATATCAGAGTAAATGCTGGTCAGACCTGCCTGATAGGTCGTTTAAAGTAAAGGTCCTCGCTAATGACTTTGGACCTTCACCTCTAGATCATAAATAACGCTCCTAGTATGCCGAGGTGGCGAATGCTTTCCGTGAGTTGATGTGTCGGATGATCTACAACAACATAAAGTTAAGTCGTCGCACGGGTGACCCTAACCCGATTTCTTATCCAAAATGGTTGGTAACTCCTACATTGTATATAGGGAAAACGAGCAGAGCGCATTTGGTTTAATTGTGACAAACGCGCCGTCTCTTTCACTCGCATAACAACGAACGTAAGAGTCTATATAGCGACACGACTGTCCAGCGAAATCGCGTTGGTTTAAACACTGCCTTGTATGTAGTCTACATGGGGCTCAACATCCAAGCGATATTTTCCTTATAATGAGCGAATAACGACATAACATCTCTCAATCTCTTGATAAAATTCAATATACTTTAATCGTTAATGATTCATAAATGGTTTTGATTAGTCAATATTTGAAATATTCATGCTAAATACCAATTATTCACGATAATCAAATAAAGAAGCTAAGCTAATAAAATATTATACTCGTAATGTTAATAATAATTAATTAACTGCGGATTTTACGGGGTTTGCAAAATTTGACAACTAAAGTTGAATCGTTGGTTAAAATATATAATTGTCGTTAGATTTATTTGTAGTTAAATATAAAATTCCAGTAGATTAAACACTAACCTCTCAAGCTTCTCATAAAAATTGTTTTCCACTTATTACCAGTGAAATCTCTTCGTGCCAGTGTATAAGTATAAGCGTTGCCATTTTTGTTTTGACTATAAAATACGACACTTATGGTTTTTTTGTTGGCTCCTAATGTTAAAAGCAATTTTTATTTCTTTTTTGTATACAAAAATGGACTTGAAATGTGTCGGAATTCGTTAAAATTATCCATGCAAGATTTATGTTTTGTATCTGCCATAGTCTTTTTTGTAATCTTTTAAATGAAAAGAGGGGGCCATTTTTAAATTTTATTATCTTCATCGTCGGTGTATGCTAACGACAATAGAAGACTTTTTTAAATGTCAGTTTGCGACATTACAACCATTTGTTGTACAGAACTTTTTGTCACTGGGAGAACGACTACGAAAACTACATGTTTTGTCAGTCTGAAAAGGCTGTAAGTAGCTTTGTGCTTGTTTACCGCATACAAACAGAATTTGAATTACCTAATATTTGTCTGATTTTTATGGGAAAACGAAATTTGAATCACCAACTATTGTTCTGTTTTTGTACTGTTAAATATACATTGCCCTTTCTATTGTAAATAACCCTTTTCGTACAAAATATTCTTTTCATTTATTTCAATTTCTTATGGTTTCCATTTTTCTGACCACCCATGAAAATGCCATCACGCACAAAAACGAAGCGTTTTAAATTATGCAATAAAAGAGAAAACCACCCATCTAGTGACCCATTCACATCGCAGCAATTGAGATTTTGCCATACAATGTTGCTCGCCCGGCCGGTCAGTCTGCCAGCAGCAGTAAGGCAACCTAATTCGTATGGCTGCAAGACAAAAATGCAAAAATGTTCATTTCGCGCCTAATTGAAATAGAATTTTGTCGTTTGTTGCAAAAACAAACAAAAAAAAACAGTTGAGTTATGAACGGTTTTTGTCCGAATTCGGAAAATTTTGAAACATAAAAAACTATAAATAAGTGAAATGAGCCAGCCAAAAACTCAACATAGGACCTCTTATCGATTATAAGGAAACTGCAATAAATTAAGAAACGATTTGTCATAATATTCTTCTTTTATGATTCACAATTGCAATCAGTAAAATGTTCTCGCTACTCTTTTTAATTTTGTATTTTTTTTCCTAGTTTGCATAGAATGCGACACATGCCTAAAGATTTAACATAGGTTCATGCTCTGAACATATTTACATATGTATTTTATATATATTTAACGTATCTAAATTTAACATGAACAATAGCCAGTCAGTAGCAATCGCTGTACTACGCTCGCTGTTGTTGCGTCAAAACAATAGTGCGTAAATGCCACATTTGACGCACCTGGCACTTACGGAAAAAAGCAAACGACACACATCCATTCAAAGTGCGTTGCTTTCGGTAAAAAATCGTGGTCGTTGAATGAAAGAAAACAAATGACAAACTCAAATGAATTGAAATAGACTTGAATACAAGAGAAAAAAAACAAATCTCATCTCAATATCGCGTGTTGTGTCATTATTTTCAAAATGTTTCATGTTGAAACCTATAAAAAAAAGTACGCTACAAGTGTTCAATATGTATGCAAATATATATAGAGTATTGTGAGTCGTTTTATGCTAAAACAACAGCGCAAAACTGACTTTTTTAGTTTTCTACTGAAGCTTGTAAACAGCTTGAACATGGTTTAGACAGTCTGTTCGATATGTGAGAATGAAATTTGGAAAAAAAAAATTATTTCACTTTCGAAAGTAGTGAATAATAATGAAAAACACTCCATTGCTGACTTCCTTATTAAAAATTGAGTTGCCAAACATTTGTCTGATTTGTAGTAAAACTGCCGCGACGAAATCAGGTGCCGAATGAAAATGTGAATTAAATGACGGCGGGTGCGGCGGCGGTTTTTGTTGTCATTTCACAGCTGTTTTTATTTATTATTTGGCCTTGAGTGATTTTGAAAAAAATACAATAAATATATTTGCAAACTAAACCAGAATTATTTTAAAATGTTTAATTGTAAATTGCATAAACAATCAAATTGTTTTACTTTTATTATAATTTAATAATAATTTTTGGTCCATTTTTTATTAAAATTAGCTTTCCCGCAATTACTTTTTAAATTGATGATTTCTTCTTCTTGCTGCAAATATGCACAAAAACTATTAGCCCATACGTTGTTTTTTTTTAAGAAATAGATTTAATTCAGTGCGGTTTTTAGTACTGTTTTGCCTCTAAATTTTCTATATAAATTTGACTTCCGCAGCTGCCCTTTAGCAGCTAATTTTGTTTACCCAAACAACGCGTAGAACGGGGTGTTACAATTTACCGTCACCGCTCATGCATTTCATAATTTGGACCACTTATTAGTATAACTTTCGACAAAGCCAAACAAGATTATCTGAAGAAACGAACAATGACAATATTCATCAATAAAAATAGTTTTGTTTGATTTAATTTTTGATTTGATATAGTTCTTGATTTGGTTGTTTCTTAATAACTTCCGGTGATAGTAGAGTATTAATTTGAGCACATATTGTATACGTTTTTTTTGATAAGCATCAGTCTACACTGCAAAATGTTTACAATAATGATTGACACTTACGTACATACTATTCGATTTTTTTTGGAATTTCTGAATCTGATTTCGTTTCAAATAAAGATTTTGTAGTAATTATAATCAATAAATTATTAAAGCGTTATTGGGATACACAATAATATGTTAGAACACTGAACCAAACAAGATTTAATTACTTCAAAGAACTTATATGTTGTCACCACCAATTGTTAGCACCAAAGTAACTTCTACTTCAAACTTGGTTGGTTGCCATAACCACGACTTATGACAATCAATAGGTTTACTAAAGTCGGTTGCTATTATCGATTTATTGCTGAGTACCGCAATATTATCACAGGTATCATTGATGGTATGTCGAATCATGTAACCAACAATATCATGAAATAATGGTCAGCATGGAAATTATTCTCGCAATTCTTAGTCGTATACTGGCGTTAATTCAACGGACCGTCTCCATCTTTATGAACGCAGTGTTGATTTTACCATAGCGCAAAAACAAGCATATTTTCATTATGTTAAGTCAAACTGTCGTCACCTTTTTTTATACTTAAAATTCTCAAAATACCCTCTCCAACTGTGACAGTAACAGCAGTAATGGACAGCATAAGCAACAACTCGATACGGTAGGAACGGGTAAATTTTTGCAAATCAAAGACAAAACAGCCAGCGCCCATCCACAGCCATAGACGGACATGCGCCGCCCATAAAAACGGTCTGTACGTTGGGGAGGTTTAAAAACATAAAATAGCTCTTTATGTTTTGTACCATCTTTGCCGTTTCCATACTCGCCCGTCCCGCTGTTATCCAGAAGTTGGAGCAGAAGCGTGTGCACTGTGCGTGCTTTGGCGCAGAGCGTGCGATTTTGTACGTGTGTTACAATTTCAATTGATTTCAAACGTTTTACGACTTTTTGCCGGTTCTCTCCTCCGGTGTGACATGACTGACAACAAGTGTGTTTTATTTCTCGTTAGTTTGTCCGTTGGTGTGAACGCTGCTCGGGGACGGACGAAAAGGTATCGCTTTTCATTTTCATCTAACGCAATTTTGTAGAGGTCATTGCCATTGCCGCCAGAGGTTCTGATTTTTTTGTTACGATTTGTTTGTGTGTAAACTAAAACTCAAGAGGAAATGCGCACAATTTATGATGCTGTGATTTGTTTGCTTTCATGACCTTTCATGACCTTTATACGATGGAAAAGGAATACGAATACAATAGGACACAGTTTTTTAAATTAAATACAATTTAAGAAAACGTCGTCCTAGTTTTTCACGTCGTTTTGCCACAAGAATACGAATAAAGTTGGCAGCTCAACTCTTTGTTCGGGAAAATCGAGAAGAGCATCGACTAATCTTGTCTTTAACGGCTATTATGAGTATTAGTCTTATCGGATTGCCATTACTAGTATTTTACGTGCTCTTCTTCTCCTTATTAAAAAATTTGAGGTGCCAACCTTTCGAATTCTAGTTATCCAACGCAGGCAAATGGTTGGAAACTCAAATTTGTATTGTAGATAGCAAAGCCCAATGAAAACTAGTGGTTCACAACAATTTTTTTTATAAAAAGCGAGCAAGAAAACGCCTGGGTTTGTTAGTACCATTATAGCACTTTCGGACTGACGAGCTTTTAGATTTTGTGCTCGTTTCTTCCAAACAGAAAGATTTTGACTCCCCAACCATTGGAATATTTTGTACTATTCGTTAGTCAAAAAATGGTTGGCAACTCAAAAATTTTTAGCATTCTTTTTTGTATATGTAAAAGAGAGAAGTTTTTTTCAGCCTGAAATCACTCACGAATGTTTTCTACAACCCTTTTGTAGCTGTTCTTCCGCCCATGGATTAAATACAAAAAAAAAAGAAAAATGGAACTGCCATCCTACAAATAGCTTTCTTCATGCTAACTTGGATCTTAGGTCGTTTTGTGATTCGAAATCCCAATGGTTTTGTTAGTCTGAAAAATTCTATAATTAACCTTATAAGCTGCAGTTACTTTATTAAACAGTACTGCTACATTGACCAATAGATTTCGAAAAAAATTTTGTAATTTCTCCCTTTAACCAGACATTGCATAATTTTCAACAAATCGACGAACTTTTAAAAATTATTTATAGTTTTGTAGGTTAAAACGCTTGTAAAACAAAAAAGTACCCTAATTGAGTAGTCTACGTTTCTTGCAACTTTTTTCTTTTTGTTAGGGAAAACTTTAAATTTTCTGAAAATAGCAAACGCATTAAAAAAAAGAATAAGATTAAAAAAACGAGAGAAGTATCAGAAATACGAAAATTAAATATAAAGCACAAGTGAGCCTCTGACTACGGCCGTATTTTTTAAATCGTCATCACTTGTCTAAATGAAGTTCTATTTTACGGGATTTTGTCATCGGATGAAATCGTATTAGTGTGGATTTTATTTACATACCAAGGCTTTTAAAAGTTTCTCCATCAGTTCAACAATATCTCTGTACCGGCTCTGTACAAACAATCAAATCGAGTTGTCAACCCTATACGAGTATCAGTACATATTGTTTAATAAATCGAGCCTTTAATTTTCCACACTACAAACTAGTTTTTGTCAGTTTGGAATTTATGCAAAAGTTTTAGAATATTCTCAGGCATTTAGAGAAAGCTGGTAGTTTATAAACGAATCTGACAACTAAAATTTAACTTAGTCTGAAAAGGCCTTAGCTTTCCTCATCCCGCAAAACGAACAAGTGCAAGCTAATAACCATTTTTCTGATTTTTATGGGAAAATAGCTAAAACTTTGCTGCAACCTTTCCCTCCCTACCGCCAACCATTTGTCAAATTTTAATATAAAAAAAAAATGGCCCGGATACTCGTTTTGGCAATCTGAAGATGCTGTTGGACTAAATATGTTCTTTTAGTAATTCAATGCTGAGAAAACAATTTGGATTTTACTCACATACAAAATGTAGGGATTTTCATAACCTTTTTGCGATTTCTTTTGGATATCTACCTAAATAAATAGCTTTTATTTTAGTTTTCATGTTCCCTTTTCATAAATAAAAAATAAAGTTGCCAACTATTTGTCGATGTGTAGGGAGAAGAAATATTCCTTTCTTAGCCGTAAAAGGAGGCTTGGGATTTGGCGATTTCCCACTTACAAAGTTTCAGTATAAATTATACGAGTAAACTATTATTTTGCTGCAGGCATGCCAAGTGTCTCTGCCACAGTGGGTGACAAGGAGGTAATGACGGCTGTAATGCATACATAACCAGGTACGAGTTACAAGAATTTTCGGCATAGAAAGAAAACAACACATTCAGCAACAATCACACACTCGCCGATGCAACGCAATCGCTGATCACATTTACGCAAGTAAGGAAAGTGAAATTATTTCAAGTGGCAGACACTCGACGAGCAGAAAGAAAAAAAGTGAAATTTTCTCATTTAATGCAACAAAAATGTGCCGTTTGTATAGGAACCTACTCGCTTCTACCTACACATGAACACGTATCGAAATCAATGATTTCTGAGGTGCATACACGCTTACAAATCTTGTGCAAAGGTGTCCCTTATGTTTCGTCTGAGGAAATTGTTGTTAACATATTTTAAGTTTCGTCTAATTGTGCATATTCTTGTAAGTTTTTTTTATTTTCACTCGAAAACTCTTGGCAAAGTCTCAACAAAACCAAATTAAAGCGAAAAGTGTAACGGCAACAAAACCAGACGGCTACGGCGACCATGTGAACAGTTGTAGTCGCTAAGTAATGTCGCGATGTTTTCATCAATGATTTTTTTTGAACCTTTATCTTCCTTTTTGTGGTGGCTTCTTCTTCTATTTGGCCATGTGATTTGGCATAGTGAGTGCAAAAAAGCAGCGTGTTTGCCACTTGTTATACATGACAAATTTTTTTTAATTAAATAAATTTCGACTTGAATTTCACCTTCCCCCTCAATTTGGGTGAATACCTATCATGACCAACAAACAAATGGCCAGATCTTCGGTACAGACGGACAATGCCGGTGCTGGTGTTAACAAAAATGTCCTACCTTTGGCAATTTCTTCTGAAAATAAAATGATAAAACCGCAACCAGAGATCGTAAAATATGTGCGTTGCTAATTGCCTAACGCATAAAAAACGCAAAAGATCACATTTTAATGTTCGATGGCAACGCAGAAAGTTTCCCATAAAGTTGTCTCATACGAAGGTAGAGATTTTCTTAATTTAGCAGCTAGTACTGTGCTATTAAATAATTTTAAAAAACTATTGCTTTTTTCAAATCTAAAATAACACCATAGATTTATATATTGCAAACAATCTGTTAATTTTCCAGACTAAAAAATAACTAGTGTTAGTTATTGCTTGTTTATATAACAAAAATGGAGTTACCAACCATTTACTTTTTTCTCCATACAAAAAAAATTGATTTGCCAACCAATTTTTTGGTTTTGCATTATAAAACTACCAATTTTGTTAGTTTGAATCTGTCAAGCAAGACAACTGTCACAAAAGAGTGTGAAGCCGATAAGTAACTAGCGGCGGCAGAGTTGGTTTTATGATCGCAGACAGCGGTTTTGTCTTTCGGTGAACCCACGCGTGACACGTTCACAAGGAGTCCCTGTTTGGTCTGGATTTTTGGCTGGCGGCATCATTTGGCCATTCTTCTTCGAAAATGCGCAAGTAGCCGATCGGGAGCAGTGTAGAAGAAGCATCCGTTATTCATTTTTAAATAAATTATTTTACTCAACTCTCAAAAATGACTTCAGAACATTCGTTATTTTTTGCCAATTTCAAAAATTCCTTGACCAATCAATTATCAGAACATTAATTTTCTTTTGTAGATGGTGAAAAAAGTCTACACTGCTCTTATAGACATCCCTATAACAGTTGCAAATTCTGCCACCTTTTCGCTAAGCTGAGTACCACCCAACGAAAAAAGCTAAACGAAATTTACCAATGGTAAATTTCATTTGTTCTTGCTACATGCATTTCTTATGGAAGCGAAAATGTCGTTTTAGGTGAATACTAGGCTTTAGCCTTTTGAGGCTGACGAAAAAATCTGACAACTGGTTGGCATTTACAAATATGATAAATATGAGCACAAAAACTACTACAGGGTGGAGCGCGGACGTTTGCTTATTTGGAAATAAATTAAAAAAATTATGAACTTTAGAAAAATTTATTTTATATTTTAATTATATTGCACTGTTAGGAATTTTAAATTAAATGGTTTTAAATAGTGTTTCTGGCAAATGTCGACTGCTGCATACGTTTTCTGAAGTTTTAATGAAATCTAACAAGCATGTCGGCTGGTATTCCGCCAATTTCAGCCCCAATATTTTTAATTAGGTCTTCCAAGGTGTTGGGACGGTTGATATACACCTTCGACTTCAGGTAACCCCAAAGGAAAAATCGCATGGGGCTAAGTGTGATGAGAGTGCTGGCCAGTTCACATCACCCCTCAAAGAGATAAGCCGTCATTTGCCTCAAACAATTCATGATAAACCTCGCTGTGTGTGCAGTGGCTTCATCCTGTTAGAATTATGTATCCTTTAATTGCATTGACTCAAGAGCCGGCTGAAAACAATCAAAAAATGGCAAGAGCACTGTGATTACTTCCGAGCAGAGCGTTTCGAAGATTGCAGTACTGCTGCTCTAATCCTATCGATGTTTTGTGATGTTGTAAGCCTTCTCTCAGGTCCCCTTCGTACACATGACACATTCCCTGCTGTTATCAATGAAGTTCCCCAATTTACAATTGATTGCCCTTTAGGAACATGTCTGCGTGGGGGAACAGCGAATCGTAAACGAAAAGCACGCTGCACTGCAATGATCGAGTGCGCTTTTGAAAAATACTCTTCAACACAAAATGACCTCTCCTCACGTGTCCAATGCATGCTGGCAACTGAAAGGCAGACGAATACAAATCTCCCATCAGCCACTATAAGCCACGCACACTCTCTTCGACCAACAGTGCAAAACAGCAGATTATCGTGCTCCACTATGTAGTTCGGTGGTTAATTTATTTATTTTAACAAATATGTCGTTGCAAAACATTCGTCTGCAGCTTAAGGGAAAATAGCCTACCTAATAAGTTCGTAATCTCTATTAAATTTGTGATTTGCCAACGAGTTAATCTTAAACTTTTGTAACCGCCCTCGTGCATTCGCTGTAATGACTTTCGTGTAATTTTTGGGGCAGAGCGCTTTACGTGCAATTCTTTTATTTTTACTGCCTCATTGCATAATAAACGCATGCTTTATGTTTTTTATTTTATGTTTTACGTGTTTTCAATTATTTTTAGATATCGTCTTTGTTTTTTGCGACCATTTCTTGTGCATATTTCCTTAATTAAGTTCCCATGACTGTAAGTTGTGTATTGCGTGCGATGTGTTATGTTGCTCTAGTGGCGATGATGGGTGATTTTACATAAATTAGTAAATGAAATCTTCGGAGGAAGAGCAAAAAAATACACTGAATTGAAATATTTATATACAATTTTATAAGAATTTATAGCGGCAGCAACTGTCGTTTTGTGTGGTGGTTGCTGATTTTTGTCATGTTTTGTTTTGTTCAATTAATTCAATATTTATGTTTGATTTCTAGTTTGGTCTTTCTGCCCATCCATCCATTCTCATTCTCTGGGCGGCGACACCGCCTTTACGGCTTGTGCTGATTGTGTCTGTCGGTCGATTCGGAAATTGTCACAACTGTTGCTATTGTTTATTAGCAAGTGTTTTCATTAAGGCACTTAAGTTTTCATCAAATAAATTAAGAAATTGCCGTTTGTTTGCGTTCATTTTTTATGTCTTCATTTTTTGTATTGTGGAATTTGGCAAAGCGCTATGAAACATATGATGGCGCTTATATCGATTACAGAAAGATTTAAATAAAATGATTTATGTGAGCTTTTGGACATTCATACTAATTGATTTGGTAGTCATCAAAAAATATATTGTGGGAAGAAAGCCAAAGCATTCGACAAACGCGGACTTTATCGATATCATAGTTGTCACTGGACAAAATTTAGTAAAAGTTACACAAACATTAGGATCTTGTGTAGGTTCTTTTTCCGGCTTATAGAATTTTTAGACTGGGTAAATTAGTTGTAGTTAAAAATAGGTCGAAGTACTTTAAAAACAACAATTTTGAAAGCTACTAGTGTCCACTAGTCTCTGGGGAAATTATTTGGGATTCCCAGAAATTCCAGCCCGTAAAGAAAATCTAAATACAGCCAACATCAATTTTTTATTTGGGAAAACGCGAAAAAAAATTACTGGAGGGTCGCAATTATTAAGGGTCGCTCTCCCCTTGCTTCTACTAGTTTTGTTAGTCTGAAAAGTCTATAAGACATAGTTAAAAAAAAGCTTGTAGGGTCCCTTTAGTCAAACAATAAATATTAGATTTCTCGGTTCTTTTTCCCACAAGTCGGACAAATAGTAAGCAATTCAATTAATGTGGAGAAAACGATCAGGACACTTACTTAACTTATCCAACTTACTTAATAATATCCATAGAAAATATATTAAAGATTTTATTGCCGAAGTTAATTCAATATTGTCTGGATATGCAACGATGATGTAACTTGTTTTGGAATTATAAGCAAAGAAGAAATTTTAAAGCTACCAATAATGAAAATTGAAATATGAGATCAGGATTTGTGCATTCAAAATGTAATTGAAAGGATTTCCTATTCAAATAAAAGAGAACTAATCATCCAAACATGAAATTAAAATAAATAAATCGAAATTTTCTGCTCGTTTTAAATAACTATTTTACTATGAGCATTTTTGTAAATTATTTATTATTTTTCATGTCGTTTCTCCCTAACAAAATCGACATATGGTTGGCAACTCTAATTTTTAAAAAACGGAAACGAAAACTACTGTTTCACCCAGTTAAAGACTATTGAAGAATTTAATGTCAGTTTTCGTTTGCAGTTATTTTGAATTACAATTTGACAATAGTATGATTGCGGAAATAATAATATTGTTGAAATGTAACAATAGTATTGTTGCCAAATTAAAAAATGAAAATATGGTTGTAGCAACAATATAAATATGGTTGGTGGAACAAAAGTATTGTTTTATGGCTTTTATGTTAACAATAACATGATTACGGCATTCATACCTCCAAAATTGTACGTTTTTTAGTTTAAAAATTTTATTTTTACGAATCTTACGCAATATAAGTAAAAATAATTAAATTTTTTTCAAACAAACTACGAATTAGTATAACTGAAATATTTTTAATAAATATTTTTTTTACTGTTCAATAAATCACTCCTATTACTACATAACCTACTTAATAAAATTCTCTACTGTTAAATAACAACTTTACCCAATCTTTATAAAAAATGTTGGGGATCATAGTATGATTGTGTGTAAGTCATGTGGTTGTGAGGATCATACTATGGTTGTACTATGGTAATGAGGACCATAATATGGTTGTGGGGATCATAGTATGGTTGAATGTGAATAATAATTTGATTGTAGGGATCATAGTATGGTTGTGTGTGAATAATTCTATTGTTGTGAGGACCATAATATTGTTATGGGGATCATAGTATGGTTGTGTGTGAATAATTCTATTGTTGTGAGGACCATAATGTTGTTATGGGGATCATAGTATGGTTGTGTGTGAACCATAATATTGTTGTGCCACAACCATATAACCAACAATAGTATGATGCTCTTCGAATATTGTTACCCCAACCATACTTTTTTTCTGCGTGTACATCCGCAAAACTACACATGTTGTCTGTCCTAGTAGCTGTTTTCTAGCTAGTAAAGGGTGTTTTTTATTGAGGTATAGAACTTCGAATTGAAATAAAACACAAGAAAATCGTTTTAATGTCCATCAATTTGGCTTTATTGGAAGGATAATTTTATGCCATTAATGTTTAAATATGATTTCGGGCATGTGGCCGCCGCGGCTGGCTCGAATAAAGCCAATTCTACAGGTCCAATTTTCAACCACTTTTTCGAGCATATGGGGCCGTATGTTGGCAATAACGCCACGAATGTTGGCTTCCAAGTCCCCTAACGTTTCTGGTTTGTTGACATAGACGAGCGACTTCACATATCCCCAAAGAAAATAATTCAATGGTGTCAAATCACACGATCTTGGTGGCCAATTGACAGGTCCATTCCGCGAAATTATGCGCTCATCGAATGTTTCCTTCAATAATTCGAGTGCGCTGTGTGGCATGTAGCGCCGTCTTGTTGGAACCACAACTCATCCACAGTCATTCCATCCAATTCGGGAACAAAATAGTCGGTTATCATGGCTCTATACCGGTCTCCATTAACGGTAACTGACTCTCCAGCATTATTTCGGAAGAAGTATGGCCCAATGACTCCACCAGCCCATAGAGCACACCAAACAGTCAGTTTTTGTGGATGTAATGTCGTCTCAAGGGTCTCATGTGGATTCTCTTCACTCCAAATGCGGCAATTTTGCTTGTTGACGTAGCCATTCAACCAAAAATGAGCCTCATCACTGAACAAAATTTTGTGATGAAAATCAGCATCGAGATGAATCTCATTTTCGGCCCATTTTGCAAGCGTTGTTCTTTTGTCAACCTGTTCATGATGAAATGGCAAACCAAACTAAATATTAATCACTTGACAGCTGACAAAATGGCCGCCAGTTAAAAAGGTGATGCCAACTTAAAGTTCTATAACCCAATAAAAAACACCCTTTAGTAGTTTCCCATGCAAATAGAATAAATGGTTGGCAACTCAATATTTTCTTCTTTGAACAAAAAGTAACACAAAATCATATACTTTTGTTATTTTGAAAGACCACTTACAGTCTCTGGGCCATGTTTATAAAAATTTTCGGAAGGCTACAGTTTTCTTCATAAAAATGTTCTTTAAAGCTTTTATGAACAAGGTCGTTTGTGTTTTGAAATTGTTTACGATACCAGAGATGTTCAATCAACGTTTGTAGTGAGTTAGTGTTGCTATTTAGCCTACGTTCATACCTTGTCATCGTCTAAGCGATTTCGATAATTTCCTACATTGTTCAAGACGCCCAAAGCGTGCCACTCACACCGACTACAACAACAAGTTTATCCGCAATTTTGACCAAATCATTCTTCTCATATTAATGACTTTCAACTTGTACTTTAACCAATTTAATAGGCACACCTCGCAGCGGCAAACTTTATTTTCCGTGTTAATTAACAATTAAGTTTTGTAAAGTCGGCTACATAGCAGCAAGTACTTCGTTTACAAGGGACTTAAACTTGATTTTTTAACAACTTAAGTAGGTATGCACATTAAAATGACAACTCATTTATCAATGACTTCATAAATAATACTTAACGTGTCAAAAAACATGTTTCATCTCTGCCATCCCGGTTAATTTATCGGCATTTTGTCGAAGTGCTTTAGCGCACTTTTTAAATATTTTATGCTGTAATTAAGGCGACATATCATCTGGTCTCCGGTGGATTACGGTGAAACCCCTTCAATAAAGAAGAAGCCTCCGCACATTATTATGCTGTAGGTCATGCTTCCCAGAGACGTTATCTGTTAATCCTTTTAAACACGACGATGAATACAAGTTAAAAGTAAAAACAGAAATTTTATGATTAATTTTGACCGGTTTTGTATCTTAACATGTTCTTCTTTTTCTTTTCATTGCAGCTCACTAAAAGCGAACAACCAACAACAACGACCTTCACCACGGGTAGAAGATGAGAAAACTTCATGGTTTAATGAAAATTTCAATAAAAAACATTGTGATCACTTTCTAAAATACAAGCAGAAGAAGAACAAAAAAAAAAGAAAAATCGACCAAAACAGCGGTAGTCACTTAACCTTAGCAACCGTTTACCGGTCAAGTTCGCGCTCAAATGTACGGGAAAATGAAAACGACAGTTAAGTTTGAAAAATGCATTATCAACGCGGAAGACGAAGATGAGACCCATAAACGATGTTTCAAACTGGCCGATATTTCTGACAACAGTACGGCAACACTGATAGTGTACAAAAGATATGGCTACAATATGGTAACCTAAATGTCAACTGTCAAAAAAAGAAAAAAAAAAAACGAACGATTGAGTGCAACACAAAGAGATACACTGAAGTGAAAAAAACCCGCGCGAATTTATGATTTGGAAAGAAATAAAATAAATGCGAAACGTGCAAAGTGTTTAAATCATAATTCAATAAGAAATATCAAACAAGTTTTTCATTAAATTATTTATCAATTTCGCCAATGCAATTTTAACATTGCGCACAATTAACGACAGACGTTACGTGGTCTATAAGTGAAATTAACAGCGCAAACAACATTGCCAACAACGGCAGCAGCATCCGCAGCAACAGGTAGCTGAGGTCTACAGTGTTGCTGGTTCTTTCTCTTACAATTTAATTTTTCGTAACGAACAATTAACGTTGGTTTTTTTGGGGCGTTAAACGCGCAACGACAACAATCAACATCAGCCGGAGCAGCAATTGCAACAACAGCATCGACTTCAGGATCGGCACTTGCCGCAAACGCCGCCAACATTATCTTCACCATTAACGAACACAAATGCGAAGAAATCTGCGTTTAGATTGGAGGGCCCTGGCACTGTTGGGTGCCCTCCTCTCGATAATAATCGATTGGCCGGGTTTAGTGTATGCAATGCCCACAATCTTGCCACCGGTGGCAGTAGTGGCGGCGGCACCAGCACCAGACACCTTAAATGTAATTAAAAACGATAAAAACTTAAACTTGTATCCTTTCGAAGATCATGACCATGAGCATCATGTGCGGCACAGTGTAAAGGACGAATTTACGGGTCAAACGATGGAAATCTCGTCAAGTTTTCCAACGCATCGGCCATTTAGTGATTTACAAACAGAACGAACGACCACAGAGCAAGAGCAGCAGCAGCTAGACGGCGTTTCCGTTTCCACCGAAGAAACGAAAACTCGTCAAGAACGACGTTTAACGACGAATGAGAAGCAGGAGGTTAACGATAATCTAAATAGTATTAGTCATAAACAAATAAACGACAATGATAGTGGATTAAAAGCAGACGTAGTTGAAGCAGTAACTGCCATTCATACTAAAGCACAGCAAAACTCACTTGCCGCCCAGACGACGACGGTAGCGATGGAATACCACGACGCCGATGACGACACAGTGTCATCAACAAATACTCATATCATGGACACCACCCTAGACGCAATGACATCCAACATTGCGCCAACCAGCCGCCCATTAAGTATCCTTTCCGGCATCACCACCACAGAATCATCGGCCAAAATACAATCCACTTTGATGCCCACCACAATCATCGATAACGATAGCGACAAAGCCAATGCCAAAGAACACGAAATTGAGGCAAAAGCCCATAGTATACTTTCCACATTTCAATTTTCATCCTCACACCACCTGACCATCTTGTCCAGAACCGAACGTAGTATACGTTCATCATCATCCACGATGAATTCGAAAAATGTCAGTGGTCCGAGCTTCACACCCATGGGTGGCAGTGGTGGCGGTAATGGTATCGTGCGTCGTTCGTCCGATATGAGTGGCGCAAAAACAAAAAGACTGAATAATTCTAGAAATCTACAAAATAAAAATAACTTGGATCGCAATGAACGCTCCACGGTATCCCACCTATCGGGTCCATCACGCAAGATACAATTGTACATAAAAAATCGCTTCCTGCAATTGATGCCAGATGGTACGGTCAATGGAACACAGGAAGAGCTAAGTGAATACAGTAAGTAGAGCAACTTTTTGTTTTAACAATTATTAATTTTTTACAATACTAAGATTATTTAGTTAAAGTTTAGTAATTCTCTTAAGGTCGTTTTTTTGTACTGATAAAAATAGTAGCTGTCGAATATGTCACAAGTCTGAATAGGTCCATAACTTTTTTGTAGAAAAAACTTTTATATTCACAATCTGTGGGTCAGATCTGACAAGTTTAGAAATTGCTACATCTTTACTGGACATTAGATTTTACATTCAGCATAACAACTTATTGTGGCCGTTTCAGGCGGACAAATCCGGATCTATTGCGACTGACGAAAACAAGTAGTAGTTTAGATAGTTTCTCCATAAAATTAAATAAACGGTTGGCAACTCTAGTATTTCGAAGGTCGTGTTTCCAAATAAATTCGTGAATTAATTTCAACTCAAAACTTTATGTAAAATGTGTTTCAGATAGCTGTAATATTTGTATTGGAATGTAAAGAAGTCATGTTCATCTTAGGTATGGTAAAAAATATCCCACGGCTATAATGAATTTTCCATTACCTATCGCAGAGATGTGGCTGTATCTCACCGATGGCGCTTTGCAAATCGGATTTTTGCTCAGAAAATGTTTCTGGCTTATTCGCCTTAACTCGAGATTTCACAAAACCCCAAATTGTTTCTGGTTTTTGCATAAACCAGACCTATACAAATTCGTAAAATTGTTGGCAATTATAATTCAATAGATTCCAGAAAACAACTTGCTAATAGGTATTATTAAGACTGGTGAATATTATTAGATTTACAGGTCGTTTTCCCGATATGAAATCTAACCAAATGTGGAATTTTTTAAAACTGTTTTTAAAAAAAGCACGAAAACTACTTGTTTTACAAGTCTGTAGTTTCTGGATTGTTTCTCTTATTTATAACATATTTGTTTGCCTCCATATTGTTATAGTTTAAATTAAACCTTATTCGTTAAGGCATACTATTAATTCGAACTACTAGGGTTTATCGGTTTAAATAGAGCCTTACATAGCTGGAGTTTCAATTCTGCCTTTAAGTTCAACCAATCAACTATTTGATATTATTTAAATTTAATTTGGACGGGAATGAATTTGAGATTGCTTATAAACTGCAACCGGTTTCTGATAAATCCACATGCAGTTTAAATATTTAATAACCTTTTAATATATTTTATTTATAAAACAATCACCACGGGCATGCCTTACCAAACCAATAGATTTATTGGTAAAAAGTACCAACGGCAACAACAACTTGATTTACAATTGACATAACGAGAATTATAACAGACACACACACTTAGGAAACACAATAAGAGTACTAGCAATGCGACAGGTTTGTGGAACTTAATTAAGTAATTAATTAATTAGATTATGGCTGCTTTTACACGACTTTTGACAAAACGAATACGCCCTTTTTTTGTCTCCGCTTCAAAGTCAACTCCAACTCTCACTTAGTCTGCAATATTTTGAATAACAGATTTTGAAAATTTGAATAGTTTAAACATAACTATGTAAAATATGATATTTAAAATTGGATTATAATTAAAAAGCTTAGATACAAGGACGGACGGTATTATAGACATTTTGAATATTAAATGTAAAGGTTTGTCACGTAGACCCCAAACGTTTGAGAGTTTTGGGGTTTCTATTTCTTTTTGTCGTTGGTTAGTTTGTTCGCTGTGTCGGTGTTTTAAGGTGTACAAATAATAAATTTATGATTTCGTTTGCAACGCCTTAAAATATTTCTAATCTTGCCTTTCATAGATATAAATGTGTAAGAAGTCGTCTTTAAGTAGGGTCTTATGGCTATAGTTATTAAAGTCTGCAAGGCTCTGATTTTATAAAAAAAATGTTTGTAAGTTCCTGAAAGACATATTTGAAAATACACGCTAGCAAGTTTGTCCATTGGCGATCAAAGGAGCCCAAAGTTGAATATAAACGATTTAAATTGCAAATGGGCACAAAATGGTCGAAGGAAAGTAGTAATGCTTTAAGGGATTGCAATTTTTATGGTACGCTTTACATACCATGACTATTGGTTTGTAGACTAACTGAACTAGTAATAAAAGGATATAACCTATTTTTCTTCTATTAAATATGGCATAAGCTTACCATTTATTTCGAAACAATTAAACTACTGGGTTTTCTGTCTTCTGAATGGAACATGACACAAACTTTTAGTTTTTTAGCTCGAATTCATATACAAATCAATTTTTACAAAAAGAAAGCGAGCACCAAAGCTACTAGTTTTTTGGCTTATTCAGACTGACGAAAACTAGTACTGTTTTCCCATAGAAATCTTTTTGGATAATCTACTTAATTCATAAAAGGAAAACAAAGAATAAAACTACCAGTGTTAACATTCCCAATAAAACCATACGTAATACAAAACTTGTGACTAACAGTTTTTGGTTTGGATTCAAAAACGAACTGGCAAAATACTAGTGCTTCAAGTCAATCCGGTACATAGTACCGGCTGTCGTGCGTTTGCAAATTTAGTAGATTTTGTGTTTTTCTATATAAAAAATATTGTTGCCAACTTTTTGTTAATATGGAAATCCGAACTTTAAAATACGATTTTTGTTAGGGTATTAATTTGACTTGTTTTCCTTTACAAAACCGAAAAATGAGGGTTGAAATTCATTTTTTATGTCCTACAGAAAATGAACAACAATCTAGGATTTTTTGACTGACAAAAGTAGAAATTAACTTGTCATCTATTTGTCTATATCTTCTTTGGCGAACCATGCAAATAACTAGATTTTGTCAGTCTTAATTATTAAATTGATGCCTATTAAAACGTTATTAAAGTCTGCTCGTAAGACTCGTTTTCGATACAAATCGAACAAGGGATGGTAATATATTTTTTATATACGAAACACGAGCACACATACTTACTCTTTTCATCAGTCTCATCGTTTTAGGTAACTCTACTAGGAATTGTATGGAAGTTACTCGGTTTGCAACAGAGTTGACGGTAAAGAAACGAGTTGGAGCTGCCACAATTATTTTTAATTACAATTGATATTCAATTTAATGATTTACTCAATTTCATTTACAAACGGAATATTACTCTCAGTTTTGTTTAATGTTGCCAGACCATTTTTCAAACTTTCTGGGCAACTAAGCTAGGTACCCCAAAGCAACGCAACTAATATAGCCTCAAATGGGTATTTAAAAGAAAGGAGATTAGTCCACGACTTTAAAACCTCTAACCAACGCATTTTCCACTTGTTGTGTAGAGAAATTTCATGGTAAAATATTCATTAAGCAATTATTTTCTTGTCAACAATCATTAAGTTTATGATTAAATGTGACCATTTCAAAAGTATTTCAACGCTTAACTTGAATCGTTCTTCACACGCGGGAAAAATGAAATAAGCATACAAACAAACAAAATTCGAACTTATGAAAAGTTAATTTCAAATGTCGTCTTTCACGTAGGCGATTCCGGCGATATAATTAGTAACCGCGAAAATAGACAGCGTCGTTAAAATGTCCAAGAGACAAATCCGTACAAATAAATTTTTCTCGTTCTGAAAAATGCTTAGAATGCCTCCACGGCATGAGCGGCCAGTGAAGGAAGATCGCACTTAATGTCATGTTAGAAAATATATTCAGATTTTCCGCTAAAAACACATTAGAAAAAATAAGACGAAGAGAATAAAAACAGCTAAAACATGTAAGATAGGCCGTCGTTTTTGTGCGTCAGCTACAGACACTTATTATTCGAAAAGTTGTCTAGTCAGTTCAGGAAAAAGAAATATTGTTGAACAATATTTTGGGGACAACTAGCGAAATTATGATTGTATGTATTTTTATATATATCTAAAATAAATATTAATCTTTTTAAATCGCTAACGGTCCGTTCCGTTCGTTCTGGTTTGTATTTTTCTCTCGCTGATATCGCATAAATATAAATGATAATTGTCTTTTCTATTATCAGACAAAATATTCAGGCAAATATTTCACAATACATTTCAACAACTCAAATATAGCATCCGAAACATATTTAAGATAGGTGAAATTTCACAGCGATTACTTCCAGTCCCCTGGGTATTATGTGGATAAATAGCTAAAGCGTGCGGAAATAGGTGTCGGTCAAATGCTGAGGTATTTACGCAAGTAGCGTAGATTGAAATCACTCCACCGGCGGTTTTAACGCAGATGGTACGGCAGTCTTTTGGTCTTATAAATTCTTCTTGTTCGTTTCTTCAGATAGTGTAAGACTGATCGTATACAAGAATATACGCTGATTGCTTACCGCGTCAGGTCCGTATGGTGCTATCTTCATGCTTATATCTTTTTATTACTTAAAACTTTTCATAAAATTTGTAATAAGTCTGTTGTTTCTAAAGACTGTTTGTTTTACTAATTTTGACGCCTTGTGGCCGAATTTAACTTATTTCAATAAAAATGCCGGGAAAAGTAATAAGTATGTGATGAAAATGGTTCAAAATCCCATAATAAAATATCAGCTTACTCCTTACAACACGTATGACCCTTTATAGAATGTCAAAGTTTCCAGTTTTCTTTTGTCGGATTTGCATGGTAAAACGTCCTTTTTGAAAGTCTGGAAAGACTTATACTTGTACAGTAATAGAGGCTAATAGTATTTTAGACTTAAGCCTAGTATGCACTTAAAACAAAATTCTCGCTCCCATAAGAAATCATTATTTAAATAAATATGATTAAAATCATTGTTTGAAAATGGATTACGGTTGCATCCTCTACTGCTCTACACTACAATTCTTTCGTGAAGAGATAAATGCAAAACTCTTTAGCGAAATTTTCGCTTTAGGTGAATACTAGGCATTACAAAAGTAGCCTGTTATAATAAAAAGAAAGTGGCCAACCATTTGTCAAATTTGTACCAGAAAGCTACAAATTGTTGTCAGTCTGAATAGACCAAAAAATATTGAGCTGGCAACTCCATTTTTTAAATTGGGTGGTTTTTTGTTGGTTATACCATACCAATTCGACAAATAGTTGGCAATACAAACTTTTTGTGGAAAAAGAATCGAAACTACAAGTTTTGTCAAACTTAAAAGACTATTTTTGAGGAATTACTCCACAAGCTAATGAGATCAGGTTTGTTGTTGTTTGTAATAGAGGGAAGGAAAAGTAAGTCAGCGAAGTAAAGCAAACACATCACCTTCTGGCCTCTACTCGTTTAACAATCTATATACGAGTATACGAAGCATGCATTTTATTTTGCATATGCGAAGTATTATTGTCGAAAAGAGAAAGACACAAGCTACTCACTGAAACAATTCCTACCACACTGACAGACTTGTCCGGCTGACGTTTTTTATAAAAGTCTATTATTCAGACTTTTAAAACTAGTAGTTTTTTAAGTCTACGGTCAATGTTGAACATTTCGCAACTTCAATTTCTTATACGGGAAAAATGTCTCAATACAAATTAAATTTAATAACAGAATGATTCGGAAATATAGCAAATTTGTTTGAATAATATAAGATATAAGTGATAATAGACCAACGTGATTAATAGAACTCGCGACGGCACAAAACTCAGGTTCAAACCCTAATATGAGTCTGATTACGCCTTTTAAAAAACTTGTTTATAAAAAACTTGTTTATTGTTTCAAATTATATCGTGAACGAGCACACTGATTCGAGTGAAGTTCCCCGTTCATTCTTTGATGGGATGGTAAGAAAAATACGTTATTAGTTTTCCCACCGATAGGGTGAATTTTTGAAGTTCTTTAGATATTATAACACTCGGCGCAGGGCATACATTAATTATTGATTTTTAATATTTTAATTACTATGTAGTACTATTTTGCAGCTATGGAATTTATCACATAAATATAGATAATGTGTTTTTTATATTCATTTTCTACAATATTTACCTTTTTTTCTTTGTTTATATTTATTCGGTATTTTATCATTATGACTTGAACAATTTGTATTCTGGTTAGATACCTTTTTGCTGTTTCTTTTTTTAGAATCAACGTAAAAATAAAATTTAATAACTTTAACTGCCAAAGATTTACATTTAAAAAAGAGTAGCAGGCTCTTATCGATAGAGAAAAGCGACATATAACAAAAGATTAAAATAATCACAAATTTAACGCATATTTTGTCGCAAAAGGAAAAAACGTAATTATTTTTTGATTGTCATGGTCAAATAAAATGAGAAATTATCTCCTCCGTTCGCTAAAGACTTAATATGAGATTACGTTGTATCCACATACTTTGCACTTTTTTTTCACTTAGTCTTTACACTTGTTGGAATTGTCAATCATTTATTTAACCACAAAAGCTTCATGGTCAATGACGCTGATGGTGACGAAAATTGGCGGTTATGATGATCTTGATAATTGCCACTCTGACAGACATACTCGTACATATGAAATGTTTCTTCATTTAAATGCCTTTAAAGTGCGTTATAAGAGATGACAGCATTTTTCAGTTTAAAAAATATTTAAAACTTTTTGTTAAACTCGCATATGCATGAAACATACGAGTAAATATGTGGTATTGATCATCGGCCAGCAAATCAATGCCCTTTACTTTAGCTAACGGTAACCCCTGCTTCGGGGTATTATTCCTATTCCTTCTTGTGTTCCCCACTGGGTGTTCCACCTCCCACCAAATAAACGGGAACTCTTCGGCCGCCACTTATTATTTTGAAAACAAAGGCGTTTATGTTTGTAATAAATTGCATATACCATGGTACGATACATATTGAGTCCGACTTTACCCGTTCAAGAATATCTTTTACAGAGATCATGTTGTCGCAGAGCGTTACTGCTTCTTCTTCTTCTTGTTTTTCAACCAGCTACATCGTATGTAACATGAGCCACCAATTGACTTCTGTTAATTTGATTGAATTATTACCCAAGATCGGCAAGCGGAGATAATGATAACTTGGTGCCGGTTCGTTGTTAAGCATTTTTATTTTGAAGTGGTCGCAAATTTTAAGTTGTGATTCATTGGTTGAATTGCTTACAACGAGAGAGTATTTAAAAATAACCAAAGTTTTCCTTGTATATTTAGATCGATTGTGTCTAAATAAAACTCTATGTTTGATAATAGATTTGGTCAAACCGGCGCGAGCAGAAAAATGCCACCCCAATATTTTGGCGGTATTCATGTATTTCCAAAAAGGTACACAAGTCTAGTATTACTGAAGGAATGTCCACGAATATGATTTATGAGGCATGTGTCAAATATTCAAAACATATATAAAAAGGGCGTTAGCAATTTTGAAGACTAAAAATTCTATTTGAATAATGCCAGTTCACTAATAAGTAAGACCGCGTTGTGTTGAATTTGTTAGGTTGGCAATGCATAAGACCACATACTCGTATTCCATTGTAAAATAAAAAACACTAACACTAGGCAGTCAGCTGATTTACATTTTTTTTCGCAGAAATATGAACTTTGACAACAACAATTATTGAAGTTAAATTTCTACTTAAAAACTTCAGCATAATCATCAAGCATGTACAAAACTTTATTTTTGGCATTTTTTTGTTATTGAGCTAGTGACTACACCGCGTTGATTTTAACATGACGTATTTCATATATCTTTATCAAATATTTTGTCTCAGTTGTTTAGTTACTCGTAATTGTTACTGGCGAAATTCTGTAGTTATATAAAATGGCGAACTTATTTTATACTAGTGGTGATAGGAGATTTATCCAGTCTTGTTAAAATGGCTCTCCTGAACAAAACTGCTTTTTACCCTTAGGTTCCTTTCTATTTTGCGCGTCACATATTCTTAAGGATGCAGAGATCTAGAAAAGAGAATTAAGCCAATCACTCTCGCTTTAATGATTCATTTTGTTGCACCGCCCCTTGTGTTTCAGCGATCAAGCTCCTTTGCAGCTATTAGCGTTTCTCTTAGATGTTGTTGTTTATGGACAATGTCAAAATCGCAATTTTTATTGAAATAAAGAAGAATTTTATTTAAAAAAATATTCATTAATTCAACACGACATCGGAACAAAAAAAAATTTTATTTTGTGCTTGGGATCACAAAAGCCACATTAAAGCACCAAAAGGCCCAGATTTAAACGTGGAAAACATCGACCGAGTAAATAAGTCCTTTCTACAGGGTGATTCATTCACGACTGGACAGTGGTCGGATTTTTTTCTCTTAAGCGAAATAACAGCACACATTTATTTGTTGTTGTAAATTTACAAAAACAATTTTTTGGCATTTCAGTCAAATAGTCATAACTTTGAAACCTCTGGGTTTTGTTTATGTAATATTGGAAAGGTAAGAGGAAGGCTAATTTTTAAGAGAAAAAAACGACCACTGGTTCAGAACTTAGCAACTTTTACCCTAGTACCCTCCGACTACCAATCCGACAATTTTCGAAACGCTGCCATTTCGCACCTTTGTATTTTCGGGCATGGTCGTAGATGGACATCTTTTTTTTATTAAATAAGCCAAGGAATACGCTGGTGAAACTTGTCCAGTCGATAATGAACCAGCATGTATAAAACCGGCCTACGATCTTAGTGCATTCTTAGTAAATTTGGAAGGAAAATAATTAGTTGTTTGCTTTTTATAATTTTTTTTGCGTTACTCTCCATATTTTCACAACGCACTAGCTCTCTAATCTTATTTCACAACGCACTAGCTCACTAATCTTATTAAGATCCTTTCGTATGTAAATGCATAAATTAAATTCAAAATTTGTCAGCAAATTTCAAATTGTTTTATTTTTTCATTTTCATTTCATTCTCATGCTCAGATGTCCAAGAGACTGCAAATTAGGGGGCTTTTCCTCTATATTCATAACTGGGTGTATCAACAACTAAATAAATATCAACTTGTCGCATCGAATTTTGAAAACACAAAATAAATAATATTAAGACTATATAATTATCCAGTCTTAAGTTAAGCCACCACGGATTAGATTTCCTTACAAAATTCTTATCGAGTGTTAACCAAAAACACATCTATTATTTATATATCAAACCGAGGTCATTGAAACTGTTTTTCATGAATTAAAAATACAGTACACAATACTATGTCGAGGCCTCCGCCGTGTGGCAACCGTCGTGTGGCCGCCGCCTTTGCCGATCAACACCACCCGCGGCGCCGTCTCTGACAATTAAGTTACGGTTTCAAATTTTGGTCGACACCGGATTAATTTCTTCATCGCTCTGGACAACAGACGACGGCCTTAATATCGGCTCATTATTGAATTTATCCAATGAATATAGTTTGTATAATCAAAAGAACATGTATAAGTATATACATTGTAAAAAAATCTGCAATTATATTATTTTTAATTTACATATTGCGTTTTCCAATTTTTCCACAAAATTACGACAGTAACACGCGTAGAGATAACATATCTAACACATTTTCTCATAATATTTATTACTATTTTTAACTGCGGCTTATTCGATATTAAACGCTGTTTTATCTCGACAATTTCACCGTTCGAATAGGCGACCGCCGATATTAACGTCTTCTTCTTGAAGCCGATTCTGTATTGCGAATTGGCTCAAGCAGGCTGCGCGCCGCGGGTTTTTTACTTAGCATAGCCGCCTTTGATTTAAAGGACTGAAATTTGATTCAAAAATATCTGTTAGCATCGCCTGAGTCATTTATAAATATAGTTGTAATATTATGTGAGTGTTTTAAGTATTTTTTAACCCTGTTCTAAATTTAAAAATGACGTAGTTCAGTAGTTGTATTCGCAAAACGTTCATCGCTGATCCATTAATAAAACAAACTATACTTGTATTTAAAAACAAAATTTAAAACTATATATAGGGTTTAAAATCAAATTTAATTTTTTTTCTTTTTTTGATGTGGACAACATCTGAGCATCGAATGAGACCGATCCCATGCCCCAAAAGTGTTCTCTCCCAGATATATGCGCGTTTTATTAAAGTGAAGTCGACGATTCTAAGCGCAAATAGAAAGGGACATAATCTTTGAAATGGCTCTCCTGAACAAAACTTGTTTTTAATCTTAGGCCCCTTTCTATTTTGCGCGTCACATATGAAAAAAAATCGCCAAATTAAAACACCTGCGCTCCCTTCTGTTTGTTCACCAACTTATTTTTTCTAAAAAAAAGTTCAAAAAAGCTAATAGTCTGGTCAGTCTAACAATTTATGTTCAAAATATAATTTTATATACGGGGTATCCGCCGGGAAGGTATACTACATTGTTTTGCCGCCATTTTAGTAAACATTAGTCCTGACAATTTATGTTTGGCAGTCGTCAAGTAGACACTGGGCAAATTTATTATGGAAAATTATTCGATACTCGTAAACCAACGGACTCCTTTTTGTGGGGATATCTGAAAAGCAAGGTTTATGCAACTTAAACAAAATATTCGTGATGAAATTAGTAATGGATAATTGGATTGCTAAATTCTGGCTTTAATTGATGCATATTTTCAATGGCACATTCTCAATATCTTAGGGCAAGGGCGTCCATATTAGTGTCGACCCCTTAATCAAAAGAGCAGGACACCACAAATCACATTTGCCACAAATGTTATAGAAGCATTTTAGAAGGTTTTACTTTACGTAAAACATCCAGAGTTGCCAATATTAACAAAAAAAAAGTATTTAAACCAAAACATAGGGTTTTGATAAATTTTATATTTAAGGCAACTTTAAATACCATGGGCAACTTTACCATGTTTTTATGTGTTTGTGAGAACCGTACATAAATTACATTGTAAAATACGAGGTGTTATAAAATCAGTTTAAAATGATTAATGATATTTGGTGGCCAGGCCATAATTTTGAAATACTCGTATACAAAAGTCCCAGAAACCAAATGAACTCATTCCAAAGATTATGTGATTTTCGCCACTAAAGCAAAACGAACATGTTATTTAATGGACTTTTTTTAAGAATTCTTTATGATTTCAAATTTTTTTTTATGATTCTGTGAAAAAAACGCAGAACTGGGAAAATAAGTGTAAAATATTAAACATAGTTTGACACAGTTTTTGTTTTGGAACTTTTATTGTCATCTCGGATTCCTTATAATCGTGACGCGCTGGACACTGTGGCTTGCGGCACACGTTCGCTTGTCCAGTACTGATAGGTTATAATTCATAATTCTTATATTATCGTTGTTTGAAAGTTTGCAATAAAAAACGATTTATTGAATTTTATAGCTTACTCTTTACCAAAGAGAAACAAAAGAAAGGTAATGGTAAAAAGAAGCCGTGGAGTTTTCCATTGTCCCTGTATTGACAGAGCAAGCAAGAAATAATTGAAACTACCATAAAACCAGTAAATCTGTTTATATGTACATATATATATATATCGGGCATTAGGCTACTGGGTCTGCTGTTGGATTAAAAAAAAATTAAAAACAGCAAAAGCCAACTTTCAATAAGTGACTACGACCAACAAGATAAACGTCATACGCGTCGCAATGCAACCTCTTAAAGTTCACTGCGTCACTACGCAGCATGCGCGCGTTCTCTGCATGTGAGTGAGCACTGGGTAGAATCGCCTTCGTGCGTGTTTACACTGCTTAAATAAGAATAGGTCAATGCAAGATTTATGGTGTAAAATCATAAAATTGTCTCACATTTTGTTTCCATGCTATAAAACCTGATAAGAAAAATCCACAACGATTGAAAATCGAAATTATTGAACACTCCCATTTACGTAGCATTGTTGTTGTTAAAAAGTTCAAATGTGCTTTCATTTTAAATTGACTTAAAAGAGGTTAGGATTTTATGAAATTTTCTCCGAATTGAAAATCGTTGATGTTTCTCTACGGTTTACGGTACTTCCTGCTAGATACTGTTAGCTTTTGAGGTGTTAAAATCTGGCTAGATACATACTCGCATGCTCGTATGTGGATCATGCGATACGTTTTCCCTTTTTGGTTTTGTTTTGGTGGGAACCCACCAACTTCGATATTGGATTAAATTTTAAATTACAATTTTTATCAGCGGCTCTAACTGTAAGACATATGCCCGCCATGCCAGCCTTTTATTATATATTTTATGTTTTCAAAATCAATCGTACAGTCGATTTCTAATTATGTAGTCATGTTGTTGTGGTGTTATTTTATCGGAAGATCTATCAGTTGTCTCTCGCAGACGGGATTTCAAAGTGTTTTGTCACATCTTTTGAAATCATCGAAAAAAGCGCCATTGCAACTTTAATTAAAACAAACTATTTTTGGGGTTTAAAATAGAAAATAAAACACATGTACCATATATTAGTTAATTATTTAAAGCAAATCCGCTTTAAACAAACTGAAATCTTAAGACGATAAAACAAGATCACATTTTTGAATTTTGTTAAACCAATAAAGATTTTGGATAAAGCAATTAGTATAAAAAGTGGATTTCAGGCCACCACTAGAGGTAACCTAAATGGCATTCAAACTAAAAATCTTGAATACATCAACTATGGAGTCCATCGATATATACAGTGCCATAAAAACGATGTAATAAATCAGAATATTAAAACACAATGAAATGTAATAAAGTATTGAAATAAATGATGTTCTTTTTATATCATGAAACTTTGTTTACGAGTGTTGATTCTTTTGAGTTCTACGTATTTCGGTAGCAGGACTATAAAAATATTAACGTTTATCGTTATGTCGTATTTTTTAGATTTGAGGCTTTTGTTCTCTCACTAAGAATGTATTGCAGGCCGTCGGCTGAAATATTTATTCTAAAAATTATAGTTTTTCTGAGTCTATTTGAGGCCATGTTTCTATTGAACTGTCATTCAGTAGAAGCCACTAATTATCCACAAATCAATCGCAATGGTTGTTTTCCATTAAAGAACAGCAAATACTGCTTGAGGCAAGTAAAGCGAGTCTATCCAAAATTCAAAAGCAGTGCAAGGGAACTCATTTTGTTGACTTGTCCGGTGGAACTCTACTACCAGCAGTTATCGCTAAATGCTAACCTGCCTGTTCTTAAGTGTAGCCGCTGTTGTTTCTTCGTAGGGAATATATTCTACAAATTTTCCTTATAGTTGTCAATATATCACTGATCATACAAATATTTTAATATCCATCCAGTTACATGATGAATGTTATTTTGTCACATACCAAAGAGGTAGTATTTCAACGTGTTTTCTTTATTTTATTTACCTTGAATTGAAATTAGCGATATACGAAAATAAAATTTAACAAAAAGCATACAAAAATAATGGTTACATGTGGTTGCATTTTAAAAGAATACTTTCAACGAGTAAAAAATGTTAAGTTTGGCTGTGCCGAACTTTGGATACCCTCCACCAGATTCCCAAATAAAACCAAATTTGGTGCGGAAGTGTGTTCTATATAGAAATCTTTATGTGCAAAATTTCATTTCGATAGGTCAAGCTTGTGGTGAGTTATCGTCATATTATTTCTCAAAGCCCATGAGACCGTTTGTGTGTGAGGTACCAGTAGGGCCTTTCTGATCTTAGCCAAATTTACCGCAAAAGTCTGTTCTATATATTAATCTTTATTTCGTCTCGATAGGTCAAGTGTGTGGTGAGTTATTGTCATATAATTTTTAAGGCCCATGCGACCGTTAATGTGGGAGGTACCAGTAGGACTTTTCCGATCTCAACCGAATTCAGCGTAGAAGTGTGTTGTATATAGAAATCTTGATGTGTAAAATTTCATTTCGATAGGTCAAGTTTGTGGTGAGTTATAGTCATATTATTTCAAAAGGCCCATAAGGCCGTTTGTATGGGAGATACAAGAAATGGTGGCCCAATCTGTACCATTTTTACAAAGATAATTGCGCCTATATAGAGATTATTATTTGCAAATTTTAAGTGATTTTGCTCAAGAAATTGGACGGATATTTCCAAATAAAAAACTAATTTTTATGAGGTAGTGTCGGTTGAGGGTCTCCAACACCAACTTCCCGTAGAGCTATATAGCCCATTTTCAATACCAACCATGCTAGGTTAACTACACATGTTTGTGCCAAATTTCCCTAGCTGTTGTCATGCAGGCTCTATCTTGTTTCCAACAGACGGACAACCGGACAACATGGCTAGATCGTCTTAGAATTTTACGAGAATAAATAATATGTATGCTTTGTTGGGTCTCCGATGATTATTTCAAGGTGTTACAGACAGAATGACAAAACTAATATACCCTCCATTGTATGGTGGAGGGTATAAAAATGCCTTTAATACGAACTGTTACCGATCTTCTTGAAGAAAATTTCTTATAGGCTACTTACTCTGACTGGAAGCTACCTCTTGCATTTTTTGCTTATTTTTGAAAAAGCAAAAAATGCTAGAATTTCATCGGCGGAAGAGTTTTAGCAGATATCTATGGCGGCTGAATTGAAGCCGATTCGAGTCGTCGTTTATGGTGTCGGTGTGGCGTGTAAAAAAACGTCACAGCCAACGCGCCGTTTTTTTTGCGTCATGACGGCTCCTTCCGCCGCTAACAGAGCGGGCCAGAAACCGATGCTGAATTACCGAGAAAGCAAGTGTTCTTGATCGGCGGCAGCTTGATTTCTGCATATATTTTGGCACCCGGTGACCTAAATATCGAATAATTTTAGCCGCCGTCATAGTTTTTATTATCTCGAGCAAGCTGAAGTTTATTTGAGCCTTTTTTCCTTTAACGAAAATATGCACATATGAAAATCGTTAACCAATGAATACTTAAAACTAGTTTGTTTTATTTTAAAACAAACAAAATGAATAGTAGCTCATGTCATACAAAAATAAAATGTAATGTAATCAAATCGAAAAAAATTGAAATTATCTATAAATCAGGGGCGAGACGCTTGCTCCCGGCATTAACATATCTCGAGCCAATATACATATGTATTGTAATGAAAAATGCTTAGTCAATCTCACTATTTAATTACGTTAGTATCATGTGTACACACAGAGAAAAACTTAACTGGAAATCGGTTGAAACTACAAAAATTCCGTGGCAAAAAAATAATTTCCGGCGGAATCACCAAATGTTTATAATCGTCATGAATAATCGGTTCGATATTCCACTTGATGATGAAAATGATTATCTATTGTACACACAACTAATTGATCGGTCATACCAATAAAACGAGGTAAAGGTTTTTAGGTGCCACAACTGGTGGTTGTGGCAACCAATTTTTTAAAAAAAAATTGTTGTTGTAACCAATTTTTGGTAATGAAAACTAAAATTTCATCATAACCAAAACGGGTTGTTAAATGATTTTTTTTGATTTGAAAAGAACGGATTAATCAGTAAGAATCTGTCATGATCTTTTCCATTTTTTCCTCGACATGCACAAGTGTTAGAGTTGTATGCGTAATAATAAATAACGACGACTAAGCCGGCATGCTCGGCGACTTTTTGTCGTTGGTAATTTATTCTGGACTTCCGAATCGTATTCGCGACAAGAAGGGTATTGCACTAGTAAGGATTGGTCCCCATACAAACCCAAAGATTTGCACCAATCACCCCTTAGATTTAATTATTATCTAGAGACGATTTCAGGAAAACAGGAAATTTTGTTTCTGTTCTCCCTACATACCGCCCTTTTAGTTTTTCTTATCCTGCGCTGTCATTTGAAGTCTGATCGCAACAAGATGCATACCGTTGTTCAAGTTTTGGCATAGGATATATTTCGTCACTTGGTTATTGTTGGATCCGAGGTCAAATTCGATTAGATACCTGTGTTATCTCGTTTTCTACCCCCCTGATTAGGACTTTATTTGAAACGTTAGTAAAGGGACTGCTTTTGAAACGTTAGTACATAATCGTCTTGTTACGATCGGACTTAATATTAAAAAATACTAAAAAGGCGGTATGTAGGTTGCACAGAAAACAAAAATGTTGTATTCCCGAAATCGTCTCTAGATAATCTTTAAATCTAGGGAGTGACTGGTGCAACTTTTTTTTCGACCCTCACTAGTATTGCACATTTCGTCTCCTTGTGAGCCTATGCCAATTTTCTGCGAAGTACTTAAGCTTCTGCCATAAATAACTGCATTTGCTTAAATCGCCAAAGATGATTGGTTGAAAATGTTGCGATTTAAACGCATTCGACGTAAACGGCAGTGGCAACGGGAATTTCTAACAATTCAAATATTATATTTAACCAAATGGTAACCATTTCCAAGAGCTTATGTACGACAATGCCCCTGCCTAAAACCTCCACACAATCATTGGTAACCAAATAAACTACAATCACTTTGAATTATGACAACAAAAAGCGGGAGCTGGCCAAGATGGAACAGAAACGAAAATTTCACCAATGCCAGCAAAAAGCATCAGATAAAAAAAGAGGCAGTAGCAGAGAAAAAAATCCAATATATGGCGAACAAATGGTTAACTAGCGTTAGACGTTGTACGAGTACATATGAAATCAACGGTTGTGTTGACCGAAGATCGCAGCAGAAAATCGTTGACAGGACTGCTGACACTAGCCCACGCAGTTGAGACGGATAGACCGTCTTGCAGAGAGCTTGAGGGAGAATACAGTGTGAATATGACAACATTTTTCAAGAGAACAGACAGACTGGTCGGTCAGACCGACCGACCGACAGACTTTATGGTATAAATAATAACAATAAAACGGCTTAACATGTACCGCAGGAAAAACATACCACAATACGATAATTTATGATGAAAACTAATGAAGATGTGTCAAGAGTGGTGGCGGTGGTGCTGACGGGAAAGCAAAGCGACGACGGCCAAGACAAACGTTCATGGAAAAGTGACAAAACATACCACAACATTTGTAAAGCACCGACCAACACTCTCAGCGGAGAAGAAGAAAAAATAACAATAAAAATAAATTTAATCGAAGCAATTTACGGCTCGAGATGAAAACAAAATCGAATGTAAATCGTAGAGATTTAACAAGAGATGCATTCCGAAAGAACAACACCAGGAGAGAAATGTCGAAAGCGAACGAATGAGGTCAGCAGGCTAACAGAGACATCTGTAAGACAAGACAAGAAGTGAATTGTCAGTTTATGTGGGTTTAAAACTGTAAAAGGGCCGTTCTGAAAAGGGTTTCCTTACTCGGGCCGTGTTTACTAACAAATTTATGAGATTTTCGGTGTCCATAACTTCGGTGACATTGTGGTGTTTTAGGTGCATTTTTCCCCTTTCGAAATAAAAATGTTAATAAAAATGTACTAAACCTTTTCGTTTTTCTTAACGTTTTTTTTGGGCAATTGCATTACGTGCATTTATGCATGAAGGTGTGAATTAAACCTTCTCATGTAAACTCGCTTGGTCTGTCTGTTGGTCTCTTCGTCTCTGCGTTTGTGTGTATTTTTCCACCAAGTGTAACTGAAATTAAGTTATGTTCGCACCTCTTATGGTCACGCCGTGATTAAGAAACCACAGCAGCGACGGCAGAAGCACGGCACGGTAAATTTTCTTTTAATAAAGCTCCACGCCTCTTTAATAACACAAACGTCTGCTGCCGCCGCCGTTGACTTCATGATTACGCCGCCAGTGCCTGCACAAGCGTTATACGGTTATGAGCGATCGTGGCACGTCTTGGCCATAAAGTAATTTGTCAGTTATCAATTTTTGACAAGATCAATCAAAGTGCTGTAGTCGAAACCACGAAACAATTTAGTCGTTAAACGTTTAATGAATGAACAACTGAATGACCGCTGTCATATATCAATTTTAAATTACTTTCACTAAAGCAGAGCAAGAAAACATTGTTACATCCTTCGGGTTTTTTCTCTTTTTACAAGAAGCCTTCAGTTTATTTATTCCCATGAATACATATGTACTCGCCGACTAGTACGGACGATGTCTTGAAATATTGTAATTTCTTTTAATTGGCCTGGCATAAAACCTGTAATTAAACAGATTCTTGACTAAAAGGAAAAACGCAGCAAGACCACAACAACTCCCATGAAGGTGAAGTAAAAGAAACTCTAAACTTGACGTTTAACTGCAATCTTGGCTAAAGACGCCGACACATTAAAGTGTCCAAAAGTCTTAAATCATGGCCACCACACTGGGTGATGGACTTTTGTGAAACACCAGAAAACACCGTTTTAAGGTGTAACAACTCACATCCAATTAAAAAGTATACCAAACGCAAGAAAAAAAACCTCAGAAAAACGTAACCATAAATATGTTTCGACTCATTTTAAATCCCAGAAATTTCTACTTTCCAATGTTGCCAACTATTGAACAAAATCTGCACACTTAACTCTATAAGACACCAAGCTTTGCCATGAGGAAAACCGAAATGTTGTAGAAATATACCAACGATAACTAGACTACAAACTAAAGCAAATGAAATGTCATTACCCGAGAAGTTATTCATGCTAATCCGATAGTGATAGTTCTTGTAGTTTATCCATATTCCAATAGATGGTAAAGTTACCCATTAAGGAGAAACTGTTTCCAAATATGTGATATAGTTCTTATGTTCGCTAAACAGGACCCACTGTTAAAAGCCAGCTCCGTACAGCTGATGTATTTTAGACAATCTTATTTGTAAAGGCGGTGAATCCGCATCTGAGAACGTAAGACATTTCTTGTATTAAAGAAGTTCACAATATCTATCCCACCACGGTGACCCACGTCTAAATAGCCATCACGGCTTTGCATTTAATCACGCATAGCTTCAGGCCGACCGAAGGTTTAGAAATTATTAAAAATTACTATCGATATTCCGGTTAGGTTGTAAAAAGACATTATGAATTTCGTCGTGATGTCTGTCATCATCACGGGATCAGTTCGCAGATTATTCTTCGAAACATAAAAACGGTTTAGCGTGTTGAGGTTCTTTAATTACAAACAAGAAGGAAAGAAATCGTAACCACCGTAGCCGCCAGTATTGAAAAAGATTAAGAATACACAATCTGATTTTGTGCGGATTGACCCACTTAGGCACCCCTAGATAGTCAACCGGGTTTATTGTGCTGTTGGATTTAGGTCTATAGCTATATAAGATTGTGATGACGCCGGACCAAAAAACGGGAGACCAAGGGCAACACCGTGAGTTCTCAAATTGGGCGCTGTTTGGCCAAGCCCCACTGCTCACTCAGTAATTGGCAGTTTCATGTGGTTAATGGCATGGTGGCATCACTGGACATTACCTATTTTAGAATGTGAAAGAACACTTCGTTACTTGATTCTGGGTATAGAGCTCATTCTGTGCTCAGAAATCAAAAACAGAAAGTTTCGGCATATTCTGATAATTGTAGCGGTTAAAATCCGCTGAAATTGCAATACTGTTATTCAAACTAAGCTTAAAGCGAGAAACTTCTTCAAAACGCATCGCCTTATTACACTAGAAGAAATGAGGCGAGTGAAGACGGCGACAAACAACGCTGGTGCAACAGAATTTAGGCTAATTGCTTCTAAATGCTAAAAAGTTGCAACGTTGTTTGTGGCAGTGTTTTATTAATTCACCATAGCACATAATAAAAATAATCGTTTATTTCACAGTGGGAGTTTTTTCGTTGTGGCACAAAACTAGGTTCTCGATAACATCGATTGAGGGAGACTATAACGCACCGCCCGAACGTTCCGTTCCTGCTTTGCTGCACTTGCCAGCCAGCAGTCATGGTGCAAAAGTGCCAGAATTTTTCTATTGCATTGCTAGGCAGACACTCAGTGTTGCCAAATGGGTTTTTGCTCTGGTTTAATGTGAAATTTATGCAGTGACCGTTAGATTTATTTTCTGCACTCACTCGCTTCCATCCGCTCCTCACCTTTTCGATAGAGTTTCAAATTGCATGGCGGGCTGGTCTATTTTATATTTTGTCTGGCAACTGACAGTTTTTATGGTCACGTTTGCATGTAAACTTTGATTTTGTTTAATTGGAGAGTTTAACCATGGCTGGTCATCATTAAGGATTTTTTTTTATTTTTTTCATGCATGTTTCCTCGTCAATTTGTTTAGTTTTTGTTGGCTTTTTGAACCGGCTTGTTGGTTTACTTGTTGAGGTCTTTTTTGTTTGCGCACCGGCACAATTGTGATTGATGGCGGTTTACTTTCATTGGGCAAACATGACCATTTTTTCTGTGTCGTCTATATGTGCTTTGCTAAAATTTATTGTACACTGTCGTTATTTGTCTCTCTAATGAAATTGAAATGTGACCAAAGTCACGAATTTGTATTTCTCAAATACTTTTACTTTTTTTCTTTTTCTCTCCCTCCTTTGGACGAATCGAGAAATTTGGGTCAATTAAAGCGTCTACACAAATTTGCAAATGTTGTGCGAGACACAAAAAAAGGTTAAGACAAATGTCAAATGGCCAAGATGCAAACAGATGATATCCGCACTCCTTGCTTAGGAATTCATATGTGGGCTTTAATCCTAAATTCTTTTGGACTAGTGTGAATGAAAATTGAGCGGCTGCTAGTGATCAACCAAACAAATAGAAGTAGAGCGATGATGGCAACACTGTAGAAAATTCACTTTTCATGTAAGTTTCGCAATGCCCTACATTTGCCAGATTTCATTTTAATATATGCCTTTGAAGTTTATTGTTGTTGATCTGAGGTTGATTACGTTGAGCCACGTTTCAATCAAAGGTTGTATTTATGTCCTAGTTTATCAGCTTGAGTTTCGCTTATAGCTTGGTTTAATCCGTAGACACACATACGTATAAATATTCCATTAAAAAGCGATCGGGCAACTGCTCTCAAATCATTGAGCTGTGCACGAAGTAAGAATAATGGATTTTAGCAAACTAGTTTTTTCTCGTAAATTCGGCCACACGCACTAATGATAAAACTGATGAAATGCCAAAAGTTCTTATTCGGGTTTCTTATCGCACCAAGGCGGTCCACGACAATCAGTCGATGGTTCCCTTCATCTAGAGGATCGCATTATTTTGGTCTTTCGAATATTTATATTCAGGTACCACCAACGTGTACAAGTAGGTGATTCAGTGCTAAATCATGAAAATTCTGGATAGAAAAACTACATCATCCACATGAAACCTTTTTTCATATCAGAGAAATGTTGTTTAGGTCAGATAAGTCTGTGCGAAATATCGGATAGAAGGTCCAAGAATTAAGTGGTTTACACCATTACAACTTTCCCTGTTTTATACTCAAACATTACCAATCGCCGAAGAGGCTTATTTGCTTTTTTATTTGTGTTTATTTCCCGCAACATCACAATTAAGAGAAAAAACGTGGAATTACCTTTATATCAGTGAGCTGTGCTTAATGTAATTCTTATCGTATTTTGAGAAATAGAAGATGTTTCTTACTTTCGCTGATCCTATTGTGAAAGCTGCGTACACCAATAATCTTTAGAATTATTGGACAAACTATTAGCAATGACAGAATATTTCATCGGAATGGACATCAAAATCATGGACAAGTATTCCCAACCTTTGGATTTCCTGTCATGGTAGAAGCTCAGATGAATGTCCTTTTTACGTCTACGAAACTCTACAGAAAAAGCTAAAGATCTCATCAGCAATTTTGAAAATCCATATTTTTTTAAAGAAAGCTGGAGTGTTTCGCACCCTATTAGATATAATTAAAAGCCTTATAAGGAAAAAAATCCTAAGCAGATACATTTTCGATATACTAGAAAGACATTCCGTTATATCAGATATCTAAAATCTTTATAAGATGTTATCATCAAAACACTTTTCCAACGTTGTCATAAAGTAGGACGAACAACGTGGCGAGTTCTATTCTAGACATCTGTATTGTAAGTATTAGCTATCTTATAAAAAACCCATGTTCAAAATCTGGGTAAGAGTATCTGCAACTTCTGTCTAAGACTTGAACGTCTCTCCAGCAGATATGAAAACTATTTTCACTATACTCGTATATCATTTGGAGACGCATATCAATGTTAATTAGTGCCATACATTGCGCCGCTAAGTTTTTGTTTGTCTTCCCGACTGTCATTGATGTAAACTCAGGTTCAAATCTGGGTAAGGACATCTAACATTTTCAGCGGCAGTTCAATACCCACAACGTCCCAGGTAACATCTCTCAAATCAGTGAGCTGTGCACGATTTAATTCTTAGCTTCACTGACCGGGACCTACAGTATGACGCCGGCTCTGAACGGCTAATTCATTTTATAGAGAAGGTTTTACATTGCTTAGAGATATATCTCTTACTCGTTAAGTCGCCAACATTAACGAGGTGGAAACCCGGCTAACACTGAGTTGAACCTTGGTTTACTGGCATGATAGTCGTGCACACTACCATCTTTATCATTAATCACTTAGTTTAATCTCTAAGCCATGTAAAAGCTTTTCTATAAAATACATTAGCCGTTCGGAGGAGTTAGTGGGATCCGGCCAGTCAGTTAAATAACTACTTATATATCGGTATTTGATAAAAGTTTCCCGCTTGTTTTGTAATGGGATGGTATAAAGAAATTTATTCAATAAACTGAATAGGTTGATATAAATTGTTTTAGGTAAAGGACGCTTCGAGTCTCAATTTCCCGCACGTGTGCGATTATCATTGTATTTGTTTTATTTAGGTAACCTAACATCTTATAAACCTACTTTACCCTAACATATGTAGGTAATACCGCCCTTTACTAAATCAATTAATATATAATATCCTTCATTAAGTAAATCAAAAATAAATATCCTCAACTACACGTGGGCGAACTTTCTTCTTCTGCATGCTCCAAAGATAGGAGCTTCCTTGTTTCTTTTGTTATCGAAATTTTCGACTTACTTGCAACACAAAGTTTTACTTCATGGGCCACTGTAATTTGCGCAACTATCACTTAAAAATGCATGGTTAAAATCCTGTTGAAATACGTGAACTTTTTCAGCGGAAGTTTTTCATACATTTTTAATACCGGCCCACAAGCCGGTATTAAAAATGTATGTCTCGTGTGGGGGACCCGACTCGTGCATCTAAGATCGTTCACCGCTTGTTCCTTAATGGGATGTTAGAGGAAACATATTCTGAGTAGTACTTTCTTCTGGCTTACGAGTATCATTAGAACAATTTGTTTTGTAATTTGAGAATTTCTTTATCAAAAACTACTTATGACATTCCTAACGCAACATTCGAAATTGTTCATGAATGCATCGAAAGCGTTCAGTGAATGAATGGAGCAACCTTCAAGTACATGTAGGCATTCAGAGCAATACGTGTACAATTCATTTGAGAGTCAAAGCAATTGACACTTTTTTGCGCATCACATTCGCAGTAAACGTTTCATTTTATTTGAAGCAGCATGTGGCACTTTACTTACACTCACACATATTTGCAAGCTATTTGAACGGAGTGGTTGAAGAGAAGGAGGGGAGGACGTCGTCATGACGACAATGATGAGGCAGGAAAAAATGTGTAGCACGTTTATTAGTCTAAATGAGGTGCAATCACAAAACAAAATTTACAAATGCAAAGACAAGAAACAAACAACAATAGGAAAACATGTTTAGGAGCATAGCAACAATAACAACAATTACAGACTAGCGTGGATGGACCGAACGACCCATTGAATGAATTGCTCTTACTGACGACGGATTGCGTATACGACGGTAGTACGCGTCGCGCAGCGCATCACTAGCGTACGGTGTGGTGTGTCAACGGCCCAGACACTGTCTCGCCACAGTGAATTGTTTTGTTTTTTTTTACGTCGATGTACGTCTATATCCATACATCTGATCATATGAACATCTATATACACACATTTAGATAAATATGTAAGCAGCTGACGAAATAAAAACTGTGACGTTACAAATTTTGCGATAATGACTAAATTATGAAACGTTTTTTTTTTTTCGTCCGAAAAAGCACACACACGGACGGACCAACGGACAAATGGCCTACCGGCCATACAAATGAAGGCATTTTATGAAAGCACATTCACTTCCATGGTGTTTGGATTTGGATGGATGTAGGCAGGCTGCCGCTGTGCTGCTGCTGGTGCCGATGATGATGATGTTGATCACCGGCAGCACAAGCACCATCATTAATTTAAACGCATACGCATCTGTACGATCTGATGATCATGGACATCATTACAAATGCGTGCTCGTACTACGTTGGCTACTGCTCCAAAAGCCAAACTGCTACTTGTCATCAACATTCAATTGGGTTCACTTCCTACTTTGTAGCGCTTAACGAAATTTTTGAAAAAAAACAGAGTTCTCTTTTCGTCTTATTTTTCAAAACATGAAAATGATGGGTGAGAGTGCCAGTATGCGCTTGTATTAGAGGACGTTGGATAATTTAGTTATATCTTATCAATGATTTCGGGCAAACGAGGGAGGTGCATTCAGTTGGGTGTCATATTAGTTTTCAAAGTGCTACTACGTCTAAGGCGTAAGTCTTAGAGTCGTACGTCGCGCAACTTTATATTAAGTTTAGTAGCCGTCCTTTAACTATTTCATTTACTTAGCGCCCTGGCGTAAGCCTGGGGCTAAGTAGGAACGCTCGGTAGTGTGAAAACGCTTATTTTTATAAATTCCATTTATTCCTCCTCTCCGTCACAGACTTTTTTCAATGTCTCAGGAGAGGCCTTAAAATATTGTAAACCAACAATGAGTTCTTAAACTATATTATCTTAAAACGAGCTAGCAGTTTTCACTTACATATACCCACACTATAGGCAGGTAAATATATCTCTCGGAAAGTGACATGGCTAGATTTAAAATTTTTGTCGCGAGACTACCGTTCGATTAATACAGCCATGTTAAAGCAAACGTTGCTTCGGGTGTTGTTGCGTTCACATGTGTTTTGCCACTTTGGTTGCTAATATAGATTATCTGGATAGCTACTGCCACAGTAAAATATTCAACTCAAAATTTTTAACTTGTCTGTAAAAGCCCAAAAATAACTATAAGGCTTATGCTCTTTTTTCACTAGGCTCTTTTGAAGTGTTTTCAAAAGTTTTGCCAAAACAAGTCAAAATGAGACTTTTTCCCATACAAATTGATGAAGTGATGAAAACGTCTCACTTTGACTTGTTTTTGTACGAAAGAGAAACGAAAACGTTGCCACCTTAAATAAAGTGTGTCATCTCCAAAATAATCGTGTTTTTATAGTGAGTTTGTCATCTCAAGGCAGACATTTTTAATCAATCGTCAATCATATTTGGTGAAATAGATATTTTATGAAGTAAAAGTAAAAATAAGCGTGCTAAATGAAAAAAAAACTTAATTTAATTTTTCTATTTGTTTAAGAAAAAATTTGTATTTCAGTATTTTAATAGTCACCACACCACGTTGTTCTTTGTTTGTAACCAAAACGAGAGAAAACGAGAATAAATGGCCTAATGAAAAATGGCCTAATGAAAATACGGCCTTTAAAATACTTTTTAACATGGAGAGCATCGTGTGCTTTTCTTTTTGATGAATGAGTGGAGATATCGATAAAAGAGCGTAGATATCGATGAAAGATTTTTACAGTGGGTAGAGATGACCAAAGTGAGTTGTTTTCCTACAAAAAAATTTTGAACGTTTTGAGTTCAAAACCTTTTGTTGAACAAGTGCGATATTATATTTTTCATCAGTGTCTTACCAAGTAACGTCGGAATCGTTCCTGATATTAAATAAGCCGTTCTGAAACACTTGATTTGCAAAAAATGTCAGCCTTTAGTCGCTTAGCGGTGACTTTTTCTCCATATTTGCCCGCAAGATTAATTTCTCAGACTGGAGAGGAATTATACTGGATTTGAGAAAAATTTCCCTTTTATTCTTTAATATGATGTCGAAGAAAATGTATCCCCAAGGCAACAAGTCATGAACAACGAGTTCCTCCCCTCTGCAACCTCCACGTACCAAACAGCAAGTAACCTTCTAAGGTCAGACTGGATAAATATGTAGTAAGTCTGTTGTTGACACACGGCACCGAAAGAAGTTTACTTTTCATAAATGAACTTGACGGTTGCTGAGACAATGACTGACATATCTTTGCTCACCTTTCACAGCAACCCCAACACCCCTGCCAGCCCTCATAATAAATAAGAACAAGTGGCTGTGTTGTTTAACAATCTTTCATAATCGTCATTTGCATCGCCATCTCCACCACCATCAGACCAGAAGCTCCACCACCATCATTGGGCTCATGATCAACGGAAGTGATGTGTGTTTTCGCTTAATGTCTCTAAGTATTCGTTTGTTTTCTGGTACCCATTAAAACATTCATATACATACGCTTCGTAAAAACGTTCGTTCCATGCTTTCCTTATCATCTCGAAAATATCAACAAATTTAGTGTAAACCACTGGTTCGGTTTTGTCTTTTTTGAGTTGTTTTGTTTAACCCGTTTCTCCCGTCATATCTGAAGGCTTCTCCGCACAACGCATCGACTTTGACAACAAATTTGTGGCGTGTGTGATGCGCCTGTACGCAGCGTACGCCGCACGTCCAACAAACACCTTGTAGTTATAAACCGATGCTGTCGATGTTAGTCCGTGTTGTTGTTGTTGTCATAAATATTTTGTTTAAATGTTGCCTTTAGGGGGAGGGTGTTTAGAGTAATTTAACATTAGCAATCGACGGACTACACACAGCATTTTGTTTTACACGGTTTTTATTTTTCGTAGATTCTCTCCACCAGTCCATCGCTGCTGTTCAAAACGTAAGCTCTCTCGCAAATGCTGGCTAGTCTGGAAGGGGGATTGACAGAGGCCACTGCTAAAGTTTAAGTGGTTACATTGGGGAAGCACCGCTCGTACGGCCCGAACATCAATTTGTGGCCTACGCAAAAGCTGAAAATTGCTTAAATTGCGCCCAGAGTATGGAGCTGCACCAAATGGAAACTTTGTAATGATCTTTAAAGCAAGACAAAAAACTGTCATGTAGACCAGCGGCTTGTCTGCTACTACTTATGTTGTATATGCTACGTACGAGTACGTGAAATCATCGAAGAGGCGAAGCTTGAAGCTGAAACTGAGACGGCATTCGCAGTAGCTTAAACTTAAACTGTGGTCCGTCTCCTCACATTAACACTTCGTTTTGCTCTACGTTTCTGGGTAATTTGTACAAGTTGTTTGCCAGTGTGTGTTTTTGTTGTTAAGGTTTTTGCTTTTTGTTCAGGCGTAATGTGATGTGCTGTTGAACACCATTTGGTGTTGTTGTCTGAAAAAGTGTTACTATTATTATTAGTTGTATTCATGTAGTGTAAAATGGATTTTGATGAATTTTGAACTAGTTTTCCGTTTACAAGTCGTTAATTTGTTGATATTCGCCGGGCGGCTCAAATGTGTGCATCGTTGGCGTCGCCATTGTCGACGCTTTCATTTTGTTTCGTCTGTCACCGGATGCTGGTCGTAAAGTGGTCTCTTCAACGGTCGTATTTTGGAGTTGGTACATACCAATATGTATTTTGAAATTTGTAAATTAAAATATTCGAAGTGAGTTGAAACTGGATTGAAAATTTTTAATGGATTTTGCATTTGATGTTTTCAATAAAATGACATTTACATTTGTAAATGTCTTGTTGTTGAAATATTCGAATTGATGTTAAAATGGAAACGTCAGGCCTGTTCGTAGTGGGGGATTGTACAAGGAATATTATCGAAGTTAAGTGGATTTATGCAATTACCATCCAAATCGAAAATGTCACGCTTTGTTGAGGTATCCAGCTAATTACGGCTCTGACAGCATAGATGAATTTGTAAAATCATACATAGTGGTTTTAATTATTTCTTCTTCGAGTTGCCTTTTACTGAAAATTTATTAAAACAGTTTCAAACGCAAGTGGAAAAGTTTCAAAGCTGGAAAATATTTTGCAAACTGGAAAATAAAAATTAATAAAGATAAAACCCAGGCTATTATCTTTCCTTTTTATAAAACAAACTCAAAAAATTTTCAACGAAATTCCTATTCTAGATGACGCACAATATTAAAGAGTTATCTATGATACCAAACTCACTTTTAAAACCCTTCGTGCCCTCATATCCGTTACTAATCGAACCTAAATATCAAAAATTAGTCGTTGCTAGTTAAAAATGTATAAGGCCAAAATGACGTATGGTTCTCAAGTCTGGTACGAAAAATTCGTTTAAACAAACCGCAAAAATCTCCAATCGTTTAAACAAACCGCAAAAATCTCCAATAATCCAAAAAATAATTATGTATGCTTATAGTTTACCAAAACGAAAAAGGTACTAAAAAGTCATTAAAAGAAACCGCGAAAAACTCCAAATAATCCAAAGAAAAAATAATAAAATTATCTATAGTTTACCAAAACGTTTCTCAACTACTTGGACTCTACAAAAATTCAATATAGCTAAAAAAAGATTTTGTAATAGAAACAGATCATCATATTTCGATTTAATAATAAATTTAAAAATGTATACGTCTTCTTTATATTTGTCGATGGAGGTAACCGAAGTTTATATTGTTGAAACTTCTTTAATAATGCAAAATGTTTTTCTCAATCGTTTGTAGTAAAAACAATGATTTAATTTTCTGCAATACTTTTTGTGAATCTTAAACAATGAAATTATTTAAATTTATATTATTTTAAAATTGTAATCAACAGGCATCTCAAATAGTTTGTTTTAACACTTTTTTAATTGAAGTTAAAAAAAGTATTCTTGAAAAACAATAAATGAATTCGCTTAAATTTGCTTTATTCTTACGAAGCCTGTTTAACGATTCAAACAAAAATTGTTAAAATTAATATATTACTTATATATAAGTATAACAGTTATAACAAACATAATATAGGCAAATATTTTTGTTTTGTTTTAAAAGAGTGAACTACTCCACAACCTATTTAGAACAATTTTGCTGTTGCTTATCATATGAGGGAGGAAAAGTAAGCCAGCGAAGATAAAGCGACCCCAACACCGTCTACTAGATGCGCGTTTCGTCATTGTACCATTAATATGCGCTGTCGACCATCCTCTACTTATTTAACGATCTATTACAATTTAAAAGTATTTCCTAAGCAGTGGTTTGTAAATAAAACTTGCCTATTGTCTTAAAAACGTTTTAGACTTCCTGAACTAAAATGTTATCTACTTAAGTAAGTAAGTAAATAGTAACACTTATTACGCTTTTGTGACATCATTAATCGCCAATTCCTTTTGCGAAATGCGAAGCAAATTTGAGTTAGGTTAGATAAATGGTATAACAGAGAGAAATACATTTAAAACGCTCTTTTATTATGAAGTGCCATATGAAGACAAATAAAAGCTTTAGGCAGAATTCAAACCAACCCGATTTTCGCTTCGATTTCGCAGTGGAAATCGCGACAACTTTTTCACACGCATAACAACGTACATGAGAGCCTGTGTAACGACACTAAATACCGTCGGTCTTAAAGCTGCCTTTTTTGCCATAGCCAACCTTTTGCCTTCGTACGCTACGCCATAATATCGGAGCTGTTTTAATGGTAGTTCTTCCTGTAAAACAATTTTCCAATATATCTAACGAAGTTTATTGCAAGAAATCAGGGGTTGAACATCTGTTATTGTCAAGCTGTCAATTTACCTCTGGTAAATTCCGTTTAGCAAGTTTCGTTTAGAGGTAGCAAAATTTGCAATTGTTACAGGGGTCTTTATAATCAGTATAAACTTTTTTCGCTAGCTGCAACGAAAATTAATAATCTGATAATTGTTTGGTCAAGGAATATTTAACATTTGCAAACAAAATAACGAATGTTGTAAATTCATTTTCAGGGGTATTCAATTGAATACAAATAAAATACTTTATTTGATAAGGAATAGCAGAAGTTTTTTTTCCACTCTGCTCTACAGGGCAACTTTTCCGTGTAGAGATAAATGCAAAATTCCTAAGCGAAAATTTCCTTTGTAAAAACTAGACTTTACCAAAAAATTGTCAGAACATAAAATATCGTTGCAAATGGTGAAAATAAGTCTACACTGCTAGTTAAAACATCTGCGTAACGGTTGAGATTTCTGCCACCCTTTTTTCATTTGTGTACCACCAAAAGAAAATTCCTAATAATTCCATTATAATATGTAGAATATTTTAGAAGAAATGCACTTTCTGTGCTAAATTTCCGAACTATTAAATAGTCTTAAACTCGCCTTATTTCTGAAAATGATGGGATATGTCTTTATTTTAGGTCAATCTCTGTGATACATTCAGTTTCTCTCAATTCTTTTTATTCAGTCCATCCAAGATCCCAAAAAAGTTGTCCCACTGAGTGTGTGCTTTTTCCATCCTCATGACATTGCCAACTAATAAATCCTCATTTTATGTGCAAATTTCTATAAAAAGAAACGAAGAAGAAACGAACACTTTGTGTGACATCTATTAAAAGCGAATGTCGGGGATATTATATCATACGAAAGATTGTCAGAACAGAGAATCTCCTCAAGTAATCATAGATTCCCCCAAACAAACAGCACAAGTCCCATGGAATCGTATACCTTTTCAATATAAGAAAACACGATTTTCCCAGACTAGATCGTTGTGACGCAGGCTAAGAAACATCGAAAATCTGCTGAAGTGGCATTAATCCGCTAATACGAGTATGCGTGATTCATTTGACGTCATTTTCATTAACACCTAAAACTTTCTATCATCATAAATATCTTTTATTGCATTCTTTTGTTCAGTTACAAACTAAATTTAATTGTCCAGCTAATTCCTGCCATTTCTCTTCGCATTTTAATATACATACATGTCTGCTATTTTCGAAATCTCAAGAGCACCCACATGAGGATTTATTTTAGATATTATCTACAGCACATGGTAGATATAGTACATATGTACATATTTTATAAAAATACGACTGCGACAAAAAAAAAACTTCATCTACACTTTATGGTGCACTAAATTGTGGCATTCATATCGCATTCAACATGCGTTTTTGCGGTTTTGTAATCATTTGTATCTATCCCCTCCCTGATTACCTCTGCTGCAGCATTCCGACCAATTGTTATACTTTGTATAACAAAAAATTGGCTCTGTGAATAGTACAGTAGTGTGTGGAATAAGAGCAATAGTAAAGGGTGGTCCAACCAAAATGCACGAGTTTAATTGTGAGTCACACCTTAACGTCAAGTTTTTTGCCCAACCTAATTAACATTTATTTGTCTCAGTGCAACGAAACAATGGCTCTTATGCGCAAGAAATTTAATGGCCGTCTTATCTCACATTGTGGCGATGTCAATTGGCCGCCACGATTATGTGATTTGAATCCGTTGGACTACTTTCTTTGGGGAAATTTCAAAAAAAAAACGTTTACGTCAAATAGCCAAGGATGAGATAGTTCGGCACACAACCGACACCGAACCTCCATTATTTCTTAAAGTCATTGAAAATATAAATCATTGGATAGAGGTATACCACCGAAGCGGTGCCATAGATCCTTCCATCACAGTAAAACAAATTAAGAATAATCTCTAAAAACTTTTTTTTACCAATTTTATTAACAATTTACATCGTGCTTTTTTGTTGGACCGCCCTTTATGATTTTGTCTACCTCTCGACGATTTTAACATTAACATGTCATTGTTAAACTTCTTATGGAATTTCAGACCTATTGACCTCACTTGAAGCAAAGCTAAAATATTGAAACCACTTAAGTTACTTACAATACCTCACTACACTACATTCCGCCAAGAACTGAATTTTAGCAATATGTGTTTAATTGCAGCGTTAGTTCAGATTCCACTTAATCTTAAGTCTTGCGAATTCTGGATGGAGAAACGGCTAAGATTCCGATAAAGCTTACTTCGTATTTATAGCGTGGTAATTAGACCGTAACTCGTTTCGTCTTTTGGAAAGGCATATACAACTTAATCCAAATATTTGTTTCATTTTCAAATTTTGTATAAGTATTTTGAATGTGGAGTGAATCTTAATTTTGTATTTGCATTATTTTAATTGTGTTTGCGAAATACTGAGTTTGAAAGGACAATCTTGGTGTAATTAAAATAACAAAAACTTCTAAAATCGAATTTGAAAAATAAATCGATTTCATAATAAATTCGAAAGTGTGATGCTTCATGTTACTATTTTTTTGATCACCACTGTCGGCTCGTTGCCAACGTTGTTTGCCATTTGATTATTATTATAAATAAAATGCAAATTTCTTTTAAACGGTTGCATTTATTTTGACATATTGTTGACATGTGACATGTTTATATCTACTGATGTAAAGATGTGTGTACATACTCGTACTTATGAATGTTTTGAATTTTAATAAAAAGTCCATATTTCATATTATTACAAGTGGTTGTTGTTGGCGTTTTTTTTTGCCATTTCTTTTACCCAACAAAAGTGTTCATGAGCAAACCGCAGCCCGTAAGTGCAGCGTTAGATGAAAGTCAACGAAGCATAGTCGGCGGTTTTTTTTTTTTTAAATTCTGTCAGAAAATGTTGAATGTTACTTTAGCGTAAATTTTAGATGTCATGGAAAACTGTAGCACCCGCTAGTGTACAGGGTAGGAGGAGACATATGTGTTCACATCAAATGGTATTGTTAAAATAATGAAATATGTTTGCCTGGGATTTTTCACAAAATCCAAAAATGCGTTCGCCTTGGCTTGTTGGAATGTTTGCCGAAATTTCATGAAAATTTAAACAATGCCACAGTTTTTTGTTGTTCTTGATTACAGTGAAGGAACTTGTTGACATACACATATGCTACTGTCCGTCCGTCCCGTCCGTCCTCTGCGTTCTTATATAATTTTATGTAAGTGGGCTGCTCAAAACTCCAGAACCAGATCAATGCCCTTAGCAAATGTTCTGCAATGACATACAGCCACTACCAGATGAACAGCAGTAATACTGACCTAGAATTACGAAACACTAATGACAGTGATTGAAAGTTCTTGGCGGCGCAACCAGCAACAGTCGACCAACAACCAATCAAACAATTCGTGCCCAGCAGCAGCGTCATCAGCATCACCAAGACCTACAGACATCATCGAACCTCAGAGGAGTCATCAACGTCGTTTCTTTATTGACTTCTGAGGTCTGGGGGATGGGGAGACAAAAGGATGCCCGCCTGCTTGACTCACTGTCCCAGTGAGTGCATGAAGGAAGCAAGGAACGATCGAACACCACACACAGAGCTTGTATAACATGTTGTTGTTGTTCATGTTGTTGTTGCAATGAATTGGTAATTATTTTCAATAAAACGAGAGTCATCATTGACTTCGTTCTCGAGTTTTCTTTCCTCCTTCGGCACATAATTGAAATTGAAATAATTGAATGTTTGCGCAGAGAGTGCGTTTCAAGAACTTTCCTTATTTAAAAAGTGAAATTCGTTCTTGCCATAAAAACTTGTTTCCCTGCAGGCGGGCAGGCCGGCCAGAGATATGAGTCCAGACCAGATATTGAAAATCAATAAACTGTCAATTGACAACGAGATTAACCGCGACTTTTGTGCAATATTTAAGAACGACCACTTGAAAATTTTCTGTAAAAATGTGTAACAAATGCAATGGTCAGATTAATCAAATGAACGCCATTGTAAAGGCAAGGGAATAAGGTATGTACGTAATTATTTTCTATTCTGCTGACATTTCTTACCCAATACTGCAACTTGTGTTGCTTCCATTAAGTAGCCTGCCCTGTGCCAGCCCTCAATTTAAAAAAAACATCCACTGCATTGGTCGTATATGAAAAATTCAAATCTAATCGAATAGATGTTAAATACTTCTTAATGTTAAATACTCGTACGGAAAAATGGAACATTACTTTGGTTAAGTATACCCAGCCTTATTAGATTATTTGCGAGAGACTTACCCCACTGAGAAGAAAAATAACTTTATATACTTATATATATATAAGTATATAAGGTTATTTTGAACTTTTTTTTGTTGACTGGTATTTAACAATAACAATAGTTAATTTAACTATTCTATGGTTTCATTTTTCTACCATGAAAAAAGTTAATTTTAAAATAATTATTCTTGTTTTACCAGTGCATTGTTAATTTTTTTAAAAATTGTTATTATTAAAATATTTATTGTTGTTTTCACAATGGATTGTGAAAAATTGTTAATATTAAAATTTCATAGTTAATTTATTGAAACAATACATGTTCAATTTAAGAATGAAAGTTATTGTAAAGTTTACTAACTATTGGTTAACTCTTTCAACCAGAAATATAGTTACTGCTACAATTTTTAATATTAAATTAACCTACTAATTATGTTTTTGTTTTGTTTACATTTATACTGTACTTTTGAGTTATTATTAATTGAACAGGTTTTATTCTCGTTCGAGACCTTTTTGTTGTTTCTTTTTCAGAATCAACTAAAAAATTGGTGAAATGTATTGCCAACGGTTGCCAGGTAGACTGTTTAGCTGTTTCTAAACACGCCTAGGTTTTTCTTCAGCAGTCTTTGGCAATGATTATTTTGGGTACAAATCAAATGACTTATACGGGAATCCTATCATGATTAATGAGAATTACCCTTTGTGTAAAGTCTTCGAACTGTGCGAAAAGCAATCTTCATAGCGCATTATTATAGAAGATTGTACATCTAGCATTTGGTTGTGGTTTTTTAAAAGAGCGAGATTAATTGTCTTATGATCTTTTTCACAATTACAAACGTTCAGAGCAGAGGAAGAAAGGAAAAAGAGTGGGGGGATAAGACAGTCGCAATCGTTGCAACTTCGTGTAACTTAATTCTTCAGATAAAATCAGATAAAAAGCTTTGATACAACAAAGCCGAATGAATTTAAATTACATTTTTGTTTATGTCGCACAATTCTCTGTCTCTATCTTGAAAAAAACTAACCTTATATAATGTTATATAATGTTCACTCCACTATTATGTATGAACATTTGACCTTATATAACGTTATTTTGTCTTCGTTATCAAACATTTACCATGAAAAATTTAACCAGACAGTGTAGAACACTTAATAACCAGTTTCGTTTGAGCTTACTAGCTTAGTTTATTTACAATTCGGTAATCTGGAAACATGGACCGCTTTGGTGTGATGGTTAGTGTGTATGACCTTGTAAATGACGGAGACTTTACGAGTAGGAGATTTAGCTCTATGTAAAAACTTTTTCCAAAAAAGCATTTGCCTTTTGGAGCCGGCTTCAAACAGTTTAATGCGATTTTGCAAGTCAAAAGTCAGTAATCTGGCATAATTAAACAAAGTGGAAAATAATATGGCAACATGGTTTCTTTTTGTTTACATCACAATAAAAAAAAAAAAATATATTAATTGCTACACAATTTTGTTGTAAAAATTTGTTAATTTTCTCAAACTATCTGCTTTAGTTGATTTAAATATTCACTTATCCCATCTTGTGCACGTGATCGCGACACAAATTCGCCGATAAACTTCTTGTTCATTGGTTCTTTTTTGTATAAATAACGAAAACATGTGTTTATATACAGAGTGAGTCTTGCGAGACAGTTTGTTGGAAAAAAAAAGTCTGGTAACTCGTACTCGGTGTTTAAGCGACTTGAAGTAAACTAGCATGTTTACCGAGTAACATCTACACAAATAGTAGTTTAGAATAAACTCAAACAAACATAGCTAATATTTTCTCTCCAACCTCCCACTTAATTGCCTTGTATTATGGAACAAAGCAACTTTACCAATATTAGAATCTTGATTCGTGGATAAATGCATTTTACGTTGCTCCATACGCCAAGCATTCTTATTCTTAATATAGTTCTTGCTGGTCACTGGCATTGATTATATTGGAGCGATTCCTCATCTACCCATTGCCAAATTTCTTTTCTTAGTTTGTTTATACCGTTCTACGTCTCTTGATATTTTCTTTGAATGTAGCTCATCAGTGAAATCGCAGATATCGTTCCACTATACGCGTTACGTCGGTGACATTTCGCATGTAAACACCGTTTAGTAAGTCCTTTGAAATCAGCTCTAATTGAGAGAAATTTCCCATTGGTACTTTAAGGGATTTTAAGGAAAAACCTGCTAAATTCATTCCATTGCTTTTCACTTCAAAAATTGTATATAACTTGCAAAATTAAGCTAGCAAAATATGAAATCACAAGTATTTGACCTTTAAAACAAAAAAATGAACCCAAGGAAAAAGTTTTATTGACACTAAAAAGTAATTTATCAATTATGATCAAATTTACCCAAATGTGCCACTTCTAATCAGACAAGCAAAAAACTATAAGAATATGGATGTAAAAATCGAGCAGAAAACTTCTAGTTTCCGATAGTCTGAACAGACCAGAAAATTGTGGGTAATGTTTTACATATTTTTATGGAACATCTGATATGAGCTTTCGAAATTTTAAGATTGTCTTGCCGTCTTTAATAAAAATTGCGTTAATATGTGGACTTCCTAATGTAGCTCAAAGATCATACCCTCTCCAGTATTTCGGTGAATGATGTTCCGCAAATTATGGGAATAACTGAAAAATATTTGTTATCTTAATGTAGCCCATTCTAGTATTGTCGGAATATTATTCTATTATTAGACGAAATCCTCTAAAGGCCAACATAGACTTCAAACGCTAAATGGGGCACACGTACTTGAAGTTGCCAACCATTTGTCTTATTTAGTAGCAGAGCAACTACAAGTTTTCCATAGTTGGAAAAGACTCGAATATCCCACCTTGGTCTTAATGTGGCCTTAGCATTACCACTGTCTTGAGAACTTGGCATAATTTTAAATATTGCAATACTTTCTCCTTTGAAGACAGACATTTACAGACTAGAGTTTGGAGCGGAATCGGCTCAAACAGGCGGCGCGCCACCGCCGATTTATGTTTGCTTAGCTTAACCTCCGCCCATTTAATTTAATCGGCATCACCGTGGCCAATATCGGCTGAGCCGTTGTTAAATAGTACTATGAGATGTTATTTAATTTTATTTTACTGACTGTTGAACTCACTTAAACTGCAAATTAAACTTATTTTATCAATAAATGCAACAGTTGTTACAACTTATGCTGTTTTTTGGTCACTCACGCGACAAATCAAGATTAGATTAAGGATTAGCACAAATACGGTTAATTCGTGCTCTGTTGTCTCTCTTTGTAATTTTACCGTAACTTCACTTATCTAAGTACAATTAAAGTAGAGAAGCTCTACGGTAAGAGAATTCTAAATGTAGTAAATATTTTAACGAAATAAGCCTAAGAAACGTACCCAGTGCAAGATACATAATTCACTACTTTAACCTAAAAACATGAAATTTCAATACTTCTAAATAATATATAAAGAAAAACCACAAGATCTTCAGTCCTTTTTTTGGGATTCTTGGTTTACCTTTTCGCGGAAATGCCCATATGTATATTTCTCGATTTCTAGCATTTGAATGGATGATGATCTGTTCGAAAATGTATAACCAGCCAAACGAAACGGTGGCACTAAGCAAAATATCGCCTGAATTTGAAATGTTTTTGTAAATAGTAATCCATCATCAACATTAAGTTTTTCTGTATTTGTTTCTGCTGCCTGAAAGTGGGTGCCTTTAACGAAAACCAAGGAACTGGCGGTTAGATTTTTGAATTTAAAAAGAAATTCTTATCGGTTTCAAGTGCTGAAATAAATGAAAAGAATCCAAAACGAAATGAACTTTAGTTGTGCGTTTTAGTACGTGTACATTGGATTTCCCAGATATTTTTGGACACGCGAGTGGTATTTTGAAAATTGTTATACTTATATATTTGTTGTTGTTGTTTGCTTAATACAGCCCAGCTAGACAGATATTTTTCAATATTGATGTTGCGTTGAAAGCTCATCAATCTTCTTCTGTGCCCTTATAGGCCGTACTTGTGTGGTAAGAAGTGTCTGTAATTTCTTATTAATTTAATAAAGGAAAATAAGATAAATCGAAAGTGAAATTTTCTAAAAGAAAGAAGAGAAATATAATTCATTTATAAAACATATTAACCTCGTAATTATAAATACGAGTTTAGAAAATGTGTTTATTTTACAAGGAGTTTAATAATTACAACGTTTTACAAGGTTTTAAGAAATATACCATACAAATTTCGGAAACTGGTATCAGCGCAAACCTAAGCAACAAAATTACGCAAAACTTTTGAGATTTCAAAAGAAATGCTGACTACAGATGTCTCGACCAATATTAAAACAAATTATTCAAATTTAACTTCAAAAAGTATGTAACCTTTTAAAATAAAGAGCGTATACAAACAAAATAAACTTATGGCGCGTCATTACATCCATACAGGATATTTTAGTCGACGCTTGCCCAAAACCCAAATTTACGCTCGACCAATATTAAAACAAATTATTCAAATTTAACTTCAAAAAGTATGTAACCTTTTAAAATAAAGAGCGTATACAAACAAAATAAACTTATGGCGCGTCATTACATCCATACAGGATATTTTAGTCGACGCTTGCCCAAAACCCAAATTTACGCTCGACCAATATTAAAACAAATTATTCAAATTTAACTTCAAAAAGTATGTAACCTTTTAAAATAAAGAGCGTATACAAACAAAATAAACTTATGGCGCGTCATTACATCCATACAGGATATTTTAGTCGACGCTTGCCCAAAACCCAAATTTACGCTCGTATTATTTGTTTTAACGTCACGAGATTTATTAAAAGAGAAATAGCTGCATATTTAAGTCTTTCTTTCGGTGCATGATAATCTAGAAACGTTTGCAGCAACTGAAAAATATAAAATATATTTATGTTTATATTGTATTGTGTTTTAGAACCTTTTACTGGTAGCGGAAACAAAGAAATTAGCATGGACAATACTAGTAATTTTTTCTGTCGATCGCATCAACATTGCTTCAAAAAGCAATTAAAACATGTTAATACTTATTTTTCGCTACAAGAAATGTTTGTTTTTCGGTACAGCAGAGAAGAATGGAATTTTTATACAGCGATAGAATTTTAAGCTAAATTTGAGTATGTTAACGATGTTAATCGCTTCAAGCTACAACCCACCGGCATCAATTGAGTTTCCAGTGTTATTTTTTTGAAGCTACCTTAGTTTCAATCTTTGTGGAGTTTTCTTTACAAAAAAAAATATTATTGTAAATTTGAAGTTGTTGAAGAAGTGCGACACGTCAAATACGAATTTTAGCAATGAAGGAAAGCTGTGTTGTTCGTCACAAATGAACTGCTTAATTTTGTTTGAATGACCTGGTGATATCTAGAATTACAGATGCATAATAATAGTATGTTTTTAGTGGTTCGGCTAATGTGCTTACAAAAAAATATTTATACTTGCGCCATAATTTGTTTTCAATTCTTTAAGTTTTTTGGGAAAAAATAAGTGAAAAATTACTTTTGGCGCGCTAGGTTGTTACTCGCTCATAGTATTTCTTATATAACTTTATTTCTATTGATTTCAAGCTTTCAAATCAAATGAATTATGATGCATAGGGTTGTTATCTTCTTGTATTTTTAAAAAATTCTATTTTTTTTTAAACATATTACCTTAGCGACCATTTACTTGCTTAATAACCGAGCGCAAGATAACACGACTAATGTATTGTCAATGGACTGCCGACTATTTAAATGGTATTAGTTTTACTAATGCAGAATATACCGTGTTAACAAATCAAGAAATATGGCAAAAAGTACACACAAAGAAAAAATCAGTTGCGAATCGGTTGGAACTACAAATGCTCTGTTGCAAAACAAGAACTGCCGTTGCCACCAACCGTACTGAATATTCGGTTCTACTTATACATACCACTAGATAAAAAATATGATGAAAGTATTGTGAACAAAACCAATACATCGGTCATACCAAGGAACTGCGTTAGTTGTAACAACTGTTGGCTGTGACAACCAATAGTTTTGTAAAAATTTAATTACTGCTTCTAATTATTGTGCATGATAACAAGTAATTTGTAATAACGCAATAAACGATGGTTTGTTTGTGGAGCTACTTTTGGTTGGAATATAAACTTATTTTAAACAAAATATTCAATATTCATAACTTCACGCCATTTGGAATGGAGTGCATATGTGACAGCGCATAGAGAAAGGACCTAAGGTTAAAAAAAATCAATTTTAATTTTTTTTCTTTTTTTGATGTGGACAACATCTGAGCATCGAATGAGACTGATCCCATGCCCCAAAAGTGTTCCCTCCCAGAGATATGCTCATTTTATAAGTCGACGATTCTTAGCGCAAATAGAAAGGGACCCACTCTTTAAAATTGCTCTCCTGAACAAAACTTTTCATCAACTTTTCACTTTTTTTTTGATGTGGACAACATCTGAGCATCGAATGAGACCGATCCCATGCCCCAAAAGTGTTCCCTACCAGAGATATGCGCTTTTTATGAAAGTGAAATCGACGATTCCAAAAATCTTATAATTTTTACTTTCAAAAAAATCAAATTTTCTCTGTAAAATCTTTCCTCCCGACTCTCACCGAAAAAACGACACCGACACTTTCAGTTCCATTTACCGACAAATCGCAGTGCATTTACTAAAATTCGGTTGTGCTGACGAAAACTTTATAGTTGATGGAACTTCAATCATTCGGTTGTGGCAACGAATCTCTTCTCTGTGTATGACGAAATTTCGTCACCTCAACTTATTGAGAGCAAAAATATTGTGTCATTGGCTTTCAAGTGACCTTCTTAACCTCCAAAGATTAAACTAACGACCGGCCACCCATGAGATAACATGACGCGACCATCAATTAACCTAAAGTCCAATCTGGGATCAGTAGAAGAAAAACATGGATCAGTAGAAGAAAAACATAGGCTTAAACTCGTATTTCACTACGGCAACTGAAAAACTAAAAAGAATTACAGCAGTGCCGACTTAGCTGCCTCATCAGCGTTTGCATGACTTTTGTGACACGTAAGTGAAAATGGCACGTAAGTTAACTACAGATTTGAAGATTTGCAATTTTCTTATCTGCCATACATTGAATCAGTGCTAAGGTTTATTATGTACACCTAATAATTTCCACCAACTACTAATTTTTTAAGAAGATAGAATCGGATTTTGTTTTCCCTCCGATCGACATTGGAGAGAAAAACGTTTTAATTTTTTCTTTCCTTGTGTGGCTGCTATGTGAGACATGAACAAAAAACATTTGAAAAAATCATCAAAAAATCTTAGGCTGAAATCTTAAATTTGTTCCTATGTGAGTGGCCCTAAATGAAGTTATTTACATACAAACTCGTCAAAATTAAAAAAAAATTATGATTTTTGGCTGCTCTCTTCAGTTTGCCTCTAAAAGAGTGGCTCTTAATAAAGTTATTTACCCACAAACTCGAGCACAATTACAAAAACTATGATTTTTTGGCTGCTATCTTCCGTTTGCACTTAAGCGGGTGGCAGCTCAACCGAAACTTCTGTAATAAATCTGCAAGCCCAGGTGCTAAGACAATGTAAGATTCGTTAAACAAATCTGCCTTACAAAATATCGGATTTGACTTATGACGACTACTTTAAGGAATGTCCTTGGCTAAAACTGCCACAACACACAAGTGCTGCCACATTAAACCGATAAAAGTTTCTGAATTTGGAAATACATATTTTGTTTTTTATTTTTAGCTAGTTACTATCTGGCATTTTTTCTCTTAAAGAAATACCTCCAACTATTTTTAGAGCAAACCATTATTGCTTTTTTACGAGTCCACATCAAATGTTCGTACTACTGAACAGACTTCATGTACATTTAGTTTTCTTAGGTAAAGCGTTTTTTTCACTAGTGCGTTTTTTCTTTTTTCTTTAAAAATGTTTCCAACAAATACGAAAATTATGTACATATGCTAATTGAATGGCCACGTTAAAAGTAATGTTTAAGTTAAACAAAAACATAGCCAGTGCGAGCGGTCGAATAAGTGATGCTTTGGTTTTGAAAATGTTTAGACATTGCCAGTTGTTTCTGTACGGTTTTTGTTATTACTTGCGCTCGAAAACTTTTTGAAATGCGGCACTAAAGTATACAAAACTATTTGCTTGATCTTGTTATTGTTGTCGAGTCTGAACGAGCACATGACTTTAAAATTTAAAGCGTTTAAAATTGACCGATTTTAATGGGTATTAAAGTGACTTCGGGCGACGTTATATGAATCAGAACATTTTGGATTTTACCAATGTTATGAGTTTCGACCATGAAGTGATCTCTTTTCAGCCGGCTATTTATAATTTCATAAAACTTGGCAGCATTGTTGTGGGTAGTGTGGTATACGGAAATGATTGAGAAGGTCAGGTACAGTAATGCAATGGAATATACAGACCTGTCACAAAAATCTATCAGAATAATTTTAATTCCGTAATTACCATTCCGGTCGGTTTTGTTTTACCTTCTTAAGATTCCGATCGATTTAGGTAATTCCGAAAATTTTAAAAACCCTGGTTATTCTAATTTGCTCTGGCAACTCTATGCATATGAGAAAACAAATACCATATGTTTTAAGTAAACAAAATATACAAACGGAGTCAAGAAAAATAGTTTAACATAAATTGTTTAACAATAGTTCCTGTACTTTAAAATGGGCTTCCAAAATATTGCACAGCCTATCTAATTTTGCATTTTGTTTTCGCATATCATCGCGCTGTTCTTCCATAAGGTGGACAATATTTTTCACATTGTTGTCGACCAATTTTTCCCAAGTGTTTATTTTCTTCTTCTAAAAGTCAGCTCAATTCCTCATTGGATAACGTGTGATTTGCGCGTCAGAAAGGGACCTAAGGGTAAAAACCAGTTTTGTTCAGGAGAGCCATTTTAAAGATTTAAATACGTGTATCTTTGGTGTAGAATCGTTGACTTCACTTTCATAAAACGCGCATATCTCTGGGAGAAAACACTTTTGTGGCATGTTGTCCACATCAAAAAAAAAGTGAAAATTGATTTTTTTACCCTTAGGTCCCTTTCTCTATGCGCTGTCACATGTGGAGAACGAGATCTGTGGCGCAGTAGGAGATGGTGTGCGGGAAAGACGCCTCTTTGAAGCTGATGGTGTTACACTTCGCTTTCTTGCCAACTCATTTTCTTTTTCCCTAGCACTGTCAGATGTTGAGGGTGTAAAATCAAAATCTTCGTCGTTTTCTTTCACAAATGTACGCGATCAGATCCGCTTCTCCAAATCTTTTGGCGACAGCAACGACTTCTACACTTCTCTGCATTCCGGAGACTCTAACAACAGCTTCCTCAACCTCGGACAATAAAGTACATATTTATTATATGGGCCACCACCTTTTTTGTTGTGGCACAGTTTCTTCTTCAAGTATGTTTTCCAGTCCTTCCAGGTTTCGCTCCATCCATGACAATCTTTGCGTGGTGGTCCAGAAGAACTCAATTTTTCTGTTAATTCTATCCAAAGCGCTTTTACAACCACACATCTCCCTTCAGGAATCCTCTGGCTATATCATTGTGGCACTCCTTTAACTCGACAAAAATTTTATCTTGAGCAGCGTTTCTATGCTTTTCCCTAAAATATTTGTTTGTAAATGAAAATATTGGGAACAAACTTATAAAATACTTACATTTCTTATTTGTTTTTTTTTTCGTCAGCCAGAATATTACACGCCACAACAAAAGACGATCACAAACAATGCAAACTACAAATTAATTTTCCAACTTTTTTTTGATTTAGTTTATTTCATCAAGGCAATTATTTGGCTTGTATTGTTGTCTTAGTACGATTGAAAATATAAAATATTTATTAAAGCAAAAATTTAACGTAATTAAATTTTACAATAATCTTTACTCAGAAAAAGTACTTTTATCAAAGTTTTGGAACTAAAAATATCAATTCCGATCACTTAATCAAAAGTGGTTTCATTCCGACCAAATCCTTCGGAATTAGTTTTCTGGAGAAGCAAAATACGGAATTGAAACCACTTTCGATCGGAATTGTGTTCTGTGACATGCCTGATAGGCGATTTTAACGTTATCTGATAACTATCCATTTTAAAAATCAACACCACACCATTCGGTTTCTATTCCTTTATAAAGGTCTCAATTGCGATATTGATTCTGCGGCCGGTATAAATTTAATGACATCCCAGCAGTAATTATAAATTATTGTTCGTCGACAAAATTGTGTCCATTTCATAATCTTTTCAAACTATAATAGGCCAGGAAGAGCATGGGAATCGTAACAATCGACAGTATGAAGACTTGTTCAGAGTTTAAGGACGATACCAAACTAACGTCGACGCTGGTGTTTCGGATTGGCGGCACGATTTTTCATTAAATAAATAAAATAAAGCCGCCGACAGAAATTTTTACAATCGTGTTCAAATACAGTTAATTTGAAATGAATCAACATAGAGCTTTAATAAATGTTTTTTTTGATATAACTGCTGAATTGCATCAGAGACCAAATATTCAATATTAAAAAAAAATTACATTATATCATTCAAACATATAATATATATAAAACGGCTTAGCCGACATCAATGATGGTTTAATTAAGACGATTCAATCGGCAGTGGCTATGATTATAAAAAAGCATCGACTCGTTGCTTTATTAAGCCGATTTGTTTTCAAAATTTGGACCTGATGCCAGTTCTCCCTATGAGTCGATCATTAACCGGCTGTGTAATAGTATTGTGACTCTGAATATCTTCACAGCACTCAATTGAGTCAGTCACGACACACTCATATTCTAGCAAAATGGTTTTGGTATCGGTACTGATTTCTCTCGAGGCGTTCTATTGCGCTGTTTCATAACGACCCCATGGAAGTAACGGTAACCCTATATAATCATTCTCCGATAGTAGTAAATACAAAAATTACGAAGAGACCAAGTCAAAATTCTCGTTCCATATCGCCTTCGCAGGACAAAAAGTGTCATGCGATGGTATTTAAGGTTTTAATGGAGTTCAATGATTACTTTTGATACATAAACGATCCCAGGGCTAGACATCAGTTGAATGAGCAGTGACTTAAGTACATTTTTGAAATGTTAGAAGAAGCATTCAAATGACTAGTCATTTCTAAGCAGTGTACAACATATTAAAGTCGCTAAGTTGATTCTTGAGCATAGAACAGCCAATATCGACAAAGACTCATAAAGCTGTGGGAATAATAACAATTGTAGCCATTTTTGAATAAATGTCAAATTGATTTAATAATTATCAGCATACGAATGTTTTAGAGTAATGCTACATTGAAAGCGCACCCAAGAAAGCCGACTGACAAAAAATTTGTCATTTTGAACTCATTCAGTATCGATATAATTGCCAAGGCCTTCTACAAAGCAATTCCTTCATGAGTTTCAATATTTTCCTCTTAATAATCAGAAACTTTCCTAATCACCGTATAAAATCCTCATAAATATTATGTTATGACCCGTCCGCCTCTTGGTCTCCCCTCAACATTCACATATTTTAATAAGAAAAGAATGTTTTTGAGATGAAAACGAAAAAAGAAACCGTCTTCCCGAAAAACCAAAATACAAAATCAGTGAAAGTTAAGAAATAAAAATAACAATAACAAGTACATATTTATTTCTCGTTTTTTAAGTTCGTATTTAAATTTGAATGGTGTCTGTCCATCCAACAGGCTATTATTTCAGTGGCGGACATTATAATCACCACAGAAGCCATAACATGAGATTAACCCAATAAAAAGAAACGCATATGGACAAACCGACATACTTGAGGGGCAATAAAAGCACTCGAAGTGTAAAAGGGTCCGAACGAAACATGTGTAACTTCCACGCATCTCCATGATGTGGCCGAGCGGACATCATCGCAGCTGTCTGTGTGTTTGCTGCAGCATCTGTAATCTCACCATTTAAATAGCGTTTAATTGACTTCCAAGTGTTTAATAATTATTCGGTGCATTAACTTGCAACAGTCAATGGCTGTACTTTTTCAAAAAAAAAAAATAAATTCTTACAGATAACCCTGATTTGAAGTTTTTATTTTTTTTTTGGCTCAGAAGCAGATTCTTGAAGAGATTAAATAAAGACGACGGACCACCCGCAGTTTAGAAAAAATAGATGTCTTCTTTATAATAAAATTGACTCTTTAAATAATTTCTCATTTGATTAGTACTAAGTTGAACAAAGCAGTATGTCTATTAAATACTTTCACCATTCACACGCACTTCTGGACTGTAAGATTTTTTTTTATCATTATTTGCCTATTCAACTATTCCTTCTTACCACAACAACACTGTCAGAGTACTCGAGACTTTAAAGAGCTTCCAAGACAATGTTGCTGGAATGGAAGTTGGTGGTTACATGCAGAAAAAATAGCAAATCTTGCGATACAATTTTAAGTAAATTAAAAGATCGGTTCACGGTTTTCTGGTACTAACAAAGTAGTTATCTTGACTATTTTAATATTTTACTGCAAATTACTTCATTTTTTAGTCCTTTGGACATGTTGAATATTGCAAATTTTTATTGTTGGGTTAAACTAAACTTAGCTCGGCAGTTTGAGAAAAATCTGTTGACGGAAAATATTCCTCATAAAAACAGAAATAAAATAATAAAAGGCCGATTTGTTTTCGTAAGAGCCATAGCACCATTGAGCAAGTACACCACAAATTGAGCCATAGCACCATTGAGCAATTACTCCACTTTGTATGCGTTATTAGAGATCCATATAATTTTAGGCAATACTGTTCTGCCGTTTCTATCGATATTCTCAAGCACGCGACATGGTCTGGCACAATGGACTCCTATATAAAAACAACCAACTACTGCCAAACTCTGCTGGTTGGCAGTAGTCCCCCAAGGTATATGCAGCAAAGTCCACTCACGCTACTTTCACTCTGAGAACAGATACTTGCCCAGCAATTACTAAGGGGTGTTTTTTATTGGGGTATAGAACTTTAAGTTGGCATCACTTTTTTAACTGGCGGCCATTTTGTCAGTTGTCAAGTGATTAATATTTAGTTTGGTTTGCCATTTCATCATGAACAGGTTGACAAAAGAACAACGCTTGCAAATCGTGCAAATTTATTTCGAAAGTAATGGTTCAGTTCGCGAAGTTCACCGCAAGCTCCGTCCATTTTATGGTCGACATAATCGTCCATCAGAGCAATTAATTCGGTTAACCATGGATCGGTTAACATGGACCATTGGATTATTTTCTTTGGGGATATGTGAAGTCGCTCGTCTACGCCAACAAACCAGAAACACGTTAGGGGAAGCCAACATTATGCTCGAAAAAGTGGTTGAAAATTGGACCTGTAGAATTGGCTTTATTCGAGCCAGCCGCGGCGGTCACATGCCCGAAATCATATTTAAACATTAATGGCATAAAATTATCCTTTCAATAAAGCGAAATTGATGGACATTAAAACGAATTTCTTGTGTTTTATTTTAACTCGAAGTTCTATACCTCAATAAAAAACACCCTTTATATACAACGCTCATATTCCTCAAAATACCAGTGTTAAATTTCTTAAAACTCAACTGGACCACCGTCTCACATGGTCGTATTATATTGCCTTCAAGCTACTCCGATTCATCTAAAGTCTATACAACTCCAATGGCTTATCGACTGTCCGTTTTCGCTAAACCTAAAACGCAATATACTCGATTAAAAGACGGCGAGTAACCCCATATGGACATACGGTATCCAGCTTTGTTTGCGCATCGGATGTAAATTAGTTACAAAGACAACAATTAAAAGTCTTCCGGCAGAATACCGGTGCACCTGGGTACACCAAAAACGCTGACATCCATAAGGATCTGAATATTTCTGTTGTCAGCAAAGACTATTCGAAAATATAAGCATACGTGTCGAAACTACTTATCCATCTAAATAAACTTGCTCGAAAGTTTCTGGGCTACAAAAATCAAAGGCGTCAAAGGAGAGGTGGAACTCTACATACAAAATGTAAAAATGAGATACAATTTTAAAAAAATATTCTCAACATAATTATAAATCTATGCTTCTGCACTGGCAATAACCCTTAGCTATTATTATTAGCATAACATTTCAATACTTATTGTTCTTTTTAGTGAAAGATCTAATAACAAATGTAAATTGAAAAAAATATACAGTGCGCTTGGGATAACGTCAACTAATTAAAACCGCGGGTGTTGACATTTACCAGATAATTGACGTTTATCAATGTACAAATTTAAGGCCAAAATATTATTAATACTGTAGCTTAAAGCGTTTTTATTATTTATAAATTAAAATCAAATCCAAAGAAAAACAAAAAAGGTTTTCAACCTAAATACATAAAACAACAAAAATATTCTACATAAAATACATATGTAATATCTATTCTTAAACAGGTATTAAAAAAAATCTGATATTTTTCTGCTGTTTTTTCCTTTCTAATAATTTAAATACAGCTTTTTCCCTTAAACGTCCTAATACATTTAGGTCATCTTGTGCAACATTCTCGCATCCGGCCCAATCCAAAGCCCGGTTAAAAATGTCGATGACTTCGCTTGGTTTTACCATCTGCAGGTTTTCATCAACATCGTAATCGGTATCATCAGCCACTTCTAAATCCTCATTTGCACATGACCCAGTAACGTCATCCAATAAAATATCTTTACTCCACTCTTCAATGGAGGGCACTGTATAGGCAACCTAAAGAAAAAATTTAAAACATGGGTGGTACTGTTCATGAAATAGCTTTGCAACTGCGCTCGCCATTAGTTGTTGAAGCTCTGAGTCCATACTTGCTTTCGGAATGCTTAATAGAATATTTCCTCATCTTCCATGAAACTCAAAAGAGTTTTCCAGCATTTAGCCATAGTGCCTGTTGTGATTCTATACCATGCGATCTATAGAAGCGTAACAGCATCTTTCAATAATACAGTTTTCATTGAGTTGATTAGTTCTGATTTTTCCCGCTATCATGGCTAAAAGACTGTTTCTATAGTACAACTGAACAGAAAAAGACAATAAGTACCTATCGATACACACAAGGGAAACCCCCTAAATAGAAAATTACACACGGTTGTATGAAGGTATTTTAACCGTTACTATTTTTTGAATTATGAGTTGACGTTTTAGAGCTTTGAGGTTTGCTTGACGTTTCAGAGTAGACAATACAAATAAAAAAGGGTTGACGGTTTGGGATGTTGACGAAATGGGGAGTTGACTTTATCCCGAGCTCACTGTATATATTTTGCATCTGCCGACGAAAAGCACCTCATGTCCCGAATCTTGCAGTTCGAATATCCGCGGTAAAAACGTCAAAAAGAATTTGTTCCAATTCAGCTTCAAATTTTGATTCACTCCATTCTTCGGTAGAGCGTATAACCATGAGAGTTACTAACCATTTGTTAAATTTGTATAGGAAAACGAACTGGAAAACTACTAGTTTTTGTCAATACGCCATCGGCTGTAAATGCTGCCAAATTGCTCTATTATTTAAAAATCTTTCCATTATAAGAGTTTAAAGCGACATCGATCTAAACCGACACCTCCGCCACCCATATTTTTTGATCCCACGACAGCTGGTTTTATGCCCCGAATTGACCCGTAGGAGTACTTCTTCGGCCAAGGGCTGTCACCCTGGCACTATGTGCCGCTACAACAACAACATTATAGATTTTTTCTAAGTCTAGCCGCCGGCTAAAATCTGATTCACAAAGCTGCTGATTATTAGCGGAGCCTTTGCAAAAATAGTAATATGGTGAGCAAATATTTAAAATATTGCATCTCTGTGCTGAACTTTAATCCATGACACTGGCGTAATTAGGTTGTTCCATTAGCAAAACGCATAAGATTGGCCTGAAAGTTTATTTAGCATGATATATATTTGCTCGTGGTTGTCGAAACATAATTTTTTGTTTGGAAAAAACCATGCCGATATTCCAGCCGCCGCCGGTTGCCAAAATTTATGAAGACATCGAGCCGCCGCCGTCGATAAAAAAAACCTAGCCGATAATTTCAAATCGGCTGCAAACTCTGCCCACTATCCTTAGATTGTAATGATTTCTCAGTTTTTTTCAAACTTTTTTCTCTCAGTACATATTATTTTGTTCCTGCTATCTTTGCTTGGAGAAAACCAATCCACTTTTAACAGCTCATAAAGTACGCATACATCTTGTGAATAGCGTGCATTGTGCACCCACTTTACTCCTCATTCAAAGCTTTCATTGCCTCTTGCCAGAGTCATCATAAAGATATCGGTTAAATAGAATGAAGAAGTACGGATACAAGTACGGGCATTTAATGTCAATATTTGCCTTGTAATTATTTTGTTAGATACGCATGTCAATTTCGCACTCGATGTTAAAGATTATGGGGCCGCCTTCTACTGCATTCAAGCAGCTTTCTCGCCTTCTCCAACTATTCCCTTCGCCCAGCCCGCCACACTTCACACTACTGGTGAAGGTTTAACTTCCTCTGCCATTGTTAGACAAACAAATATATTAGCCGCAGCAATTCCAGTTCCACTTAATAATCTCATCTAACAAACAGCTCAGCTCGGTGCAGTTGGAATGATGAAGATGATGTCTTAACTTTAAATACTCCCACTTGGAATTTGAAATGCGGACTATTTTTTAGATTCTTGGAGTAGATAAACATCGTTCCATACATTGCATTACTGATCATCATGCTAATGATGATGATCATCATCCTCCTCATCCTCGTGATGGTCTGTGCATGGTGGAAATTGTGCATGCACATTATGCACATCTCTTGACAAGATGTTTAGATAGTGTTTCCTCCTCCTCATGCAACTCCTCCAATTTCTGATTCTTTTTTCCAAGCATTTGGAGTGTTTTGTTGGGGGAAAACAAAACTATACCACTGGACGCCCACACATTTTCATGTCTGTTGATTTTCGTTTCATTTTTTGTTTTCGGCGTGGAATAGTGAAGTGCGAGTACATCACTCGACTACTTAGTAAAATAAATACACTAAACGTGGTTTCTTCTGTTGTCTGCTGCCTGTTCGCGGTGTGGTGATTTTTACGGTTATGACTTTATTACCGGAGACCATTAATTGCTAATTTAGTATTGCATCGAGTGAGTAAATCGATGGCAATGATCGTAAGATAGAGAATCAATATTCCTAGAGGAATTGAGGGTACTTCTGGTCGTGGGCAGTGAAGTCATTTGGCAGATTAACTGGCTTTTTCACAATTTTAAGACCATGAAGTGTTGACAATTCGGTTAATCGTTAACATATCAGAAGTGAATAATACGGCTTTACAGCCACTTTCAGGCCGACAAAACTTTTTCTTCATATAAAAATATTAATGTTTATCAGATTTTTATGGAAATTCTGCCAGGAAAACCAACCATTTGTCGGATTTGTATGAGAAAACTACTATAAGTAGTTTTGGTCGGTCGATAGTATAGTAGGTAGTTTAAGAGCAAAGAAATGTTTCATTCGCATGACCTAAAACGTGTTAACTTTGAATTGTATTTTGACAATACTTTATCTAGCAATCCTTTTTCAGACTAACGAAAACTAGTATTTTTAAATATTGATTTCCCAAACAAATCCGTCAAATGGTTGGTTACTCTATTATTTTTGTATGGTTTTTACCAGTGTTATCGAGCTATCAGGGCTATTCCGACTGAGAAAACTAGTGATTTTAACTAGATTTTGCTTTTTCAAAACGAGCTTCAATTTTATTAATTAATGGCTTAAAAGGCCGTGGATGCTAGTAGCTTTTGAGCTCGATTTCTCCATTGTAAGTACTAACTTACCGTGCTGTAACTTCAAGTGGTTGGCAACTCAAATAAATATAGAGACAGAAACTATAGATTGCTTAACTCACTTCTTAAGACTCATTCATAGCAAAATAAATTCTTGATAAGAGATCAAAATTTCCTAGATTGCTGTAGCTTATGATGTAGTAGCTCATGTTGACCAAACTTGGAAGTGGCTGATAACTGCATATCAACTAGGTTGAGTAATATAGTCGGCTAGATTGTTAAAATGCATTCCTAACGAGGTTCATTCTCGAATACAAAGTTTAACCATATGATTTTCCAACTATGGGGCAGCCCTCATATGTCATAATTGTCAACCGTTGGTCATATTTTATTGTGATCCTATATTATTCACGGGAGCTATGAAATTAGCATGGTAGAACGATGAATGTTCCTTGAGTTATTTTTACGTCATTGAATTATGTTTATCATTTCATTATACAATAAAGCACTTTATTACCAGATCAACTGCCTTTAATAGTTTCATGAACATTCCGTACAATGATTGATGACTTAATTAATTCGCTTTACAAATACAGATTCCCATTAAAATTCTAATAGAAGATTTTATTTTATTTAAATGCATTAATTAGATATTTAAATGAGCGCATGTAAAATCTTTATACGTTTTAGAATTACTCTGCACGGAGATTACGTTTAAAGAGATTATATGTTTCGGTTCCAATACTAAAATGGAGCGATGTATTTATTGATTTAATATATTTTGTTAATTATTTGATGCCCATTCAACAATGTTAGATCTAATATTGACGAAAACCCTATCTTCTGCACATGAGCTTGAATTCGCCACAAGACTAAAACTTTCCGATGCCATCTCTTGTAGTTTGAATATTTTTGACTTCAACTAGGTGACGATAGGTTTCTAGAGTAGTGGTAATCTTTTTTTTTATTTTTTTTGGATTTAATTTTAAGGTTGATATATTTATCTGAGATTTAACAGTTACAAAAGGAAAATATTTGTAAATTTGGGGATGAGGTTAGAGATATTAAAAATGAGTAAGGCGAAATTATGTTTCCGGTTGTCCACCGCGGTGTGATGAATGTGAGCAGGACTATGATGCCAGTTAACCCAGGTTCAACCCCGGGTAAGAACATCTAACAATTTTTTAGAGGCGGGGTACAAAGTCTACTTTATCCCTAAGCCATGTAAAAACTTCTCTTCAAAATGTCCTTCGGAGACGGTGTTAAACAGCAGGTACCGGTCAGTGAGTATAAGAATTATATCGTGGACAACTTACGAATTTGAGAGAAGTTTTTTCTTGTTTCTTGATAGAATACGGTTAGTGATGTTCCATAATATTTCACGCATAGCTACCGATTTCTATCAACACCACACTCTTTAGCAAATGTTTACCGAATATAATTCGTACAAATTTTATTAAGACTAAGATGCGAAATCGACTTAATGTTAAAACAGTGTCGTACTTAATAAAAACAAATGATCTATTTGGATCAAGTAAAACGCCTCTTTTTAATAATGACATGTCAAATGATCTCATAAGGTAAAATTAATAATTTTAGCTGCAGGATGACTTCCTTAAAAATTCTTTTACAAAAATGTATAAGAATGAAACATGAATTGTATGTGTTTTTGTGCTTTATTTTTTACCTTTAAAGATTTGTTTTTATAAAAAGAAAATTAGCAGCATTTTGGCGCAAAAAGTACTTTTTTTGATTAACTTTTCTACTATTTCGCTATATCCAGTTTTTATCCCTGTTTTGAAGTACTGTAACAGATTGAAAGTATCACGTTTTTTTTCTATTTTTGGAAATTGAGATTTCGATGATATTCTCTTACAAAAATTAAAACTTTGAGCTATTACCCATACGTTAAATAAATAATTTATGTTTCAATATCTTTATGAAAGCAGGGTGCGTCATGTAAGACTGTTGTTTAAAAAAAATATGTCTGGTAACATCTTACTTGGTTTGCTTTGGCTACGAGGGCGGTTCGGAAAGTTCTTAGCCTATCAATGAAAGAGAATAGTTAGTTTTTCAAAAATATTATTATTTTTCAATATAAACTCCTACACTTAATCCAACGCTTATCTAACAATTCTATCCCTTGATTAAAATAGTTTTCCTCAAGGTCTTCAAAATAGTGGTTTACAACTGTAATTGCATCTTCATTTGAGGTAAAACGCTTGCCAGCAAGGAGTTTTTTAGATTTGGGAACAGGTAAAAGTCACTGGGAGCTAAATCAGGAGAATAAGGTGGGTGGTCAAGCAACTCGTACTTTAATTCTTTGATTTTAGCTATTGTTAAAACACTCTTGTGCGCTGGTGCGTTGTCTTGATGAAAAATTATTTTTTGTGTTGTAAGCCAGGACGAATTTGTACATTTAATTGATCTAAAAGGTTGCAATAGTACTCTGAATTTATTGTTTTACCCTTTTGCAGATAGTCAATCAATAAAATACCTTTGAAGTCCCAAAAAACCGTTGCCATAACCTTACCAGCCGATTGAATTGTTTTTGCCTTCTTTGGGGCACTTCCTCCAGCTTCAGTCCATTGTTTGGATTGTTCTTTTGTCTCTGGAGTATAGTGGTGGATCCATGTCTCATCAACAGTTATGAAACGACGCTTAAAATCCATTTTATTTCGCTGAAAACGACCCAAACAATGTTCATTCTTATGCGTTTTTGGTCGACTGTTAACAAGTGCGGCACCCCTCTTGCAGAAAGCTTTTTCATCTGTAGTTCTTCATGCAAAATTAAATGGACTCGATCATTTGAGTTGCCCATGATATTAGCTATTTCACGCACTTTTATTCGTCGATCATTTAATACCATATCATGCACTTTGGCTACAAATTCTGTTGTTGTTGCTGTTTTTGGACGTCCACTACGTGGTTCATCTTCAATGCTTGTACGACCACGTTTAAATTCAGCAACCCAATTGTTTACTGTTGCATATGAAGGAGCACTTTCACCTAACACATTCACCATATCATTATGAATTTATTGTCCCGATAAACCTTTTTTATGTAAATATTTAATGACATCACGCATTTCTAATTTTTCCATTGTAAAAAAATCGCGGAATCGTCTTTTGTGAACAAATGTTTCCATATGAAGGAGTTGCCAGATCGAAACAAAATTTAACATGTGTTCATAGCAGAGATGTTTATACCGCGCTTTTTGTGCTAGGCTAAGAAGTTTCCGAACCGCCGTACTTAAAGCACGTTTGCTAACCGTGTAACTTCCATACAAATGCTTGCTTATGAAGCCTCAAACGAACATGCCTATTATTGCTCTAATCGTTTTAGAAGTACATATATTGTAACATACTTATAGTATATCTAAATATTTTCAAAATTGTTCCATTTCTTTGCCTTTTATTGGTAAAATGTTCATATTATCATAACACAGTCTTTGTTTTAAATGAAAACAATCCACCCCCTTTTGCTTCGATGCAATCAAAAACAATATTCGATACAAAATAAATATTGCACAGTAGTCGTCCCAGTGCCTGCAATCCTTTAATCATTTCGCCACACAACAGGCAGTAATTGCCGGCAATTTACAATCGTCTGTTAACGCGCATCCGTGGTCTGGGAGACGTTGCAAGGAGCATGGAAAGTGCAACGTCAATATTTTGCATAAATGAAACTGATTTCTCTCCATATGCGAATGTTTACTAATGAGTTACAGTCGACTGGATAATCAGTGGGAGTCCCGAGACCTAACCCCTGCGGCAAGGTAACGATCGCCTCCACCATGAACAAGGTGTACAAATCAGTTTACCATTTGATGTTCTGGCTAGACAAAAGACAATAACAAATCAGTGATTGTTCTCCTTATAATTATTCTGCGTTTTCTGCTGCCGCTGCTGCTTAGTCAAAAGTTTAATGTATTTGTCGCCATTTGTCTGCTACAGCGATTTCCGTTTCGTTTATAGTGGAATCAAGAACGCGCTGTTCACTCTTTAAGTGGACCAGCAGTCGACGCCGTCACTTAGCCAAAGAAGGGCTTACCAGAAAACGCTTAACGTTGTGGTAACACTGTAGACAAGTGACATGCGATCCATTTAAATTAGTTGCCAACAATGTGTTAAAAATCTGCGAGCAAAACAGAAAAAAAAGCGAAAACAACAGAAAAAGAAAACGAACGAACGACTACACCGTCCGATCATTGAGAGGCAAAAACATTTAAAAAATCTTGCAGACATGTTAAAGGCATGTAAGCGCCGCCGTCACTACTGCTGTTGCATGCTCCATCGTCCAGTGGAAAGGGAGGGATCCATGTGGTTACGCGTTGTTGCAGCATGACAGTAGTAGCTGTTAAAGATTGTTTGTTTGTTTCTTTAAGTTTTTCCCTGCCGTTTCTTCTCTTATGGAAAATAATATGAGTTGTTACTCTATTTGGGATGGTTTTCGAGATGTTTTTTGCGTTTCTTGTTGTCTGGACATCTAGGTGGTCCCTTTGCGAGACAAGACATTGGCCAAACACTCCTTTGGCCAAGGAGGATGATGGGGTGCAGTAAGAGAAGACATTGTCATCCTCATTCCACGGTTAGTTAAATCATTAAACATTTTACTACCTTTTTAATGCATATTTGGTTTGGCATTAAATACTTTGCACTCTTTTCTTCCATCTTATAGATACTTAACACATACGTATTCAAACTTGCTATAATATTGTGGAATTAATCTCCTCAGGTGTTGATGCCAAAATAAATATTGCTATCATTATGCATTTAATGGTTACGAGTAAATAATATGGCAACACTGCGAAGTCAGCTGATTAATCTGTCAGCTGTAAAATATTGATAAAGGATCAGACAAGGTATAATATATAGAACAGTGCAATAGAACAGGGATACAAACCATTTAAGATATCGAGTTGGTTCGGTTCAGTGGTTCAGAAACCGCTGGTTCAATTTACAAAATAATTTTTATATCCTTTTAAACTGTGGTTATGTTCGGTTCAATGGTTTAAAAATCATAGGAACATAATACTTTTTGCTTTTGAAAAAGGAACTGCTCCACAAGCTAATAAGATCAGGTTTGTTGTTGTTTGTCATAGAAGGAAGGAAAAGGAAATCAACGAAGTAAAGCCAACATAAGAGTATCACCGTCTGGTAAACGTGGCGTTTCGTCGTTGGTATGGGCGACTTATCAATACCATTTATGTGTGCTGCTGACCTAGCCTCTACTCGTTTAACGACCTATATATGTGACGCGCAAAATAGAAAGGTGCCTAAGGGTAAAAACCAGTTTTGTTCAGGAGAGCCATTTTAAAGATTTAAAAACGTGTATCTTTGGTGTACCATCACTCTCATAAAACGCGCATATCTCTGGGAGGAAACACTTTTGGGGCATGGGATCGGTCTCATTCGATGCTCAGATGTTGTCCACATCAAAAAAAAAAGTGAAAATTGAGTTTTTTACCCTTAGGTCCCTTTCTCTATACGCTGTCACATATACGAAGCATGCATTGATTTGGCATTTGCAAAGTATTATTGCCAAAGAGAGAGAAACAAGCGACTCACTGAAACAATTCCTACCGTCCGACAGACGTTTTTTCAGTACGAGAACAGTTTTACTTTCGGTCATATTTTTTGATATATATAAGTATTCATATGATAACAAGACTTATTTTGGATGAGGAAGGTCGTCTGAGGAAGGTCCTCGTTAGTTTTTTTTATAGGTAAACTATTTAAACTATGCGAAAATATGTCATGTAAAACGTGTCAACCAAAAAAAACATTTTTAAAATTTAAACATCATTAGCAGATTATAAGTAATTAAAGGTGGAGTCGACGCTCAAACACATGCGTTATTAACTTCAAAGTTCTGACATCAACTTCGGTCGGTGGTTGCTCTTAAAAGCAGAGATTAAAGTTGATAGGAATTTATCGGCAGCGGCATAAGTTCTTATTTAATTGTCGTAATCGGCGGCGTCTTGAACATTGGCTAATTGTTTTTCAATCCCAAAAAAAAAAGATTTCATAACCACGAGCAAATACGTACGAGTATGTACAATGAAACAAAAATGTACTTTCATGCTTAATAAGTGGGTATCGCCAATAAAACTATTTAATTACAACAGATACAAATATTTCAATTCAGCACAGCTATGAAATGTTAAATATTTAACACATTATTTCTAATATTACTATTTCAACAACGACTCAGTCGATATAAACGGCCTATTTTAGCCTTTTAATAGCTTGCGCCAGAGAGATACTACATATGTGGCAACACTGTGCCCAAATGTAACAGCTGATCAGTATGGCCCTTTTATGAAGACGGAATAAATAGTGTGCTTTTTTTGTTAAAAAAACACAAATTAAATTTAAATTAATTTTTTTTAGTCAAATGGTCAATACATGCCATTAGTATTTGAAAATAATAAGCGGTTACGCTCCGGACAGCTCGTGAAGTCGTCTGTAAGTTAAGCGAATCGATGACTGATTTTAACAGTAAATTTAGATAATTTGTTAGCATTGTTCAAGCGAATTCTATTGATCATGATTAGCCAGAGGATAATGATTTTAAAAATCTTAAACTGAGCGCAGTATGATTGTCGTTTGACAGCTGGACCTCTAGTAATTTCCTGTTTATTTTCCCCATGTTAAAAAAATAGAGTTGCCATCAATTATTCCCATTAGTGTGGAAAAATTGTTTGTAGTTTTCAATTTTGTGTTACGAATTTTTTTTTATTAAATCAATTTGTAAGTCACTATTTGTTAAACAACTGTAAACATTGTCCATGCAGAACAATAGTTGTGTTTTTTGGTTGACACTCGATAAGAATTTGTATGGAATTTGAAGCCATTATGGCTTAACTTAACACTAGATAATTTTCTAGTCTTATTATCGAGTCTAAATACAGAAGCTGTTGTCGTACTGAACTTTTTGAAATTCACTGAGACTAAGTTTATATTACCTTAGTTGTTAATACACCCATTTATTGGCATAGGGGGGGAACTCCCCCTTAGGAATGGAATAAGAAAAATAATAAAATTTTAAATGGCGAATAAGAAAAATTAATGAAATTGACTGAAACTAGAAAAATAATGCTTTTAAGCAAACAACTAACTATTTCAAAAATTATTAGACCTCATAAAGATCGAAGGTCGGGTTTATAGAAACGATTTTTTTTACTTGGTCGGCACCAAGAAGCCCATATGGGCTTTACGGTGCCATTAATTTGCTTTTGTTGTCTCAATCATTACAAAAATTTAGTTACTCCTTATAGTCCCATTGTCATTTTGACCAACGTAGATTTTTTTCTGTCCTGATGTCGTCTTAATTTAATAAATATTTTTTAAAATAAACAAAATTCTTATTAATTCATAAAAAATGCGTGTTTGACATAGCCCATCAGCATCAAAAATATCTAAGCTTTAAAGGAGCTTGATTGCTTCGACAAGACTGGATAAAACCCGTTTGGAGTCTTAACAGAAAACATTACTTATGGCTATGTATCATATTCAGCATGACTTTGGCACTATTGTCAGACACAATTTTTTTAAATTTTAACGTTTTAAGCTCTTCAGCAACGTAATCACATAATTTTTTTTAAGGAGTTGGACACATTTTCACATGAAACATCGAACTTAGTACCAGCCTTTAGTAGTTTTTTGTAAAAAAAAGATTTCACCCAAGATTTCGAAAGTTAGGATATCCTAGAATTCAGATATAAATGATTAACTTTGAATGTACAGTATCGGCCAAAACCTAAGCACCCTCTCAGTACATTTTTTTTAAATGATAATTTTTTTAAGAAAGCAAAGCTATTAAATTTTTTTGTTTGTTTTTTTATTTATTTATATCTTTATTTTTGAAAAACACAAACTTTATGAATTCAGAATTAAATAAAAAAAAAGTTAAAATTCAAAAAGTATTTTAAGTCGCAAATATAAGCGGACTAAACTAAAGCACCCCCAATTTAAGGTACAAAAAAAACTATTGAAATCAATATTTCGTTGCGATTCCTTTATTCTGGATCCCACGCGCACATCTTATAGGCATAGAGGATACTAAGTTATTAATTATATCAGGTGATATTGCTTCCAAGGCTATTTTTGCGGCTTCAAAAAAATTTTCGTTGGTTTTGCAATTTTCTCGGTTGATTTTTAAGTAAACGATCTCCCACAAGATCTCGATTGGGTTAAGTTCAGGGGATTGGGCAGGCCAACGGAGAACTTCTATCAAATTGTTCTGGAACCACTCCTTAACCACTTTTGACGTATGTTTTGGGTCGTTATCTTGCAGGAATGTCCATTTAAGTGGCAGCTCTTCTTCAGCATTAGGCAACATCACGTCTTTTATTAAGTCACGATACATGAAACGATCCATAATTCCATCAATCTTATGAATTGGTCCAATCCCTTGCCCAGAGAAACAACCCCAGACCATTATGTTGCCGCCTCCATGCTTTACAGTGCCTTTGCAATTTAGGATTCAACCGTTGTCCATTTGGTCTGCGTACACGCCTTATGCCATCTGAATTCTTTAAATTAAACTTAGATTCGTCAGAAAACACACAGTCCTCCATTTTTGGACACTCCAGTTGAGATGGGCATAGGCGAATTCCAGTCTGGCTTTTTATTTTTTGACTATATGAAAGGTTTTTTTGCTGGTCGTCGACTGAATAATCCGGCCTCTACCGCCCTTCTGCGAATCGTTCTCTCACTAATTTATATATCTTAGCGGTTTCGTATATGACTAGAAGATGCTGTAAGATCATTTTGGATTGTCCTTTTAATTAAGGAGTCTTCATGTCGCGAAGTTTCACGTGGCCTTCCTCCAGAATGAGTGGGAGATGTGCGAGCAGTCTGCAAAAACTTTTTAATTAGCCTAGAAATAATTGATCTGTTGATCGAATATTTTGCACTCAATTGATGTCTGGATAAGCCGGCTCTCCAATCATCTAGAATTCTAATTTTAAATTCACTTGAGTACTTATTGCGTGCATTACTCTTATCTCAACGAAAACTTTAAAACAATGAAAATTTTCGCATAAATTCTAACAAGTTCTTCTTCTTAACACTGCTGCTTAACAGTTGTTGCATTTTTGAAGTGTACCGTTAACCAATACAGGAATGTCGCAGTAGCGTAGTAAAATTTCCAAACACAATATTTGCGACTTAAAATACTATTTGAATTTTAACATTTTTTATTAAATTCTGAATTCCTAAGTTTGTGTTTCTCAAAAATAAAAATATAAATAAATAAAAAATAAACAAAAAAAATTTAATAACTTTGTTTTCTTAAAAAAATTATCATTTAAAAAAAATGTACTGAGGGGGTGCTTAGGATTTGGCCGATACTGTATTTATTTGTCGTATAGACGGCTCTTATGGTATCGCGCTATCCTTAAAGGGTTAAGCTAACACGATGGGATTGAAGGTAGGTGTGTAAGGTAACTCTTTTCGCTTGTCTTGATGCGTAAAGGTATTTTGTATTTAACACCAACCTAAATGGTTGTTAATACATTTACACACAAAGTTTATCTTGTTTTTTTGTCTTACGACTGCATTTACCTTACCTTGTCTATACTTGAGCCAGTCGGCAAACCGGCCTTCTCTCCATCCGTCCGCCCGCCCGCCTTCTTTGTGCAATGGTCACGATGAAAGTAATTCAATGCTCAGATGTATAAAGCAACCCAAAGAGCTCTATTTCCTTCCCGAGACTGTATCACGAATAAAGCAAAAAAAAAAAACTAAATGGGCAAGTGATACACGAGGCAGAATTGTCTTTAACCACTGCTATCGCCACCATATTATAAACATCACTTAAGCTTTAATATTTATTTTTAACATTCACATGCGCCAGAGTTGCATTCGCCATCGCCATTACAATCGCTTATGAGCTTTTAGTTTCAATATAAATAATTATAAATCAGATTAAATCTGTGTGTGCATCGAATGTCATATGAAATCATCTTCAGGTGATATTACATACACACTCGGAAAAGGGATAAAATCATATCTGCGAGGTGTATTTGCGAACATGTGTACGACATATATTGTGATGTTGTCCAGGCATTTTTCAGTCTGTAGGACAATTAGCGAAATGTGTTGAAAAGGTTGTTGTCCGCCAAGTGGTTTTTGGCATGATCAGCCGTAATTTTTGACATCAAGTATAAAAATTATGACAATTTAAACTGGTCTTTGCATAGTACCCCTTCTGCTTGTAGTAACTATCGATTGTTTAACAATCATGTCATCTCAAAATTATATATGAAAAATCATAGATAGATCAGTATTATAAAAAAACAGAAAATCAATCAGACTAAGCTACGTGTGACTGTGTTTGAACTGATAATCAGACAGGGATGCAAACGATTTCCGAATTTGAGTTGTTTCGGTTCAGACCATGTCACAAGCGCTGGATCGGTTAAACCGCGGTTTTGGTGCGGTTTATTGGTTTAAAAAAACATAGGAACAACATATTTTTTGACATAATTTATTTTAAGTAAAATCAAAAAGATTTTATTTAAACTAAGTTATGTTACCTAAAACTAGATAAAAGTTAGGGACATTTGTAAGTTATTACGTTACATGCACATAGATAAATATTTATAGAAAGAAGCTTTCGATGTATCGATTTCTCTTTGTGAACCGAACTAAGATTTTTTTTTTATATTTTTGGTTTGACATTTATTCTAACAGTGGTTTGATTCACGGTTCGGTTCACAGAGTGATATGGTTCGGTTCAAAAAAGGTTGCTTTCAATCAGCACTTTAGAGAATTTCATAAGTGTAATAATTTCTCTGTCACTGTCTTGATTTTACAGGGATTGTTTAGAGAAACCTCTAAAAGACTGGTTTTGTCATCTTAGGGTTGGGAACAACAACCCTAGCAACGGGCTTAAAATTATGTACTTGCCCAGTTCGAATATATTACTAATTAAGCTAATATTAGGGTGGACCTCTGTGGTCCACTACTGTCATAAAAGTAAACCCAGGTTCAACCCCGGGTAAGAACATCTGAACATATTTTAGCAGGGCCCAGTAAATGCCGGCAAATTTACAAGTTAAATATAAATCTTAAAGTCTTTTAAAAATTTCTCTATAAAATACGTTAACTGTTTGGAGCTGGCGTTAAAGTACGAGTTGAACCCAGGATTTCACGGTGGAGGATGATGGTGCATTATCACCATGAACAGAATCCAATTCATCTTTGATTAATTGTGGCGTATAACCTTTCATATAAACGTGTTTAATTACCGCACGAAACTCTTTATTTTCCATTTTTCAAAAATTATAAAACTTGTTTACTTCAATCACCTGTAACAAAGAAAATAATCATTAAATATTTCGGACAGATGGCTTATAAAAGATGCTTTTAAAAAACAAAAAAAAAGTTGCTAGTAAAGGCCCATTTAGTCTCGACGGTTGACGGTTGACGGTAGATTCTGCAACCTGCAGAAGTCTACCGTCGTCAACCGTCAAACTGTAGTTATCTCCCTCTAACACATGCAAAATGTAACCCTCAACTGAAATAGCTGATTGCCTACCGTCAACCGTCCACCGTCAACCGTCGAGACTAAATGGGCCTTAAAACAGAAAATGTGCCAGGCCAGTTAGTTTTGCTGTCACCCTCGTATGTCTCGGTCAGCGAGTCATCACGAAAGTCATTACTGTTATCAGCCTTAAAAGGATTTTTAAACCTGATTATAAGATCTACTGTTTTTTGTTGTAATCCTTTGACAATTTTTTTTAATGCATTTTTGTATTGTAAAAATATTGTAAGAACTCTGAGTTATACTTGAAGTTCGTTTTTCGCAAGTTGTGTGGTAAAATGTTTCCCAAAACAGAATGCAGGACTGTAAAACTCGAATTTGTTGTTTGATTTTTTTTTGGTATAATAAAAACATATTTTTTATATAGCAGGATGTGTTATTTAAGACTGTTTGCTAGAAACGTAAGTCTGGTAACTCCGTTAGGGGATAGTCATCTTAGAGGCCAACGCGTGAAACTTTTACTTAAAAAGCCAAAGTGGCAAATTTTGAATCTTCACTTTAGTAGTAAGTTTTATCTATATAACACGACCTTCGGTGAGTAAACGAAATGGTGAACCATCAGCTGACATCCTTGCTTCTCCGGCGGTTTTGCGACTACGAAATCGATAGACCAATCCTATTGGATAAAATATATTTAGATAGATATTAAAACCTTCCACTAAATATAAACCTTCCACTAAATCAATGGATTTTAGATGACAGATACTTATCAGCTGACGTCCTTGCCATACCGGCGGTTTTGCGACTACGAAATCGATAGCCCAATTCTATTGGATAAAATATATTTAGATATATATTAAAACCTTCCACTAAATATAAACCCTTCACTAAATCAATGGATTTAAGATGACAGATATTTATCAGCTGACGTCCTTGCCATACCGGCGGTTTTGACACTACGAAATCGATAGCCCGATACTATCGAATAAAAGTCGCTATTATTCGTATGTCACCCCCATTATCATAAGCCCACATTGTCTTTCCTTGAAAAGACTTGTTGCTCCAGTTATACTCTATGTATCCTAGTGAAACCATCACCGTAGAGCAAGAATTTCCTGCAACCGTTGCTAATGACATGCATGACATTAACCAATATTTTCATGCCGATCATTGATTTATGATCTTCATTATCGTCCGACCAGCTACAGTTAATCGCATATTACCAACCTTATTTTTCACTGCCACTTAATCTCAATTCATTCAGAAATCTTTGAAGTTCTATTAAAAGGGTTTCGTCTGACTAGGCAGTCAACCAGCCATCCGCTGGTACGGCACTCGTTACGGGAATGCCTTACCTTGGCGTAGATAAAGCTACGGCGCATTTTTTGTTGCGTCGGTGCGCTGGAGTCGTAACGACAGAAAAGCAAAACCGAAAAAACGGCAAAGAAATGAAGTGATAAATCTTGTTATTAGTTGTTGGTTATAAATTAATGATATTTGCAGCCTGTTGAGGCACGTCTAAGATTTGGCTTGCAGCAGACGCTGCCCGAAGAAAATGTAATGCAAATGTACTCATCTGAGTTTAAACGTGTGTTCTACGTTCGTTTGAGGAGTACGAGTATCTTTATGAAAAATAGTACAAATAAATGGTAACAACATTAAAATGTTGCTGTTGCTGCTGCTGCGTGGTTGTTGCTGTTGCCGTCTGCCTGCTGCGGATGTTGGCGGCAATGTTTAAAGTCTAATCGTGATGAAAAATCCGGTAACGTGCTAATGGTCCGAAGTTAGGGTTAAGTGAAAAACACACACGTCCCACCCTACGTACGTACACTCGAAGACCCCAGCAAGGCAAATAGAAAAGAAACAAGAAGCGCATGATCTGAGGAGGGCTTTCAGTTTCTGTTTTCTTGTGTTGTACCATAATTTTTAAACTTCGTTTTTTTCTAGTACATTTGGCTGGAGTCGTAGTCGTACCATAATCACAGCACGTTCAATTACAGTGTCTGCATTTAAATGTGGCGTTAATGTTAAATTCAAATTTAAAGATTTGATAAACAGCAGGTGCTCTGTTTTACATTTAATGCCTCATACAACCGGGTCGGGTGTGTAAGTCTGTCCGCTGGTTGCATTTTTCTGCTTCTCCGAATCGGGCCTTTTTATTTGCCAGTTTCAACGTTTTACTTTTCTGCGCATTTTGCCACAGTTGCGCTATGTCTGCGCGTCCGTCCGCCCGTCTGTTCAACGGTTTGCGAGAACGAATAGTGGTAGCTTTTGATAATTGATTGAGTAAAGTTAATAAAGTTATCAAACTGTCAAAGTTTCGCTTTTGTAATGCGGTAAAATATCAAAAACAGAATCAACCAGCTAGTCGGCCAACCAATACTGCCCCACAATTACAACTCCACCATTGGAGTTGTGAATTCTATTAAGAAATTGAGCGTTCGTGTCTCAAACCAAACTTGGCGTCTATTTTTAGCATCGATGTTTGATAAGCATTAATAGAAATGCAAGCATGTATTTGTGGACGGACGAATGCCAGACCAGGATAACAAAGGCATTTCATTGTTACAGTTGCATCTACAGCAAATCTTTTAGAGATTATCACGACTGATTGTGAAAAAAGTTTATGTTCTTTCTGTAAACGACAATGGAAGACAGTGAGAGTGTTTGCGCGAATGATGATTTTCTGAGTGTAAAGCGATTCCAAAGTGGTGATCGCTGACACCTCTTCCTAAGAAAATTTTTAGACTGGTTCTCACCTCAAGCCTAGTATTCACCTAAAACGAAATTATTGCTCCCATCAGAAATACATGCAGCACCGCAAACGAAATTCACAATTGGTAAATTACGTTTAGCTATTTTCGTTTGGTGGCACTCTCAGAAACGAAAAGGTGGCGGAATTTGCAACTGTTACAGGGATGATTATAAGAGTGCAGACTTTTTTCACCATTTGCACGCAGTGAAAAAATATGGTTACTATATGGTCACCGCAACAATAATATGATCTCTGCAATAAAAGCATGTTCGTCGCAACCTTAGTATTGTTTTGGAATTTCATTTTGACAACAGTATGATTGCGGCAATATTAATATTGTTGAAATCATACAATAGTATTATTGCAAAATTATGAAATAAAAATATGGTTGTAGCAACCATATAAACATGGTTGGTGCAACAAAAGTATTGTTGTTTAAAATTTACATTAACAATAATTTGATTACGGCAATCATACCGTATGGTTGCGAATATGAACATAACAAAACAGGTTTTAAAGAGCATACGTGTATGTGAGTGCGCATGTTTTTTTTTTTGATACACCAAAAAAAAACGGAAGGTAGTTCGAGGGATTTTTATTGTGTACTTTGTTCGGTGAAATACTCTACTACCGACTGTTTCTCGTTTATTTAAAATCTGCCTGCAGTATGTAGCTATCGATCATGGTTTAATCGCATTCGATACTTGGGGTCTACGGATGGTGAAGTAAGTTGCCTGCTGGCAACTGAAAGTATTTTCGACTGCCGTTGGAATATATATTTTTTTTCTTGAATGAAATTCTCTATTTATGAATAACAACATGACCCAATCCTAATAAACAATTGTGGGGATCATACTATGGTTGTATGAGAAACATACTATGGTTGTGAGGATCAAACTATGGTTGTATGAGGAACATACTATGGTTGTGAGGATCATAATATGGTTGTGGAGATAATAGTATTGTTGGGTTTGAATCATACTATTGTTGTGAGGATCATAGTATGGTTGTGGAGATCATAGTATGGTTGAGTGTGAATCATACTATGGTTGTGGGGATCATAGTATGGTTATGTATGAATCATACTATTGTTGTGAGGATCATAATATGGTTATGCCACAACCACATACCCAACAATAGTATGATCCTCTTCGAATATTGTCACCCCAACCATAGTTTTTTCTGCGTGTGCAAACGAAATTTCGTTTGATTTGTATTCATGTTTTTCTTATGGGAGTGAGAATTTCGTTCTGGATGAATACTAGGCTCTACCCCAAGCTACTGCTATTGATTAAAAAACAATATTTACACATTTGTTTTATCTGGAGCTTGACAATTTTTTAAAATGAAAATGCGATTGAGGTATTGGGCACGAAATCCAAACAAGAAAGGGCATATATGAATGATACTCGTAGTGGATACAACATGGTAAACATATGAATTTGAATTGATTATTAAAACTGAACATGAGTTAAATTGTCGGTACATCTACATGTTGCATTAAACTTTATCACAATGCACTAGCTCCAGTTAATTAAATTTACCAAATCATTTTGTTCATAACCCAGACACGATTAAAACATGTAAGAGCATTTATTAGTTTAGAGATGAACAATAATCTTGATTCAAAGTAATTGGTTAGACAAATGTAGTAAGGTATCAAAAGGAACCAACAGTCGAGAGTATGTTGAGGACTGTCCGGGGTCATTTTCTTATATAAAGACCATCAAATTCCACTACCCACATCCACCGACTGCGAGAAGTGGAAAGTTCCGTAGATTTACGTAGAAGCTACTAAAGACTATCCATCGGACCAAATTTGGTCGAAAAAAAGCTTAAAACGGCTACGTTGATTTAGATTATCAAGAAAACAGTGCTGCCAAATTGTATATGTATAGTAATACAGTAATAGGCCGTATATAAGTCATATAAATTCAACCTGTAACTTTACTTAACATACAAACGATAGTATAAAATTTAACAACAATTTCGATAAATATTGTATCGTCAGCACAATCCAATTTAAAACTTTTTAATTAGCTCCAAGTTACACTGTATCTTTCGTAATGCGTATATTTTTTATAAAACTAACAAGGAAGATAAGAATATAAGAGTACGACAACATACAGTTGGTATTGCTTTCAAATCATGACCTTACACACCAAAGCGCCTCGTATTCTTTAACTTCCCACCTAGCCGTCGTAATCTCCGTATGCTTATCACAACAATGACATAACACAAAAAATTCTTTAGGTTGTTTACATAAAGATAAGATTTTAACTCAATTTCATTTCAAGACAAAATTAAAAAAAAAAACATGACACCTTAAAGCTTGCGACCGAGCTACTGTTCAGCTTAGCTTAATAACGGTGGCCAATCAATAAAACACAAATCCGCTTACAACACCTCAACTGTCGTGGCGGCGGTGACACCCAACAATAATAGAAAAAAAGTGTCGATGACAAATTAATTACATTCCGAAGAGATTTCCATTGTCTAAATAAACGCGATGCATACGACGCTAATGATCACCCGAGTGATCATGTCTATCGTGATGTTGTACTTTATTAGTGTGAACAAATTAATCGGTTATTATTTACAAAATGCTTCTCCTTCATCTGTTTTTGTCTCTCTATGATGCAGCGCTACAAAATGGCTGGACTCTATAATTGGGACGGACGTAGAGTAGAGGCAAAGACATTGAATGTTTTTTTGTTGGTAAACATTACAAATGAGTATATAAACAAAACTATTACAATGTATTTGAGAATTATATAAACCAACAAGAAAAGTATGAAAAGTAAACATAATTAAAAATTAAGACAAATTAAAAAAAGGTATTTTTGAAATGAAAAACATAAACCCCAACTGTTTTTTGCTAATGCAGTACCTACCACCAGTATCACCGCTGACGATTTTAAAAAAGTATCACGACTTATTTAAAAAAGTAGCACAGTTTTTTCAGTATTTATAATATATATAATACTGAAACTGATCTTCAAGTTTCCAAATGTTTAACAAGAACTTTTTTAACTGTACCCCTATGCAAAGGACTGCATTTAAAAACTGTTTTTTATAAAGAAATCATAACTTGACTTGTCTGCACGAATTGTATTCAAAATCAAATTTAATATGTGGCTTTCTCGGTAACTCGGACTTAAATGCAAACAGGACAAACTGAGAACGATTTTTATAAACTTATAACTTCTAAAGCGATTAAGATATAAATTAGAAGGGGAATTTGTTATAGAGGATAAAGGCACAACTTCACCACGGTTAGCAACTGATCCGTTTTAATTTGATGAAGAAAGGGCTTATAGGGTAAAAAGATGGGAGTTTGGAAAAAAGTTCACATCTAGGCTATATAAACCATTTGCCAATGCCAATGGGGTTTGTTTTTGGTGGCATATAAAACAATCACCCTTTTTACAATTGTTGTCGAAATTCGACTAGATTTCCGTTATTTAATAAAAACTAGCTGACCCGGCGAACTTCGTTCCGCTTAAATTCGTTAATGCAACGAAAAAAATAATTCCGAGCATGCACTTGCTGCTTTATATAATTCAAATTCTTTATTAAAAAGTTGTGTTAAATACAATGGAAATAACTAAAGTAAAAGAATAACGATGTGCTTTAATCAAACCGCAATGATTGAGTTATCAGCCAACCTTCCGCTTTTTCACTGAAGTGCTTTATGGTACACAACGTTTTTCGTTTTGTTCTCTGGCGCGTACACGTACAAAGCGGAAGGTTTGCCGACACGTGAGCACGCCACATACAATTGACCATGTGAAAAACATGGGAACTCAAGATTGATTCCACAAACATCCAGCGATTGTCCTTGCGCCTTATTAATTGTCATAGCGAAGGCGAGACGCACCGGAAATTGAAGACGCTTAAATACGAATGGCAAATCGTTCGCAATAAGAGGAATACGCGGAATGAGAACATCTTCGCCCTTGAATTTTCCCCTCAAAAAAAAGAGTAAAATTTTAGTTAAAATCTTCCAGGATTTTATATTTTTCTGGAAATTGTCCAACATCCTATGTCCTTCCTTGGGCCAACACGAATTCATCAAGCCCAAAATCGTGAAAATCGGACGATCCGTTATAAAGTTATGCGTGTTCACACGGACGGCATTCTCTTTTATAAATATAGATAACAGTCGTATTCCAAGACAGGACAAAAGGACGATTGTAAGAAATTTCGTCATAAAAACCAGTCGTGGATGATTAATTTTTCCGTGGTGTAATCGAATACATATTTTGACGAGTTGGTGAATATAAGGAATGTGAACAAAAGTTGCACAAAAAGTGTCACAATAAAAAGTTGCATAAAAATATAAAAACAGAAATAAGGTGGCAAATTTGACACTTTAGTGGCACAACGGTACCATAAGCTATCACATGCATATTCAAATTATTACCAATTAAATATCTGTATGCGAATTGCCTACTCATTTACTGACCGGGACAGACGGCGGAATGAAAATGCTACTGCATTTTATAAGGGAGCCTTTACGTGTCTTTGACATATATACTTTGACATATATGACTTTGCAGAACATTTTTGGATTTCTTAACCAGGTTTAAACCTGGTATTAATTGTTTGAAAGACGTGCTAACCATAGTTTTGGAGAGTTTTGAAACGCCCAACCTCTGCAAGATTAAAATTTATCAGAACTATTCGATTACAAATCGGGAAAAGACGCTGAGAAAAAGTGTTACCAAGTTTGCACAAAAAGTGTAATCACATAGGCAGTGGAAGACACGGCAAGAAATTTGCGACCATGTCTTTTCGTATTATTTTTTTTAAGGGATGCCCGGTAAAATGCGTATAAAGACAAAAAGTATTTACTTGGTTCAGTTTAAATCAAATGCAGTGTCAAAATATAAGCGGTGCTAGCAATTGACACTGGCAATACCACATATAAGAGAGGGTAATGCAAAGCGGATCATATAACAGCAATTTTTCTTTGCCTCGTTTTTTTTTCATGATTTTTAAATTAACGTCGGAACATAATGCGCCATATTCGCGCAACGCGCCTTTTTAGTTTGCACTTCTTTGAATAGAACATTTTTTTTAAATTGTCATTACTTTGGCAACTCTATTTTTTTATATGGTACACGCGAGCACAAAAACTATTAGTTTTGTCAGTCGGAAAATGCCCTCAAGCATAGATTTTTCTTAATTAAAAAACTATCTCCAAACTTAACGTTTGCCTATCAAAAAAAAGTGTAAAAAACTAATGTGGCAATATTTTTATTACACATCCCCACACATCAGCTCCACAAATTCGTTTATTCTGATTGAAATGTCAAAAAAGCAGATAAACTGTCAAACTCAACTAACATCCTGCACGTTTCACAGTTGCAGTTAACTGTGGGCAACTGTGATATGGACTAAATTAAAAAAGCCTTTGGCTATTAAATAATTTATATGTAGTTGGTACTAACTATATTTCAGAGAAATGTGTTTTGAGGAGAAAAAAACTAAAATAATCGTCTTAATTTATACATATTGCAAGTTGAATCTGGTTTACACTTTCTTGAAGTTCTAGTCAACAAAAGTTGTCTTTTTCATTCAATATTTGAGTAACAGATTGTAAGCGATTTTCTCTAGAACGACACAAAAGTCAGAATATACATGCGAAGTTTACAGTGGGCAAGTTCGGAAAGATTTAAAAACAAAACTAGGATTTTTAAGGCTCGGCCAGTAAGAACATATGTATATACGAGGGCGGTTCGGAAACTTTTTGGCCTAGCACAAGAAGCGCGGTATAAACAGAAAAAAGTTAAGTGTTTTGGAATCTTCCATCTCTGCTATGAACAAATGTTAAATTTTGTTTCGATCTGGCAACTCCTTCATATAGAAACAGGTGTTCACAAAAGACGCATCCGCGATTTTTTTACAATGGAAAAATTAGAAATGCGTGGTGTCATTAAATATTTACATAAAAAAGCTTTATCGGGACAAGAAATTCATAATGATATGGTGAATGTGTTAGGTGAAAGTGCTCCTTCATATGCAACATAAAAAATTGGGTTGCTGAATTTAAACGTGGTCGTACAAGCATTGAAGATGAACCACGCAGTGGACGTCCAAAAACAGCAACAACAACAGAAATTGTAGCCAAAGTGCATGGTATGGTATTAAATGATCGACAAATAAAAGTGCGTGAAATAGCTAATATCATGGGCATCTCAAATGATCGAGTCCATTTAATTTTGCATGAAGAACTACAGATGAAAAAGCTTTCTGCAAGATTGGTGCCGGACTTGTTAACAGTCGACCAAAAACGCATAAGAATGAACATTTCTCAAGCTAGTTTGGATCGTTTTCAGCGAAATAAAATGGATTTAAGCGTCGTTTCATAACTGTTGATGAGACATGGATCCACCACTATACTCCAGAGACAAAAGATCAATCCAAACAATGGACTGAAGCTGGAGGAAGTGACCCAAAGAAGGCAAAAACAATTCAATCTGCTGGTAAGGTTATGGCAACGGTTTTTTGGAACTTCAAAGGTATTTTATTGATTGACTATCTGCAAAAGGGTAAAACAATAAATTCAGAGTACTATTGCAACCTTTTAGATCAATTAAATGTACAAATTCGAGAAAAACGTCCTGGCTTACAACACAAAAAAATAATTTTTCATCAAGACAACGCACCAGCGCACAAGAGTGTTTTAACAATGGCTAAAATCAACGAATTAAAGTACGAGTTGCATGACCACCCACCTTATTCTCCTGATTTAGCTCCCAGTGACTTTTACCTGTTCCCAAATCTAAAAAAAATCCTTGCTGGCAAGCGTTTTACCTCAAATGAAGATGCAATTACAGTTGTAAACCACTATTTTGAAGACCTTGAGGAAAACTATTATAATCAAGGGTTAGAATTGCTGGATAAGCGTTGGACTAAGTGTAGACTAAGTGTAGGAGATTATATTGAAAAATAAAAATATTTTTGAAAAACTAACTATTCTCTTTCTTTGATAGGCTAAGAACTTTCCGAACCGCCCTCGTGTTTGAATTATGTCGTGCACAGCGATTTGAGGGAATTTCTTCGTTTGTTTCTTGATGGAATGTTTAGGGAATAAAGTGTGGTCAGATTATACGAGTAGTGGCCTAACTGAAGTACCAACTATTTCATATTCAGTGCGCATCTTACGAAACTCAAAGCGGACTGTCTTAAAATTTAGTAAATTTTTTTGATTCTGCTTATTTATATAAGACTTAAAACCTATTTGAACAATTTGACATTTTTATTTAAATCTTGATCTTGACTACGAACAATTTCTTTGAATGACTTCGCCATATTGGCCAACAGTTACCGTGTTGCTTTATAAGCTTTTGTGCTATTAAATTTAAGTTGTCAGTATTTACGTTATGTGTCTGAAATTGTGTCTATGAAAAACATTTAATGTAATAAGAGTCATTGACGAAATAAAAAGGAGTTTTTATTTACAAATGTTAGGTCATACTAGCTTAAAATACAAAAACTAATACTACAAATACTTGACCAAGAACAACATTACTCATCAATCGTATACTGAGTTGGTTTAATAACAAACGTTACAAATTCTGAAAGTTCCAGTGCTAAAACTAAAATACGGTTGTACTGATGGAATGCTAGAAGAACACGCGACCAATAACATTGGGTTGGCAACAAATAAATCCCGTTGTAACAAAAAATCTGTTTGCTATGTACACCACATTCGTCTTGAACAAACTCTATAAATAGGGTTTTTGGGCGTATGGAAAGTTATAGAAATTTGCTTCACCCGACTAAAATTGTTTCAAATCCTTTTAATCGTCTAGAATCTCCACATTTTCAAATTTCTCAACTGAATTCTTGTATTTTCCAAAGACTTATTTGCCTTGCATTCGTTTCCATAAAGTTTCTTTCTTCTTTAAAGGTCAATGAATTCTAAATTTGACTTGGAATTGCTGTTAGGAAAAAATGTGCATTCTAATGGTTTGTATGACTGACCTTTCATCAAGTTCATTGTAATGAAATTGAAATTCACTGTGTCAGTTGTCAATTTAAATCAATAATAATGGCAAAGAAACAAATCATAGAAAACACATACACAATGCAAAAATCTAGCAATTGATGATTTCTATTTGACTCACAAAGACTCCACACCACATGCCGAGTGAATGGCCAGCCCAAAGATTAAAAAAAGATACAATTGGTATAGGTCCAAGTGTAGATGGCCAGTTGATAGACAACACCAAAGACTCACTCAATACAGAAAATATTAGTATGAACTTCAAATACGTGAATTGTCCTGTCCGTCCGTCTTGGTGCTGGGTGTGTGTTCCATAAGACATTCTTTTTTTTTGATTAATATACTTCTGGTACATGGCATTTCTTGAGATATTCGTAGGCAATGCTAATAACTAAAATTGATTTGAACGAATTTTTATGTTTAGATCTCAGAGTGTGATTAGACGGACGATATGTACGTATGTTCAGGGGGCCTTGTGTGGCATGGTGGCGGCATATGTTAGACGATAGACGGTGCTTGCATGGCCACTATAGTATCGGAGTATATAGTACATGTATATAGAAATTCTTCGAGTTCTTACAATATGAATGGTATGCAACATGTTGTAAACAACATTTCGCCACAATGCGGCGCATGCAGCGGACAAAGATGATGGTGATGATAACATTGCTAGCAATGCTAGTGCTGCCGATGCGATGCGGCCAATGAAAATGATGCTGATGATGACGATGATGATTGGGAGATAGATATTTATTTGCTAAAACTTCCTTGTTTGTTTATCGACAACGGCAACGCCATCAACAACCGATCGACAGAGCGACTGCCCGACGACCAACTAGCGCGCCAACATGTTTTCATCATCACCATCAGCAGGAACATCATCATCCAAACCAAGTGCTCAGGCTTAACAAGAAGTAACAGCAATTGCGATTTGCCATCCTTTCTTTTGTGAGAAATGCATTTGCAAAAAAAACAGTATGCGTTGATTCGTTTTGGTGTTCTTTTATTATTTGTTTGTCTTGTCATAATAAATTTCTATCTAAAATGTAAATTAGTTACTTGTTGTCGAACAGACGGCAACACAATGTTCGACAAACAAAAAAAAAAAAAAAACAAAAATGCATTGCTGCGTCTGCCGCCACCATTCATATGTAAATCTAACGTTCATGTGTAGACCATGACGACTATGGCCAACATAGAAGGTCATTAACTAAAGCATAACTTCCAAGTTGAACATTTTCGCAACCAACTAAACGAAATCTTGTTCCCAGCTCCCCCGGCAACCAATTGGATATGCACCCAGAGGTTGCCACGCATGTCTACCCCCACCGCCCATCCTGGACAACATTTGAACAAATATAAGTTAATTGCATAGATCAGTGGTCATAATTTCTAACAAATATCAAACTGGCTGACTTGAAAGCCCGTATTGGTCATTTCTATAAATCATTAGATCACATTGAATTGCATTCGAACAGAGCGCTAGTAAGGGTATTCATGCTTAGGGGATGCTTACGGACAACGGCGGCACACTTTGTAGGTACGAGTACATGGCTTTAGAGATATGTATAAGGGTCCATCTGTCTGAATGACTAAGATCAATATTTGTTTTCCCGGTATAAAATTTTTTGAGTATCCATTTTTTTGTGTCTTAATTACAAGTTTTCGTCAGTCTGAATAGGCCCTAGTCATTTGCCAGTCTCAAAGGTCCTTATATAAATTCGGTGGTGACACATTAATGTTGTGGTTTGTATCCGAATATTTTATTCAGATTGTAGGTTTCCATTTATCCTCTTACTTTATTTATACATTAACCTTCTTTACAGACTAACAAAATTTAAAGTTTTCGAGCTGGTTTTCCTCATGTAAAAAAAAGAAGTTACCAGCCATTTGTCGTATTTGTATGGAAAAACGATCAAGAAAACTGCAAAGCCGAAATAGGTTTATGGCCACTATGGAGTTAAGTGTTTTATAAGAAATGCTTGCACCCTATTTTCAAATCCTAAAACATAAAAAATGTTGCTTGCGATTCTAGAATTTTTCGAATTTAAATCCTTCGTCTTAGGGTACATCGATGATTGAAACATAAAACTAAACACAATAGAATGGTATGGTTCACACACAACCATACTATGATCCCCATAACAATATAATGGTCCTCACAACAATAGAATTATTTACACACAACCTTACTATGATCCCTACAACCATATTATTATTCACATTCAACCATACTATGATCCCCACAACCATATTATGGTCCTCATTACCATAGTATGTTTAACGTACAACCATAGTATGATCCTCACAACCATAGTATAACTTACACACAATCTTACTATGATCCCCAACATTTTTTGTAAAGATTGGGTACAGTTGTAATCGTGTTATCGTAATCATGTTATTGCTAACATAAAAGCCATGAAAACAATACTTTTGTTCCACCAACCATATTTATATTGTTGCTACAACCATATTTTCATTTTTAAATTTGGCAACAATACTATTGTTACATTTCAACAATATTATTATTTCCGCAATCATACTACTCGTATTGTCAAATTGAAATTCAAAAAACAATACTATGGTTGCGACGACTATACTTTTATTGCAGATAACATACTATTGTTGCCGTGACCGTATAGGAACCATATCTTTTCTCTGCGTGAATGTAGAAAATGTCTCTGAACTATCAGTTTGACACAAAGCCAAGTTATTGATCAAAAAACTTGAAAAATGGGGAAAAAACGATAAACCAAAAAATGTTGTACTGTGTATTTTGCAATGTTCCCTTAATTTACGCCTAGCATTCTAAAGATAGAAATATGCTTATATTGCTCTTCGTAAGACAAAGTCTAGTTCTGAAACAAAATTTGATATGAAACACAAAAGGAGAAAATGTTGCAAAGACCGGCACACAAAAGCTTTTTTTCTTACGCTGCGTTTTTCTCAACATCCATTAGAGCAAATCATCTTTGGACTCTGATTGACGACACAATGTGGGCTAGTAGTTTTTTTAAACGTCAAATCCAGGTAAACCTGGTAAATTAAACATCGGTTACTCTTAAAAAAATGCGATTTAATAATGTTTAGACTCCTACTCCACACCACGAATACCCTTAATGTATTTATTGTTGAATAATGAAATGTTGCGCATGTACATAGCTTCTTCCTCACTGCTCAATTATGATTTATATTTCTGCATTTTCGTTTCCATACGCAGATTATTTTTTTTTGCCTGCGTTGAGTTATAAATTAATACGTATTTTTTTAAGTTCTTCGCATATTTCATAATCTTTCTTTTTTTGTAAGCTTAAGATAAATTATGTGATGATTTTTTCTCTCTTAAAACATGTGTAGCTGTACACTCGGTAAAATAATGTCAGCTTAAATGAGAAGTTTGTTTTGAGTAAAAACAAAATCATGGTACAAATTTAGAAGATAAATTCATTTGCTCAACAAAAAAATGTATCAGATCCAACTCTGGGTAATTTTGCCTGTTTGTATAAAAACGGAAAACGGTGTGCATGGCACTACAATAAATTATACAATGAAAATCTATTGTGGCATATTTCATTTACTTTAGTTCTTTGCCTTTAATCCTACGTGTTAATAGTGCAATGAACACTGCAATATAACTGAGTACTGGTGTTCTACATTTATTTTTTTTTATTTATTTATCGTTTTATTACATTTAAAATTATAATAAAAACTTATTAAAAAAGCACTAGCAACTAATCAGAGTATCTGGCTGCAACGCTCTTATTTCGGCCCGAATTTTCTCCTTCAGCTGTTCAAGGGTTCTGGATTTATTGATATACTAATACACCCTTTCTTTTAAATATCCCCAAAGAAAATGATAAGGTGCTGTTAAATCCGGCGAACGAGCAGGCCAATTGAATGCTGAATTTTTGGAAATTAAACGTTCGCCATAAAACTCCCTTAGGAGGTACATAGTGGTTCGAGCAGTGTGTGCAGTGAGCTGGCCATAAGACATTTTGGAGCATATTTCGGTATCGTTCGCCATTTACAGCATTGCCATAGTTATCTTCGAAAAAGAATGGTCCAATAATTATCTACATAAAGGCTCCTCTCATGAAATACAACACTGAGTGCCAAGAGTTGTTTTTGACAATATTGCCAAATTACAACATAGCGTAGAAACAGAACACTGCGGCGACGGAAACCGGTGCGGCAAGAAAATGTAAATTATATGACGACGGGTGCGGCGACGGTTTTTGTTGTCATTTCTCAGCTGTTTTTTATTTATTATTTGGCCTTGAGTGATTTTGAAAAAATACCGTCAATTTATTTGCAAACTAAAAAAGAATTATTTTGAAAAGTCAATTTGTAAATTGCATGAGCAATCAAATTCTTTTACTTTTATTATAATTTTGAAAATATGGCAGCACATAGAGAGAGGCGGGAGCAAAAAATGGGAGCGCAAGAAAATCCGCGGAGAAAATAGATTTAATTCAGTGCGGTTTTTTAGAGTAGAAACAGACGGGTGCGGCGACGGTTTTTTTTTGTCATTTTCAGCTGTTTTTATTTATTATTTGACCTTGAGTGATTTTAAAAAAAATACAATAAAATTATTTGCAAACTAAACAAGTATTATTTTGAAATGTTCAATTATAAATTGCATGAACAATCAAAATAATTTTTATTTTATTATAATTTTCTCAGTTTGGTCCATTTTATTAACTTTAAAAATTTATGATTTCTTCTTCTTACTGCAAATATACATAACAACTATTAGCCCATACGGTTTTTGTTTACAAAAAACATAAAAATATGGCAACACATAGAGAGAGGCGGAAGCAAAAATTGAGAGTGCAAGAAAATCCGCAGAGAAAATAGAAATAGATTTAATTCAGTGCGGCTTTTAAGTGCGGTTTTGCCTCTCAACTTTCCATATATATTTGACAACCGCTACCGCAGCCGCAATGTTGTGTTTCTACTCATATTTACATGTGTAACTTATGAGTGCCACACAGAGTTTGAAGCTGAATCGGTGGAAACAGTCAGCCCGCCGCCAACGATACTTTCCTGCTTAGCCTGCAAGTCAACACCGCGCACCACATACATATGTTGGAAAAACACATTTGTTTTTCAGATGCCTTGAACAGTTGCCAACTTTTTTGTTCGGGGGTAACCTACGAGAGTACATTTTCTTAGTTTCCTAATCTCTTCGGCTGCCTGGGCATTGCATTATTATTTAATTTATTCTTCACTTTAGATGCCCGTTTTCTTTGCTGTTGCAGTTTCTTTGCTCGCAACGTTATTTCCATGAATAATTATTGTTAGATGCAAGAAACTGATAAACATTTTGTTGATTTTAATTTTCTATTTGCACTGTCATCAATTACAATGATAAATGGTGAAATTTACAAATGTTCTGCTCAGCATTCCGTCGAACAGCGCGAACTCAGAATGTTGTTCTGTGGCATTTTTGCCGGCAAATGAAAGTGAATTTTACAGAAATCTTTTTCAACTTTTTGTTTTATTTTTGTAATCTAACATGGTATTTCTATGATTTAATTAATAATAAATAATTGTTTTCTTTTCGTTTTAGGTAAGTTTCCGACTCAATTTGTTGTATTGAATAAAACTACACTCGCAGTAAGTTCGTTGATAATTAATGTAACTGATGAAGGTTAAACAAATTGTTATAAATAGCTGGATTGAATCAGATCTTATGGTAATGAGGTTGACTTGTTGAATGAGTCAACATATTTTTTTTTTTTTATTAAGCTGTTAAACCCATTATAAGAGACTTGAAGAGCGACATTTTACACCTGTCCTGTTTCCTTATTTCTTTATAAAATAACCAATAAACAACAACATTTCAAAGTCAGAATATTTTCTTTTAATGAATTAAGAATTTTTAATTTATTTTCTGCCAAGTAGGTTATGAGTTTTAACTTTACTAAGATGTCTATTACTCAAGACCCTAAACATCCCTTTAAGGAACAAGGGAACTTATCTCAATTCAGTGTGCTCAGTATTATTCTAACTTTCAATAAGCGGAACCTACTGTTTAATGCCGGCTCAAAATGCCCAACGCATTTTATAGACAAAGTTTTTACATGGTTTAGAGAGTTTACGAGGTGGTTACCCGATGTGTTAGCTTATACGACTATGATAGTCGTGCAGAATAACCATTGAAGCACGGCGGCCCACAAAATATATGTTTGATATGAAAAGAACACATCCACGGTCGCAAGTTTGGGTTCTGTCGACATGGATAATCTAAAGCGAAAAAAGATAGAAACAGAAAGCCAGAACAAAGGAGAGAATATTGAAAATGAGGAGCAGCAAGTCAGAGGCAAACTAGCTAAGATGTTGCTTTTGTAGTAGTCCTAACGAAGTAAATCGTGTGGAAGGTTTCTCATTTTCTTTATCGTAGGGGTCCCTATTATGAGTACATGACAATAACCTGTTTCATTCGTATTCTTTCGATCACCTATTAGAGGTTCACAAAAATATGATGTCCACGTAACGCTCAATGACAACCAGGTCTTATTATCTGAGTGCGGTCGGCCTAATATGTTTAATATATTTCGTGATGATTGTTGCCATTCAAGCTTTTGCAGATGCTTAAAAGTCGTTTATGTATGGGGATAATTAAGGTGGACCAAAACCGTCAAGTCTCGGTAGGTTTGGATTTAAATAGCGAAAACATAGCGGAGTATAGTCTAAATATACCAGGGTCAACATGCTAAGTTTGAGAAAGATCGAATGTGTCTTTCAGGGCATGCCTTATACTTTAGTTGCGAGCCACCTTTACATTCGGCTGAAACGATATGGTCTCTGTAGGACTATGTGGAATAGGGTATAAGTTAGTTTTGAGGCAAATATTTTTAACTTCCAAAAATATTTAACCTAGACCAATCTTTAAGCATACGTATATCAATCGACGTGTAATCACCTGCTGATTCCATTTTACGTAGTCTGTCAATCCGTCTGAAGATGATGAAGATCGGTTCAGATTCAGATACAGCTCCCATATATATGTTTAATCAGTTTTATGTCGTTAGATCTACAAGCCACCTTCCAATCTTGATAACATTTGGCACACGTTAGTTTTTTGGTTCTGGGCTTTTTATGTTCTGGGCAAAAGAAATCCGAAGAAGTTTAGGAAAATACGAGGCCTAATAAAAAAAAAGCGAATATTTATCATCAAAAATGGTTTTATTGTTTTTCAAAGTATTCTCCAGCATGATTTATACACTTTTGCATGCACTCAAACCAATTGTTGAAGCACTTTTTTCACTCCAAATGAGACACCTCCAAAACATGGTTTTTGAACGCTTCGACAGCATTTTCTGGTGACGAAAATCGTTGACCACGCTTTTTTTTTTGATGTGCGGCAATAAAAAGTAATCATTTGGCGCCAAATCAGGGCTGTATGACCGATGACCCATCAATTCGACGTTTTGACCGGTCAAAAAGGCGCTGGTTTGAGCCGATGTGTAAGAGCTCGCATTGTCATGGTGCACAATGATTCGTCTTCTCTTGTTCCCTTTTTTTAATTTCTCCGAAGACTTCAGACAAACTTGTGGTGTGCCACTCAGAATTGGCTGTCATACGTTGCTCAAGCGGAACAGTCGCCACCAGTTTTTCCGAAGAAACAGGCGACCATTTGCTTTGAAGTGCTTATTCCACGAACAACTTTCATTGGATTTGGCTCGTCTTCGAAGACCCACACGGTCGATTGCTTCACGATTCGTCACCTGTGACAGTATTATAAACGTTTTTTGAAGCACCGTACCGAGCTGAGGCGTTGTAAATCAGCGGCCTCGTCATTTCTTCATAGTGCTATGCCGCAGCCGATGCTGTCGGATCAAATCAACTTTAACTCAACCGTTGAGGTAATAGAAATTTTACAAAACAAATTCGAGCAGAGTAGGAAACAAATGATAAGTAGCTTTTCTTGTAATTGAAGCAAAAGTTATACTAACTAAATTAAACGGTAAACATAATCCGCAATTAAGATTACCTAATACTTAGTTCGTTTACACGAAAGCTTAAATGACTGTTAAATGAATTTGGAACACTCTCAGAAGTGCTAGTACGAGGTCCACTTTACAGTCCAGCGAAATAAAATAAAATATGTTGACGTACAGTTAAATTTGAATGAGCGCACGACTTTCAATTGTAAAAATTTATACTAAATATTAGTAACTATTGTACTTGATGATTTCCCATTCACTCTACTCCTCTTATACGAAAATCCGCTTTATTGCAAAATTGTTTATGTGAAACACAATTTTATGTGATATGTACGTAAACCGCTTAAGGAATAAATAGTGAATATAAAAATGTTGCGTCGTTCTACTTCGTAATATTGAAATAAGAAAAGGTAATAAACTGTTTTTTTTCAATTAAATTAATGAAACTGAATTAAAGTTTTACATACATTTTTAGTTGTGTCGTAAGTTTCTAGCATCGTTACAAAAAACAATTTCAAAAGTACTCAGTTAATTTAAACGAAAGAAGTTTCGCTTATCCAAATTCCCTTTTGTTTCAACATTCCGCATAAGTGAAAAATAAATTCTTAAGTTCGTTCATTTCCGCTTAAACCAATTCGACTGAATATTATTTATACACATAAAGGTTACATTTTGACATTATAACGCTGGTAATAATTCGCGCTGCATTTTTTAGCAAGAATTATTCGTTCCATTCAAGAGAAAAGGTGAATTTCGAAATATCTTGGGCATCGAATGTACATTGATTAGTAATATTTTTTTTATTTTGGCACACTTGTTTCGAACATATGTGCTTAGTTGAGTTTGTTTGTGTTAAGTTAATTTTGTTTGTGAGAGGCATAACAAACGTGTTTTGTTCAGAGATTTTCTGTTATGGAAAAAATTAATCAAAGAATTTGCATCAAATTTTGTGTAAAAACGGAATTAAGTGCTTAAAAGCACTTGAAATGTTGTGCTTGACATATGGTGATTGTAGTCTGAGTCAAACATTCGCATCGAGTAGATGCGAATGACGAAGCTCGTCCTCGAAGATCCATTACATCAAAAACCGATAAAAATTTTGAGAAAGTAAATAAAATGTTTATGGTCCAATTACTGTCAGAGAAGTTGCAGAGGATGTCGGCTCATGAAAATTTTACGGCAAAAGTCAACTCGATATGGAAGAGACCTAAGAAAGGACGGAGATTTGCGACGATGAGGCGATAGAAACCGAATCGCTGAGAGAGCTCAAGGTCATACCAAAAAGTGCATATCAAGACTGCTTCAAGGATTACAAAAAACGCTAGCACAAGTGCATTGTAAGTATATGTGGGAAAATACTTTGAAACAAAATAGAAATTATTGAATAAATAAATATTTTTGAAATAAAAATTTCAATTGTATCATTGAACGGACATTGTATGCGGTCAAGTTTTTTTTCGATATTATTTTTCGAATTTATTAATGTTTTGAAATATCGCCACCACCCATATACATTTTTAAATCTCGTCAGTTTCTTTCACTGCTCCAGCGTCATTTTATTGATTATTCCAATTGTACCACAATTAATTTTAAATCTTTTCTCCACTTACCTATTTCGTATCGATCAGATACAAAAGTAATAATCGATTTATAATTTTTTATAGTAAAATCTTTCTTTTAAATAATAAACGCCACGTTGTGCTTGAAGCTCATGTAGACAAGAACATTTTATCATTATTTAAAAACTAAAACAAGAAAATAAAGAAATGTAATGCAATTGTGAAACGAGATTAGATGAAATTTCTAAAAATAACGAGAGTTGAAATACAAAGTAAATGTGTTGATCGAAAATACATATTTGAACATAACGAAATGAGTGCTGCCATGCCGCCAACATTGCCAACTCAGCAGCCGAAGAACTAACAACATAACAAAAGTATTGCTGTTGTTGGTAATAAAAACAATAATATTACATTACACGCAAATATTTACAAAATCCACCCGTCCAAATTATGTTAGATCGCCCGCCTCCGCGCTATATCCCGCCATCGGGCTACATTGGCACCATTTTATTGCAACAATGTTGCAATTTGCTTTCATACGCTCTCTTTTTTCAAGACGAAATGCACACACGCACCTGAAACCGCGTATACACAAGCGTACGTACGTACGCACGTACGTCCCTGAGTTCGAGCTCATATAGAAATCATAAAATATCGGAGAAAACTCTACAGAATTCATTTGAAAACACTGCACATGATCAGATATTTAATTCTGACTACCTATTTGCGATTGTTCCAGTTTTTTCAATATTTACACACACGATTTTGTTATGGTTTTCAAATCGGCCCAATATTAGTTTGTGTACATTTGGCTGCTTAGTTCGAAAACGTTTTTAAGTGCGTACCACTGCAGCGCACGTAAATGTTGAAGTGAGTACATTCCTTTTTGCTGTGGTTTTGTATAAATACAATCTGCACTATTTTCAGTAAACGCTAGCAGTGAGGAACAAAAGTTTTCATCACCAAGTCACAATTTAAAAAAGAAATATTTGAAATCTTTAATATTTTTTAAAAAGAGTTATTAATGTTAATAAGACAGACTGTTAATATTCAATTAGTATAAAATACAGAAAGGATGTATTGTAGCTTTTCTAGAAGCCTCTATTGCTTTGCCGCTGCGAGAATTATTTCTAGTGTCCGCCTTTCAAACAACACATCGATTATACGAGTAGTGCTCGTAATTTCGTGTGTTTACGCGATAATAGCCGTGTTCTTTTCAGGCAAATAGCTTAGTTACCTATTTATAAGTAGTTAGCAATATATAAAATTTTTTTAACAACCAAAAAAAAGGCAAAGCAAATTATGGAAAACGAATGTTGTTGTTTCGTATAGTTTATTGTTTTGTTAAGATTTTTTTTTTTTTAAAAATCATGTCTTCTAAAACATATTGGTAGGCATTTATTTTTCGCCGGGGACAATCATATTCGTCCTTTCTGGCTTTGTAGCAAGCCAACAGCATCAACGTCTCGTTCCTGGTAAACAGTTTTCGTTAAGTCGCTCTTAAAATAATATAGCTGTCTCGAAATTTCTCTAAATCTTATGTTCTTTTTTCACTAGGCACTTTTGAAGTGTTTTTAAAAGTTTGGCCAAAACAAGTCAAAATGAGACGTTTTCCCATACAATTTCAAGTGATGACAAACTTGTTTTTGTACGAAAGAAGAACGAAAACGTTTCGCACAGGCGATGCCACCTTAAATAAAGTGTGTCATCTCTAAAATAATCATTTTTTTATCGTTGGTTTGTCATCTCAAGGCAGACATTTTTAATCAATCGTAAAGCATATTTGGTGAAATAGATATTTTATGAAGTAAAAGTAAAAATGAGCGTGCTAAATGATAAAAAACTTAATTTAATTTATCCATTTGTTAAAGAAAAATATGCATTTCAGTATTTTAATAGTCACCACGTTGTTCTTTGTTTGTAAAAAATAATGAACTGTCAAACGAAAACCAAAAAGAGAATGAACGACCACAAATTGTGTGAAAATTGGTTGAGACGTTTTGAAAAGTTTCGAGCGAAAACGAGAATAAATGGCCTAATGAAAATGCAGTATCAGCAATAAACATTTTCACTTACCGTTTTCCATCATTGCAATTTCCCACTTTTTCTATTTTTTTTTTCATTTTATTAATTTTCTTTCTGTAACAATAGCAAAAGCATATGTTTTTGATTTTGTTATACAAGTCGGGTATGTCACATTTTTTTTGTTAAAAAAATTAGTCTGGTAACTCTAACTCGTTTTGTTACTTCCATACAAATGCTTGTTTAGTAACTTGAAAATAACAGGGCTACTGTCACAATTTGATGTGTAAGCTTTTTGAGTAATGTAATAGTTTTATAGCGTCTATTTTGCGACAGTCGCGCCATCTTGAGATATCTCAAGTAAGTTTTCTCGTGAGTAGGTAAGGCATCACCAGTATTGGTTTTAGTTTGAAGTCGTGGGTGCTTTCGTTCGGCGGTGGCTTTATTTCATAACATCGACACTTTTAAATAACCACCAACAAATATAAAAATGATGTAAAATGAGTAACAATTAGAAATAAAATATACATTATTTAACTCATTTGTTAATTATTTATGTACCTATTTTAAGCAACGGCAGAGAAGGAATTAAAGGAGGCTTTAGGACACCGATTTCAAAACCGTGTAAATCTGAAGCAGCAAGACTAAGCAAATAACCACTGTCGGTTAAACCTGTTAGTATAAGTAGAGGTACGATAACGGAGTTTGAAGCAAATCCGCCGCGCCCCGATTTAGACGGCTAAAATCGGCTTGTTGAAGCCGCCGTTTATATTATCTGGGCGGTTGTTTAAAACAGCAATATAATTTTTAAATATGTTACTTATTGTATATTATGAATCTCTTTAATTAAATCTGTAGTTTGAAAACTGGTTCATGTTACATTATAAATATTTCCTCGTGGTTGTGATAACTATCTTTCTAGGTTTAAAAAACAATGAAGCGTTCTTAAAGCCACCGCCGGTTTACTATATTTTAATACAAAATCAATCCGCCACAACCGATCAAAAAAACATGTTCAGCCGATAATTCCATAGCGGCTTGAAACTCTGTACATATAAAAAAGCTGCTGAAATAGGATAAAAAATTAACGAGATAAATGAAGAACTGTCATTATTAACGAACTCCAGCACTAGACCCAAAGTGAAGGCGCATTTAAGTTTTTTTGATTACTAAAGAAGTTTTATCTTTTTTGTGGTTTTTCATAATAAAGAATTATGAACACATTTTAAATTTTGGTAATATAAACTCATTCATATTCTAAAATATAATCCATATACTTATACATACCTTTTTTCTAAATTAATAACTAAAATATGATGCATTATTATCTTTTACGTGTGTCAGAATATGTTTATCATTTTAGGGTTAAAAACAGGTTGAGTAAATAAAACCTAGCATATGAAGGCTTAACAGCATCTGTTTCATTTAAACCCCTTAGTACTGCTAGTACAGTTTATTAAAATCAAGAAATGAATATTTTTATGTTCCTCTTCATAGAACTATTTACTCCTCACATGAGCTACTGGTGAGAACTTTGGAAAATTTAATAGAATTAACCTAAATTACGATTTAAATTTCTCATTTACACGGAATAAATTTAATGATATTTTAGATAAAATATATTTTTAGAATGGCTAGTCTGTAAGGATTGTAGTCCATAGACTTAAATTAATAAATAAAACTATTAGATTTCTGGTAATCACAATGTTTTTGAAATAATAAATTATAATATTGCAACACATGTAGGGCCATCTTCATAGATATCTACGAAAGGTTTAAACAATTTTCTTAATAAAAATCTTCTTCGCACCTAATGTTAGTTTTTATGAATTCAAGGGCTAGGATTTCTTTAAACATTCCATAAACTATTGAATTTGAAATAACAACTTAAAAATAATAATTTCACGTTGAAATTACGAAATCTTATCAGCCACGCTGAAGATGTATAAATAAATATCCACACTTTTAAAGCGGCCAAAATAAGCACAAATACCATTAGCTGCACCTCCGATGTACGCGTTTCGAAAAACTATTTCAAAATCAATTAAAAACCGAGGTGTTCGGGATGACATTAAAATATTTGAGTTGTTTTAAGTGTTAAACAATGTCAATTCTAATCGTCACCATCGATTTGGCTGATTACTCGCATCTGCATATTCCCATTATGGGTGAGTTATTCAAAAACGACATTGATTTCGAAATGGTTTCACTTTTTCCTGTTGAAAAGAGGGTGCTGAGGAATGCAATGATACTTTTCAGGGCGTATACACCACACAACCATGTCATTTAAATACTTTCATGTAATTTGGACAATACTCGATGCTACACCCAAGAGTTTAAATGTCTTGTGTGTGTTTTCTTTCATAATAATGACTGTTGTTAACAGTATCAGTAATTAAGTAAAACATGAATGTTTTTAATGAAAACCTTGTCACTGAACTTGCTGGCTTGCAGTGCAATGCAAGCAACTCAGTCAGTGTCTGGGAACTCCAAAAAGGCCAAATCACCAGCAACAAGACGACCACAACAAATCTGAGTTTAACTTGTTTCTCTTAATTCTGCCACCATGGAAGCCGCCTCTGGTTTCGCGCAACCACTCGGTCAGTCATTCATTCATTCACAAACAACATTTAACCATGATCTTGCCAAATTGTTGAAGTTGATGTTCAACTTAATTAAAGTGACATACATTTAAAGGAACCCAGCCAGCCGACCGAAAAAACCAGCGGCACCTAAACTAAAAGCTTCCTCGAAAAAAACACCACTTTTCGATCGGCCCCTGCAAAACAACGCCCACATGTATGAAACCCCGAAATGATACTGAAACTACAAATATCCTAACACACAGACACCTAGTCTGCCAGACGCCCGCCCGCCCGCCTGCCCCAACGACCAACCAGCCAGACGAACGTAGAAGGCCTGACAATTATGTTTAATGTGTTGCGCTGTTTTTTTTCTGATTCGAAATAAAAATCCGATCTTAAATTTAACTGAGGTTAAGCAATAAATTAACACAATTTCGCGTGAGACGACAGCGAGAAAAAAACTAAAGTTTTCAAAAAGCTGCAGTGGTTAACATTGCCTTAGTTTAGAATGTTAATGAAAGGAATTGAAATAAACTGAAGTACCTACACCACAAGAAATTTGACTTAAGTTAAGAGTATCGTGCACAGCTTTTTGATTTGAAAGAAGTTTTTTTTGTCAGGAAGGAAATAAACTACGCTACAGTTAATCTAGATTAAACGAAAATGTAAAATTATTGATGTTTCGTTTTAATTATCTAAAGTTTTGAACTTTAGAAACGGTTGGCTCTGAAACAGGGATCGGCACGCGCATATGGGTGAGCTACAGTTTTTCCTCTTTCAATGCACCATCATTGAAATGTGTCGACAATTTCCTCATCAAAAAACCACTCATGACATCACATTTCTATGCAAGAAGATATCTCAAACATGTTAAGTAAGACTGGATGAATTTGTTCAAGATGTGAGCGGATGTCGGTGATCCCTGCTTTAGAACCTGTTGCTGGTCTCTGCAAGAAATTTCTTCCAGGCTCCAAGAATTCGGATGTCTTGTTACTCTGTAATCAACTCTGGTATTTCTTCCACAAAACGTCTTCTTTCAAAACATCCAAGCTCTAACATAACGATTGCAACAAGCAAGTTTAAGGCCCCAGTTTTGCTTGCAATCCGCCTCAGATAGTCTGTTCCAGAAAGAACCTCTGGGTCAAATCAAGAAACACACCAAGGTCTGCATCCTTCTTGTTTTGCACACAGATTGGTCTAGATTTCGGGTCCAAATCTGTGCAGGTACTTCCGATAATACCAAGAAGCAGTTAAAAGGTGCATTAGGTTGTAATACGACAGGCTGCAAAAAAACATGGCATCAGGGATACCTACTTTGGCTATTGGCGTAGCCCAAAGTTTCAACTATTACAAGCTATCTTAAACATGGTTTAAATAATAATCCTTAAAAGATAAATACTAATATTTCTTGTTAGATAAACCATTAACTATCTCGCTGTTGCAATTACAGTAGACAACCCTACTTTTTGCAATACTCAGTTTTGTCGGAAAAAGATTTTAGTTGTGTTCGGTGGAAAACTCTACTGCCGGCAATTCTCGTTGAATTCAAAACTGCCTGCCCTTAACCATAGTTGCTTAACATGTTTACAGCAAATTCGTTGCTTGGCGCTCAATGAAACCGCATACACCTCTGCTTGTAACCAAAAAGTCTTTCCGACTGTTTTTTGAAAAAATTTAAAACTTTTTTGTAAATAAATTGTTCAAGATGTGCTTCTTTTTTACAATAATGTAGAAAAAAGCGCTCTGTAACATTCGTTTGTACACAATCACTAGAACTCTAAAACACAGAATATACCAAATTCGAACAGTTTTAACACAAAAAAAGTATTTCCAAAATGATTTTTGCTCAACACTGTTTTTCGATTACACGATGTAGCCCAAATCGCCCATCTTCTACAATTTATCGTCTCTGATGTGAATTATAAAATTTTCGATAAACAACGAATATTTTAGTTATGCGAAATTTTATATCACAGGATTCCTAATTAATGTTTTGTTTGAATTTTTTAACTAAACCGAAATTGTTTTTTTTCTGTGTACACTTGATAGGGTTTGCGATCAATATTTCGTGTGTTGCAAACAGAATGACAAATTCGGTGGAGGGTCATAAAGTTGAGAATCACTGGATCGGCTCGATGAAAATTTTGTCTGGGTAATTTTCTAGATATCCAGATATTTTCATTGTGTGACAATATCAAACCATTCCTAATTTAATTTCATAACAATCCTTCTTATAATGACTCTATTTTTTAATTATTCATATTAATTTTTAATTATTCATATTAAGAAAGTTGTTTTGCCAATAACAAAAAACTTAATACATACAGTCGCGTATTGCAAGTCGAGCATTAGCCACTCTGTTATACATAACTAGAAAAGTAATCTTAGCTACAATTTGTTTGAAAGCACGTTGTATTAAATCATGTTCCAATGGAACCTAGAGTCATTGTTTTGATTAATTAACTGATGTGAGGATAATCAAAAATATTGGAAATAATTTGTTTTTCATTATGACATAAAAAAATGGCAGAAAAAGTTTATCGGGACGGAGGAAAAATATATTGGTGGATTTCTTCTACATTCTCATGGAAGCGGTTTCAGTGATACTTTTGGTCTCTATAAACAGTTTAGGAATAGAATACTCTTTGAAACGTCGAAAATTAAGCTAAATAACACACTTATTTATCCGTCTTCTATATGGCACCGACACATGACAACTTGAGAAAGCAGAGACGCAGAATTCGGTGAGCATGAGAGAAAGAACCGTAGAAAAAATGGACCCATCTGCAAAAGCGAAGACTACTGATATCGAACAAATCGGAAGCTTTTTAAACTGTAATATCTTGTTGGAACTACTTCAGGCTTTTCATTTTTTTCCCAGTGTACAAATGTTTTTGATTAAACCCCTCTTAATTTTTATACAAAACTTATGACAGGTAATTGCATAAAATTGTAAATCATTTCGTCTCAATCAGGTTTTCTAGGCAAAAGTGTGCGTTTTGGCTTTTAACAAGATAATAAGGCGGTTTTGGCCACATTTGTTATGTTGAATTACCTCCAGAGGTAATGAATGACCCATTAAATGATTGTGTACACAAATGGTTGGTTAGGTCTCCCAAAAACCACACACACACACATAACAGCTCCAAACGCTAAACTACTGATGTCTGTGAACAATTGTCAATTGTTTTGAGTTTAAACATGTTTCAACATCTGTCATTTTAAGCGGCTTAACAGCACCACTTAACAAAAGCTAAAAGCCATGGCTTAGCGCTGAAGAGACAGAGAGACCCAATAATTATTGTCTCGGGAGGAGGAGAAATGAATGGAAAACGCGGCAGCCGTAACCAAAAAATAATGTCAAAATATTTATTTTTTCCACTACAGAAGAGGCCTATGGCGCTTAAACTCATAACTCATGCCTAACATGACAATCGGTAGTAGAAACAGTCGGCAGTGGTACTGAATTGTAGAATATCACATGCTCATGTTTGTACAGACATACATACATACATACATATATTCGTATACATGTATGTATATTTGTGCCAGTGAAATTACACATATCCATTTATTTGTATCTAGATATTCCCACATATATACATACATATATGCGAATCATGTACAAACCTCCATATAGACGTTCTCGCCGTACATTCAACTACAATTTCAGCCTGAAATTCTCTACTGCTCCCACTGTCTGCGGCGCGGTTGGTTTGAATTTATGTATGCTTGCCGGCGTGTTTCTTCTATCGTCGCTGAGGAGAAATACTCAAGTCGAGCTTTCAAGTAAACATTTTTGCCTTGTCTGTTGTTGTTATTTTAACGCCACTTAATAGTCTTGTTAAATGTTGCATGCATAATACCAATTATTGACACCTCCACAATGAGACTACTCCGCATGGAATTAACCCATTAAATAGCAATAAGCTGTAAGAAACCTTTTGAAAATTAGGTCTGAAAGCGATTAAATATAATCAGGTCTACAGAGAGAATGTAACGTAAAGATTAAGTGTAAAATCGCCAAGGCGCTTGTACACTGGGCGTTTTTACATCCCATTGCTTGTACGTAGGGCCAGAGTTTTAAGCAGACTAGAAATTATCGACTCGGCTTGAACTTGTCATAGATTTAGGACAGCGTCAGTTGCTTGAACACTTGCTACTTTTTTACTCAAAAACTAGAGTTTTCTAAATCAAATTAATATACTACAAAATGAGTCAGTTAATAACTTAAAAGTTAAATTAATATGTTTTTCCATTATGTCAGTTTTATGGCGCATAGATAAAATATGCAATATTAAACATATTTGTCAATGTTGCTATTTTTTAACCACAGCTCAGCCAATATTAACGTCGGACTGTTAAGGCCGATGATGCCGTTTACATTGGCGACTTGGTTTGGTAAAAAAATATTAGGGGCGGCAATCTGTCCATTTGATTTTGAGTGTAATAGACAAACAAAATAATTTCGAAAAAGGATTTTTTGTCTTTTCGAAGTATAGAAAAAATAATTCACTTTCATGTGAATAAATGATTGCAATGGATGAATCTGGTCGCCTAGTGTAGAAGTAAATTGCAGTATAATTGCAAACAGTCTTTGTCGCGATACATTCTAGGGCATAGGGAATGCAGATAGAAATCATGCGCAAAAAGAAAGTTTTTTTAAACACTCAACAAAAACATACGAAAGTAAAGATAAACCATAACTTTATCAAAATTGTTCTTTGGGAACAAAGCCACAATTGAAAGAGAACAGTTGACACTGTCTAGGAGTTCAGTATCAACATCCGGAGTATGACATCCCCGCAAAAGTTCGAGAGTAGTTAAATTCATTAAAGAAATTTTCGAGGGAACAGAAAGCTATATTTAGACAACCTGTGCTCAGAACTGTTGGGATGCTGTTTGAAGCTGAACTATTTTTTATTTACAAATCCCTGTCTATACTGACTGTTGTGGTCTCGACATGAGATTACAGAAAATACACTGACAATAAAACTTTGCACTCACTCTTCGCGGTCCTCGACGGGTTATGTTTCGTGCGGTAACTCTATATTCTTTGCACTACCTCTACCGGGCTCTGTATGTAGTATACACTTGTGGCATTTGTTAAATGTGGTTGGTGCTGTTGTTTTGCGCTTAATATGAAGAATTATGTATTATTGACAGGTAATTGTTATTTATGCTAATGGGATGTTACTACCAATTGCAGCGTTTAGTTTCGCACATCTGATAAGCGCTCATGAGCAACACCATCATCCATCCATCGATTCAACTGACCGCAATGACGACGGGCCACCAACAGCAGCAGACAACTACACTGGGAGCTGGTGGCAACACCGCGTTGTAGGCGTCAGTTGTGTTGGTGGTGGTGTCCATTTGTTTTCGCTGGAGGTCCGAGGAACACTTCAATTCGTTGTCAATTGTAATTGAAGCAATGGCACAGTGTGCATTTAAACACTATTTGCATATGTCGTTCGTTACCTGACACGCTCTAAATCAAAAGCTGTACGTACAACGAACATATCGGTAATCGCACAAAGTTGCAACGTTTCGTATGTAGAATAATTCAAACGCTTATGGCATTATGATGTAATAATTTGTGGCACCGTGGTTGATTTTCAGCGTTTAAGTAAAATGAATTGTTAATTAAATACAAGATTAAACTATTGTTTTGATATTAATCGGGTATTTTCAAGGATTAAGCCAAATATGCATAAAAACGAGCTTAATTTGTCTAGATTGTATACGATTTATGATTAAAACTGTCTAAACGCTGAGTGATTGGCACAACAATTTGAAATGGTGAATAAGCACACAGTATTTGGGATATGTATTTATTTTCTTTACTAAAGTCCCTTTAAGATATGGGCATTTTCGCGGTCACTCACACGACTTTCGGGAGCAAAATAAAATTTTAAATGTTAAATAAATCAAACGCAATTAATTTTTTTACAATTCACCACAAATAATTTTTTGTAGTATTTTGAGAGTACTATCAATGGTAAAAATTGAGAGCCTCCGGTTTTTATCTTATGAGATAAATGCCCGAAAGAGCGGTCACTCACGCGACTTCAAATAGACATGGCTTTAGACATCATTTCTAATAATCGGCAAACTATGCGAATTTTGTGAAAATTTTGCAAATTAAATATTTTTGACATAAATAAGAAATATCAAGCTTTATTATTTCTTTATTTATTATTTTTGCGATGGATTCTTCTGCACGCAGAAAAAAAATATGGTTGGAGTGACAATATTCGAAGATGATCATACTATTGTTGGGTATATGGTTGTGGCACAACAATATTATTATCCTCACAACAATAGTATAATTCACACGTAACCATACTATGATCCCCACAACCATAGTATGATTCACACTCAACCATACTATGATCTCCACAACCATACTATGATCCTCACAACAATAGTATGATTCACACTCAAATATACTATTATCTTCACAAGCATATTATGATCCTCACAACCATAGTATGATTCTCATACAACTATAGTATGATTCACACGCAACCATACTATGATCCACACAACCATAGTATGATTCACACTCAACCATACTATAATCTCCACAACCATATTATGATCCTCACAACCATAGTATTTTTCTCATACAATAATAGTACGATCTTCACAACCATAGTACACGCAACCATGCTATTATCCCTACAACCACAGTATGATTCACTCAACCATACTATGATCCCCAAAATTACTGATTAGGATTGGGTAATGTTGTTATTCAACAATAGAGATTTTCAAAAAAAAATAGATTTTTTTATTTAATTAAGGTCATGTTTTTATGGAACATTTCATTCAAGAAACAAAAATATATATCCCAACGGCAGTTGAAAATACTTTTAGTTCCCAGCAGGGGTGAATGTAACTTCACCATCTGTAGACCCCAAGAAACGAATGTGATTAAACCACGATCAATGGTTATATACTTATACTTAAGTGCAGGCAGAATTTAAATAAACGAGAACCAGTCGGTATTAAAGTATTTTTCCGAACAAAGTAAACACAATAAAATCCCTCGGACTACCTTCCGATTGTTGTTGTTTTTTTATGGACAACAACCATTCACTGTATCGTGTGTATGTGTTTTTTTTGTATATCAAAAAAAAAAACATACACACACACATACATATATACTATATAAAACCTGTTTTGTTATGTTCATAGTCGCAACCATACTGTATGATTGCCGTAATCATGTTTTTGTTAACGTAAGTTTTAAACAACAATACTTTTGTTGCACCAACCATGTTTATATGGTTGCTACAACCATATTTTCATTTCTAAATTTGGCAATAATACTATTGTTACTTTTTAACAATATTAATATTGCCGCAATCATACTGTTGTGAAATTCAAAAAACAAAACTATGGTTGCGACGAACATGCTTTTGTTGTAGAGAACATATTATTGTTGCGGTGATAATATATTAACCATATCTTTTCTCTGCGTGTGGGTTATTCACGCGACATTTTTTCCACTGTAGTTTAGTGTGCAGTTATATATACAATTATAGTCATTACATTAGTATTTTAGCTAAGAAGATTTTTGTCTTCGTTGTATTTTTTACCTAATACATCAAGAACAATGCTTCGCCTTTCTTCATTTTTTGGCAGTGCCCTTTCTGCCTTCTTTATGGCCTTTCCTAGAGATTGATTGCTCCAATACCTACCACTTTTCTTGTTCTCCACTTGCCGATTAGCCCGAATCAGTTTTACTCTCGCTCTATCATATTCTCTCTATCTTTTTAACTTGCTATTGACTTCTATTGGATTCTCTCGCAATTTTATTCTATACTTTCGGGACAATTCTCTTTGTTTTGCTCTATAATCCATCAGTTTTTGTGGGTTATTTTTTATTTTGCCAATGTACCACAATTGCTTTTCATTTTTTTTATTAATAGTTTGGTGGTCCATATAAATTTGAATAAAAAAAAAGCTAACAATAACTAAGCAAAAGTAATATTTTTAGAAGGGATTGCACTTACGGTCACTCACACGACAAGCTTTCGAAATGAATAAAAAATAAATTATTTGAAAAAAATGTTATTTAATTTTATTTTACTGATTGTTGAACCAATCTCACGTAAACTACAAATTTGCGTGCACATTTATCAATAAATGCAACAGTTGTGACAACTTATGAAGATCAGATTAAAGATTAGCACAAATAAGGTTAGTTCGTGCTCTGTTGTCTCTCTTGTTGTTGTTGTTGTTGTAACAACAATATATTTATTATGAAGTCTTGATATCCAGTTGATATCCAGGTGAAGGAAACGCGCCATTTGAACTGGATGCGTCCACAGAGACCTTGGGGTCAGCTGAGTGGGCTCGGCCGGACAATTGAAGAGGTGCAGTACATCATGTGGTTCCTGATGTCTCTCTTTGTACTGTTTACCGTAACTTCACTTATCTGAGTACAATTAAAGAAGAGAAGCTCTACGGTAAGAGAACTCTAAATGTAGTAAATAAGCCTATAAAACGTACCCAGTGCAAGATACATACAAACTCAACTTGGCGTACAATTATTTTTTACATCTAAACTTTTATTCACTATTTTAACCCAAAAATATAAAATTTCAATGCTTCTTCGGTACTTTTTTTTTGGGATCCTGGTTGACCATTTCGCGGAAATGCTCATATACAAATGATAGGAGGTGTGATACGAATGTTTTGGACACCACACACGTGAAGAGTGCCTTGAAAATGCAAGCTCACAATTTCTACATCAGTTTGCCGACAGTTCCGCCTTAGAATGTGCAGTAAAATTAATGAAACACTTATTTTATTGTCATCCAACATTACACCAATTAAAATTTAACATAAATATCCAGTAAATAACAATTAAAAATAATAAAAAATTTTAAATACCACACAGTCGTAAAAATCGTGTCAGCTGATTTTATATTATACTCAGTTCGCTTAAAGTGTTTCGGATTCTAAGCCGCTATTTTCATAATTTGTCATAAATGTGTAAATATAATGGATCTTTATTATGCCGCCAAACACAGAAAACAGAAAATCGACTAAAAAAATATGAATAAATGCTGTTGATACAAAAAAAAAAGTTTTAAAGAAATTTTATTCAGTAAACTATTATCCAGCAACTGGTGGTTGTGGTATTGCGTTACCAGCAAAATAAATGTCTCATTAATTTCTCTCCATCATTTGACAGTCCTTTGGTCTGAACGAGCGGGCAATGGATTGGATTGTAAATTTAATGACGTCTCTGTTGATCTCTGGAATAGCAGCGATGAAAAATGCAAAACAGCCATTTCAGAATGTACTCGTATCACAAGGAAAGTTTATACGCAATGCTAATTAATGAATAACCATTAAACCCCAGGGCCTATCATCGTATTAAGCAGGCCGTTTTATATGGGAAATATGCACATCAAAAATGACAATTGTACTCTGCAATAAAACATAAAATTATTCTTAAATGGTGCAACATTTCGCGGTTGTGTGCGCAGCATTTGAACAACGATTGGTAAAAAAGAGATAAAAAACTATACACCAACATGTGGTCATATTTAATATCTCCATTGGTTTGTGTAAATAAAATTATTGCACAACAAACCGTCAACAGTGAAATAATAGCTGGATGGGAAAATGTTTGCATCATATGAAAATTCTAGAGAATTTTTAATTCAACGCACGAAAAGGGAAATTGGCCATTAATAGTGTGTCATCGATGACAACATCATCACTGTGGTGAGACACTCTACTCTATTAGCCGAGAACATAAAAGCGCCGCCGCAGAAGAATGACATTTTTACTGGAAATTTCTACACAATCTCTAAGACTTTCGAACTTTAAATTTTTATAAAAAATCAAAATGTTTGCAATAAATTTGTCAATTATGTTTCGGATGTATTCTGTGCAGTGATACGATTTGTTATTGTACATTACGTCATGTACGAGGGCGGTTCGGAAAGTTCTTAGCCTATCAATGAAAGCCTATCAATGAAATATAATCTCCTGAAACTTCAATACACTTAGTCCAACGCTTATCTAGCAATTCTATCCCTTGATTAAAATAGTTTTCCTCAAGGTCTTCAAAATAGTGGTTTACAACTGTAATTGCATCTTCATTTGAGGTAAAACGCTTGCCAGCAAGGAATTTTTTTAGATTTGGGAACAGGTAAAAGTCACTGGGAGCTAAATCTTCTTGATGAAAAATTATTTTTTTGTGTTGTAAGCCAGGACGTTTTTCTCGAATTTGTACATTTAATTGATCTAAAAGGTTGCAAAAGTACTCTGAATTTATTGTTTTACCCTTTTGCAGATAGTCAATCAATAAAATACCTTTGAAGTCCCAAAAAAGCGTTGCCATAACCTTACCAGCCGATTGAATTGTTTTTACCATCTTTGGGGCACTTCCTCCAGCTTCAGTCTATTGTTTGGATTATTCTTTTGTCTCTGGAGTATAGTGGTGGATCCATGTCTCATCAACTGTTATGAAACGACGCTTAAAATCCATTTTATTTCGGTGAAAACGATCCAAACAAGCTTGAGAAATGTTCATTCTTATGCGTTTTTGGTCGATTGTTAACAAGTCCGGCACCCATCTTGCAGAAAGCTTTTTCATCTGTAGTTCTTCATGCAAAATTAAATGGACTCGATCATTTGAGATGCCCATGATATTAGCTATTTCACGCACTTTAATTCGTCGATCATTTAATACCATATTATGCACTTTGGCTACAATTTCTGTTGTTGTTGCTGTTTTTGGACGTCCACTACGTGGTTCATCTTCAATGCTTGTACGACCACGTTTAAATTGAGCAATCCAATTTTTTACTGTTGCATATGAAGGAGCACTTTCACCTAACACATTCACCATATCATTATGAATTTCTTGTCCCGATAAACCTTTTTTATGTAAATATTTAATGACACCACGCATTTATAATTTTTCCATTGTAAAAAAATCGCGGATGTGTCCTTTGTGAACACCTGTTTCTATATGAAGGAGTTGCCAGATCGAAACAAAATTTAACATGTGTTCATAGCAGAGATGGAAGTTTCCAAAACACTTAACTTTTTTCTGTTTATACTGCGCTTTTTGTGCTAGGCTACGAACCGCCCTCGTAAAGCTGTGTTTTGTGAAAACCAAATAAGCCGACATTTCAATTACGCGAAATTGAACGATGTATTCTTCTGTGTGAACGGCCCTTATTATGCTGCTTAACTCAGCTCACTGTAATAACGTCGAAAGCTTTGTTTATGAAGTTAAAACATTATTAAAAACTGCTGTTCCAGAACTTGCTATTCTATTAACAGCAATAGTACCCTTAACACGTTGACAGAGAGCTGTATCAAAATATGGGCCTATATACTCGAGCTTCTGTACTGTTGCGACTTGCAGTATACCTATATTGTACTATACTAAATTACTAGATCGACAAATGCGCTCATAGCGCTACATGAAAACACATAACGATATGGTCTAATAATACTTGTTTGAAGGTCGCTAACAACTCATAACAATAAATTTGAGTGTGATCATGTTAAAATGTGGATCTAATGCAGTATAAATACACCCCTTGTCTTAAGAAATATTGTAAAGCTCAGCAGGATTGCTTATGGCTGGAACACTGTATTGCCGGGAGCTGCTAAAGTGTGGAAATTAGTTTACGCGTCTGCAAGTGACAATTTTGCAACTTAAAAATGTTGATGACTTTGTTCCCCAATAAACAAATGTTTTTTTATTTGAATCAACTTAGTACCAGGTCTTTTAAGAGAAAAAAATCCGACCACAGGTTCATAGCTTAGAAATTTTACCTTAGTACCCTCCGACAACCAATCCGAATATTTTAAAATCGCTGTCATTTCACCCTATTGCATTTTCGGGCATGGTGGTATTTTCATGAAATAAGCCAAGGAATACGCTGGTGAAATATGTCCAGTCGTGAATGAATCACCCTCGAACATTATAATTTGGATGTATTAGCCACTGTGCCAATATATAAGTATAAGTATTCTATAGTATAGGGTTAGTTTTAGCACAAAAGTAAATAAAATTAATATTTAACACATTTTTCTATATGTTTTATATGTCCGCGTTAACGAGGGCTTGAAAGATTTCAGCCTGTTAGGCTAGGCAAAGCCGCCAGTTTGTGCCAAATCGGCTTCAAACTTTTCACACGCTAACGTAATTGGATTTTCGTAATTCTGTCGGGTATTTGCAGAATTTGCGGTGTGTTCAAGTACGATAGGCACTTTAGTATTCGTGAAAAAAAATGTGCCTTTCTGTAAATCTTTTTCAGTCTGCAAGGAAGAGATAGAACGTGCAGAGTTATATTTTAGATTTTAATATATATGCCATGTTTCATTTAATTGGACCCAACATAACAGTTTTGATACTTTCACTTTTTATACTCAATTGTTAAGTATTTTCTGTCGTTCTAGCTGTAATGTAGACTATTGTTTACATTAATGATTTTTTTAATCTGTGAAAAATAAAGCTAATCCCATTGTCTGTTCAGAGTATATCATCGGTTAGATTTATAGCTTGTTTTGACAATGAGAAAAATAGGATTTAGATATGCTTCCGACAAAGATATCATTGAAGTAAGCAGCTATTTTTGTTTTTGGCTCCCTTATATCGTGTCATAATCAGAGTTGTATTCATTAACAACACTGACTGCTGTTGCTCTAGCCAACACCCACCAACTTACAACACTGCTCAGCACTAATAGTGACTGCAAACTTGTATTGCCACCGTACCAGTAGCAAAAGCTGATATTAAACTGGTCACATATAATTACGAAATATTTGTAATGATTCACCGTCAAAGAAACACCAAATGTCTGCCATACATTGTATGTCTCTGACAAATAGCATTACTCAAAATCGCTGACTTTGAAAAATGTTGCCACCTTTTTCCCCATGCGAGGCACATTAAATTAATTACTTTTCAAAAATTAAATGAATAAATTCATAATCATGGCACAATAATACAGGTAGTAGCATCAGCTGCAACAACTACAATGATACAAAAACAACCGGCAATTTGTTGTTGCAGCAATCAACGAAGTTGTCAAAGTTGCTGGTTGAAATGTTCAGAGAAATTTTAAATTCAAATGTCATTTCAAGTTCAAGAAAGAGAACTTGATATTTTCGACACAATGAAAAATGTATAAAATCAGCTGATTGACGACACTACTTATATTCTTGTCTCATATTCATAATTAAGCATTTAAATGTAATTTAATTTTTGTTTTTAATATAAGACAAATTGAAATGCAAACAAGTACTCGCAAAGACATGCATGCCAACTAAGAAAAAGACATCGCATGTTGTGTCAATTTGAGAAATGTGCAATAAATATGAAATTTAACGGCCATGTTTTGACAAATTTGCTGCAAATTCGAATTTATGCATGTTCAGTAAGAGAAATACAAAAATAAAATAACGCAAATACTCTTGAATATCACTTGCAAAGATTTGAATATCGAACGTAGTGCAACCAACCAACGAGTGTCGACAGCAAGGTTGCCTGACGCCAAATGCAAAATGTGAAAACCTCACGCAAACTTTGAAGCCGGTATGGTGGCGGCGCACGGTGGTTGCATTTGTATGAGGAACAGCGACAAAAATAGAAGGAATGAAGATATCGCCTTGAAACTTACACAGAATATGTCTGACGATATTAAAATGATATTGCAAAAAACTGGGCGTGGTCACCCGCTTCTGCCGCCCACTTTTATAAATTTGCCTTTGGAGGCGTAAGAGTGCGTGTAGGCATTAGGAGCGCGTTTCTCAAAAATATTCTTTGCGTTTGGATAGTTTTTTGTAGTGTAAATATAGAATGAAAGTAAATAAATAAAATAAATTGTTTTTAAAAAATTTAATTTTTATTTATTACATAATACTACACATAACATAAATTGAAGCTAATTCAAAAAAATACAATATTTTAAATTTTCAGTCTTGTAGCAATTCAACTGTAGTTTTTAATAAAGTACTTTTCTTTTTGCGTGGTAACTCTCGTTGACCGGAAATGAATGGATCGGAGCTTAACAATAACATATTTATTAAATCCGTATTCGTTGCGATTCGAGAAATTTTCCTGGTGTGTTGAAGCCTATATCTTTTAATATCTTTGTTTTTGGCTTCCGCAGCTTCCTCTGAAAGTTCTCCAATTGATACTATTGCATTGTCAATAACTTCGGAAGCATGTACTAGGATCTTGTGCACTGAAGGTGGAAGATAATACCAAGGGTATTTTTCCACGAGTCCTTTAGCAGTATCAAGCGCAAAGTTTTTAAATTTGTTGGAATTTATTTTGTAGCCTGATGACATTGCTTGCAGTAATGATGCACATCTAGTAATGAGATCTTCATCAAGGCCCGTTATTTTAGCACCCGAAGCGGGATTATAAAAAAATCTTCTCGCAGTGTTACCATCGTTTGACGTTCCACTACCTCCCGATTTAGGCATGTCTACTACCAAGCCCATTTCCGATCTAAACTTACTTTGAATTTCCTTTTTTCGTTTGATAAATATATTTTTTTCATCACCCGACCTAATTTGCCATTTATTAAGACCTAATCTATAAGAAACATGAATAAAATACTCAAAGAAGCGAATATATGAATGTAAAGGTGAAAGCCCAAACTCATAATTGTCTTTGTGAACCACTTTTTGTAGACATGTTTCTATATCATTCATCTCTTTCGGATTTGCTTTGCAGATGTAACATTTAGCAGAAGACGTTTGACTTAAAGCGTTACATACCTTGCCATCAACCATAGTAAGTTGCAATTTGTGTTCAATATTTATTTTTTGTTCAGCCTTTAAATACTCTGTGCACTTTAAATTGTCAATTTTCTCCTTGAAGTAATTTCTTTCTTCAATGCAAACTTCAGATGTTTCTTTTTTAAACTGAAACCGGACTGGTCTGCAGTACCGAGTTGACGATGGCCGAGGATTTTTCCATATTATTTGTCCGTCTTCTGGTTTAGCAGTTTTAGTCACCAGTTGAAGAGGCACATAAGACGTTACAAATAAACTACTGTCATGAAGGGTGTTGTTACTAAAACGTTGCTTATATTCACTAAATCCAGAGCTTCCATCGAATCCCCATTTGCCTATCAAAACAAGGTTGTTTATATTTGATAGCTCGCTTAAGACTTCACATTGCAGATCTACAATGCGTAAAGCTGTATGGTTAAGTAAATTTTGTAGTTCTACTTCAATGGATTCAGCATCTGGATAACTTTTTTTCTTTTCTCTTAATATCTTTTCATAGCTTGGAAATAAAGTGCAAGAAAGCTTGGTGTTTATAAAACTTCGGATTTTTAGATACTGATTTTTTGTTAGATTAGTATCAATAATCAGGGCTACAACTTCAGAAACATTAAATTCGGAAAAAAAATTATTTGGTTCCGAATTCACACTACGTAGAGCATCCGCTGCAGTCTCATCAGTTTCTGCCAATCTTGCAATTCTTCGCTGTTTGGTTCTCTTGGAAGAATTTGTGAAATCAGAAGATGGACGACCACGTTTTTTTGCATTCGGTGTATGCTCCTTAGGTGTTAACAAGATGGGTTTAAGTTTTAATGATACAACTTCTTTGGCAGTAAGCCATTCTGTATAATTTGTTAAGACTCGTGATTTTATGCGATGGCTTATTTTCCAAAAAATCGCAATTTTTCTACATAAATACTTTATACATGTCAATAGTTCACAAAACATTCCATCTTCCATTTCAAAATCAATGTATTTAGTTATTTCATCAAACACTTGTTGGGCTTTATCTGCATTTGACCCATCCTTAGTGCACCAGATTTCGAAAATAAATAATCGTGAAAATGTGCATTGACGAGCCGCTTCTGTAACAATGAATTAACAAATTTAAAAAGTAACACAAATCACTTCCAATAATAACAACAATACCACTCTTTTATATGTCGCTACTAACAACACAAATTCTAGACACACAAAAACACAGAGGTTGAGTTAGTTATTTATTTTTTATTACAAAATGTGCAAATATGTGCACCTGATTTAATCGTTTTTGTAAAATAAATATATGTAGTTACATTTACAAATTAGTCCGGTTAAGGCATTCGGAGGACAAAGTAATTAAAAGTCTAAGTAAATTTCAATTATTTTACAAAACTAAGTAGAAAAAGGTACTTTTTTAATTCCGCATTTTTTCAAAAACACAAAACACATATTAGACTTTTTAATGCATTAAAACAATTTTAATACCTTCCACTTTCATTTCCATTTTTGAAAATTTTATTTAGACACCTTAATAAACAAATTTTAACAATTGAAATTTCACGTTGTTTTAGTACTTCTTTATCGCAACTATCCTCTTTTATGCTTGTTTACACTTTGACGTCATTTATTTTGAAAATACCGTTAGAAATGATCAAAACAATGTCAAAATATGAACATTTGATGACATTAGCGACTAATAATTTCACTACAAGATCAATTTATTACCACAAATTTTTGATTTTTGTCGTATGGGCGCAACCACTGTGCGGCGGCTACGACGGGGTGGATGCATGAGAGCAAGAGATCGTATTTCCAGTATTCAGTATTTATAATAGCATATTTTCCATTTTGAATGCTCAAGCCATGCCGCCACGCCTATCAACAGTTGACTACTGTGCGGTGGTGCGCTGGTGCTGTATGAAATTCAATACGATGCTGTGCTGATGTTTGCTTGAAGTAGCATTCAAATCTTTTTGTTTTGTGGTTTTCTTTGCCTAAGTTTATGGTTTTTATGTTTTCATTATACAATTCATTTTAATTTAGACATTTTGACATAATGAAATCCTAAACACTTGAATAAAAAGTAAATAATCGTAAAGATACTGCAAAAGAGCGCTTAATTTTCCGCTTGATTCTAGTCTTATGTGCGCGGTCTTGGATGTCGGCGGATGCAAATTTGCCGTAGCTAAACGGAAAAGTCGTGAGTTGACCATTTAGAAGACGTTTGCGATGAAACGAGTTAATGGATGTCTTTTTCTTGTTTTTTTTTTGGAATAATTTTAGCAGAAGATTAAACTTTAGTTAAAACTTACATAATGCGTTGCATTGGGTTATTCATAAGTTTTTTGCCTTTTGTTTATTTAAATTTAAATCATGTTGAAATTGACGATTTCCCAGTTGCTGTTGCTTTAAAGTGAGCGTGAGGTTCAGTTAGGTGCATTCGTCAGAATACTCCCACACCATTTCTAAGAATGATGTCTGCCTGCCTCCCAAAGCGGCTGTTAACCTAGATGACACTCATTTGAGAAAGCGCTTAAATTCTGCAGTTTTTCTTCCCCCCTTTAGTTTTATTGAAGAAAATATATGGCAACAGATGGTGTTGCTTTTTATTTGTCAACAATTTTAGGGCTGTGCATGCTGAACGAGAAATGACGTATAAATACAGGCTGGCTTATTTGGGAATGAAATAAAAAAATTATGAACCTTAGAAAAATTTATTTCATATTTTAATAATATTGAACAGCAAGGGAATTTTTTAATTACATGGTTTAAAATAGTGTATCTGGCAAATGTCGACCTTCGGTATTCACACACTGCTGCATTCGTTTTCGGAAGTTTTCATGAACTCTAACAAGCATGTCGACAGGTATTCTTCCAATTTCAGCCTTAATATAGTTAATTAGGTCCTCCAAGGTGTTAGGACTGTTGATATACACCTTCGACTTCAGGTAACCCCAAAGGAACAAATCGTAGGGGGATAAGTCTGGTGAGCGTGTCGGCCAGTTCACATCACCCCTCAAAGAGATTAGCCGTGCAGGAAATATTTGCCTCAAACAATTCATGGCAACCTTTGCTGTGTGTGCAGTGGCACCACTCTGTTGGAATTATGTATCCTCTTATTGCATTGCCTCAAGAGCCGTCTGAAAAAATCCAGAAAATGCAAAGATCAAGTGATTGCTTCCGAGCAGAGCGTTTCGGAGATTGCAGTACTGCTGCCCTAACTCTCTCGATGTTTTGTGGTGTTGTAATCCTTCTCTCAGGTACCCTTTATACACATGACACTTTCCCTGCTGACCTTAATGAAGTTACCCAATTTACAATTAATTGCCATCCAGGAACAAGTCCGCGTGGGGGAACAGCGAATCGTAAACGAAAAGCACGCGGCAATGCAATGATCGAGTGCGCATTTGAAAAATACGCTTCAACACAAAATGAACTCTCCTCACGTTTCCAATGCATGATGGCAACTGAAAGGCAGACGAATACATATCTTCCGTCTGCCGATATAAGCCACACACACTCTTTTCGACCAACAGTGCCGCCGCAGCCTGCAGTGCAACAAAGCTAGTTACCGCGCTCCACCCTGTATAAATATACAAAACGTTTGACGTAATTTTGACTAATTTCCCCGTGATATTGGCGAGCAAGTGAAGACATTTCAAGTGTGTACTTGTAAAAAGTGCTGCCAAATTTGTTTTAAGATTTTTTTTGGCTAGGAAATAGTAATTTTGAACTTCGTTATAATGAAAGTTTAACAAAATACAGAAACACGATGGAATGTAAAGGCATTTTTTGATACAGTTCCTGTAGAAATATGGCAAAGTTCTCATTTTCCCCGACACCGTCAGCAGGTGGATTTGTTTTATTTTTGTTTTTTTCGGTAATTGACGAGGATACGACGAAGTTTATGTGAGCAATTGCTAAGCAAATCAAAAGCAGTTGTAATGTCGAGGTGGTAAACGGTTTGCAAGTCAACACTGAATTTACATAGAAGGATCTTGCTGGCAAATAGATGCAACTTTGGGGCTGGGCTGGACAGCTCCCTTATTCTTAATGTGTTCTTTATAGCGCTAAAGTGTTAGTTACCAGACATAAAAATGGTCAAAACATTCGTTCTTAAAACGTATACCAATCGTTAACGACCGTAGCATATCCAGGGTTATTTTAAGTGTAGCAACTTCTCACTGGATGGAAAAGCATATGAGATAAAATCCTTGGTTACATCTATGGGCCCAGCAGAGAAAGGGAGAGTATGCAACTCCTTAGCTGTATCCTGACATGAATATAGTTAAGCCTTTCTAAATACACCTAGTGCGCTGGCAAGGTCATGTCGGTAAAATGAACTAAAGTGGTCTAGCTAAAAGGGCGATGGGCGTGAACAAGCATTTATAATGTGAAAATTCTTGAAAAACCCAACAGAAGATTGTAGTGCCAACCATTGTAAGTCCCATAGAAATATATTTGAATTAATATCTGAACAATGAAAGAATTAGTTTAAATTCGTAAATTGATCTTAAACTGGGTAAAAGTTCTTTTTTTTTGGCAGAATTTACCACCGCGTGGCATGGCAAACATAAGGGTCCAACACAAATTCATTGATCGATTACCAGAAGTATGTAAAAGAGGAAGAACTCTTTTTACATCAAATCAATTCCAAAGATTCATCATTAGGTCTGCATTAAATAAATAAGAAATTTGGTGAAATAATTTTCAATTTGTAATATATAATTTTTATGGCATTTTTCTGCGTTAATAAAATTGAAATATTTTTTACATTAATCTTGCACATTGTCAATGTTTTCAGGAAGAAATAAAACGCATTTAATTTAATTTTATGACCAAGGGTTTAGCTTTATTAGTTTTTTATGTAGTTTGCCATCATGTTTTAAAAATGATTTCGGGAAGTGGCCGCCGCGGCTGGCTGGAATAAAATCCAGCCGGGGGCTCAATTTGCGACAACTTTTTGCAGCATTTGGGGCCGTATGTCAGCAATAATGCGCCAAATATTTTCTTTCAGGGAGTCTATCGTTTCGGGCTTATTTGCGTAGACAACCGACTTCACAAAACCCCACAAAAAATAGTTCAGCGGTGTTAACACGCTCGTTCTTGGAGGCCCACGACGCGAGATAATGAGCTCACCAAAAGTTTCCATCAATAAATTTATTGTTTCGTTGGCTTTATGGCATGTAGCGCCGTCTTGTTGGAACCAAAGATCGTCCACATCAACATCCTGCAATTTAGGCAATAAAAACTCATTAATCATGGCTCTATAGCGTTTCCCATTGACTTTAACATTATGGCCGGCTTCATTTTTAAAGAAATATAAACCAATGATTCGCTCTGCCCATTGAGCACACCAAACAGTGACATTTTGAAGATGTAACGGAGTCTCAACGATGGCTTGTGGACTTTTATTACTCCAAATGTGACAATTTTGGTTGTTATCGTAGCCATTCAACCAAAAGTGAGCTTCATCGCTGAATTAAATGTTCTTGTAAAAATTAGGATCGATGGCCATCTTGTTTTAGGCCTATTTACCACGATTTGCAAACATTGTTCCGGCGTAAGTCTATTCGCTATGAAATGGCAAACCAAACTGAGCATATATCTAGTGACAGCTGTCCAAAAAACCAAATCCGAAATAAGTGTGGCTAGGTTGAAAACCTCACGATAAAAAAAACACCCTATACATTAATAATGCAAATTTAGCCAGAGTAAAATGTACCAACGACACATAACATATACACACACGGCAGTTTTTTATTGAGTTTACTTTGTTCGGTGGAAAACTCTTCTGCCAGCAGTTCTCCTTGAATGCATATCATCCAGCTCTTAAGTGTTGAGCCGCTGATCTAGGTTAAATCAAATTAAAGCTTGGGGTCAGATGATGGTGCAGTAGTGTTCACCAAAAATGCAGTCATCCCTGTTTGTTTTTTGAAAAATTGGAGGGTGTAAGTGAAGGAAATGTTTAATAGAAACATTGACTCAAATCTGATTATGATTTTAGCCAGAAACTCAATTTTCTTAAAATGTTTGTACAGTGTTCTTCAGGGTTTGAAGAATTATTAAAGAAAATGTCAACATCAAATTGGAAAAAGTGTTAATCGTTGGAATTTATCAAGTTTTACTTTTTTTCAGTGTATATGACCCCTCTTTAAGTGGGTGCTTAAAGAGGGGTTAAAGCTTAAACTCTGTAGGATGTGGGAGATATAAGCAAGACCAGAAGGCTGATAGGACTGAACAATCCTGATCACAGTTCTTAACTTGGACCGCAACTCTGGCGGTCCGACGGCTAAGTGTATACCAAAGTCTTTGGGCATGTGGCGTAGGAATGCGTCCTCTCATTCTTCACATAACTACAAATTAGATTAGAAATTTTAAATTCCTGCTTACTTAACCCGCACAAATAAAATATTTTAAAGAATATTAGGCTTGTCCGTATAGCAATGTGCAAAATACCATATGTTTTCTTTAATCCACTGCAACGATGCAATCTTATCGACGATAAATATCTTATTACTCTTGGAAACTATGTTTCTTTTCAAGGTGATCTTTTCCATTTTAATTATCCCTGTTTTTAAACCTCCCAGAATTAGGAGAAAATTTAAAGGCAGCTATATAAAGACAGCTAATGTTGATTGTAAATTATCCTATTTAAATTTTTAAAACTTGTTTGGAAAAATTTTCCAAAAGATTAGGGCCTAGCGGCCAAAAGAAAAGACTAAAAACTTGGAATTGAATTGGAACTGCTTACAATTCTATAACATTTTTATTAGAGCATAGAAATGAAAATGTTATTCATAAATCCCCTCTCCTTTTAAATTGTTTCTTATTTTTTTCTCCAACTCTTAGTTTTTTCTTCTTAGGAATTTGCGTATTAATCTGTGTTATTCTTTGGCATTGAAAGAAAAAGAATAAAATTTCCTCATAAGGAAGTCCAAATATTTATGCACAGGCCTTTTTCACTTAACAACCTATCATTCAATCCCCACTCCTATGAGTGAGTACACAATTCCCAACGAAATTAGTGTGTGGAGACTGTCTGTATGTCAGACATAATCAGGATTTTGTTACGGCTGCCTTCTTCTTCTTGTTTGCCATTTTCGCATAACCATGAAAAATTATGCGAGTTTCAGGAAAAGCTATGCGTGTTTTTATGAAAAGTAGTGGAGACAGTGAAGGGTATGTGCGGCTGGTGTGCCCAAATGAGTTAAGATCACGTTTAGTCACTTTCCAAGTGGGTGGTCACATCGTCTATTTATTCCAGCTTTTGCTGCGTGGCGGTTTGAATTTTGTTTTAAACACAAATATGGCAAATCGTTGCAGAATTTTTTTGAGAAAATCATTGCCACAATTAGCATATCTTTTAAAGATTTATGGAAAATTCCCTTGAGAACTTTAGAAGAAGCCGATTATGTTTTATATTCCACAAATATACACGTCTCGCTTTCAATAGTTTTTTATTTTGTATCGACATAACCGCCATGAATATATTACCGATAATTCAAGCAGACAAAAACACTTTCATAGAGTTTTATTTCGGCACAATTTGTTACACTTGTCGCCGACGGACGATTTGGAGTTATAGGCGCCATTTTTTTATGTTATATGCGCCATTTTAACTTTCTTATTTTCGATATTTCGCCTTTAATAAATTAAAAGTTATATTTGCTGTTTGAAACAAAAGGAGTTAATCAGCTGGCTTTTGTAAATATTTTTTTGAAGTCACCTCTTCTTAAATTTGTAACACTTCAGGCATGTGCTGTTCCGCAATATATGAAATCATTCAAGTGCTTATTTAAACTGATAAATAATAGTAATATTTTGATCGAAGTAATTAGAAAAATACATAAGCAACATTCACAAAGAGCGGTAAATGTGTTTCCGACGTGTCAAGTAAACATTTGCCGTGTGCTTTTGAGGAAACTTGGCTAGTTACCTAGTCTTTTGCAATATGGTAATCTGGCAATATTGAAAAAAATGAGAGTAGGGCAACCATGTTTCACATTGTATTCACCAAAATTCATAAGTCAAAATCAGACAAAAAAATATAAATTATAATTAAAAAAACAATGAAATATAATAAATCAACAATTTTCTAAAGTTTTGCTTTGTAAAAATGTACTCAATTTCTTTGATTTATACTCGTAGTTTCACTTGTGCCGTCTTGAGCAGGCCCATTACGAACTGATCAATGAGATTACGAGTATTATCATAACAAAAAAATGTTTTCATGAGGCAGGATTTGATTTTTTGTTGGAAAAATAAGTGTGGTAACTCTTTCTCTTTTGCTTAGGGACTTGAGGCCAACTTGGTTACGATCCAAGTAACTCTTATACAAATCCTAGTTTAGTAACATGAAAAAAATACAGCCAATGCCTGAATAATCTATAAGACTTGTTAACATAATAAAACGAAATCTATAACAGTTTGTATAAAGACCGACAGCACACGCAGAGAAAAGATATGGTTACTATATGGTCACGGCAACAATAGTATGTTCTCTGCAATAAAAGTATGGTCGGCGCAACCATAGTATTGTTTTTTGAATTTCAATTTGACAATAGTATGATTGCGGCAATATTAATATTGTTGAAATGTAACAATAGTATTGTTGCCAAATTTAATAATGAAAATATGGTTGTAGCAGCAATATATATATGGTTGGTGAAACAAAAGTATTGTTTTCATGTGTTTTATGTTAACAAAAACATGATTACGGCAATCATACCGGCAAAATTGTATTTTTTTTAATTTGAGAATGTTTTTTTTACGAATCTTACGCAATAATAGTAAAAATAATTAAATTTTTTCGAAACAAACTACGAATTAGTATAACTGAAATATTTTTAATAAATAATTTTTTTACTGTTAAATAATTTACTCCTTTTATTACATAACTTACTTAATAAAATGCTCTATTGTTAAATAACAACTTAAACCAATCTTTACAAAATTTTTTTGGGACCATAGTATGATTGTGTGTAAGTCATACTATGGTTGTGAGGATCATACTATGGTTGTACGTTAAACATACTATGGTTATGAGGATCATAATATGGTTGTGGGGATCATAGTATGGTTGAATGTGAATAATAATATGGTTGTGGGGATCATAGTATGGTTGTGTGTGAATAATTCTATTGTTGTGGGGACCATAATATTGTTATGGGGATCATAGTATGGCTGTGTGTGAACCATACTATTGTTGTGATGATCATAATATTGTTGTGCCACAACCATATAACCAACAATAGTATGATGCTCTTCGAATATTGTTACCCCAACCATACTTTTTTTCTGCGTGCAGGTAATCGAAGCAGAATTGCTAGAATTAAAAAAAACGGAATAAAGCTAAGAACCCGCTAGAAAAAAGCTAAAGTCAATATAAAAGGAAAATCCTTTTAGTTCATAGGAAATTATAATACTCGTAGTTTGTTCTGCTTATCCATGAAACATCTCAAGTGAAAAGTGCGGTATAACCTATACCCCCACACATCATGTACTGGTTTTAAAGTTAAAAGTACTGAAATGCCTAAAACCAAATTGCAAAAAAAAAATATTTTCGTATAATTTAGAAGTGTGTGAATGTTTTTATTCGATGGAAAAATATGATATATCTTTTAGATGAGTTGAAATCCAAATCTGATGGGAAGACAATAAATCATACCGGATTTTAAGCTGACGCACATATTTCACAGTACAACATTTTTCAGGTGATTGATTCGGGACTCAGTTTTGATAATTGTTTGTGAAAGTAGCCCCAAAAAGAAGAACTTCTGCATCATTCGTTTGGTTAAGGTACATCAAATAATAGTTTAATGTTAGTAAGTATCGTATAGGGGAATTTGTCACGTTTTAGGCTCTTTTGTTTGTCATATCTCGAGAACCACTAACAATTAAAAAAAAACTTTAATTTTTTAGGCAAAAAATATTTTTTTCTTCATACATTTATTTATAACTGCGAAACTGTTGCTTATGTAGCAAAACGTTGTATGAACAGATTAAAGGAATTGTAATTTTTAATTTTTTTAAATTTGTTTCAGCTTGGACTAGTGGTTCTCGAGTTATGACAAACAAAAGAGCCTAAAACGTGACAAATTCTCCTATACGATACTTACTAACTTTAAATTAATTATTAAATTATTATTTGATGTACGTGGACCAAACGAACGATGCTGAAGTTCTTCTTTTTGGGGCTACTTTTACAAACAATTGTCAGAATTGTGTCCCGAAATCATGTGTTGTACTGCGTAATTTACGAGGTTTTAACGGTATATAATGGTATGCTTTTATAGCTATAATGTTGAGAGTGGCCTTTAAATATCTTACCAAAGTCAACTACAACAGGGCAATCAGCATACTTTTAATGTCTCGCTTATTCCAGTGTAAACCTAACATTACATTCAATTTAAATTTATTGTTAATTTTACAAGTTTCGGAAGCATTATAACTGATTGATTAACCCGAATCAGCCCAGTGTTACCATATGGTCACACACACAACAAGCGTAGCAAAGTAAATACGTAAATTCGTGTGATTCCCCGATTTCGAAAAATTTGCACTCATTCTGTTTGCGAAGGGTGTGCGCTTCTGTCAAATTTGTTTTTTAGCTAGTTATTGTGTGTTCGTTGAAGCGATTGGATGCATTGTCAGTACTTAAGAAAATATTATGGCAAAAAACCTGAATTCATGTTACTACAAAAAGTAAGTATGCAATATTTTTAATGAAATGATGTTGTTCAGATTTCAAATAAGTATTTTTTATTGCGGAAGATATTGAAGTTGTGTATGTACAATTCCATTTCTCAGCTTTCAAAAAATTTAAGTGTTTTTTCTAAAAGTTTTAACAGGTGTGACCGTATGGTCGCGCTGGGCGAAATTAAGCAAAAATAAATCACTTATTTTGTTTGGTGTTTTTTTTTTCGTTTTTTTGATAATTTTAAACCATCTATTGTTAGTGAGATTTTGATTAGGACTATCGAAGAACTATAAATTTTTTGATTCAATTTGATAAAGAATATATGTTCCAGCTACTGCCAACCTTTAGCTTTCGCTAATATTAATAACTAATTAAATTGTCGTTTTACGATTTGTAGAACAAATTTAATTTCTTTTTAGTATACCGACATCGATTGATCTTAAAAAACATTTTTTCAACCGACTTTGGGTGAATGATAGATTCACACAATTTTTGAGGGAGGATCGCAAGATTATTTACAAACGTTACACAACTAAATCCGTTAATTTTCAATATGAATGATAACAGGCCGAATGAGCTGAGGTATGGTAATTTTCAAACCAGCCTTATTATGATATAAACTTGACCCATCTGAATATCAACCATCACATCCACCGCCAACATAAAGTTATCAATCCACATTTCCAGCCAAGAACTAATTTAAATGTTTTTTATTACAAATCATGCGGTGTTGAAAGAATATTTCATTTCTCTTGGACAACCCATGGAGTACATTTTGGTAAACATACTAACTGGGCCTATAAAAGGGAAAAATACTGTTGTTGCCACACAATGGAAAACAAAACAATGCCAAAAACAAATATCGTTTTTGTAACAAACAAAAATAAACTAAGGTCAACTAATATAAATATAGACCATACCATGACCGTCCGACTGACAGCTCATCTCCACCTTACTCTACACCGTTCCAAAAATAACAGAAAAGCTTCCAAACAATGCAATCGTCATAAATATATAGAAAAGGCCTTTTAACCAGCCGAAAGGAAAAGGGGGAATAAAACACAAAATCAATGAATGAATGTCAAGTTTTAAATAAATAACCAAACAAAAATGCCACTTAATAAACTTATTTCAGATGGTGAGGAGTTCTCCAAATAAATATTGAAACCCCGAAAGCATGACCGCTGCCAGAATCGCCGAGTGTATACTTATAGATCAATACATACATAGTACATACAAAACGAAGCGGTGAAACACGTTTGATTTTCGGAAAACTTGGGCTGGGGAAACAAAAAAGTTGCTGTTGGAAAACAAAGGCAATCTTAATGGCTGTTTATGTTTATTACCACAAATAGTTATAATCCAGTTTATAAGTAGACAGTATTTATTACGAAAATATATTTGTCGTTTTGATTGTCTCCAAATCAAAATCGATTCGAAACACATGGCCGGTAGTGGAATAGTTTTAATATTCAAATATGCAGTTTCGTTTTGAAAACTGCATCACCCTTTGGATTGAGGTGTTATGGAGAGAGAAAGTGGTGACTGCGACGGCTAATTAAAATCATTTTGAATTTTTTGAAACAATCCAAAAAAAATTCCCACATGTACATCAGTATTCCGGTATTTTACAAAAACGCCCCGCGTCGCTTTAAAGTGTTGCTTCTCAAATTGTCTTAATGAATATGTGGCGATTATTGTGAATACAGAAAATTAAAAATTGACACACAAAAATTAAGATATCCAACTGAGAGAAGAATTTTAAGTCTTGTGTTTTATTTATACAAAATGGCAATAATTTAAATTAAGATAAAGAGAACAGACAGCACAATTTAGAGATAAATATCAACGACACTGCGAGTAATATACATAAATTTGCTTGATGTCTTGAACTTTTTGTCATAAATTTGTCGAGTTTATGGTGTCAGTTTACACTTGTTCTTCGGGTTTGAATTTTTGATTTTGCCGTTGGTCTTGTATTTAATACTATATTTTATGATTGTTTTTTTTTTGTTATAGTATTTAATCTCTTTACTAAAACTTTATTCTTACAGTAAGAAAACGTTTATTTTTTATTGTAGTTTAACTGAACATTGTTATTTTTTCGAGGTCCAAGTTCAATGTGTATCCGAAGGATAGCCAATTTGTTTGTAACTTAAAAGAATTTTGATCTGTTATAGCAGTTGCCAACAGTTTGTGTAATTTCTGTGGGAGATCGATCCAAAACTACTAAAAGTTTTGTTAAATTCAATTTAAATGAAATGATTTTAACTTGAATGGAAGATGCTAAATGGAACAAAAATATAAAAATGAAACATATGTCGTCGTTATTAGTAGATCTTAGTACTCAATATATATGTAATGATTTTACTGCTAGTTTGTAAGGATTCATTTCAATAGAAATGTTTAACTTAAAATTGAACTAAAAGCTCTTCTACATTCTTAAATTTCTGAGTTAATTTATGTACATTGTATTTAAATTTAGATGTACACTAAATATATTTAAAGCTATTTTCATCATTTCGCTGCTGATCTATTAGAGTTCAGGTTTAATTCTCTACTTTAATTCAGTTTTGGCTTCACATACTATTAAGTTATCGTTTTACACCCTCCAACGAAGAACGGAGGGAGACCCTATAAAGCATATACTCATTAGTCGTGTTATTTTTAGGTAGCTTAGTTACCTAGTAAGATAGCAATATGGTATTCTGGCAACAATCAAAAAGCCTAATACACAAAATAAAATCAACAACATTTTAAATCAGATGGCAGCATAAGCTCAACAAAAGTTTGTTAACAGACAAAAAAAAGCAAAGAAAATTGAGGAAAAGAAGTTTTGTTATTTTGGAAAGTTTCTTGTTTTGTTAACATTTTATTGACAAATTTTATTTCGTTGGAAGGCATTTCTTTTTCGCCGGTTACTTTTAAATTCCTCCTTCCTGGCTTTGTAGCAAGCAAACAGCATAAACGTGTCGTCCCTGGTCCACAGTTTTCGTTAAGCCACTCTTAAAATAATATAGCTACCTCGAAATTTCTCTAAATCCTAACAATAAACTTTTTCACTTAACGTTTTTGCATCATTGTAATTTATGGAAATGGTTTTATCGCGCTTTTTCTGTTTTCATTTAGTTTTTGTATCAATAACAAAAAAACATATGTTTTTGATTGTGTTATACAAGCCGGGTGTGTCGTAATATTTTTTTGTTAAAAAAATAACTCAGGTAACTCTTACTCGTTTCTTCACCGAGTAACAGCCAACTCGTATGCTTACCGAGTAACTTTCATACAAATGCTTGTTTAGTAACCTGAAAGAACGCGGCTATTATCTCGATTTTTGTTAAAAAAAATTGCTAATTTGTTAATAAAAAGAGCAAGTCTTTAGGAAAAGCATTGCTGTACTCGATTCTGAAAAAAATTAAAAATAATCGCTTCAATTATTATTTAAAACTCTGCTTCAATTCAGTCAAATTCCTTGGTTTCGTTTTGTACACCTATTGCTTGAATTCAGACCATAAAAAGTGATCTTGGAGGCAATCGGAAAGTGGGATTTTGGAAAATTTTGTTGGAGCTCTTCATAACCATTCTGGCAATATGTATGTGCAGTTGTTCCATATTGCTGGCGCAGTTCTGGGAAAAAAAATTCTTCAACATCTTTAAATAACGATCGCCTTTGACAGTCACTAACTCGTTCTGGGTGGAGTTTCGCCTCATGGGGATTAGATTCACTCCATACGTTTCAATTTTGCTTGTTGACATTGCCGTTTAGATCAGAATGGGCGCCATGAGATACGAGGACTGCTATATATATTTCTGGTCTAATAATGAAAATTCGAATATCATCAAAATCATCAAAAATGGTTTTATTGGTTTTCAAAGTATTCTCCAGCATGATAAAGTATATACACTTTTGCATGCGCTCAAATCAATCAAACCAAAGCACTTTTTCCATTCCGATTGAGACTTCTCCAAAACATGGTTTTTTAACGGTTCAACAGCATCTTCTGGCGACGAAAATCGTTGACCACGCATTTTTTTCTTAAGATGCGGGAATAAAAAGACGTCATAGGGTGCCAAGTCAGCGCTGTACGGCGGATGACCCATCAATTCGACGTTTTAATTGGTCAAAAATGCGCTGGTTTGAGCCGATGTGTGTGTTTTTTTCGAATTCTTTTCTGAAGATTTCAGGCAAACATATTGTGGTGTACCACTCAGAATTGACCTCCTGCGTTGCTCAAGCGGAATAGTCTCTACATGATCAGTTTTGCCGAAGAAACAGGCGACCATTTGCTTCGATGTGCTTCTTCCACGAACAACTTTCGTTGGATTTGGCTGGTCTTCAAAGAGGGTCGATTGCTGTTTTGTTTCGGGCTCGTGTATGAGATTCATGATTCGTCACCTGTGGCGATCTTATATACGAATTTTGAAGCACCGCGATCGTATTTTTTTTAAAATTTCTTTGCACCAATCGACAGAACCCCGTCGAAAGTTGTGAAAAATGATTGCATGAGTTAATTCCATTTTTTTTGCCAAATTGAATTTTTCATGTCACTGTAAACATGAAAAATGGTGGTCGTACGTCAAAACGTTCTGAGTACGTTTACGCTAAAAAATGTCAAACTTTCCAATGGAAATGTCAGATGACGCCAGGAAACACTTAGTGTTGCTTGGGCCAAAAATATATATAGAAATTCTCGTAAAACCTTAAACGCTACTTAACTTATTATTAAGTCCAAATAGGCCTTCAACTTCAGCGTATGGTAAGTAGCTAGACTTTTACTTATAGCTGGGAAATATCACGTTCGTCATCAATTTAGTTTAAATGACACTAAATTTAAGGTAATTTTAACTAAGGTGCATAAACTTCAAGTAGAAAAGCAGCGATCGTAGTATATGGACGAGATCTAGCTTTAAGCCTAGTATTCACCTAAAACGAAATTTTCGCTTAGGAGTTTTGCATTTATCTCTAACGAAGAAATTGTGGTGTAGAGGAAGCAGCCGTTATTCATTTTCAAAAAATGATTTTAATCATATTCATATAAATACCCTCAAAAACGGGTTTACAACATTTTTTAATTTATTTTTTTTGTAAATTTCAAAAATTCCTTGACCAAGCAATTATTAGAACATTCATTTTCGTTTCCAGATGGTGAAAAAAGTCTACACTGCTTTTTTAATCATTCCTGTAACAGTTGCAAATTCCGCCATATTTTTGTTTTAGCTGAGTACCATCAAACGAAAATAGCTAAACGTAATTTACCCTGCAAATAATATTGGACTACATGATCCATTTCAGGTGCTATGGAGTAGTTACAACACTGCCCTATGTAATGCTGTCATGGACCATGTTAGAGACAAACAATATTTTTTAGTTGAATGAAGTAACGGCAATGTTCAGGTTTTTTTGGTTGCAAGTGAAGTTGTTGTTTTTTTGTTGTGGCTTCGTTGACACGAATTATTTCAGTTTGTTTTTGATTGCATAGTGCGCGGATGTTATTTGAAAAAGAAAGAAAAACGTGGTAAATAAAAGAGAGAATTAAAAATGCTTTGTAGTTCGCGTCATAGAAGACGACTTTTAAAAGCGGAAAAAGAAAAATGTATAAATAGATTGTTGAATAATAGAGAAAAAGAAATAGATTGTGAGCAGATTGAAGTTGGAAATCTCTCATTGCCAAAAATATGAATTTAATGCTAAGTTTTCTTTAAGTGTTTTTTTGAATTGAATTTGTTTTTGTTTTTTTGCCATTACAGTTATGTTTAATTAATTAATTAAAATTTTTTATATTAAATATAAATTACTAATTATGTTGTATTATTATTACATTTTGTTTTTTCCCTGTGTGTGCATGTTGTTAAAACTGTTATGTTAACGTAGCATTTCATGTTAAAAATATCCTCACACAGAGAAAAGCACAAAACTAACAGACCATCAGGGGTACAATGGAGTAATTTCCAAACTAGTCCTCTGGGGTATTCCATGGATTAGTTACATGAGTTAGTTTTAAGAATAACCCTCTGAGGTGTACCATAGAGTAATGACTTGGAGTAGTTTTGAGACTACTCTTATGTAATGCAAAGAGGGTTATGTGGTCCAGCCCTAGGACATCGTAATGTTAAATGGGTTAGGTTTTTCCATGCATTTGGGTTACTTTTGGACTAGTCCTCGTCCATTATGAACTACAATTTACACCCGTGTATGGAGTAGTCGTATTATTTGCAGGGTACTAATGGTGAATTTCGTTTGCTTTGCTTCATTTCGTTTTAGGTGAATACTAGGCTTTGAGGAAAACTAAACCAAATGTTATCATTTTGTCGGGTTATGGTGTTTGACCCGGTACCAATAGTGTCACAGTCAACATAGTGTCATTCAGCCTTATTACGGTTGTCGAAGACGAAAATCGAGAGCAGTCGAAGTCGTTGTCGATTTCGATTATTTTTGGTATTACGTAACTTTTTCGACTCTTGTGACTTTGTAATAGATTGAAAAGTAAAAGATGTGCTATACTGTCAAAACAATGTTTACTTTTTACATAATTGTCCGCCAAAGGCAACATTGAAATTTACTTTATGTAGGCCGCTGTGGTACGCACGCGCAAGATTTGGATTTGCCTCCAACAATTCCACCATTTTTGAAAACTGTTGATGCGTGGTTATTTTATTCCTGGAATAAATAATTAATTAAATGAATTTTCTCACAAAAAAGAAATACTTACATTTTGCAGCTCATCTTTGTAAACAAATGTGAATATATTCAGAAAACGACGCCTGCTTGTTCATTTTTACGGCGACAACTGACACAAAACAAGTGACGGCGACATAAACTTTATGTCAGCGGTCGACATCAGATAAAAGTTTTTTGGTAAAATACCGCAAATTTACCCAATGTTGAAAATAGATAAATAATTTATTTTATACAATTTTGTTATATTTATTTATTGTCGAATATAAAATGTCAAAAAAATGTGTTAAATTTCAAATTAGTTAACGGCATGTTAGCGGATGAAACCAACGGCTAACAATTGTTGTCAATTGAATGCGGCGACGTCTCTAGTCGTATGGAAAAAATTGATCGACTGTTTTAGCCAACTTTGACAGTCGTTTTCGTCTTCCGTGTTACGAAAATTGTAACAGATTGTGCATTTTCGACAACCGTAGTACCGTTTTCCAAAAAAATCGACATTCGACTACGTCTTCGACAACCGTAATAAGGCTGATTATTTCTCTTCCTATAAACATGTTTGCTTATCTATTTAAAAATCACGATTTTAAAGCTGAAGAATTCTTTTCCGCTAGAAAGCAATTTTTGTTTTTTTTTTCTTAACTCTATTTCAACAATAGATTTCCTTTGAAAAGCGTCATCAGCAATTTGTGTTTTATTGCCTTCAATTACAATTTTGTCTCGATGGTGTCCCAATTATTTATGCAATCAACATTCTGTGTGCTTTAATATTTTATCCCGCCAACTTCCTATCAATCGCAATATGTCATTTCATCGTTTTGTTTAAACTTCTTCTAATGATGACAGTTTTCCATAGAATTACACTTCCACTTATTGTTGATTCACAGACAATTGCGACTGCGATGGCAATGACGGGCGCATGGACTAGCAACAATGCCAGCAGCCTCAGCGACAATGGTCGCAGCAACAAACACAAGCTATGAAATTCAACAACCGGCAAACAGACAGCAAACACATCATAATGATATATGAAGCGCGAGATTTGTTTTTGCTAAAATAGCCATAAAACAACAGCCGGCCGGCTGGTCAGCCAGCCGACGAAAAGCGCAAAAGTGTATGTATTTTTCGTAGCCGGCGTGCCGTTCGCTCGCTGGTTCATGCCTTTTGCATGTGCGATCAATGAGCCACTGACCTAAGACAACATGGTTTGCATTGCGATTACGAGCGATTACGTCGCGAATTAATATTGTTGCCGTATTGTTCGTGTTTCGTTTTCATTGTGTTTGGTTTTCCGCAGCATTTCGTCGCTGCGGTTTGTTGCTGATGCTACGTTTTGTCGGCTTTTAATTTAATTGCCGCAGCAGTGCAATATTAGTGACGTTACACAAGTATTCTGCAGTATTAAGTGACATTTTTCCAGTGCATAATGAAATAGCTGTTGCTGCCTTAATTCGTTGTCAGCTTCAGCAGTTTTTCGCCGTTCTACTGGGTTGCTTACAGAAGAAGTCGTATGGAAATTTGTACGCGTACTCGTGTTAACAAATAAACACAAAATTCCATCTAAAAGTTGGCCGGTTTTTTGTTTCGTTCAGTTTCGTTTCTGACGGCAGTGTTTTGAAGGTATACCTTGAAAAGTAATTGGTAACACTGTTACAGTAGGTGATTTAGAACATGGGGATTAAACAAAAGTTGTGATTGAATTTGGAACTTAGCTTTAAGCGGCTCATAGACATACCATTGCGATTTATGTCACATAACCCTAAAAGGCTTTCAAAACTACTAGCTTTCGTCAGTGTGAATAGGTTTAGTATATTCAACGATATATGTATGTAGCTGTCGCAGCGATACGCGCAAATCTGAGTGTAGTTTTATAATAGTTACAAATTTTATTATATAATTATAAAGGGTGTCCCAAGAAGAGCGCAATTTTTAAATGACTGATGCAGCAATTGAATTGTTTCTCTGGCTGTATGATTGTGGCGCCGTCTTGTTGGAACCACATGCCCTCCACATTCATTTCTTCAATTCTAGGCAAGAAAAAACTGGTTATCATTTCACGATACCAAACACCATTGACTGTTTGCGCTTGACCTGCCTCATTTTCATAAAAAAAAAGGTCCAATGATTCCTCCAGCCCAAAAACCACACCACACAGTGAAACGTTGAGGATGCATTTGCTTCTCGTGAATCACTCGAGGATTTTCCGCACCCCAAATGCGACAATTCTGCCTATTGACGAAGCCATCAAGATGAAAATGGGCCTCGTCACTGAAGACGATTTTATCGGCAAAATCAGCATTTTCATGTTGTCTCTCCAATACCCAATTAACTCCCTTCGCTGTCCATGGTCAGCTGGCTTCAGTTCCTGAGTCAATTGAATTTTGTATGCATGAAAATGCAAATCTTTCGTCAAAATTCGCTGCAAAGTGGATTTGGAGACACCAATTTGCTGAGCTCGGTGTAGAATTGAGGTGGATGGAGTTTGAGCGACATCATCACGTACAGCTGCGACATTTTCGGTCGATCGACCTGGTCGATGGCCCGTTGTTGTCTTTACATCACTGACAGACCCAGTTTCGGCAAATTTATCCATTAATCTCTTTACAGTTGACTCTTTTGGAGCATTATTAGGACCCCAAATTGATCGCAATTTGCGAACTGTAAGCGCAAAACTTTCACCATTTTGGTAAAACAATTTCACAATGAGAATGCGATGTTCATTCGTGTAGCGCTCCATTTTTACTAACCTCGTACCTTCTACTAACAAACAATAACAATTGTTCAAATGTCAAACAATGACACTTCGAATGTTGCCAGATTTAAAAATTGCGTTCTTCTTGGGACACCCTTTATAACTGTGGAACTTTCATACTTATTTTATGATGAAATGTCACGAATCTGATAAAGTGATTACCTTAACGATTTTGCTCAATTGCAGACTATGACCGAAGGGTCAATAGTTCGTAGGGCTCAGAAAATTAAGTCCTGTCAAACATGGTCCCATAACCAACAACCAGGTTCCCAATACTGCCTATGGTACGAGTAATCTGGAATGTGGAGTGTATAAAAGCGTCGAGCCGGCCGAACTAACAGTGTGCCCACTTTTTCGTTCTGAAAAATGATAATTTTTATAACCATGACAACAGTGTACATATATTAATTATAAGCTTACATATAACGCACGGACACTTAAAATGAGATTTCAATTTCATTCGTTAAGTCAAATTCCTGCTGTGATCTAGCGTTAAAAGTTTACAAAGTGATTAAATATTCAATAAAAAATCATCATTTTCAAGGATAATTTTTTCTAGAAAAAATTCCAGTAAAACGTCGGCTGTAAAAATTAAAAAAAAAAATTAGTCTTTCATTTAATTTGCATGCACTAATGTCCCCAAAGGATGTTAATAATTTGAAATAAGATTTCTCATCTATTTCCTTTGCCTTGTCTATCCAATCACAAACACGTATGCGTCTGCGGGTAGCCCATTTTAGCCTAGTCGGCTTCAATTGCTGGTAGTCTGGTGATCAGGCAGTGAACTTGATTCGACTTCATTTGCTCAGTAATTTCCTGGCCGCATCTAGAACGTTTAAGAATGGCCAATCTAGTTTTTCAGCTTGTTAACTCTTACATATTTTGTAAGTCAAAAAAGATTACTCTTAGTTTAGTGATACCAGAGGTTTTTTCTTTAAAAATATACCTACATATTTACTTATACATACAGAGAAAAATCAGTTTGAAATCGGTCCGAACATTCCATGGTCTAAGTGGTTACGAGATTTGGCAGTTCATACGGCGGTTACTACGACAATAGTACGGTACGGTAGCTGAGAGCTTATAAATTGGTTACACCAACTGAAGCAAGACTGTTTGTTGCCACAACTGGCGGTTATGACAACAACCAATTCTGAAGTTAATTTGACTTTGGTGGTGCCAACAGATAAATACTTTGTGGAAACCAAGGCCCGTTAAGTTCGCTTTGTAACATATTATTGGTTATCCCAACATGAGAATACAATCCCTATAATAATTTATCGGTTCCAGACCCTACATGTTTTTAAGACGTAAACATATTTAGGAATCTCAAAAAACTAATAGAATAAAAAAATTGTGCTTTTATTCTATTTTAGTTTCTTCTTGAACCTGCCAGGCAGTAAATACCTTTAAACGATACAGCCATATAAATAAGCAAATTCTATAAAAATAAATATTTTCCAGGCTTAACTGTATTTGAGTGACATTACTCAAACTTAATCGATATTTTCGCCCTCTTTATTGTTAAAAAACAACAACAAATTTGTTAGCGGTGACCGATATTTCCCGAGTTACAGCCTTCCAGGGCTTGACAATACTCATTTTAATACATTTTTAATTTTTATCAGATCTTTCAATTTTATCAAATGAGTATTATTGGAAAGCTTATTAGAACATCTATCCAAAGACGTATTTATTTTACTTTATGTTTTTAATGACACGCGTAATATTGGCTGCCAAAACCTGAATCGTAGCTGGTTTGTCAGCATAGACTTTAGGATACCCCAAAGAAAAATGTCTAAAGGTGTGATATCACTCGATCTAGGCGGCCAACTCTCCTGTCCAAAACGTGAAAATAGCTGCTCTTCAAAATGACCTCTCAATAGATCCATTGTTTGAGCAGATGCATGACAGCTGCATGTTGAAACCAAATGTCGTCAAGATTACGGGCTTCAATTTCAGGTAGCAAAAAGATCGATATCATGGCACGATAGCGAGCATTATTCACGGTTACGTTCCGGCCATCATCATTTTTGAAAAATTATGCACCGATGATTCCACCAGCTGTCTAAGAGATGAAATACATGGATAGTACGTGCAACCACTAAAATTTGGTTATGGCAACAAATCTGTTCTCTGTGTGTACAGTTTTCTTAATATAATCCCCTTATACATACATATAAAATATTTCCAATTAAGCTCATTTCTATATAAAATGTAACAGATTGCTGGATGAAATAATGAAAACCAAAAATATGGATTAAGCCTTGAGAGATATGATTAGCTCTTTTGTTTATTTCGGTTTTTTGATAAAACAAAAATGTAATATTATTACGGCTCGTGACCTTTTGCATCAGTGGCGATTTTCGTCACAAAGCTACTTGGCTCCACAGATTAAATTATAAACTCTGAACTTTTGAAATAGTCCTTTAATGACTTTCGTTCTTCGATATAACCTACATACTGCATAGAGTCGGCTTCAAAGGGCTTTTTTAATTATTATTATAGTCGCCGGAATTTTTGATTGATAATCCAAAGGCGAAACGCGTCTACCAAACGGCGTCGTGTTCGCTATAGTGAGCTGACTTACTTTTCCCCGCCCGTTTGACAAACAACTATACTGATTCACTTAGCATGTAGAGCAATTCACTCTTTCGAAAATTTTCTATTTGTACGTTTTTTTGCCACTACCCTAATGTGCAAAGGAATCCATCTTTTGCTCCCTTCATTTCCTCACTCTGACGTAGAATAAATCCAAACCCAATAGAGCAGTGCTCTCAATATATACTCGTACACAGCTGAACTTGTCTGTCTGGCGATCACTTGTCATTCCACGGCAAATGAGAAAAGCTTCATCTGACTTGGCACAGCCAGTGAAGTGCAGTTACATGCAGGTTGTAGGTGGTTGTACGTCCGTACGGTGGTTTAACAGACGTTGTTTACTGTTCTGCACCGGGGGATTAAATAATAAATCCACGTGCCACTGTACACGACAAATAAGTAGAGCGTTAAATGTTTACGGTGGTTGCGATAGCAGATGCGATGAATGGCGTGCCATAGCCACAAAAGGCCCTACAACGCACCAAATGCATTTCAGGTAATTCCATTAACGACCTTTGCATTGTCGTTTGTGGGTGCAATTAACATAAATTGTTTGGAATTTTACTTTAAATGAGATCTTTTACGCCTCTGCTCCCCTCGATTGCCGTGATGCACCATAAACCCCTTAAACTGATCGTTTTTCGTCTTCTTCAGATGGTTTGAATCCGGAATAATATTTTATTGTTTATCAAACATGCGTGTGATCTTTTGACACCATTTGTACATCTCCCCCTTTGTATGACATCAACGCTAACCTTAACATTTTTAATGGTTGTTGGTGTTTTTGTTGTTCTCCGGATCGAGTGTACCTTCCGCATTTAGGATTGGAATTAATCTGCCTTAAATGGAAATTGAGAAGAGTTTATTTTTGAAAATCATTTTAACTCTAGGAGGGTGATATGTCAATGATGGTGAACTACAAAATATTGAGTGAAATACATAGTTTTAACTTAGTGCGTATTTTGGTCAGTTGTTCGTCGGTAACGTGGTCGATTTTTGCGTTCTTAAAATCATAAAGTTAAGATAGTGGTAATGGCAACCTTATACTCTTCATAAACTGTGGACCTTTACAAAAGGCATCTGAAATTACGATCTTTCAAACATTCCAAGTGCTTAACCTCAAATCAAGGTCGTGTGCGGTGGTCGTCCACCTCATATGGAGTCGGTTTTTGATTTATAATATTTACATTCGTTGTTCTGGGATCTTTCTAAGCAACGAAACATAAGCTGCAGTGACAAAGAACCGGAAGTATGAGCATCTGGAACTCACATATTTATTCGAATTTGATCAAATTTGGTATAGTGTATTACAATGTACATATATGTAGGCCGGATTTGAATTAACATATATTCCCAGCAAAAACAGACCATCCAAAGAAGCAGATCGAAAGTCGAGATCCGGAAGTACTTCCATTATGGATCTGACCTGATGACTTTCACACAGGCTTTTAAAGGACAAATGGTATTTTTTTAAAACCTGTGACATCGCTTCTTAAAAAGATTTTCGGATTCTAAATTTCAGAACTATTTCCATACTCCAAAAAAAAACGGTTGGCGCTAGCATGAGACGAAATACGACTTCAAGGAATATCCTAGGATATTCCTTGCTTTATTGCGAATTTTGATATGGCAACACACGACTTAGTAGCAATTCACTGACCCAGGAATAGTAATATTTTGTTTTTTTTTTTAAAGTTGTATGTACTATTTTTTAATATGAATATTGCATAATTATAAAAAAATACTATATTTTTACTTAGGCTTGAATTCGAGACCTTGCGAACTAAAGGCACCAACGTTCCAATCAAACCTCCACCAGCATAAAGAGCTTCCTACGAAGAGCATACAAATTACTTCTGCGTGTTTACATTAAATTTGAACTTTGGGTGCCACAAAATCCAATCGATACCTTTGAAAGTATAAAATCCAATCGATATCTTTGAAAGTAAAAAACAAGCGATTCTTTGGGAAGAACTTCCAAATTTGTTTGCTGGATTACAATTTGTTTTGAGGTTGACAGCCGAATTTCCATAAAAGTGAAATAATGAAGAGTTCGGATGCAAACAAGAACTAACACCATCGAAGTTTGCCGAGTTTAGCGGATCAAGTGAATTAACCCTTGTTCATATACAGTCCACTCACGGAACCTAAACAAATTTTTGATAGAGGCGTTCACGTTTGCGATTTCGTTCACGTTTTTGAATCCTAAAATTTTGAAGCAGGATAGTGCTAGTGTTTTATGGCTGAAATGAACTTATATGAATAAATTCAATACTTAGTGTCTTTAAAACAAATATTTTATTGAAAAAATCAGATTTAAAATATCCTTTTTGTGCAAAAAAAACTAAAATTCGTTGTCCAATTAATGGAACTATGTAGACCTTCATATGTGAAGACAAAATGGTGTTCATGTTTCCGCATCGTTCATGTTTTAGAATGTTTACGCTTCCGCGAGTTAACTGTATAGATTTCCCAACTCTTTGTAAAGGCTTAGGGAAGTTTCACATTTGTCACAAGAACTTGTTAAACTGGAAATTAATGTTGGATTTAACCTACTTCAGTACTTATCGTTTCAACTAAAGCATGCCTTTTATGAAAAAGTTTCTTACTTTTGCATCGGACAATCGTTAAGTTTTGCAGTTCATTCCACACTCTGTACACCACCCTCGTACTTGAGGCGAAGAAGGCGAGATGTCATCAAAAGCAAGTCAGGCACGGGTGTCAGTGCCGCACTCGATATGTACGCGCTGCATCAAAAAGGCGTCGAACGCATGTCGTACACATTGTTGCGTTGTAAACAAGCGCCGCGCCGTGGCATTCATATTTTCTTCAGCGTGGTTGCATGGCCGTTGTTGTTGTTATTTCGGATTCTATGACAATGAAAGCAACAACAGTGTTGGCGGTGCAACTATTGCAGTGTTGACAACCGCCCAACACATTGACAGAAATTCTAGCGCGTTCCGTACTTCGTCGGGGGACACGACGGTAGTGATGGGTGATGTTAAAAATTTGTTTAAATTCACGTTTACTTTTTGTTTCCTTCCTTCTTTTTATGTGCATTTATTTTTAATTCGTTTTTGTATTTATGTTCAAAACAAAGAGAGTGAAGGGCGATGAAGCGCAACCCAAAATTGTCGTTCGGCCTCTTTTATTGTGGGACACCGTAAAAGGGGAGATTTTACGGTTTTATAAACAGAAACTACCTTGTGTAGCCAACAATACTTTCTCACTCTCTCTCTCTTCGCCAGCAACTTCTTTGTGTTTTTTCTTCGATAATTACAAGTGTGAGGGGATCAAGTAAACTTGTTTTTATTTAAACAACCTTTAATTCGTTCACACGTTGCCACTTTAAGCCACCGATAGGCAAGGCAAATAGAGCAAATAACCCACTCCTGTAGCTCCACCAAAACCACGTAAACCTCCACCATCTACTGTGACTATCATTGGCGTCATGTATCATCTTTTGTTGTTTGTTTGGATTGCGAAACTAAAAGAAAGGAGACACGTTTAGTGCTGTCATAAGATTACAATGTATATTTAGGTGTCACATATGCGACAACACTTGAGATAATTTTTTAAACCTGCAATAGGTGAGTTTTGTTAATAACTTGTTTCGGTGAGGGCAATGAGGAACAGAAAACGGCCTCCCCCAAGAGAACTAACACAATGCCTTTTGTGTGGATTCGTTCATCCACGGTTTTCATGTAGTTTTTAAGACATCTACCATGCAAGAAACCAAGGTTCAAAAATTCGTTCAGAGCTTCTAACATTTTTAGCGGCTGTTTTACCCCGTAATGCTGATGGCATTTTGGACATTAAAGCCGATTATCTGCAAAAGGCATTCGAAGTCGGCTTTAATATATTGTGTATAACAACTACTTGCTATACACAAAGTCAAAATTTCAGATCTTTATTTTAATGATTCTTACTAATACTGACTGGCCTGTATATTAAAAGTCTTACCAGCATTTCGATCCTAACTGCGCTGTCTCCGGTTTGTAGTAACTGTAATATTGAATGCCTTCTCCTACTGGTGTGTCCCACCGGAGTCTCGTGGAAAGCCATTCTAAATGGATCAATAGCCTGATTTTGATGAGTATACTAGCTTTATTATTTAGTTGCTTTACATTATAAAATAGTTTTCTTCTTTGCCTTAAAATGTAACCTAATTATAAAACCCCCCAAATAAAGTTTTAGTCAAAAAAAACGTTTTTATATTTTCAGTGTACTCCACCCTAATCTTCACGTATCGTTAACAAAGTAAAAGCTTTTTGCTAACATTTCTCATAAATTGTTAATTGAATTTAGAGAGAGAAAAAAGTGAGCACATGAATATCGAAGACAAATACGCTAAAATGGGGCGGAACCTGAATGACAGATTTCTCAGTGTATGCCAAAATACAATGGCATTTTTAAAATAGTTTTATTCATAACAATCAGATCGAAGCATTTTTCAAATATTTGTGTCATGACATGTACAAAAACACAATACTCACAAAAGTTCTCTTTTAGCCGCAACAATGCCTGTATCCTGTAATTAACATTTTATGTAATTACTCAATGAGAACATGCGTTCTTTCATGTTTTGACTAACATTGTGGTTGACAGCTGCTGTCATCATCAAAACAATACAAAAAAATTATCTATTATTAAATAAAATATTGGATAACACTTTATGCAGATAGACCCTAAATAAAATTCAAGCTTGAAGTATTATCAGCATTGTTGCTAATTTGACATCTTAGACAGAGAGTGATATAACATCATGCTCATGTTATTATAATTTGCCATGATTGTTGCAAAATGTCAGGTGAATATATAAGAAAGTTCTATCAAGTTTAATTGTATATAAATTGACGCTTGGTTAAATTTGTATCAATTGTTAATAACTTTTTACTAGAAATCGGATTTCGGTTTTTTTTGAAAATAATAGTTTGATTTTAAATTTTAAATATTGCTGTTGGACCGTTTCTAATACAATTATATTTTGTCGTTCGCAAAAAATTATAAAAAACTATTCCAAACAATTTTTGGAACGGAAATCTCACTTGTTTTGCTGTCTGAGCGAGCATTAATTAGTAAAATACGAGTGTTTTGTGATACGTATGCGATTTAACAACACCAGTGATGCTTCGTCAAATCCGTTATAATTTTTTTTATTTAAAAGACAAAAGAAAACTCATTTGGTTGTGAAACTTAAATTTCGTTTACAATGCATTCTTTTTTCAATATACAATAGCTCTTATAAATCCGATCCCAAACTAATTATCTGTTTCCTGTATAGTCGCCCATACCCCAAGCGTTTTACCACTTTTAATGCGGTTATAGGGTTGTCTCACTTGCTCAAATTAGCTTCGGGAGAACTCTTAAGTCGGCCCGACTAACAACCTGTCTCAATCGAAAGAATGTATTAGTAGTTTAGACGTTTTTTTTTTTTTGATCCAGATTTCAACTGCTGAATACATACACCGTACGCTCTTTATCAATATCAAATTACAAATCGTCAGCCAGATGATAGTGTTGGGGTAGATGATAGAGTGGGGCAACATTTAAGGAATTTGTTGAATCCCGCTATCAAGCCAGTCATCACATCTCTGCACCGCCGCCCGTTGCAACGTCTTACATCAGCTCCACAAAGCTAATGTTAAAAGCGCATGATCGATCCATAGTCGAAACAGCTGATATTAATTAGAGCTGTGTAAAACAATGGCAGATATATTGATGCAATTCGTTACCTTAACGTGCCTGATGATGTTTTATATATGTTCCCATTTATGTATTTCGACTTAAATTTTGGTGCAACCCCTTACTCGAAATTTATCGCAACTATCATTTCTGCACGGAGAAAAAATCATTAAGCCACTGATGCGGAAAGACCATTACGAATACAACAAAAAAACTAACTACAATGCTTCATCGGAGTTTCCAAATCGCAAAATGTTTGAGGAAAACTTCATGTGTACAAGGAAATTAAGCAGCTTACAGTCAAATCTTATAGGTCTCTCAGAACAACTCGTCCTTAAAATCATATGGTGGGCCCATCAAATCATCTCACAGTGTGATAGGGAAAATTATAGGAATTATACGAAGAAAAATCGTAAAAAATGTGAAACTAGGAATGAAAACTCTAATAGTATTCCAGTTGGCTCGATTCAGTGGTTTAGAGCAGGTCTAAACCAAAGACGATTAATTGTGACCGAAATCATTATTTGATTTAATTTTTTATTAAAACCAAAATATAAAATTCCAACTAAGGAATATTCCTTAAAATTAAAAAAAAGTAAGGTACATTTGTAAAATAATACATAACATTCACAAATAATACATAACATTCACGATGTCACAATTTGACATTTTGGGTGGTCCATAACAACTTTTCCTGTCGAAAACCTAAAACTCACATTCCAAAGACCACTCCAAAATAAGAATCTTCAATAAGCAGCTTTTCATGATGTTTGGCGTATGTGTGTCTTTGTGTTCTATTCACTTTTTGCGCAATTCCTGGCGAAACGTCAAATGCCTTGAAGACGAACATCAATTCCTTCAATTAGCCGCATTTTGGCTGCACTAGTTTTGTGATTTTCAGCAACTTTGCTGGCCGACCTACCCTTGATTTATTTTCGTAGGCTCCAGTAGTATTGTAATTTTGACAACTCTTGGCAGCCTTACTTAATCCAACGATATCATCAACTTTTGCAAACAATTTTTTGTTTTGTTTTTAAGTTTAACTACGACCATTTGATATTGGAGAAACATTTCTTTCCTTGGCGACATTTAAAGGCAGAAAAATTTCACAACCTTACTAACATTATACAGGGTGTCCGCCGGGAAGGTATACTACTATGTCTTTGCCGCCTTTTTGGTAAACATTAGTCTTGACAGTTCATATTTGAGAGTCGTGTAGTAGAGACGGGCCACATTTATTATAAGAAAATATTCGATAAATCGTTAAACATTTCATCAAAATCAATCATCAATTACTGTGACAATGAGAGAGTTACGTGAATTTTATGGGAGAAACAACGTGCCAACAAAACGTATTATTTATAGTGTAGTGAATGATTTCGAAGAAATGAAAAGTGTGCTCAAAAGAGCTCGCATTTGTGAGGCTAACAGGAGCGGACATTTATTTGATATTGAATTCCATACATAATTGCCGACATTAAATAAAACATTTATCAATATAAGATCCATAAACAAACAAAGTAGTATACCTTCCCGACGGACACCCTGTATTAGTGTGATTTGCTTTTCACAAAAACATTTACATCACTAAACATACACAGTACTCGAATCGAGTGCCAGTAAACTCTGACTTAACTCCAAGTAAGAACATCTAAAGATGTTTCCACCTCTTAAATACTGGCGACATTACGAGTAAGATATTTATCGCTTAGCCATGTTAAAACTTTTCTATTAAATGTATTAGTCTTTCGGAGCCGGCGTTAAACAGTAGGTCCCGGTCAGTGAGTGTAAGAATTATGTTGGGCACGGCTCACTGATTGGAGAGAAGTTTTCCCTTGTTCCTTAATGGAATATTGCAGAAATTAGAAACTTTGCAAACTTCGTTTAAAAAAGAAATTATAGCAAACATTATTAGTAGCTTCAATCATATTTATTTGCAGCTGCCACAAACTTTCAATTAAATTGTTTACTGAGTCAGACAATCGTAAACAATGTCAATAGCAGCCGCCTTGCGGTGTTAGTCGACAAAAGCGTCAATTGAGTTTGAGCACCAAAACGCTATTGACAGTTAACGATACAAAGTAAATTATTTTATGATTTATAGAAAAAATAAAAGAAACCGTACATCAATATTCGTCGTAGCATGCGGCAGAGAGAAAAAATATGATTTAATGTCTCCTCGACCAGCGACTAATAAATTATATTCACGATTGCCCGGCCAGCTAGGCCAAGCGCACAACAACGACATCAATTTTCACACCAATGACGCGACCGTACGAACCAAATGCAACCATGCGTATGTGTGTGGAAAAAGGTATGCTACTCTTTTTTTCTAATTACCGCAAGCGTGTGTAACACTTTTTGTGCGTTCACCTGATTACCAAGCGCTTCGTGCCGCGCGCTCCTTGCTTCAGATAATAACGGGGATTGTATGTGTTTGCTAGATTGAAGCTGCGGGTAATTCCGGCCTTCGTTTGTCAAAACTGTCACTGGATGGAAAACTGTGCTGTACATGCAAGTGAGTTGCTCAAAACTGAAAATTTCATTAACCGACCGGCATGTGCGCAAATTGCCAATGGATGCAAATCGCTGTTTTTAGTCTCTTTCTTTTTCGCTAGGTGAGAAATGAAAAATGTCTGGAAATTGTTGTCAGCAAATGCGTAACAAATTGAATATTTTATGTTTACAATATTAATTTTTTTTGTTTACCCGGCCCGTCAAACTGGTCATCAATTTCTCTGAAGTTTGTCTGTAGGGGATTTTTCTCGTTAATTATGTTTTTGGTTTAATAATCGGTTTAAGTTGAGAATGTCTGCGTGAATGCTGTGGGGAATTTTGAACTCGCAAAGATTGTTGTGGCTTACAGAAAAGACTCAATCTAAATGAGTTTGACTTTGAATAGATTTTAATCTATATGCTTTGACAGGTTGTCATAACTTTTGGAATTTTATTTAGAGCAGCGATAATGTGAACGATTTAGATTGACAAAAACTAGTTGTTTTTCTGTTCGCTTTTATACAAAGGCATGATAATTAACATAACGAGCTTGAAAACTTCTAGTTTTATTAGTCTAAAAGGGCTTTCCTATACATGGAGGTTTTCTGTGATATTTTATGACTGCATTCTTAATCAGGTAATCATTTGCTTAGATCTCCCAAACATTTCACTAAATTCAACGTTAATCGATTTTTTACTAGTTTCGCTCATTGTAGGTCTTTCAATCGAAAGCTTCTAACAATTCTGATACCAAATTATTACTGTAATTATTAGCAGCAAATCCAGCAAACTATTTTCACATTTTACCCACACTCACACTCTAGCTTGTGATTAAATTTCAATTTTCGTTTCCAAATCGAAATCATGACATTATTACCCAATACTCGGCGGACAATTAAGATATAACAAGTAGCAGCAGCATATAAAAATAAAAAAGAAAACAATTTCCTCCTGGATATACCCACTTTGATTCTATAGATCATAATTCATATGCTTAAAAATTGCATTTTAAGTGAATCAACGCCTCTTTTATGAAGGCACTTCATCTGTCCGTCCAAACGGACGCGCCGTGCATAATGTCTGGCCAAGAGAGATACAGACGAATGCAGAAAAATACTCGTACTGCGCGAGAAACAGGTATTCATGTTGCGTTCTTTTTTCTGTCATTTGCCAGTCTCAAACATTTTCATTGATCGGTTTGAAAATTAATTGAATATTCATTTGCATATCAGGAATACAGACTAACTAGGCATCATCCCAAGACTTCTAAGCCAGAGAAACCAGTTTCGCTGTTGCTTAGTAGTGTTTCTCAACATAAGCCAAGAAGAAAAATAAGCTTTTACTACTTGTAATTCAAATAAGTTTGACTGAAACGCCTCTTTAAGTTTCCCATCCTCACCTTGTGCCGTGCAGCTGCCTGCCACTGTTACCCGGCACGTACGACGTCAGTCTGCATCTTTCGCTGGTTTGGTTGTCTGCTCCCGACGAGGGTGTTAACCAACAGGCGCTTAAACAATTTAGGAAACGAAAAATAAATATTTGTTTGCGTGTTGGAAAATTACTATAAAATTATTGAGTGCCCACAAAACTCTTCAAATATTTCAACGAACGTGTCCGATGAATCTCGCGTGTCGTAGTCGGTTGTCTGATGGATTGACTGAGTCTATGGAAAATCCAACATCGATTACGGCTTGTAAAACATTAATTTGAGTTCTGTACATCTGGAAGACGGTGGCCCTTCTTATTGGCTTATTAATTTGTTAAAGAATTATTTTAATTAATTACATCATTAGTGTTAATATCAACTTTCACTGTGGCTTTTCCGTCTTAATGAGTCGCTTGTTGAACGAGTTTGCGCGTTGGCGATGACCGACTGACTGGGTTTTGAATAGTTTTAGTATTAGTAGAAAGGGTTTATCGCTACAGTCTTATCTAAAGAATATGTATTTGAGCATTTATAAAATACAAGATAGCATTATGTTTTATTAATTGTTTTTTTTTTCATTTTTCTGTTCTTCTCTTTTCGTTTTAGGTAAGTACGGCCCGATCTACTTTTTACCGTTAGTATAATTCAATAACATGAATAGCCCAGAAATCGTGAGTAAATTATGTGAATTATTGGATTGAAAATTATAAAGATATTTTGTATGCTATGAATATTTAATCTACTTACCTGCAGTTATTTACACCAGAATTTCTCAGATCGTCTTGAAATTGGTCCTTCCGTTGCAGCTTTTGCTGTCGGCTTTTAGTTGCTGCCTTGAAATTCGCCATCTTAAAATTGTTAATGACAGAGTATTATCTTAACGAGCTGAAAAGGTGTAACTTGTTGTAATGTCGATCACTAGTAATTTTCCGTCGAAATTTTTCATTATATCAAATAGTTTTACACTTATTATTTAAAATTTTATGATTTACTTTATTTAACGATCTGTTTTGCGCTGAGTGAAGTTGGCTGCAGTTGTTTTTGGCCACTTTCTGTTTGGTAATATTTGCATTGGTTGGAACAAACAAGAACAACCAATTCTCTACTTCAATATCTTCTAGATCCGAACTATAGTCAGATGAACACTATCAGAACTAAACCACCAGTACATATTTGTAAGTCACATCGTTTGGTACAACAGCAGAACTAGTTTAAAGGCAATGCTGTGGTAAAATTTTTCACCACATATGAGAAAGACATTTGCATAAACCTCAAAGAGAATATAAAATGAATTTAGATCTAGTCGAATTTAGTTTATGGCTGTCGCAGAGTTAATTTAAGCCAGGCTATATAAACGGTTTATTACGACTACGCAAAGTGGTCTATAATTGTTTGTAAGGCTTTATTAAGTAGTTATTGAATCTGTTCCTTGAGGAGTCCAACCAACAATAAGTTTACAAATCGTATGGAATTATGGGAATGTCCACCTTCACGTGAAGGTTCAATAACTACTTAATAAAGCCTAACATGTTTAGACATCTCCGTAAAATATATATATAATTATTATTTTTTATCTCTGCGTCAATGTTGTATTCTACATAGGTGTAAGTTTATATCATAGCTGGCATATTCAAAATAAATAAATTTTATCCTGAGTATGTAAACAAATTAAAAATGGCCGCCCCCAGTTAAAAAAACAACCCACCACGTGTAATTTATTTGCAAACTCTGGCATCCTCCAACTTTAAGCAGAGAGTTAAGTTGGCTGTAGTAGATATATGTTATCTTTTCTGCCAATGATTCAAAACTGTCGACACTACCTACTTATATAAGGAAGTTAAAAAAATCAAAGAATTAAAAAAAAACTTTTCTTCACGATTGAATTTTATTCAATACTCATGACTTAAACAGAGTCAGTCGAGATTAACAATCTGATCATGCCTTTCACATTAGTAAATTCCAAATGAAACCAAACGAATACGAAAAAATAAAGTCAAGCCAAAACATAATTAAGCAAAACCGCAAAACCAATAACAACTGTAATGTGCATATGGAATGTAATAAACCCAAATTGGCCAGTGGAGCCACAACGAAACAAAATATGTTTTATAATTTATGTGATTTGGTATTCGCTTCTCTTCGTTAAGAATGAAGAAACAAAATAATTGATTGATTTACAAAGTGTTGACAAGAAGTTGATCGAAATAATATATGAATAAAATGTATGATAAGAATGATAAAATCGGTGGATTTCTTGCTTAAATCCCCATAAAACCCCCAAAAACACCATAAATTTGATAATCGCATATCGGTATATATGACATCGCACAGTTAAAAAGATTTTTTTTTAATTTTATTTAATTCTTTTCGAAAAATTCCGAAAGCGCTATTGTTTATTAAAGCCAATTAGTGGAAGGTAGTATAAATTGAAGTTTTCTCACCCATGAACATAATTTGCATAGCATGACATGATACGTTTCGGAATTTTATGGTTGTCATATAAACGAATGATATGTTTGTAACGGCGTTTTATAGTGTGACAACAGATACGTTTTTGCATGAGCCATTGCAACTTTGCAAAAATCCATATTTTTCTTGACATGAAAGAAAGCCTCAATATTTGATGCCAACAAAGAATTTTTACAGAATAAAAAACTTCTGATGGACTGTGAACCATTTCATGCGATTTTTTTTTATCTGTAAGCTAGTTGTAGCTATTGGCGCCAACTGTGTGAAAAGCATTATAATATTGACCAATATGGAATCGTTAAATAGCAATGTCCTTAATGATATAATAGAAATTTTGGTGGAAGAAGCTTAGCTAGTTTGCAATCTGGTAATATGGTAACTCTTACTCGCTTCTTTAGCGACTTGATGCCAACTCGCTTGCTAACGGAATAACTTCCATACACATTTTAGATTAGTAACCTTAGAGAAACATAGCTAATGTTTCCGCTGTTTCATTCCTCCGTAAAAAGATGCATGCAGGTCTTTGAAAATAGGAAATTAAACTATTCTGAAATTAGAAGCCTACAATCGGACCAGGTTTTCTAAAATGAATTGAAAGTTTAATTATTTTGCATAAGAAAGGAGGAGGTCGTACTCTATTTTTCTCTTGTATAGAACTGACTGGATCTCTCCAGTAGTTTGAAGTGGGACGCCAGTTGATCAATTGTTGTTGGTTTGGTAACTTAAGGCAGCGATTTAACGTAAGGCCATTCAGCGCCACAAATAAAGCTATTAGAAAACTAATATAAGTAGTTATATCACCCGAAAAGTGACATGATATACTGTCGTTTAGTTCTATGTCATCCAATTGAGGCCTACGGCAGTAATAGTGCTAGACCTCGACATTTAATATTTTGAAAAACATTTAGTGAACAAAAAACTCAAGATATCCATGATAACTATGACTCAAAACATGAAAAGAAAATATATGATTATTTTATGGTCACGGTAATAAAATATGTTGTCTGCAATAAAAGCATGTTGGTCGCAACCATAGTATTGTGTTTTCAATTTCATTTTGACAACTGCATGATTGTGGAAATAATAATATTGTTTAAAATGTAACAATACTTTTATAGCCAAATCTGAAATGAAAATAGGATTGTAGTAACCATATATATATACTTATACAAAAGTATTGCTGTTTAGGATTTTTTAACAATAATATGATTACGACAATCATACCGTATGTTTATAACTATGAGCATAACAAAACAGATTTTATAGATCAACTTTAATACATGTACGAGGGCGACCGCAAAACTAACTTCTGTTTTACTAGTAACTTTTTTTTTGTTTTTTAAAAGCAATCTTTTATAAGCCATCTGTCAATATTTCCGAAATATTTAATGATTATTTTCTTTGTTACAGGTGATTGAAGTAAACAAGTTTTATAATTTTTGAAAAAATGGAAAATAAAGAGTTTCGTGCGGTAATTAAACACTTTTATATGAAAGGTTATACGCCACAATTAATCAAAGATGAATTGGATTCTGTTCATGGTGATAATGCACCATCATCCTCCACCGTGAAATCCTGGGTTCAACAATTTAAAATGGGTCGTTCAAGTACGGAAGTTGAACAACGCTCTGGAAGACCGAAAACTGCTACTACTATTGAAAACATTAGAAAAATATTTAATGAAGTGACTAAAGATAGACGAATAAAACTCAGACAATTTGCTGATATTGTTAAAATACACGAAAAACAAGTTTGGAGTATTTTACATGATGAACTCCACATGAAAAAGCTATCCGCAAGATAGGTGCCGCGTTTGTTGACTTTGCCCCAACAAATCGTCCGTTGGACCAATTCCGAGGAGCTTTTAGCGATTTATCAGCGTAATCCAATAGAGTTCTTGCGCCGATTCATAACTGTTGATGAAACATGGATCCATCACTACATCCCAGAATGCAAAGAACAGTCAAAACAATGGATAGAAGCTGGTAAAAGTGGTCCCAAGAAGGCGAAAACTGTTAAGTCAGCAGGAAAAGTAAAGTACACAGTATTTTGGGATGCAAGGGGTATAATATTTATTGATTATCTTGAGAAAGGAAAAACTGTAAATAGTGAATATTATTGTGCATTATTGGATCGGTTGAGTGAAGAAATCAAGATAAAACGACCGCATTTAGAAAAAAAAGTTCTTTTTCATTAAGATAATGCTCCTTCACACACTGCATTTTTAACTCAACAAAAACTGGCCGAATTACGATTTGAAATTGCTCCGCATCCACCATATAGTCCAGATTTAGCTCCTTCTGATTTTTAATCTTATTTTTCGGATGGAATTAAAAAACTTGAAAAACGTTTGATGAAGTGTATTGAGTTGGATTATGTTGAAAAATAAATAATAATAATTCCAAAAAACGGTTCTTTTTACGTTAGGCCAGTTACTTTTGCGGTCGCCCTCGTATGTGGTTGTTGTCCATTATAAAATACAACAACAATCGAAAGGCAGTTCGAGGGATTTTTATTGTATTTATTTTGTTCGGTGGAATACTCTACTGCCGACTGGTTCTCGTTTATTTAAAATCTTCCTGCAATGTTCAATAGAAACATAGTCACGAATCTGACTATGAACTAGTTGTAATGTAATTTTAAATAATTTGCTTAATAAAAATCTCTAGTGTTGAATAACAACACAACCTTATCCTAATAAAACATTTTGGGGACCATAGAATTGTTGAGTTGAATCATACTATGGTTGTAGGGTTCATAACATGGTTGCGTGTGAATTAAAATATGGGTGTGAGGATAGTACTATGGTTATACTGTGAGGGTCATAATATGATTTTGGGAATCAAAGTATAGTTAAGTGTGACTCATAATATGGTTGTGGGAATTATGGTATGATGTGTCCACAACCATATACCTAACAATAGTATTATAGTCTTCGAAAATTTTCACCCCAACCGTACTTTTTTTCTGCGTGCACAAATGGCAATAAGTGATATCTTTCCATGACATGACATTTAGTAATAGGTACGTTGTCCAGACCTGGCTATTTAATTTTTTAAGTTGTCAAGAGTTATTATTTGAATATTTTTTTTTAATTTCTTAATATTTTTAAACTGTATAAGTAGAGAGTTTGAAGGACATCCCAAAATTCATTGACGATGACAACCGTTTAATCTTTTAACAATTGAATTATGTGTGTTACTCGTAAAAAACAAAGACTATTTTCCTGTCAATTCTAATACAATTTCCACCTGTTAGGTATTTTTTGTATGTTAATCCTACTTTTGGGTAGGATAGCTCGAAAAAATATAGCTCCGCTAACTAAAAACATAAAGCCATCGAAAGGAAAACACTACAGCCAGTTTTATTAAGTAATTAAAATTTTGTCTTTTGAAATCATTTCAAGAATTTCCGTAATACTTCACACTGAACAGCGCAACGCACTCACATTTAGAGTGACTGTCTCCGTCTCGGCAAATTGCAGACAAATTATCCAAACAATTTGTCTTAGTTTTATTTTTAGTCCAATGCATCTCCCAATGAAGTTGCCTCTGAATGCGCTGTCTTTCTATCTCAGCACTTCATGGTTTGGTATTCCTTGATCGTTTTCTGTTTTTTTTTTGGTTTTTTTTGTGAAAACGACTATAAATCAATTTCCACATTGAAGCAATAGGGGGTCAACATCAGCGGCAGTCCGGGTAATTGCATTCATCCAAAAGAAGGAACCACATTCGGAATGCTTCGAAAACGGAGTGTAGAGGCAAGCGAAGGAGACGAGAGTACTTAGCATTTGTTTTCATTAACAAACAAGTGTCATATTAGAAAAATAAACTTGGGCTTTCTCAGAAATATTCCAAATGCAAGAGGTTTTCGGATGAATACCCCACAATGAGAAGCTGATGTATTTATGGAGACTGTTTAATGATATGCATGGAACATGTTGCACTTCCAATATACTCTTAAATAATTATGCAAATTTTTCTTGTTTCTTTTTTCCTTAATTAATTTGTTTTGTTTCATGGACCGAAGAAATGCAAGCGATCCGTTTGGAGAAAAGTGGCGGCATGTTTTCCTAACCCACTTTTGTGGGAAGTTATTATTTTGATTCGGCTGGATTTAATATTTTTGTACCCAACGAAAGATTTATGTCTTTGGAAATATGTTTTAAGTAAAAGTTAAGTGTTAATACAATAAATAAGCTTTCCTAGCCCAATTAAGAGGCCAACACGGGTAGGGTCCATAAATCATATGGAACAATGAAAGAAAATTACACGAAAACTAAATGCCAGGGGTATGAATGTAAAAATCACAACAACTTTCAACATTTTCAATTTCCTTGGGACCCAAAGCCATTTATCATCACCGGGGGTGTAGGTCTGACATATGTTCCATTATTTGACGCAATGTCCCACAGATTACCAGTGTTGGCACATCAAAGCAAAGCGTGTAAATACCAACCCCCCGCTTTGCTTATCAATAGCAACCATCTGAAGTGCGTTTTTACATCCGTCCGATCTCGTACGCACGCCATCATAATTTCTCCAAGTGTTATTTCAATTATTACGCATTTCCTTCCGACGAATATGTGTTTTTTTCGATGCGCTTTCAATACGATTTTTGCGGATATCCCTTTGGCTGCTGCAAGTGTGCGAATGAAATATTTGGTTAAGTTTTTGATTTCAAGCTACAATTGGATTATTCTACAGTTGATTGTTTTAATAATCCGTGGAAAATTATCAAGAGGCATATAATCGGGGCAAAAGGGGGAGGTTTTTGTTTCGAAACATCATAGAATTTTAATACATCAAATAAGTAACAGCAATTTCCACTTGCGATTAGTTGCAACTCATAATAATAGAGTTCGAGTGTAACTTGTTTTCAAGAATATCCTTTAGATACGAGTATGTATTGATTTTATTCAATTGAATTTCTTGTGTTCACGCTTATCGCAACAATTATGCTACTGTACAAATGTATTTTAGTATTGTTGTGTGTAGCTAATATTATTTTCATAATCAGAGACTGTTTTTCGTTTTCGTCCTCTAGGATATTGCTTATATGTTTTGTTCGTTTTTATTAAAAAAAATACATTTTCATTGGAGAATTTCACCGAAATCAGGGTAGTGCATCTAGTGTTTTCTTTTTAATCATATATTGTTTTGACTGTGAAACTTGTTTTCCGCTCAAAATATTGACATAATGTCAGTGTCATATCTCCGTGGAACGAAATAAATTGATTTTCGCTTAGCTAAATTGCGTAATAATGCAAACCTATTTCCATAGCAATGCTGTGTAGCTGTATAAGTGCGTTTATTGAAAAGAAGTCTTCGCTGTTTCGGGGCAGCTATATTTGTGAAAAAGTTCGTAAGACTGGCAAGCCAGTGGATAGCACTCACGGTCTAGCGATTAAAGTCCCGGATTTCGGTGATCTATAGTTTCAGCAGGATACAGCATTGCCACAATCGATATGATATGTTCTATGTTCGGCAATCGTATTATAAGCCGTCTCGGCAATAACAATGGGCCGGCTTGGAGTTGCGATTTGACTCAGTGAGACAGTTTTTCATTGTGGTTATTGTGAAGGACCGATATTATTCGAAGTATGCATTCAGTCCAATAAGGAGAATATCGAGCCACACAATTGTGCATTAGGAACCATCACTAGATTTTGAAAACTGGGTACACAGGATGCAAATGAATGAAAATATCGCCACTAGAAAACCAAAAGGGACTAACAAGCATTTTTATAACTTAACAGGAGAAAACACTTTATTTACAGAGGCAAAAACATTTTAAAATCTTAAATACTTACATATTATAAAATTTTCTTTTATAAACATTTAATTCTAAAAAAAACATATAAATTTTTTGCTATGCATCAATTGTAAAACAAAAACTCTCAACACCAATGCAAATTGTAAAGCACTTTGTGGGCCACACGTTTTTTCCTAATTTAAAGATTTTTAGACCAAAAAAACAATTGCACATCTTCTTAAGTTCGGCTGGGCCAATGCTTTTATACTGTCCTACATGTAGTGCGTACCAATGTGAATTTGGCAGTATTAGGGGATATACAAGGGCTGCTATATATATTTCTGGCCTAATAATGAAAATGCGAATATTTATCATCAAAAATGGTTTTGTTGTTTTTCAAAGTATTCTCTAGCATGATTTATACACTTTTGACCAATTGTCCAAGCACTTTTTCCACTCCGATTGAGACACCTTCAAAACATGAACTCTTTAGCAGCATCTACTGGCGACGAAAATCGTTGACCACAACGGCGCTGGTTTCAGCCTATGAGTGAGAGCTCGCATTGTCATGGTGCACAATGATTCGTCTTCTCTTGTTCGTTTTTCGAATTTCTCCGAAGACTTCAGGCAGACAAATTGTGGTGTATCACTCAAAATTGAGCGTCCTAAGTTGCTCAAGCATGAACAGTTTTTCCGAAGAAACAGGCGACCATTTGCTTCGAAGTGCTTCTTCCCCGCGTTGGATTTGGCTCGTCTTCGAAGACCCACACGGTCGATTACTGTTTTGTTTCGGAATCATACGCATAGAACCATGATTCGTCACCTGTGACGATCTTATAAACGTCTTTTGAAGCATCACGATCGTATTTTTTCAAAATTTCTTTGCACCAATCGACACGAGCCTTTTTTTTGAGCGATTGTCAAATTGTGCTGTATCCAACGAGAACAAACCTTTTTTACGGCCAGGCGTTCATACAATATCGAATGTTGCTGGTGGAAGATATGTCCAAGGATGTTCTATCTCACTGTATGTCACATGCATTATCAGTTCACGCACGGCATCAATGTTCTCTGGCACAACGGCCGTTTTTGGGCGACCTTCGTCTTTGAGCGAGCGTCGGCCACGATTGAATTCATTAAAACAGTTTTCACAGTGCTATAGGATGGTGCCTTATCGCCATACAAAGATTTAAGCTCATCGATGCACTCTTGTTGTGATAATCCATGTCGAGAGTTGTGAAAAATGATCGCACAAAAATGTTCACGAGTAAATTCCATTTTTTTTGCCATAGTGATTTTTCAAGTCACTGTAAACAACACAAATGATGGTCGTACGTCAAAACGTTCTGAGTACGTTTATGCTAAAAAAATGTCAAACTTTCCAATGGAAATGTCAGATGGAGCCAGGCTGGTAGTGGGGTAGTTTTATTTAAAAATAGTATCCAAACAGATAAGTTTGACATTGATACTAGAGGGTTACTAATAATAGTGAAGTTTTCAAGTAAAGAGCATATTAGAATTCGTGTCCATATTAAAGTCCTAGAAATCTTAGGTCTGGGTTTTAAAAGTACTCAAATCCTAAAAATAAGTACAAGGTGAGGCAATAGTAATCACCCTACTGGAAAACGCTATTACTTCTGTAAATGGCGCAAAATGTTAATTTGTTTTACGTGAAAAGCAAAATAATCGTTTCTGGGGCACTTAAAATCCGTGTATCACCCACGTAGAGCCTTTACACCCGCTCAAAGTTACTGCGTGGTGTGCTGTTTACGCTGGAGAAGTCATGGGGCCAAACGACGACTGTTGACGGCGCGTGCTACAAGGCCATGATTACCGAATTTTTTCTTCCAACAATAAGCGGGAAGGACCTTTGTGTGGATGATATTTTTGTAAACATGGACCAATAAGCTAAATTGTAGTTGGGAATGGTTATTGTTCACTCACAACACGTTATACGATATTTGGTCAAAGTCGAATGTAAGTTGTAGCTTCTAGAGCAACAGGGCCTTAAAATGGGGAGGACAATTTTTGTGTGGAGGATATTCTAAACCTTGGAATATGGATATAGTTTCGCCATAATTAATTATTGGTCGCTTACAACGAACCATTCAGAAATTGAACATGATCGGGTTTAATTTGTGGCTTTCAGAGTTCGTCGTAAATTTCGAAGACGATCTAGCTGTGTTTATCTGTCTTATGAAGTTACTTTCAGTCCAAAACGAAAAGAGCTAGAGTCATCTAGCGTACCAGATATATGTCATTTAGTAGTATTTCATTTGATTTTGAAAGTGGACTAAATTATGCTAAAGAAGAAAAAGTCCCCCTCTTAAGGATAGAAAAAAATGTGGGAAACTGCACCTACAACTGAATTCAGTGACGTTACGTGACAACTTTTGAAGATATGCAACTATTTCGTCTTATTGTTTTTTACTGCCAAGCAAATTTCTTTTATATTTTATAACTAAAACTTTTTTTAAATTCGAATTTTCCACAACTGGCAAAGCACGACAAAGAATTAATACAAACAAGTGATAGTTCAAAGACGTAACATTAAATGAAAATACTCTGTTTGTTAATCAATCATTGTTTTTCTTACTGATATTTTATTTTAGTTATTAAATGTTTTTATATATTTTCCGTTGAAAGAAAGATGAAACAGAAAGTGAACAAAAACACAGTAAGTTTTATCATCGTAACAACAAAATAAGGCTGCTGAAGCACATATGAGACTAAAATGTATTTTTGTTTTATTTTATTTTTCGTTCACAGTTAACCTTTCTCTTGAAATAACCATATGCACTAATTGCTCTGATACGTTTATATGGGCATTTCGTGGTCACTCACACCACTTTCGGAAGCAAAATGAAATTTTAAATGTTAAATTAATCAAACACAATTACATTTTTTAAAGTTCAGCACTAATAATTTTGTAGTATTTTGAGAGTACTATCAATGGTGAAAAAGTTGAGAGCCTCCGGTTTTTATCTGTTGAAATAATAGCCACGAAAGAGCGGTCCCTCACGCGACTTCAAACAGACGTAGCTTTATAAGTAAACATCATTGCTAATAATCGGCAAACTCTGCGAATTGTGTGAAAATTTTGAACTTTGAATATTTTTGACATAAATAGGAAATATCAAGCTTTATTATTAGACTTATGATTTTTCAAAATTTGGCCTGTCCTGGATTCTTCTGGGTCACTCACGCGACATTTTTTCCACTGCAGTTTTGTATTCAGTTATACTTATATGTGACGCGCAAAATAGAAAGGAACCTAAGGGTAAAAACCAGTTTTGTTCAGGAGAGCCATTTTAAAGATTTAAATACGTGTATCTTTGGTGTACCATCACTTTCATAAAACGCGCATATCTCTGGGAGGGAACACTTTTGGGGCATGGGATCGGTCTCATTCGATGCTCAGATGTTGTCCACATCAAAAAAAAAGTGAAAATTTATTTTTTCTTACCCTGTGCGCTGTCACATATATACAATTATACTCATTACATTAGTATTTAAGCTAAGAAGATTTTTTTTCGCCTTTCTTCATTTTTTGGCAGCGCCCTTTGTGCCTTCTTTATGGCCTTTCCAAGAGATTGCTTGCTCAAATACATATCACTTTTCTTGTTCTCCACTTGCCAATTAGCCTGAATCATTTTTACTCTCGATTTATCATACGTATTCTCTGTTTCTTTTTAACTTGCTATCGACTTCTATTGGATTCTCCCTCAATTTTATTCTGCACTTTCGGGATATTTCTCTTTGTTTTGCTCTATAATCCATCAGTTTTTGTGGGTTATTTTTTATTTTGCCCTTGTACCGCATTTGCTTTTGATTTTTCTATTACTATTTTGCTGGTCCATCTTAATTTGAATTAAAATAACTAACAATAACTAAGCAAAAAAAATTTTTTTTAGAAGGGATCGCACTTACGGTCACTCACACGCCAAACTTTCGCAGTGAATAAAAAATAAATTATATAAAAAAAATGTTATTTAATTTTATTTTACCAATTGTTGAACCATTCTCACGTAAAATACAAATTTGCGTCCACTCTTATCAATAAAAGCAACAGTTGTGACATCTTATGCTGCTTTTTTAGATGAAGAGAAGCTCTACGGTAAGAGAACTCTAAATGTAGTAAATATTTTAACGAAATATAAAACGTACCCAGTGCAAGATACATACAAACTCAATATAAACTTTTATTCACTAACCCAAAGATATACAATTTTAATACTTCTATATAATATTTAAACGGCAAGATCTTCGGTACTTTTTTGGGACACTTGGTTAACTTTTTCGCGGAAACTCCCATATGTTTTTGTTTCAAAATTACATATTGTATGATTTTTGGACAAAACGCCCGAGCTTTTTAATATTTGTTTGTTTCCGTACAGAGATATATGTATCTAAAACTTCTCAGCAAAAATTCCATTTTTATTCTCATTTTATCGATATATTTTTCTTTCAGTGTATCTCAGTGATGTTAAATAGGTATAGTGAAAAACCACTTTCAATTGCTCTTTACTATTGAAAACGCATTCACTTTCGATTCAGACCATCTTGCTATGGTGTTTGGCAATCAAAAAATCCAGCTCAATAAATTAAAAGCTCTTGTTAATTTCGGTAGGGCACAATTAATTGATTGTACAGTGTGGCCCAAATAAGACTGAAGGGTACACCAAAATGGTTGCGAAGAAGTTCCATTGTGGCTCTTGCTGTATGTGCAGTGGCTCCATCTTGCTGGAACCATATGTTAGGATTATTCTCCACTTGCGGACGAAAGTAATTGAATTCATAGTCCTGTACATAGCCACTCTTATGGTTTCTGGTTGACCCTCCTTATTTTCAAAAAAAATATTGACCGATAACTTTATCAACCATAACACCGCACCAAACAGTGCATATGGAGGGGTGTAATTGACACTGATGTAATAACCTAGGATTCTGACATTGATCCCTGTTCCTCACAACAGGAGACTAAGTTCCTATTAACGTTGTAACTGGGTGCTGTTCCGGCATTAAAATGATGACGATAATTTCGTTGAGGTAAAATATTTGCCAGAAGAATAAAAAAATTCAACAATTGTACATCATATGTAGATATCATATATCTCCATAAACAACTATATAACCTGCAAATGAGATAAAAATTATATATAAATTAAAAAAAGTTATAGTATTTTTAACCCTTTATTCTATTTGAACACCCTGTACATATTAACCCAAACAATTTTCAAAATATATTTCGATGGATTTCACTAAATGAATTACTGCTTTTTTTGAGAATAATATTGTTCTAAGAATTTAATACAAATGAACTACGAAAATATCCATCTTATTCATAGATATAAATTATTTTGATTTTCATAAATAAGTTACACAATTTACTGAAAAATCACCTCAAGCTTTTGACATTTCCTTTCGGTTGTACAATTTCCATTCATGGCATTCGATGAATGAATCAAAGCACGGAATTGATAAGATTTCATTTAAAAGCAGACAAGTGATTTCATGTGATAAATATCTGTAGCCTCAACGACAATCCATCATAATTATGCCTAGTACTATATTGAGAAACATCAACATAGTTCCAAAATGCATTTAATCAAGGCACACTTTCTAAAATTAAAATGCTGTCCCCAAAGACGAAAACACAACGAAACTGGCAGTTCGTCTTCAAGCATCAGATTTTTTGTAAGGGGGATTGTGCCGCCTATACGGTTTACGTTAAACGAGATGAACACAATCAATTTGTTAAGATTTAAACTATGGCCGGGGTTACCTTATTTAAATATTCTAGATCTTTTGAAGAATGAAGATGGACTTCCACTGTTGCCGCCTCCGTTACGCTGCACCGAGCAGTGCAGGCGGCACTGCCGTGGAGTGTAACTTAAATAAAACAAATTGTTTTTTAAATGAATTGGAAACTCTACAACAACACGGCACGCACTTTGTCTTTTCCATATACCGTACATTTCGACATATGCATGTGCCTCCTCTGTGTGACCATTTAGAGCGAAATGTGTAAAAAACCCGAAACTTTCATTTTCTCTCACTGAAATACGGGAGGGGGAACGGACCATGTAAATGATACGAAACATAGAAGAAAAAAACATTTGAAAATGAGAAATGATGTACCCGCAATACGCAACCTACATTTTTATTCCTAAAACAATATCACAGTTTTTATATTTTTGTGGAAAAATGTCCATTCGGTTGTAGGTTGCTTATGCCGACTATATTCAATTGTGATAAATGATTGGATGTGTTAGAAACGTACTCAACTGTCAAACCAAAGTAATTTGACAGCATAACCGTACAACTATACTTTCATTCCAAGACAATAGCCGTGTTCCTTTGAGGTAACTAGCTATAGCCTATAGCTAATGTGCATTAGCAGACTTAATGCAAATAAACTCGTGCTTTATTTCCTATCACACTGATTTACCTGTGGCGTAAAGGCACAAAATTAAACGGAATTTATACTGCATTTTGGTATTTTAGTGTGGCAACACTGTCAAAATCGATCACAAACAACCGCTGTAGTCACAATCGAATGCTATAAAAGCAGCTGTTGTCAAACTGCTTAAGGTTGGCATTGCATGCACAATTTTACATTGTGCGTCTATTTCATCGAAAGTAATTTAAGCTTTCTTTCAAATATATTGTGATTTTTCGCCAACATCATAGTAGCTAATTTTTTTATACATTTTATATCGATGTATATGGCAAACAAATAATTGACATGCAGTTGTTTACAATCAAACTTCCGTTTTCTAAATTCATTTACCTAAATCCATTTTTAATGCAAATTAACTCTGTCGTCTGTATAGGCTTTAAGCCATCTAGTTAGATTGCAGTATGGTAATCTGGCAACATTACACAAAATTTTACGGAATATTGCTACTAAATTGTAAGTAATATGACAATTAAACAGCAAGAGGTTTCATCGCCGAGTTCGTCAAAAGCAGACAATAAAAAATCTATAAATTGTAATAATATAGTCAATGCAATACAATAAATCTCTTAATAGCTTTACTTTTGCTTTGGAAAATCTGCAAAATTTCTTTCAGTTTGAGTTGATTTATACTTTCACTTATCCCATATTGTGCAGATGTACCCAATACCAATTCGTCGATGAGACCTCTTCATGTTTGATTATTTTTTAGTATACCAACTAAAAGCATATGATTTTATAAATCAGGGTGCGCCATCATTAATGTTGTGTAGGATAAATGTGTGGTAGCTCTAACTCGTTTCTTTAGCAAATTGGGACCAACTTTCTTACTATGCAGGCTACTTCCATATAAATTCCAGTTTAGCAGCCTGAAAAGAACACATCTAATGTCATTATCAAATGGACGTAAGTACATGTGCATTGGTCACCATTGTGGGTTACGAAAATAAATCACTTGTAAATTTATTTCGAACATATTTTAAACACGGATCAGTTGCATTTTAAAATGTCTAAAGACACCTAAGAACGGGAATAGGAATGCATTCATGGTCATGTACGATACACAGTGGGTAAGGGAGTTCTTCAAAACACTATGGATATTAAATGAGCAGTTGATACAATTTTCTTTCTACAGATTCTTAATCAATTTCCTGCATCAGTGATTAAAAGTGATCGTACTAGTTCTTCACCGAAAGGGATGATCTATGCTGACAAATCATAGCGCACTTTTTCAGCTAAAAGGTATTAACTCAACATTTCCAGCCTTTCATGTTTTTAAGGCAATTTTTGTTCATTGTTTGCTTAACTCTTTCATCAGAGAAAAAGTCATGTTTGAGAGTACTACAACTGTCTTAGCAAATAAGAGATTGCCAATACTGATTATTTAGAATTTCTGAATTAATACTCTTTTGTAGACCTAATGCGATTTGATATTTTTTAAACAAGTAATTATTATTTTGAAATATTTAGACTTGTAGCTTCGTAGATATTTTCTTATATTTAGAGCGACCTCTGCACGATAAGAGTTTTTGCTTACTGACCGGTATCTATTAATATGAGCTCCGAACGTCTACGGCATTTTATAACGAGTCTTTTTAAATCATAGAAATTATTCGAAAGTCGTTGGCATTTACGAGGTCGAAAGCGAATGGCTAAACTAAGTGAGTTTTTTTATGCTTAAACTTTTTTTTTGTAAAGGTCATTTTGACAGAGTTCGGTTTTACTTTCAACCATTGCAGCAAGGCTTTCTGAAGAGGGTTGTCACGGACCCGAAATCATGATAAAAGTAGTGTGCAGCCACGAAAATCAATGTCACTTTGCCATTTTGTTAAAAACTTGTCTTCTATTTAAATATAGAAGCAAGAGGTCTTGAGCCGGTTTAATCCCTGTTCACCTTGTGTCAACAATTTTTGTTATATGCCAAAATTGCCAAGTAAATCAAATTTATCCTTAAGGGATAAACAAGTTTATTTATTAATTTAAAAATATATAACATTCTTCGGCGGAAACTAAAAGAATAATCTCTAAGCCATGAACCAATTAATCTACAAAACCAGTTTCGTGCCTATAGTTTAAGAATGGTGTGAACAGGTTACTGATTGATCCTCTTTGTGACCTTAATCGCTTGAAATCTTTAATGTCACCTCTGGGGGGTTATTACTGGGTAGAATGTCTGGCGTGATAGGCAGACATCCAAGCTTTACTAAGGGTCTAAATCGAAGAATATAGAAGATGCTGAACCGAGACGGAGGAGGCAATTTCAATTTCTCTTTTATAAATTTGTCGAAACTTACTACTTTTCAGATATTCATAGATTACAAATGATTGATCTGAAGAGCTTTTAATGCATTGCACAAATAAGGTTGATAGATTCTTTTTGGCAGAAGGTTTATATTTGTAGTTAACATACCAAATGCATATCTTACCGATATTCTGAGAACAAAAATCAATGATCTCATGAGATTCCTTGCACGGAACAAATTACTTTGACAGCAACTTACATAAGATCTTATATTTGTATCCAAATAGCCTGGACTACTACGATGTGGGAAACTTGTACCACGACTTCTAATATCAATAACAAGTCATTTATGTATTGAATCAACTGAGAAGATATAACTTTTTTTTTTAAATAAATTTGGTCAAAGAGTTTGTCTTTGTAATATAAATATTTCTTTTTTTTGTGCTGATAAAGATGCACTCGATGTCGGGCGCCAGTTTCGGAATCTGTTCTACTTATAAAAAATAATATTGAGTGACTTTCCATATGACTAATGTTCGACGCTTACACATATTTAGCTAAAACATTAGCTAATACTAAATATTCTCCGCGCCCACTGTTCTTATCAATTGTTATGCAAATGACGGTTTACCAAAACTCTTGGTTAAATACGTAAAATCCCCCCTGTCAAACAATAATTCAAATTGAACGGGCGGTCACCTAATTCTTTTCATTGTTAACAGTGCAAGCCATTCCCCACCCCTAGGACTGTTAATTGTTTAACAAAGTTTTATTTGTTCTATGCGATATGGAACCCGAACTTCATACTAATTTTTTAAATACATTTTTCTAGAAGCACACACAAAAGAAAATCGTGGCTCATAAGACATCTTAATTTTTGGTAATGTGAAGTAGGTGTAGGAGTTGGAGGTGTTACGTCTTGTGTAAGCTTTCAACACCTGTCCAATCGATTAGCTACAAACAAAAAATACAAGATTATTTATTTTGTTCACCTTTGATTCACGTTCCAACGAACATGATCACAATGGCGGTGATGAGACGCATAATTTCTCACTAAATAAACTTCATACCGGGAATTATGTTGGGTTTTTATACAAAAAAAAAAAAAAAAACGTTGGATGCAGCGTCATGTACCCGGTCATGTCGTACCTACAGACAGGTATGCAACATATGATTCTACTTCACATTTAGCAGCATTGAGCATCGGCCGGCCGACCGGCATAAATGACTGACTACACCTTTGAAGATTTATGATGATTATTTTGTGTGGTGCGCTTCGCAGTGGATGCAATATTCTGGATGGCGAGTGTGCCTGCCAGCCTGTATGCAAGCGATAGCGTAGGTGCAGTGGGTGTCTTTGCTGTTGGGTTAATGCATCCATCCAACTTATTTTCCATCTGTTAGAATATTTCGTTGGAAATCAACCCAGATCTTTTCGAACGGGAATTTTTTTTTGTCTCCGCGTGTTGATTCTATTCGTTTTATGGCATGCCGTTGTCTGTATATGCGAGAAAAGATTACAGCGAATCTGTTGTGGTGTCGTTTTATTTCTGGAACTTTAATTCAATTTGGATTTTGTGTAGATATGAGGGAAAACTATTTCATCACTGTTTTTTTTTTGCTGGGCTTGGTTGTAGATGACACAAGATGAATAAACATTAAATTAATTTATTAAACATTAGGTAATTATTTGCTTAAGTATTGCCCTTTAAATGTTAGTGGGATAGTGGAATTACTTTGGATGGGCGGGCGCTTTTTGTAGGATGCCGAAAACGAGAATAATTTCCACGATTTTAAATTTCCACGGTTTTAAAAAAATAAAAATAATTTCAGATAAAATCAGCTAAGATTCAGGGCAAATAACATACGGAGAATGTTAAGCGCTTTGCAATTATTTTCTTTAACTTTCTAGCGTTCTTGTGATTGTGTACAAAAAAAAAGTGGAAAATGAACTACTAATATTTGTGCGTTACTGAAGTGTGTTTTTCTACATTTTTGCAAAGAAGGAGCAAAATTTATGTCTTTGGTTTACGCCAGTCTTATTAGTTTTTTTTTAGAAATAAGCTAAACTTGAAGTTACACAAATTTGATAAAATGTGCGAATGCCTTCGAAAACTGTATAGTCAATCATCTCAAAATTCTTAAAATACGAGAAAACTTGAGTGATGTTACTACTCCAATTGTAAACACTTTAGAACCATTAAAAATCCATTATTACGAAACTTGTTTATAATAAAGCAATGTACACGACGCTTAATGTGAATGGACCCACTGGCCATATAACTTGAAATTGTCACTTAGCAAAGATACAGGGTCCATCATTTACAGTGTAACAGACAGGGACACTTTATGTACCGTTCAGGCAGGAGCGACACGACAGAACGCCATCGTTGCGACAGAAGCGACTTTCACGCGGCAGTCGCTAGGAAAAACGATTAATTGTAGAAGACAGGCAATGTGACCATTTGCTTCGAAGTGCTTCTTCCACGAACAACTTCGTCTTCGAAGACCCACACGGTCGGTTGCTGTTTTGTTTCGGGCTCATACGCATATATCCATGATTCGTCACCTGTGACGGTCTTAGAAACGTCTTTTGAAGCACCGCGATTGTATTTTTTCAAAATTTGTTTGCACCAATCGACGCGAGCCTTTTTTTGAGTGATTGTCAAATTGTGAGGGATCCAACGAGAACAAACCATTTTTACGGCCAGGAGTAGTTCATGCAATATCGAATGTATGCTGGTGGGAGAAATGCCGAAGGATGTCTTTATTTCACGGTATGTCACATGACAGTCTTGCATTATCAGTTTACGCACGGCATGAATGTTCTCTGGCACAACGGCCGTTTTTGGACGACCTTTGTCTTTCAGCGAGCGTCGGCCACGATTAATTCATTAAATTAGTTTTTCACTGTGCTATAGGATGGTCCTTCATCGCCATACATAGATTTAAGTTCATCGAAGCACTCTTGTCGTGATAATCCATGTCGAAATGTGCAAAATGATCGCAGGAAAATGTTCACGAGTAAATTCCATTTTGTTGCCGAATTGATTTTTTGCAAGTCACTGTAAACAACACAAAAGATGGTAGTCCGTCAAAACGTTCTGAGTACGCTTATGCTAAAAAATGTCAAACTTTCCATTGGAAATGTCAGATGGCGCCAGGCAACACTTAGTGTTGCCTAGGCCAGAAATATGTGGCAAACCTCGTAATTCAATCGAAAATCAAAATAGTAGTCGAATTTTACCACCGATTAATCGATTAAGGAATCAGGGTAGTCTTCGCTTACACAAGACCATGTGGGACAGCACCGCTTGCTATGAAACTCTGTATGTATCTCGTTAATGAACTATTGAGCGATAATTTTTTGTGTTTTAGTTCTGCCAAATAATTTGTTTTTGTATATTTTTGTATAATAGTCTTTTCAGACTGTCGAAAGTATTAGATATCGTGCTCGTTTTCCCTTTCTAAAAAAATTAGAGCTGTCAACCACTACCAGTTTTCGTCAGTCTGAATGGGCCCTAAGACATAACCAACAGTCTTGATGTCCGAATCCGGGGCCCATACTCCGGACACACACTTTCGACGCAACTTCGGTATTTTTAGTATCTGAGACATTAAACACAACAAAGCAAGCGACAAAGTCTATCGACTTTTCAGAGCGCCAAAACTTAAAGTCGTTTCCTCTTCGTAGAAAAAGCAATAGAGTTTGTCAGATTTTTATTGGAAAACTTCAAGTTTTTTTAGTCTGAACTAAGACTCTAAGTCATGTTTGTCCAAATGAGAAAATCTTTTAGTTTTTTAGTTCGTTTTTATATAGGGAAAAGAACCACAAATGCTACCAGTTTTCTCAGTCTATTTCTTAGATGGGTAAACTCACTGAGTCTCTAGTGTTTTTTATTGTGTTTAATCGCCAACAGTTGAATGCTGAACCCTGTAGTATATCGCACAAAGCCAGTCTGGTTTCCACTTTTCTGTTCAAATTCCATGCGCTTTTGAGATGTAAGTTTACATGCATTCGTCAACACTCAAAAAGCGTAATCAATGTAATTACATATTCAACACGTTTTTCAATTTACAACTTTTTGTTTTTGGTCAGTTTTCCACTCATAATTGCCTGAATGAAAAAGCTTTTAGCAGGTTTATCTACAGGAAATTACTAACATACACACCAATCACAACCAGTCAACTGAATACAAAAACTCCATTAAAAATCAAATTTCGGACTGAATTACTACAAATAAATTGAGTATTTGTTTATGGTACAAGAAAGAAAAATAAACGACAAAATAGCGCAAGTACTTTTAAATCAAACAAAAGTGAAAAAATATTCAAAATGCCAAATTCCCATGCACCCACTTAAAACTTAGCCTAAGTTTTAATTATTTTATATGGAAAGTAAAGCTGGCTCTACGGTAATATTGACCGTATTCTCGTACACCGCTTCAGAAAGACCCTGCCGAAAACAAATCGTTTTTCAGCCCATAGGTGGTGTTGGCATCTCGCCTTTGTTTTTACATTATGATGAAAACTGATTTAAAATATCTTATTTTTCTATCTCTGAAGAGGCTATAATAAAATCCATAAATTTTCTTCGTACTATTGTTATTTTAATGAAAGTGTTAAAAATCATGAAACTTATATCAAGCTCAGGTGTGAAAATCACAGGTGTGATTCACCTTAAGTGGATTTTGATTCTTATGACGGAAAAGCTCTTATAGTTGATTTTATTTTTTACCTTTTCACATCATAAATTTTTGTACATGCCACATTTAACAGTGTGAAGAATAAATTCGAAATGAGTTTGTCCGGTGTTACAGTATAGCTTTATAGATATGAAATTTTTAGGAAATTAACACAATCACTTCGACTAGTTAAACCCTCGATCATAGAATAAAGTGTGTGTTTAATTTTTCAATTTGTTTGCACCGCCTTGAAGTATTGATCGGTGACCCTACAGAGTACATATATTCTTGATAAAATTCGTAGACGATCTAGCATATTCGACCATGTCAGTCCGTCCATTGTTTTTTTATATGTCCATCCGTCTTTTCTTATGTTTCCCGACAGCGGAAAAACGAAATTAGCTAGGACTGGAATGGTTAACGAAATTTTCAAAGAATGTACCCTTTCTCAGCATGTCTGCAGTAGGTTCCAACTTATCCAGTGGATAGTTTTGAACCTATGAACATTAGTAGTCCAAAAACGGCACCTTTAGCCTTTATAAAAATTGGTGATATAGTGACTCAAAGATCATCAAATTTCGTCGTTATTGAAAATATAAAAGTAATTTCAAAATCTGACTAGAGCACTTATATTCAAAACAACAGACCAATTTGTAAATATGCTCTCATGGGAACTTAAATTGAAGCAATTATTTTAACGAATCCAAAAATTGATTTATTTCTAAGATTAAATTGAACCATTGATCCCGGAATATAAGACGTTTTAAATAAAACCTGCAGCCGAAAGTTATCATGGGAATGGAAGTTATACCACGAATTCAACTATGGGTTTGTTTAAAAAATTTTGCAGAGATTTAAACACGATTACAATTATTTGTTATTTCTCGAATTTCAATTAACCCATTCCTAATGGGTATTTAAATTCCCAAGAAAGTGTTGATACATAACTAATTTTAGCGTGGGCCAGGTGAGCGATATTGATTGAAAGATTGGGCTTAATTAATTTTATTTCTTTCAACTTCTTTGGTCTTTTGGACATAATTTTCCCAATTTCGTACGTGCCGATTTATGGGCAGGCAGTAACGGGTTAAGTATCAATGGTTAAGGGTTTTAAACAATCACCGAGATAACACTATTTTCATTTGCTTTCTATGTTCAGACTTTCCGAAACCCTTCGTCACTAACAATTTTCCAACTTCTTGTAAGTCGACGCTTTAACCTAGTTTGATTTCTAAACCTTCCGCCGGTTGTTAAGGGCCTTTCAAAATGACGAATCTAGTAACTTTCGTGTTCGTTTTCTCCACATTAAAAAATAGTGTTCTCAACTTTTTGTCAAATTTGTATTAGAAAACTAAAAGATTTCGTCAGTCTGAACTGGCCCTTATTATAACTGTCATTATCAAGAGCTTTTGGGAGAATCCACGCCACGCCAATTACGTTAACTTTGTCATTGTACGCAAAGACGATAAATTGTACAAGATAAGCGGTATGCTTCTTCTTTTCAATGATATAATACTGCATTTTCATTAGGCCATTTATTCTCGTTTTCGCTCGAAACTTTTCAAAACGTCTCAACCAATTTTCACACAATTTGTGGTCGTTTTCATTCTCGTTTTGCTTTTCGTTTGACAGTTCATTATTATTTATAAACAAAGAACAACGTGGTGACTATTAAAATACTGAAATATATATTTTTCTTAAACAAATGGATAAATTGAATTAAGTTTTTATTCTTTTAGCATGCTCATTTTTACTTTTACTTCATAAAATATCTATTTCACCAAATATGTTTGACGATTGATTAAAAATGTCTGCCTTGAGATGACAAATCGTTTGATCACAATCACAAGAACTCAAAAAAGGCAAATTAAAACGCAAAAACTCAGAAAATACTTAATTAGGACGCTTTAAATAGAAAAAAACAACTCCCAGAATGATTGTTGTGTTCCTCAATTTCTCATAAAATCTCATTTCGTCGATCTTGTAACGGGTGATCAATAAAGGAATCAATAAAGGTATTTTTTCAAAATAAAAAATCAAATAAAATGTGGAATATTTGTGGTTCTTTTGATAGGACATTTTATGCCATTTATTTTTTGAATATAATTTCCTTTAAAAGTTGTCCGCAACTACGGTTAATGGTGTCCATTCTGGAGGTCCAATTTTGGATGACTTGTTCGAGCATTTCGACCGGTATGGCTTTAATGAATGACAAGCGTAATGTTGGCTTCCAAAAACTGAATCGTAGCTGGTTTGTCAGCATAGAATTCGGACTTTACGTAACCCCAAAGAAAAATGTCTAAAGGTGTGATATCACTCGATCTAGGCGGCCAACTTACCGGTCCAAAACGTGATATTAGCTGCTTTTCGAAATGACCTCTCAATAGATCCATTGTTTGAAGAGCTGTATGGCAAGTGGCACCGTCCTGTTGAAACCAAGTGTCGTCAAGTTTACGGGCTTCAATTTCAGAAAGCAAAAAGTCCGATATCAATGCGCGACAACGAGCTCCATTCACGGTTACGTTCCGACCATCATCATTTTTGAAAAAATATGGACCGATTATTCCACCGCACCAAACCGCCTGGGTATAATGGCACCTCTTGAACCTCTTATAGTTGCTTTTCCGCCAAAATGCGGCAATTGTGTTTATTGACGTTGTCGTTGAGCCAGAAATGTGCCTCATCACTGAACAAAATTGTGGTCGAAAACAGTTTCTCACCGAATGCTCATTTCCATTATAGAGTTGCACAATTTTGAGACGTTGTTTCGGTGTAAGTCTTTCCATGATGAAATGGCAAACAATTCTCAAAAGAAAATTGAAGACAACTCACGCGAAATCTGTGAAAAAGGCTATTGAAAAAAATAACTCAAGATGGATCACCCCTTACAATCTTTCGTATTTATTTCAAATTATTGACTTACGCTTGCTGTTAAGTTTAACATTTTCACTCTGGGGTAAATTGCTGTTTGATTTATAAAATTGTATATCTTTCCGTTGCAATATATTACGTATTCCCCATACTGCCGGTTTCCTTGAACTTTACCGGCGGTATTGGTTCTATTAATCGAAGCCAAGAACTTTTAACCTTCAAATAGGGAGAACAATAACCTCAACTTAAACAAGTTTATTTATATAATATAAAATTTTCAGGAAAATTTCTTAATGTAATGTACATTTTGTGTTAAAAGAAAATTGACTCGACACGAAAGTCACTCAATCCCTATTTAGTTGGTAAGGGTCATAAGCAGTTGACGTCACTGGAAAATATCATCAGAGTAACTCCCAGAGACAAATGCTCAACAAATTGTTAGGCAAATAAAAACAAATCAATAACACGCATATGCATGTACATGTCAAAGGTCATAATTTTCACACCTTTGGAATAATAGAATTTCACAAGAACTCCGATGGCTGGCGGCGGGCAGATTGTCAAGTTCACTTATAGTCCTCATACACATTTATGAAATGTTTGTTATGCTAGCTTAGATTTTAAACAAATATTGAAATAAAACACATTTCTTTTTAATTTTATTTGCCCTTTACGGAGAGGGCTACGAGTGCCTGCAATATTGTACCGCACACAAGCGAGTACTATTCGTTTACCATTAAACGCCCTTTACTGTTTGTTGTTTGTCTGTTGTTATATGTATGGACAGACGGACGGACGGCGGGCGCTATATTACAAAATTGTACAAACAAAGAAAAAAAAAAAACACGGATACTTCAAAAATACTCGTCACATGTACTCCGATACTACTCATTCATCATTATCGCACGTCATCAATGAATGGAGAAATGTCGGCATGGTTTTTATAACTTGGCGCATACTTGTAAAATCTGAAGTGAAAGAAATAAAAGTGAACAGGCGAGCGAGTGAATAAAAACAAATAAATATTATCTTAGGTCGTCGTCATCGCATTGTTGCGGAAGAAACATAATCCCTCTCGAGAAGGTGTCAGATGGGAATCTCTGACAACGCCGCCTTAATCTTAGCGAAATATGCTGATGTGTACCTTTCGTGGTGGGCTGCAGAATATTCGTTTATGAATATAAGATGAAAATAATATAATTGACTAATTTTTATGAGTGTAACGGCAACATCATGAATGAGTAAACACACAAGGATGATAGAGTACCATGTTTTCGAGTGTATTCTGTTATCGCAATGTGCGCAGCTACGTAGTGTGTCCATACATCTGTGTGTATGTATGCCTTCATGCCGACACTCCAATGACTGTAGTTGAAGGCGTTGGTACGAAGGGCGCCGTGGCTTAGTTGGTTAAAGCGCCTGTCTAGTAAACAGGAGATCGTGAGTTCGAATCTCGCCGGGGCCTTTGTCTGAATTAACTGATCACTTATCTTTTTTCACGGCGGTAATTTTTTTTTAACTTATACGAGGGCTGCTATATATATTTCTGGCCTCATAATGAAAATGCGAATATTTATCACCAAAAATGGTTTTATTGTTTTTCAAAGTATTCTCCAGCATGATTTATAAGTATATACTTTTGCATGCGCTCATAACCTATAATCGAAGCACTTTTCCATTCCGATTGAGATACCTCCAAAACATGATTTTTGGAGGTATCTCAATCGGCATCTTCTGGCGACGAAAATCATTGACCACGCATTTTTTTCCTGATGTGCGGGAGTAAAAAGAAGTCATTGGGTGCCAAGTCAGGGCTGTACGCCGGATGACCCATCAATTCGTCAAAAAAGCGCTGGTTTGTGTCGATGTGTGAGAGCTCGCATTGTCATGGTGCACAATGATTCGTCTTTTCTTGTTCGTTTTTCGAATTTCTCCGAAGAATTTAGGCAAACACATTGTGGTGAACCACTCAGAATTGACCTCCTACGTTGCTCAAGCGGAACAGTCGCCACATGACAAGTTTTGTCAAAGAAACAGGCGACCATTTGCTTCGAAGTGCTTCTTCCACGAACAACTTTCGTTGGATTTGGCTCGTCTTCGAAGACCCACACGGTCGATTGCTGTTTTGTTTCGGGCTCATACGCATATATCCATGATTCGTCACCTGTGACGGTCTTAGAAACGTCTTTTGAAGCTTCGCGATCGTATTTTTTCAAACTTTCTTTGCACCAATCCACACGAGACTTTTTTTGAGCGATTGTCAAATTGTGCGGGATCCAACGAGAACAAACCTTTTTTACGGCCAGGTATTCATGCAATATCGAATGTATGCTGGTGGAAGACGTGCTTAAGGATGACTCTATCTCACGGTATATCACATGACGATCTTGCATTATCAGTTCACGCACAGCATCAATGTTCTGGCACAACAGCCGTTTTTGGACGACCTTCATCTTTGAGCGAGCGTCGGCCACGATTGAATTCATTTAACCAGTTTTTTACAGTGCTATAGGATGGTGCTTCATCGCCATACAAAGATTTAAGTTCATCTCTTATCGTGGTAATCCACGTCGAAAGTTGTGAAATTGATCGCACGAAAATGTTCAAGAGTTTATTCCACTATTTGCCAAATTGATTTTTTCAAGTTACTGTAAACAACACAAATGATGGTCGATGTGGGCAAGATAGCCCACAGATTTAATAAGGATGCAATGCGCGGAAAACTTCTGGAGATTTTTTAATTCTTTTCGATGGAAACTTTGAAGAGTTAAAAATTTGTCGCTGTTAGTGCGAAAAATTTATTGGAGAATATATGAAAACAATTAAAAGTCTTTACTGTATTCAAATATCTTTAAGTATCGTTGTCATCAGTAATTCACACATTCCCAACTTCCCAAAAAAAGTAAGATGCATTTTCACAATGAAACTGATACGTGACACTGATCGCATATTTAATAACGATTGATATTGATTGATAAAATAAAATGAAAAAACAATATTCAATCTGTCGGAGTCTCTATACGTATCGAAGATTGCAACACTAATAACTGACATAAATGGGTCACAATGTCATAAAGAAGAAGGAACCAGAAATGAGCAGATTTTTTTCTGTATCGTTTCTGACTGAATGATGCAGCGTTTTTCTTAATTACGGGTATCTGTGGAAGTGACTGTGACTCTAAATCACACTTTAATACAAATTATGCCATAACACAAAATCGGCTTTAACAAGAACATCTTCATCCTCATCTTCCGCTGCATAATTCGCATCCAGCCAATCGGTCGGCATAACGTGACTTGGAATTGTTCTCGGGTGAGGTGTTAACGTTACCAGACTGTCTTTTAAGGTTAACGTAGTGATTAACATGTTAATTATATTTTGGCTGCACGGTGCGGTCTTTTTGAACTGCCAACACCACACAACAAAGGAAGGCTTATGCAAGCTTTTAAAAGGTGACCTACCTTCATACGCCTCGCCTAAACAAGAGCTGAAGTGGATGGATGCACACCAAAAGAAAGCTTAACAGTGCGCGTAAATATGTTTTCCATTCCAGTCCCTGTTAATAAAATCCAATCATACATATCGCTGAGAGTGTTTGAAAACATGATGTTAACGCTACAGATTACAGACATTTGTTAAGACATGTTTTAAAAGGCGAAAATACATTACATCCACTGTACATAAAGAGATGCACTCACCGAAATAGTCGTCCTGAATTTTGGAAAAGTTCATACATTTTTGGTTTAAAAAAATTAAACAAAACAAAAAGTTTCTAATATTTGGTTTGATCTTACTCAAAATAAGTTCCCACTCAATTCTATAGAACTATTTACATAATTAAAATAATTTGTTGTGGTAAATTTTTAGTCGCTGTCGAAGAAATTTTCTCGTTTAACAAACATTGAAACAATAAAAGTTAAGAAAAATTTACTATATCGATTTGAGAGAACCCCCCCCCCCCAAGCGGGGGGTACTTTTTGGCAGGTTGAGACAAGGAGGCAGGTCATTTCTAATGCTATTTGTTCTTACAGCAGGTATACCGATAAACGATATATTTTTTCAAGTTTTAAAATTACTTAATTTAATTTCAATAAAAATAAGTTCAATATTTTTTTAAATTGTATGTGAATAAAACGCCACCGTCCATGTTTAAGCAACCATTGCTTTGAGTGCAGTCGTGTCGCCTATTGTTTTCTTGTTTTGATATTTGTGTTCAGTTTCTTTATATTTATTAACATCTCTACAGGGTGGACCACCAATTGTGGTACAATAACAAACTCAAATAAATTTTTTAATCAGTGTATTTAATTTCATTGTGTTTTAAGATGATAGAACGTAAATGACTTCCATGCTAAAAATAATTCACTACCTGAAGGGTTGGGCTCGCTTTCATTATTGTTTTTATGGACTGCTTCAATTCAGTCAAATTCCTTTATTTTTGACATAACCCCATAAAAAAGTCGGGCGCAGTCAGTTCCGGTGACCTTGGGTGCCAGCGGAAAGTTGAATTTCTGGATATTAATTTGTTTGGGAATTTGTTTGTAACCGGTCTGGTCATATGTATAATTGTTCCATCTTGCTGGAACCAAATGCTGTTATGTATATTGAAAACGTCTCCGTCGCTTTTCTAGGAAAAACCTTCTTCAGCGTCTTTGAATAACGATCCCCATTGACAGTCACTGTTACAGAGTTTTTTTCAAATAAGTATGGCCCCTCAATGCAGCTTGATAGAACTGCGCACCACACAACAACTTGTTTTGGATGCAGTTCCGTTTTATACAGTATTTGCGGATTACTCGAATATTTACTTCCTATGCCGAATTTTTGCTTGCTAACATAGCCGTTTAGATCAAATTGGGCTTCATCAGACATTAATAAGCAATTTATGAAGCTGTTGTCTGCTTTTGCCATTTCAATAGTTATTTTTTGGTAAAAATCTATTCGAATAGGCAAATCCAGAGGTCTTAACTTGCTTGCTATTTGGACTTTCTAAGGAAACAATGTTAAGTCATCATGAATTATCTGTTGTAATGACCGTCTGTTAAATGCAATTTAAGCCGATATGTTTCGAGTCTAGACGTTTGGATTTACCTGAATTGACGGCGTTACAGCCGCGTTGGTACGGTCTTCGTGCGATGCTTCCAGATTCGACAAACAAGTATGTCAGCTTCGTAATGGTCCATCTACTTTGGGGAGCTCCGCCAAACTACCGCATAAATTCCCTTTGGATGGAATTGCAGGACTGTAGAGCAAAGTTCGGATTCATTTTAATAAATCGTAATCCTCAACTTCTAAACAAAAAAAATGAATAAGGCTATTGCTCACACAAAAAAAGTCACTACGTTTTGTTTTTGTAGCACGATTCGTGAGACACCCAGTATTTTAGTTATATCAAAAAATATTTCAGTTCCAAGCATTGTTAAATTAAAAAATATTTCAGTTCCAGTCATGGTACAATAAACAAGGTATAGTCATTAGCCCAACAACAACAAAAGTAGTTCGCTAGATTGTCAAAGTCACTTGAAAGAAATTGCCAAATTTTTGTGAATGTTTGATGATAAATGTGAATGTTGCATAAAGAATTTTTGTCCTTACAAACTTCAAAAAAAACGCCATTATCAAATTTCAAAATTGACAATTTTAATTACTACGAGAAAAAATTTAAAATCAGCTGTTAGCATAACTCTACCTTCTTTACTCTACCATGGTTCCAGTCATATTCTACTGTCACGAAAAATTGCAACTGATTTGTGTGTAAAGAAATGTTTATCGTTGCGAATATGCCTTGATGTTAAATTTGTCATAATTAGATGTTCAACTTTGGAATAAGCTTAAGAAATCCGCATTTCAGTTCCCTTAATTTAAGCTTATTTGAGCAAAAAACGATGTACGTATGTAGCTGGTACCAAATTCAAACGAAATGATGAATTCTAGGCAAAACTTACAGCTTTTGAGCCTAGAAATGAATGTCCACATTATCGGTTGCTGTTATATTACGGTTCATTTAATTTTTTAAGGTTCCTTTATAGGTTGCAATATTCTCTGTTCTTTTTTAATTAAATTAAGTCCAGTTTCAGGTCCAGGCTCTAATATCAGGAAATATAGCAGTTGTTTTGTAGAAAGTAAAATTATTTTTTATCTCCTCCTGCTTGAGTTTAGATGATGTTGTTTTAGGTGTAGAACTCAATTAGGCTGTCACTTTCTAACACACATTAAGCACATCTGTTTCCTAGATTTTAGCTTATTCTTACTTAATTATGTGTTTATTTCATTTAAAATTATTTATATTTTAAAATACGAATACAACGTATTTAGAATTACGCTAGAATCAAATATTATTCTAATTTTAATGTCATAGAAAATAAAAATAAAGCTTAATAGGGCAAAATGCATGGACGTTTCTGATTTGTCAATATTTTCTTACATAGAGCTAGTTTTAGAGCTCTTTAAGACCATATGAGTTGAAATATTGTCTCTTTGACTTAAATAAAAAAAAACCGAAAGTTCGGAAATTTCCTTCAGTTTTAGGTTAGCTAAACCTTTAGTCTTGTCCCTTAGATTTTGTTGCCAATTTACTTAACAACTGCATTTTCTGCAACGCATCACTTAATTATCTCTGTTTTAGTTCATTTGAACCAATATGAAAGAACGACTCATCTGATCTTAAATTTGAAGATTCCAAAGGACGTTTTAATCCCTGTTCAATGTGATTCCAAAGGACATTTCGTTTTTGTACTTAAAGACTATGTTACTTATAGTTTTCTGATTTCTAAGTTTATTTGAAGTTTTATGTTAAGTTCTTCTCAAGAACTTGTGCGCAGATACATTTCGCTGTACACAAAATAATATAAAGAAAAAAATCTGGTATTAAAAAGGATTGATTTAGGAGTTCAAGAAAAACATGAACTCGATTTTATATATTTTTTTATTGCATTTACTGTATTAAGGCCAAAGTAAACTACTTTTGCCACAATTTAGCCCATGCTGAGTCAAAGAGGACCCACATTTGTAACACTTAACCTAACGATTAGATAATTTTTCGTTTTTCTCTCAGTGTTTGTATGCCAGAGCGTTCCTCTCCAAACCGTCCTATATCACAGAAATTCGCCTAAAATACACGCATGCGCAGAAACAGCCATGTTTTGATAACTGTTAATAATGTCCGACATGATTTTCAAATATTTTTATATTAATTTTTCGTTTCGGTATTGTTTTCGTATGCATTACAACAAACAAACCTGTTTTCGTAAGCCAAGCGGCCATAAACAATTGGCCACCGACGACCGTCAAGAAAAACCAAAGAAAAGAAAATGTAAATTTAAATTGCGAGCAAACATCAGCGGCGGCAGCCACACATGGCAAAACGCACTAAACACCGCAGCAACAAAAAACGAAATTGCAATTCTTAAAACATATGATTTTGGATTTCGGCAGTGAATGGTGGTAGTGGCAACAACCCGGTTTTTTCTCAGCGTTCATTTGTTATGTTTTAGCCGAGATCAATGAGGCCCCCTTTGGCTTGATAATGGTCACATGGTTTATGCCGGTCGTAGTCGTTTTGCCGATCATTGTTTTGCCCAATTACAATCTCCAGTTAGCAGTTTATTGTCTCCTTTATGACGTTATGCGCTTGACAACATATTTTGCTTGGACTCGTGTTGGTCCGTAATTCTGTAGATCATAAATATTCCACTTTTTTATGTTAAGTGAATTTTAAAATATGTGAGCGTGGTTGTTTTGTGCCAAGTTATGCGGCATTTTTAAGATTTGGTAAACAGTGATTTTCGAACAGATGTTTAACCTCAAACTGAAATCCTGTTTTGCAGTGGCAGAATTAAGGCAAATATTTAAATGCAGAATTACTCTTAAGGTGTACTCAAGTTCAAGTTCAATAATATCGACTTATTCTACGACTTTTCAGTTAGTTTGGGAAAAGTGCGACAGTAATGTACCTCCACTTGGCGACCCATGGGACTTAACGCGATTTCCTTTTTCATTGATAAAGTTCAAGAAATAAAAGTGTAGTTTATATACATGGGTTTCCATTTAGGAGATAACAATTTTATATATTTATAAAACACAGTATATACAATATATAAACTTCAAATTTATTCCAAGTGTAGTGCAAATGTTACATTTGAAGAATGTAATTCGATTTCGGTCATATGACCACCACGAGCCCATGTACATTGATCTATTCGTTGGAACCAATTCTCCACCACTCTTGCACACATTTCGACTGGTACGTTGGCAATTTCACGTTGGATGTTGTCTCTGAGCTCGTCTAAAGTTGTTGGCATAGACAAATGAAATGTGACCCCATTAATAGAAATCCAGAGGAGTAAATCGCATTAACAAGGTGGTCATTTGACCGGACCATTTCTCAAGATAACACGTTCACCGAATATGCCTTTCAGTTAATCGATTGTAACGCGTGCTGTGTGTCTAGTGGCACTGTCTTGTTGGAACCACATATCAGCGATGTCAAGCTCATCCAATTCTGGCCAAAAATAATTTTTTAACATGGCACGATAGCGCTCTTTATTGACCGTAACATGACGATTGTTTTCATCGACTAAAAAATACCGGCCAATCACAGCTCCGACATAAAAACCACACCACGCAGTATTTTTTTTGCGGATGCAATTGTGTCTTTTTAGGCACATGTAGGTTTGTTGTTGTCCAATAACGCATATTTGAATTATTGACAAAACCACTCAACCAGAAATCTGCTTCATCGCTGAAGAAGACTATTACGGCCCAAGAAAGGAGTAAGCGCTCTTAAAGTTGCGACCACTGACTCAGAATTTCGGTAGTAATTTTTAATAATTTCCAAACGTTGCTCGTAAGTGAACTTTACCATTACGAAATCATAACTTTGACTGACGTTTTGACACTGAAAGATCATTAAAAATATTTGACAAACGAAGTTGCTATGTCCCTATTGGAAAACCCTGTACATGTGTCCCTTGTTTTTGGTTCTGATCTTGGGTATATCGCCGTTGTAGGCTTGATCAGTAACAAACTCATATTATACTTATTTATAGCCAGAGTCTAAAGGCGATTTCGTTTCTCAAAAAATTACCTTCTACTTTGGTTGGTGTGTGTGTCGAAAATTACAACTCTATACACATCAGCTGCTTTATAGCCTAATATTTTACACCCTAGACTAGAATGAATGCAAAAAAAAGCCACATTTTCTCAAGCATTGATGCAACAAATTGTCAATCAATATTTGTGACAGCGCATAGAGAAAGGGACCTAAGGGTACAAAAATCAATTTTAATTTTTTTCTTCTTTTGATGTGGACAACATCTGAGCATCGAATGAGACCGATCCCATGCCCCAAAAGTGTTCCCTCCCAGAGATATGCGCGTGAAGTCGACGATTCTAAGCGCAAATAGAAAGGGACCTTATCTTTAAAATGGCTCTCCTGAACAAAACTTTTCATCAACTTTTCACTTTTTTTGATGTGGACAACATCTGAGCATCGAATGAGACCGATCCCATGCCCCAAAAGTGTTCCCTCCCAGAGATATGCGCGTTTTATGAAAGTGAAGTCGACGATTCTAAGCGCAAATAGAAAGGGACCTTATCTTTAAAATGGCTCTCCTGAACAAAACTTTTCATCAACTTTTCACTTTTTTTTTTGATGTGGACAACATCTGACCATCGAATGAGACCGATCCCATGTCTCAAAAGTGTTCCCTCCCAGAGATATGCGCGTTTTATGAAAGTGAAGTCGACGATTCTAAGCGCAAATAGAAAGGGACCTTATCTTTGAAATGGCTCTCCCGAACAAAACTGTTTTTTAACCTTAGGTCCCTTTCTATTTTGCGCGTCACATATGTGCATTTTTCTGCATAATGTAAAATGAAAATTAATAGTTTTGCTCAAATCTTTTATGCATTTTTTTTCAGAAAAACAAGTGTTTCTTCCACAAAAAAAATACGTCAATAAAAATAAATTAAAAAAATCCCCACTTATAATTAAAGTATTTTGAATAGATTTAAACTAAAATTTTTCTACAAATTCGCCTAAAATTTTATCTATGGGTTTAAAAGAGAGTCAATTAAAATTCCAAGAGAGAGTGTATCCATTTGCTACGGAAATTAAAATAATCAATGATGTTAAATTTAAAATTAATGGCTATGGAGGCAACAACTCTCTACCACAATTCGGGATTCCAAAATATGTTATCGGTATTAGTTTGAATGCTGAAATTGTTCAGATTAGCTTGCTTTCCATAAAAATGCACCTATTTTTCACCGTCAGAGCTGCACTTTCGTTCTCAATTGCGTAAAACTTTAACTTACGACATACTTTTAAAAATTGAAAAAAAAACAGATTTCTAAATTTAAATCACTGAACTTGAAATAAAAAATAATAAAAAATTACCCTTTAGGTTTACTTGTGAATAATAATTTGATCACAAATAACTATTTTTGTGCATACTTTTAGTTTTTTTTGCTTATGTTTTCATTCTTTACTGAATATTTTAAAATAATTTAATAAAGATTGAAGATTGATCTACGCACAGTTGAAGATTGCCCAACGCACAGTTCGAAGACTTTACGCAAAGGGTAATTCGTATTAATTAAAATGAGTCTCCCGTATAGTCATTTGATTTGTTTACCGAAGTAAGCGTTGCCAAAGACTGCTAAAGAAAAACAATGGCGGGTTACGAAACTGCTGTATAGTCTGCCTGGCAACTGTAGCCAATACATTTCACCATTTTTTACGTTGATTCTGAATAAGAAACAACAAAAAGGTCTCGAACCAGAATAAAAACTGTAATTTTAATAAATAATTATTTATTTTTTTGAAAATGTGTTTTTGGATTTTAAATTGCATATTTAACCGCTTGAAATGCGTTTTTGTGCACATGTTTCCAAACCCCTTCTATTACACTTCAGGTTTAGGTTGCTGTCCAGTACAAGTCCAGGATAGCAAAAGTGTTATTCTATCCATCTTGGAATTACTAAGTTGAGGAATTTTGCATTGCCTAGGAAATAGCATTTTAGTTGAATGTACATCCCCGACTTCATTTTATAGAAAGCTATCCAATAGCCATTGAGTCTCGGACCAATGCACATTAAAACGATTTTTGGACTACCACATTAATCTGGTTTTAGCTTAATCTGGTTTTAGCTTATTACGCCTTGTTCGTTTGGACTTACAAGCTTAAAGAGCTAGTTAATTTGCAATATTTTAGACTAGAAAAATACAAACAGAAATTCATAACATTGTGGCCACATTATTTCTCTATGTGTATATCAAAGATATTCAAACAACAAGAGGTTTTGTCGGCATATTCGTCAAAATTATAAAAACGTTGTTCTACTATATTGCACAATACTTGGCATGCAAAATGGACATCAAATGCAACACTGGTGTAATTCACAGTTAGTTGCGCCTAACAACACCTGACAAGCGATCATCTGTTTGCTACTATTTTAAAAATATTTACGAGTAGATTTTTTTTTGATTAAACCGCTTTAAATAAGATTTTTTTTTATTTTATTTCCAGCAATTCTACAACGGTCTACTGTCGATGTGGGCCGTATAAAGGTTCAGGGCGTTGCTACTTGCCTGTATTTATGCATGGATCCATGTGGTGCTGTTTACGGCTCGGTAAGTAGAAACAGTTTTAAATCTCAGATTCATATGTTCGAGTATTTTTACTAAAGTTTACCCCCATTATTAACTTAAACTAAAGTTTACTGATCTGGTTTAAATACTCGTATTCCGAAACTAGGCAAACAGTTCAGTTCTACTGTTGAAACGAGAATAATGGTGCTTGTGAATAAATTACACAAAAGCGCTCTAGATATTAAATTTTGAAGTACCATTAATTTTTAAGATGCCCTCAAGAGAAACCCAACTTTGTATTTGTATTCGATATGATGTCAATCAAAACCATAATCCTCTTAAACGTAAGAGTTTTCTACTTTTCGCTTTTAAGTGGATTTTGACCACAACTTAATTAAAAATCAATTTTCTGCCTCTTGGGAAGGGGGAAAAGAGAGCATCTTCTACCTTATCACCAATAATTTTTGGGCTTTGTTTTAAGTTAGGGAAGGGGGGAAACAAATTGAAACAAGCTGATTGCTTAACAAAACGTATGTGGCGCCACCGTCTATGCGATTGCGGGAGCAATAAAATTCTTATTAAGTCAGGAACAGGTCTTAATCAGCTCTGAGGGCAAGAAGAAAGGTGGCTGGTCGCTCGATTGAATGCTTGAGTAAGGTTATGACCATGCATGGCCTTTCTTTGAAAAGTATAACCACAAAATGCACAAATATTTTCAACGGCTGTCACAATGTGTTGAGTACCTTTCCGACGACCACCGCCGCAGCACAGATTGAAACAATTTTGACGCCTGTCTGGGTTGGTTATCGCAGCGCTGCACGCTATGGCCTCATGCTTTTCTTGGATGCATTTCCGAAAAATACGCGCTATCGCCTTGACAGGATAATGGCGATAATGATACAATGGGCAGGGCTGGCTCTCGACCAGAACTAAATGAATACAACCACAACATTAATTATGGATTCTTTTCAAAGGTAATTGGTGAGATTGTTCAAAATAATTCGAGCGGTGTGTGAGGTATTTCAACAAACAAAACAAAAAGGGTAAAGAAAAACCATGGGCGGTCTGCCGGCCCGTCGTTCTGCGGCCGTCGCCGCTGTTGGTGCAGCTCTTCACGAAATTAAAAAGGTTCATATGCCTGTCGACATGTTTATAAAAGCCGTTCGTTAGATTTACCAAAAATGTTAATTAACATGACAAACATGAGACACAAATTTAAGAACAAACACAAATATTTCTTATGCTGATTGTAAACTGTTGCTATTGCCATATTTTCCTCTTCTAAGTTATTTTTAGTTCGTATTGGCAAACGTTTATTTAAATTATACAACGAGGGTTGCTATTTATATTTCGGGTTTATTGGGTTAATTAATTTATCATTAGACATGGTTTTATTGTTTTTCAAAATATTCTCCTTTATCAATTAATACAATATGGAAGCGCACAAAGCAATTTTCGTAGCACTTTTTCCATTTCGATTGAGACACCTCCAAAACATGATGTTTGAACGCTTCAACAGATGCTTCTGGCGATGAAAAACGTTGACCACGCATTTTTTTCTTGATGCTAGGGAATAAGATGAAGTCATTGGGTGCCAAATCAGGGCTGTACGGTGGATGGCCCATCAATTCGACATCTTGAGTGGTCAAATAGCTCATCGTTTCAGCTGATGTGTGAGAGCTCGCATTATCGTGATTCAAAATGATCCGTCTTCTCCTATTATAAGTAGCTTTCCTCATTTCTTCGAACACTGTTGGCAAACAGATGGTTGTATTCGAGTACCACACAAAGTTGACCGTCCTACGTTTCACTAAAGGCACTAAGGCAACATGGCCGGTTATACCGAAAAAACGCAATCGTTTGCTTCGATGTACTTCTTTCCCGAACAACTTTTGTTGGATTTGGCTCGTCTTGAAAAATCCATACGTTCGATTGCTGTTTTGTTTCGGGTTCGTATGCATAGATCCATGATTCGTCACCTGTGACAATGTTATACGAAGTTATACTTTTTCAACATCTCTTTGCACCAATCCATACGAGCCTTTTTTTAACATTCGTCATTATTCATTCTTCAAATATGTGGGATTCAACGAGAACAAATTTTTTTCACGGCCAAATGAACGTGCCATATCCTATTGATGCTTGTTATTTGCCTTAATCTCACGGCATGCCACATGTCGGTCTTGCTTAATAAGTTCACGCACAGCATCGATGGTTTCTGGTAAAGTTACCAAAGTTGGACGTCCTTCACGAAAATCATCCTGGAGCGAACGGCGTCCAAAACTAAACTCTTGGTATTAGCGATTAACAGTGCTTTTTGTTAGTGCTTCATCGCAAAAAGTCGAAACTAGTTGATTTAAACACCCTTGTCTCGATAACCCACGCCGAAAGTCGTAAAAAATCATCTCACGAAAATGTTCACGGGATAATTCCATTTTTTGACTATGATGAATTTTTCAACACTCTGTAAACAAAACAATTCGCCCTCAAATGACAAAACGTTTTGAGTGAAGTTATGCTAAAAAATGTCAAAGTTTCCAATGGAAGTTCCAGTTTGCATCTGGGAGCACTAGTATTGTCAGGACCCGAAATATAAATAGCAACCCTCGTAGTGGGTATACAAGTTTGGTCGAATTATGTTTTGGTTGAATTTATCGAATTTGTTGGGTGTAAAGATGTGAACTTTTGAGCCGAAAAAGGCTCACTTGCAGAAACTTTTGATTAACGTTTGAATTTGAGAAAATCTATAGGAATATTAGACGAAGTTTCTATTGCTTACATTAGGGGTGAGCCAACCACCTCTTGCACATGTGAAGGCCACTTATTTTTAGTTTTTTTGCAGACCCTATCTAGCACACTAAGTTCCGTGGGCATAGAGGTCTCAGAATCAAGTTCGGAATTTATCAGGTGGTTCTGAAACTTGCTTGCTCATCTGCTCTGAAATTCCGTGTCGCCTGGCGCCCAAACTTGAGGTATGGTGAACTGTTGAGGGATTTGCGACACACATTTGGCTACTCCTTTGACACCCAATATGGCTGCATGATAAACAGGCCAGGATGTACTCTTGTTTACATGTATCTTCTTACCAGGAGATCCAGGAGTCAGTTGAATGTGTGCGTGTCGATTATAAGTGTTGATAACACAATTTTTGATTGATTTTGATAAAATGTCTTATGATTTATCGAATTTTTTCATAATTAATTTGCCACTTCTCTTCTTCACGACTGCCAAATATGAACTGTCAAGACTAATGTTTATTAAAATGGCGGCAAAAAAAACTAACTACCTTCTCTGTGGACACCCTGTATGGCCTTTATGCTGAATCAACCATTGCTCTCTTACAGTCGTGTTTATGGCTTCTTGGCAACTAATGCTGCTCAAAGTCAGTAACTGTAATATCACATTAAGTTCGCCAGGGTGAGCAGGGCTCCCGTGATTCTTACAATATGTGAAGTTTTGAAGAGTTTTCAAACCAGACCTACATATGAAGATATAGCATTGTCGACCCTATGGGTGGAATAGCATAATCATAGAGTAAGTTGAATATTTTTTTTTGTGAATAACCACTTGAGATCGTCAAAGAATCCTCTCAATATAAGTAGACAGGTGAGTGAGTTGTGGTTCCTTTAAATTTGCAAAGTGACACAGCAGATGTGTTACAGATTCTGTATCTTTAGGCACTTTTCCGACTGACAAAACTAAAAGTAGTCGTTCTTTAAATGAGCTGCTCTGATGGTCGATTCGCCATAAAATAAACCAAGTAAACGACGAGTTTGACAAACCATTTCGACAGAAAACTTCAACAAATTGCAAGCGTTGCTTTTTTTTACAACAACTAGACAAGAATAAAAATCAGATGTTTGGCTAAAACGATAGTCAGATAAAGCAGTGTTACCAGCTTAAAGTTGCAAACCTGCAAAGCAGTTTTAGACTTACATAAATAAGTAGTTTTAAGATTGTTTCTCATGCAAAACACACAATTGTGTGACAGCCCAAAATTATTGGTTTAAATAAGAAAAACGAGAGCGAAATCTGTTAGTTTGTCGGTCTGAAAATCCTATTCCACAACACTTTTAATGGCGCCTATTTTTCGTACCTCGTATTTTACATGCGGCATATATCACACAAACTACGCCAGAGAAGCATTAGTTCATTATTCCAGGAGTTTTCCACAGCGAAATAACATCAACAAGTGCTTGAAGGTCTACAAAAGGAAAACTGTCACCATAATCTAAATCCATATAATTTCCCTCACAACGGGAATCGAACCCACAGGATACTTTTCTGCACACGTTATTTATTGTTTTCCCTCAAACAATAACACTCTCGGCTCACACAATAACTGGCAAGGGGCAAGGATAGATCTTGTTCAAGGACGAAGGGAAAAGGGAGTCTTTTGAAAAAAGGCCGACGATGACGACGACGTCACTTATCACCATAACGTAGAGAGGCAGCAAAAGATTGACAAGGGGTAGTGCGCAGGAAACCCCGAGCCTCATCGGTCCTGTGTATCGGTTTCAAGGATATTAGAAGTGTGTAATTATTGTTTAACAAATACAACACTTAAGGGTAGGAATTGCATTCTGTGTCCCTCGCTCAGTGTAAAAAGATCAAGTTTTTCTGTGTTGATTTTTGCCTTGAAATGGCGTTGAAACTGTTAATTTATTGTTTTTCTCTTTTCTCTTATCCTTTTTGAGGATGTTTTTTAATGGTAAAAACTTGTGTTATTTTTCTCTCCCGCTTTCGCTATTGCTTTTACATTTAAGGGTGTTTGGTTTATTTATGATCGGGACGTTTGCTCTGGTTTACCTCAATCACCGGAAAACAATGGCCAATGTGAGATATTTATTAGTGGTATTATTTTGTTCTAACGTTATTTAAGAGTATTTAGGATTTAGTATAGAAGTAATATTCAATAAATTTAATATGTACTGCAATTAATAGGATTATCTTTCTCACGGTACTCATACAGCTACGAACGAGGGTTAGTTAGTTAGTTAGTCTGGGCATACAGCTCTTACTCTGAGACAATGTTTAAATTCAGGCTATGGAGTTTTTGCGGTGGACATTTTTTGTAATCAAATGGAGTTGAACCTTTTTCTTAAACCTCTTATATGGTAGCTTCAATCGCACAGTGGTTGCGAGTGCGAAATAACTCGTAAAGTATTTGCTTTAACGTTGAGACTACACTCTAAATAAGTGGTCGGCTGAGAGTAAGAGAGTCCGGAAATTAGAAAAATGTTAGCTATCAAGAACCTTTGTTTTTCGCAATTATTGCATTGTAGCTTCAATATCCTTGATCATTTTTAAACCTTAAGAACATAAAACGGTAAGACAAGAAAGATTGTTGGAATGACATTTTTTTATTACAATGTGGTAGATAATTTCATGGCTTTTTTCTTAATATGATGTGTGGCTTAAGTCCGCCGCGGCTACGCATTACATAGTCCATTGGATTTTTTCTATGGTTGACAACCTTTTCCAAAAAAATCAGGCGATAATTTAGTTTATGAGCGGCAACTTGTCACACAGCGCGCTTCACAATCGATTTATTGCAAAATCAATTTGGTTATGTGGTCCATTGATGGTCTTCCAATGCGTTAACCGTTTTTGTTTGTTGGCATTAACCATAATTAGTAATCCAGAGGCGTAATATCACAGGAACGAGCAGGCCAGTACACAGGACCACATTACCAAATTGATTTTGCAATAAATCGATTGTTAAGCGCGCTGTGTGACAAGTTGCCGCTCATAAACTGAATTATAGCCAAACTTGGGGTTATATGTTCTTAAAGGTATTCCAAACAGCACTTCCAAATATTACCCTGCACCATAATGTGGCATAGCGATTAAAATCTGCACGCTTTCTTGCAAAAACCATCTAGCTACTTCGACAGGAAAATTTAATATTTTTTTAAATATTTACATTCATTGGACAACTTATAAAACTGCCCTCCTAACTAAATAAACGTTTTTTTGCTTTTATTAACTATTGTCAGTTTTAATCTAGATTTCCAGTCCTAAGCACATTCTTTGAATATATCATTAGACTAGAGCAACAACAATACCAACGAAACCCAAAATATTCAAAGTGATAATAACGATTATAGCCGATCGCATTGCTATAGACTTTCCATTGAACCTTTTTGTCAGCTCTCTTCGGTATCCTTGTACTACAACTGACGGCATTCTTTGGAGTTGTTAGTCTTTCACCCGACATCAGATGCCCAAAGATAGGCGCAGTCATTATCACAGGATGTTACCGTATCTCAGACGCCATCGAGACAATGGCTGAACTCAGCTACAGCAACAGCTCTGGATAAATTATGTCAAAATAGGTGTGAGCAGTCAATAAACTATACGAGTTTATGTGACATCTTGACAGGTGTAGGTAGAAAGAAATCAGCATGCACCGCCAGAGAAAAGACCGAGAAGTTGTTTGCTATTCACAATCACAAGTAGTCGTGTTAAATAGAGATTTCATGTTAAGATAAACATCAAGAGGGAATCGCGCTTTCAAACGAAACCCGACCGGCTTGTAGTTTTCTAACAGCAAAAAAAAGTGAAATCAATGGGTTTTGATTATATTTTACACATTTAGGTTAAGGTTGGGGTATCGCACGTAAATATGTGCCAAATGTTGTAGTCATAAATCTCATGCGATGTGGGTTTATAATTTTCCGTCTGTCGCAAAGTAACATTTCTAAGCGACACAAACATACGATGTCGTGTTCATGTAAAGTTTAGGGTAATGAAAATGATTCGAAAATTTCGCATCATGCATATTTATGCACCTTACAAATGTGTGAACATGTTAACATTAGAATATTAACAACAAATTGCATTTTAAAAATTTTTACATGGGATAAGAGACTCATTTAACCCTTTACTGGCGGGCTCGATCGATTTTGGCATCTGATGTCAACTAACATTTGTACTAAACTGACTTAATATGTGTCTCCAAAAGCTGGAGGGGCATATTTTGTTGGATTTAAAATCGTTGTTTATAAAATGTGGCTTCTAGATCGACTGGACCTCAAACCGGGAGGCACCCTTTTATGTGAGCTACATTAAAGGATATGTTTTAATTTTACCAGGATTCGTTGTAGGTAACCTATAAAGCAGCGAGTTCAATTAAATCAATATCAAACTTAAATCCGACTTTTAGAGCGGTAGTACCCTCAAATCCGGAGGGAACTTTGTATGGGCACTCTATAGAAACAAAGACCACCCTTTACATACAGGGTGGCCCAAATAAGACCAGCTGATGTGAAACACAAATATCTTTTTTATTTTTCAACATAATTTATTTTTTCTTTTTGCAGATTATAACTGAGCTCCTGGAAATTTAAAATGAATACGTACAGTCCACAACAACGCATTAAAATTATTGATTTTTATTATTCTTCTCAACGATCAATTGTTCTGACGCAGCGAAATTATCGCCCCTTTTTTTAACGTAAGATCAGCGCCCACATCTTCCATGATTACAAGTTAAGTTCACAGTTTTGAGGAACTGGGTTCAGTTGCCGACCGTCTAGGAAGAGGTGCTCATCGAAATATTCGTACTGAAGACAATGTGGAAGCTGTGCAGCAGAGTGTTGCATATTTATTTGATAATGAGGATAAAATGCCAGAAACGGTCTCCGGGGCTTCTTACAGAACAATGATCGACAACTTTTTGCGGCCAATAGTAGAGCAACATCCTAATTTATGTTTTCACCAAGATGGAGCCACTGCGCATACATGCTGCGTGAAATTTTTGGTAAACGCATAATTTCAAAAAAATCAGATTTCCCTTGGCCTCCTCGTTCACCAGATTTAACTGCGGCCGATTTTTTTTATGGGTTTATTTAAAAGACAAAGTGTATGTTAACAAACCACAGACACTTGAACAGCTCAAGCAGAATATTCGAGACGAAATACGGCGCCTGCAACCAGAAACATAACGCCGTGTAATGCAAAATGCGCTCAAAAGAGCCAATGTCTGTATCGAGCAAAATGATGGTCCATTGTCTGATGTCATATTTCACACATAGTCACCTTAAATTTCCATAAAATGTACTTAACATATAAAAATAAATCATTTAAAAAACCCCGTTATTACAAGAGTAATACGTGTTTTACATCACTAGGTCTCATTTGGGCCACCCTGTATAATGCGAAAGCTTAACAATATCGGAAATTTAAGTATATTGTATCTTCTGGAGCGTTAGAATGGCAAATTGGGAGGTACCTACAAATAGGGGTATATCAGAACATGTAAAAATATAATCCAATTTCAATAAAATATAGGGTGATCCATAAAGAGATGTTTTTTCAGAACAATAAAAAATATAAAAATTCATATCAAGTGTGGAATCATTATTGGTAATTTGAAAGGACATTTTATGGCATTTATTTTTTGAATATAATTTCCTTCAAGTGTTGGCCGTAACTACGCCTCAGGGTTTCCCTTCTGAGGGTCCAATTTTGGATGACTCGTTCGAGCATTTCGACCGGTATGCCTTTAATGACGCGTAATGTTGGCTTTCAAAACCTGAATCGTTTGTCAGCATAGACTTTAAACTTTACGTAACTCCAAAGAAAAATGTCGAAAGGTGTGATATCACTCGATCTAGGCGGCCGACTCACCTGAAGTGAAATTAGCTGCTTTTCGAAATAACCTCTCAAAATATCCTTTGTTTGAGCAGCTGTATGGCAAGTGAGACTTTCCTGTTGAAACCAACTGTCGTCAAGATTACGGGCTTCACTTTCAGGTAGCATAAAAATCAATATCATGGCGCGATAGCGAGCGCTATTCACGGTTACGTTACGGCCATCATCATTTTTGAAAAAAAATATGCACCGATGATTCCACCAGCTGGGTATAATGGCACCTCTTGAACCTCTTCTTGTTGCTCTTCAGCCCAAATGCGGCAATTTTGTTTATTGACTTTGCCGTTGAGCCAGAAATGGGCCTCATAACTAAACAAAATTTTGGTCGAAAAACGTTGCTTATCAAACGTTCATTTCCATAATACAGTTGCACAAATTGTAGACGTTGTTGCGGTGTAAGTCTTTCCAGGATGAAATGGCAAACAGTACTGAAAAGAAACAAATATAAAGTTTAACATAACTCACGTGTAATCGGTAAAAAAACCCTATTGAAAAAAATGCCTATAGATTGATCACCCGTTATAATCCTATAGCGAACAACTGCATTTGCAAAGCTTCGCCGAAATTGGTTCACATTTGCCATCTTTATTGATTACAAACGACTATTAGTCAAAAATTATTATACACAGTAACACAATAGGGTGTAGTACGTATAACGAATTGTAAGCTGCTTATTGCAAATACTTGAAATCAACGATAGAAAAAAAATTGTCGAAGCGTTTGTAGAATCGAACCCCTTATTATACCCACTACCGTATAATAGAGTGTATATAAGTACAAAATTTGTCTTTCAGTTTGCAACATCTCAAAATATTTATCGTAGACCCTAAGACCCATGTCAGACGATCTAGCCATGTCCGTTTTATCGTTTATTGTTGAAACCACGATAGCAGTCTTAAGTGGAATTAACCTAGGACCTGAAATGCTGCACTATGAAAGATTGCTGTTTGCAACTTTAAATGAGCGAAATCGACCTAGAGCTAAACAGTTTAACTTTAAGGGACTAAAGATAGGGAAAAAGTACCATTTCTGAAGAATTTTCTTAACAAATCATATTTTTTATGCTTACTTTATATTTATAGATTTGAGACCTTGTTTCTTTTTAACATCTGTTCAAAAAGAACATCTTTTGTTCTCTTGTTCAAAACATTTTATTTAAAAGGCAGTCGTAAAGTCTTTTAGTTGCAAGCAGGGGTGACTACAGTTTCGGTAAACGCTACTTCACCATGCTCAGACCCCAAGCAACGAATATGTTTTTACAATGATCAAAGGCTATACACTTAAGTGCAGGCATATTTCGATTCAATAAGATATTACCGGCAGTAATTAGTCCAACGAACAAGGTAAACACAATAAAAATCTCGCGCACTGCGAGCATAACTGTTTTCACAGGCCAACAATACATGCCAAAACATTATATTTTTTAAGTTTTGTTCTATTTTGACCAATTTGGATGTTTTCTGATTTTGTGTATTTGGCATTTTTGGTCCGTTTGTAATTAAAATTGCATGTTTATTATTACTTCATTTATTTTCCTTCAATTTTTTGTTAGGTTTAAATGGAACGTTTCATGCAATGTGGTCCAAAAAAGGCCCGTATGGTCAGAACGGTAGATCCTTAGTCAGTATGCACATATGAAATCTCGAATTAAAGCAAATTTTGCCATAAATCATAATTTTGGTTAATACAGAAGTTTTGGCTGAGATTAAGATCGGACTCATAGAGCTAAGGGGCCCGGAAAGCCGGCCCATGTTTTGTTATGTTTCAACATTTAATATAACAAAATGTCTTCCACCATTCCAAAAAAACCATCAGTCAGATTCGTTCAACAGTACACAACTGTAGTGCAATTCTCGATTTACGACCCCCTGTTTTCCGAATGTCTGCTTACATTCATATCGTACCTATGTAAGCACATAGAAGGCAAAGAAAGCTTTCTTCACTCTATGACCAATATTGTCAAAAGTTAAGCTTTAAGTTAAGTTAACCAGAGAAGTTCTATTATAGAAAAAAAGTATCACAAAAAAGCTCTGGTGTAGAAGCTTGGCGTTTAAAGGCAAAAGCTTTTTTCTTCCCATTGCAATTCAATATATATTTTGAGCTTTCGCCTTCATACGCTATAACACCAGAGTCTTTTTATGGTAAGTGTCTCTATAATACATCTTCTCTAATAAAACATCTAAATCTGTCACCGCATCCAATAGTTTTAGTGGTGATCATTAAGTAAATAGACGTCTGGTGTCCAAACGATAGAGATCAGCTTGGCTTCAATTTTTGTTTGGTCCTGCTGCTTCTTACTTAGATGGGATTGAGTTCACAATTATAATATAAAATGTTAGGTCAAATAGCTTGTTAGTGAAAAGCAGTACAGGTGTTAACCACAAATTATGCAGAGGAAGACCAGGATAGTCTTCGTGACATCGCCATCTCATTTTTATGCTGTATGTGAGCATTTTGGTATTACTGGCATATTCAAAACTTTGGGATTAGCCAATAGCATCTATCTCTGTTTATGGCACCTTTCTTTGTGAACAATGGCGATTTTAAGGATGTTTGCGTTAAGTGACCTGGTTTTACGATTTAATAGAGGTAATGAAATATTATTCTAGAGTTGACTGATTTCCGCACCATCAGACTTAGTTGAACGTTCAATCGTTTGATGTAAACTGTTTTCTTGTACAAAGTAAAGTGGCACTTGAGAGGGTTAAGTCCTGTCGTCGATGTGGATTTTGTAACCCGTTTATATGAGATGGAAACAAAAAGAAAACATGAGTGTCTCGGATTTCTGTCTGGCCAGCAAACGACACTTTCAAGTTCATTGCATTTCAAAAATCAAAAACAATTAACAACAGTGAACCAATTTCGTTGACAGGCAATTAAAATTTTTTCGTATGTTTCTCATGGGACAAATAAACATAGGAAACCACAAGACAGACCCAGACACAGAAGTAGGGCCAACATTATTCCTTCTCTCCCAATAAAAATAGATGCAGACAATGTCGTGGAAGGGCGCTATATACTCGTACATGTTCTATCGTGATGTGATTTCGCCTGCCATGACTCAATGACGATGGCAAGACGAATCTTTAATTTTACCAGCAAGTAAACCTAATTAAACTTAATTCAGTTTCAGTTTTTTTCTCAAACGTGTATGAGATTCATTTTGAAATGGTTGGTTTCATGTTAAAATATGTATAAGAATGCCAGTTTGTCATAAAGTTTCCCTCCAAAATTGCAGATACTCGTAAACGGCCACAGCAAATCACGAGGGAAGAATAGAGGACAGCAAAACTGTCTCTAGAAATTGTGAACACAGGAGCGAACAAACATAAGTAGTCGCACATAAATTTACATTCTTGGAAATTAAAATAGTTTTGCTAAATATAATGTTGATTTCCTTTTTGTCAGAGTTTCTCCAGCCGATGTCTATGGTGAATGCTCATGGCAATGATGATCACAATGATTACTTGCTCCCACCATTTGCGGTGCCTGGTGCTGCTCTCCGTCGTCCACATGCGCATACTTTATGAACTATAAAGTTGTCAACATTGATTTGACAGATAAAACTGTCAACAAACTATTTCACGTGCTCTAAGCTTCAACGCTGTTCTTGCCTCTCCGTATTCACATCTAGCAGCTTGCTACACTGTTAGCCATATGCTCGAGCGAGCGATGGCCTTTTTTTGGTGGCATTTTTACTCCAAATGTGTCGCTCATAGTTTTTATGTCTGGTCCTATTTTTAAATTAGTGACAATTCTCCAGTTGTGTTCATTTATGTGTCTTCTTCTACATGTTTTTTCAATTCATAATTTGCTATAAACTGCAACTAATTTTTAAGGCAACCAAGCATTAAATTAAAAAATTAGGTTCCCTACGAAATACAACGTCTTGATCACCATTGCCGGAGTTTTTCTCAGTTGATTCAAATGGGTCGTCCCATCCCTTGTGGCTCATTTGGGGAAAGGGATTTAATTGTGTTTTTCCACAAGTGGTATGTGAACACATACGCTCCAAGCTTCCCTGCACACCCAGTAAGAGTTTGACATCTTAATATTGTTCTTTTTACTGGGGGACTATGGTGAGCTCGGAAGCCAGAAAAGGGGTTTAATTATACACGCAGAGAAAAGATATGGTTACACTATGGTCACCGCAACAATAATATGTTCTCTCCAATAAAAGCATGTTCGTCGCAACCATAGTATTGTTTTTTGAATTTCATTTTGACAATAGTATGCTTGCGACAATATTGCTATTGTTGAAATGTAACAATAGTATTATTGTCAAATTTAGAAATGAAAATATGGTTGTAGCAACCATATAGACATGGTTGGTGCAACAAAAGTATTGTTGTTTAAAATTTACGTTAACAAAAATATGATTACGGCAATCATACAGTATGGTTGTGACTATGAACATAACAAAACAGGTTTTGTAGAGCATACATGTATGTGTGTGCGTATGTTTTTTTGATATACAAAAAAAACACATACACACGATACAGTGAATGGTTGCTGTCCATTAAAAAAACAACAACAATCGGAAGGTACCCAACAAACCAAAACCCTTTAGAAATAACTTGTGACAAACTTACTATCATAAGCCTTAAGCTTAGAAAACGTTAGTGAAAACTATAGTAATACGCTTGGTAAGAATTATATAATAAACAAAATTGAACCCTGTTATAAGCTTGCTAGTCTATAATATACAATAAGCTTAGAAATGTAAGCTTTGAAGAAGCTTACAAATGTAAGCTTTGAACAAGCTTAGAAATATAAGCTTTAAACAGGCTTGGAAATGTCACTGTGTTTAATTTTGTAAGGCATTTTTTTATAGTTTTATATATGTATTTTATTTTACTTTTACAAACTTTATTTCTTCACTTTTTTACTTCTCTTTAATTTCTTCACTTTTTCACTTCTCTTTAATTTTCACTTTTTTGTTACTCCAACTTTACAATTCAACATGAACAAGACAACTGAGAACTTTAACAAAGAAAACAAAATGCACGTGTACAAATAACGGCACATCATATATGTACGTCGCAGCGACTTTGGGTTTTTTTGTTTCTTACGAAACCGTTTTTCGTTGTACTTTATGTGTGAAGCAAGCAGCGTATAGTTGACGACTTTGTGTTTATTTTTCTTTGTTACGAAATCTATGGGTTCAAATGATGTATGTTTAAGAAAAGTTGTAGAAATTTGTTAGTAGTAAGTTTATTCTCCAATTTAGTTATATTACGCTTAGGGACTGGTTTGTTGGGTAGTTCGAGGGATTTTTATTGTGTTTACTTTGTTCGGTGAAATACTCTAATAACGACTGGTTCTCGTTTATTTAAAATCTGCCTGCACTTAAGTATATAGCCATTGATCATGGTTTAATCAAATTCCTTACTTGGTGTCTACGGATGGTGGAGTAGCATTTACCCCTGCTGGCAACTAAAAGTATTTTTGACCGTTGGAATATATATTTTGGTTTCTTGAATGAAATGTTTAATAAAAACATGGCTTCAATTCTGGCTATGAACTAATAGTAATGCAATTTAATTTAATAAAAACAATTTAATAAAAACCTCTATGTTTGAATAACAACAATAACCAATCCTAATAAATAATTTTAGGGATCATAGTATGGTTGAGTGTGTGAATCATACTATGGTTGTGAGGATCATACTATGGTTGTATGAGAAACATACTATGGTTGTGAGGATCATACTATGGTTGTGGGGATCATAGTATGGTTATGTGTGAATCATACTATGGTTGTGGGGATCATAGTATGGTTATGTGTGAATCATACTATTGTTGTGAGGATCATAATATTGTTGTGTCACAACCATATACCCAACAATAGTATGATCCTCTTCGAATATTGTCACCCCAACCATACTTTTTTCTGCGTGTAGCTTCCATCCATTACAAATCTGTTAATCATTTGTTTTATGTTATAGTCATCATCTCGGGTATGCATGAGTTCTAAATTGGCCAACTCTATTAGTAAAGGGTTTTAGTTATTTTTACATTAAACGAGTGAATGGGTGGTAATTTAAGCGTTTATTGTGTGATTGTTAATAAGTTAGGGTGGTTACTAGGGTGGAGTGAAAACATGCTTTTTTTATAATGTGAAAAAGTTAACCTCGGAAAGAGATATAGTCTGGGGTCCTAAAGAGGGGAAAAATAAAGAAAAAAAATTTAAAAAAAATTTTAGGGGTCGCGCCACTCCCTAGAAATTTGGAAATTATCGCTATTTTGGCGTTGATTTTAGAAAAATCCTAAAAATTAACGACTTAACTTATTCGAAATTTAAAAGTTTGAGCTTGTTCAGTGCCCAAACAAAAGTATTTGAGGCAAATATGAGGATAATCGACTAATATTTGTAGCTTTGGTGGCGATTTCATTGTTCAGTCAATTTTCTGAAGAAGGGACGATTTGACTTATTTTACTTTTTGAAATTTTTGAACAATGAGAAAAATTTTTTTAAATTTTTTCATGCCCTTATTTCATTGTTTACGCTATTGCAAACATTTATTGACATAAAACTTTTTAGGATGTTTCTAAAATCAACGCCAAAATAGCGATAATATCCAAATTTCGAGGGAGTGGCGCGAACCCTAAAAATTTTTTAAAATTTTTTTCTTCATTTTTCCCCTCATTAGGACCCCAGACTACATATCTGGTTACACTATTCTGTAATAAGAAGATTATAAGTAGAGTGGAAACAAATGTTCACTAAACCGAAAGGCTTTTTTTGCGTAGCCGATGTTGAGCATGTCAGTAGGGAAACCATCTCTGAGACCGATCGAAGATAGCAGATAATGACTTGAGAAAGTTTAAGTTGAAGAACTAATACAAGTTTTAATCCCAGATGCAAAGTAAACATTGGAATGCTAATTACAGAGAATGTTAACGTTTAAGTCTGGTACTAATTACAATTATTTTACGAGGGCTATTTCTGGCCTAATAATGAAAATGCGAATATTTATCATCAAAATTGGTTTTATTGTTTTTCAAAGTATTCTCCAGCATGATTTATACACATTTGCATGCGCTCAAACCAATTGTCGAAGCAGTTTTTCCACTTAAATTGAGACACCTCCAAAACATGGTGTTTGAACGCTTCAACAGCATCTTCTGGTGACGAAAATCGTTGACCACGCATTTTTTCTTGATGTGCGGGAATAAAAAGAAATCATTGGGTTGCAAGTCAGGGCTGTACGGCAGATGACCCATCAATTCGATGTTTTAAACGGTCAAAAAGGCGCTGGTTTGTTTTTCGAATTTTTCCAAAGACTTCAGGCAAACAAATTGTGGTGTACCACTCAGAATTGGCCTCCTACGTTGCTCAAGCGGAACAGTCGCCACATCACCAGTTTTGCCGAAGTAACAGGCGAGCATTTTCTTCTTCCACGAACAACTTAAGTTGGATTTGGCTTGTCTTCGAAGACCCACACGGTCTTTTGCTGTTTTGTTTCATGCGCATACGCATAGACCCATGATTCTTCACCTGTGACGATCTTATAAAGGTCTTTTGAAGCACCGCGATCGTATTTTATTCAAAATTTCTTGGCACCAATCGACACGAGCCTTTTTTTGAGCGATTGTCAAATTGTGCGGGATCCAACGAGAACAAACCTTTTTTACGGCAAGGTGTTCATGCAATATCGATGTTATGCTGGTGGAAGATGTGTCCAAGGATGCCTCTATGTCACATGACGATGTTGTATTATCAGTTCACTCACGGCATAAATGTTCTCTGGCACAACGACCGTTTTTGGACGACCTTCGTCTTTGAGCGAGTGTCGGCCACGATTGAATTCATTAAACCAGTTTTTCACAGTGCTTTAGGATGGTGCTTCATCGCCATACAAAGAATTAAGTTAATCGATGCACTCTTGTTGTGAAAAATGATCGCACGAAAATGTTCACGAGTAAATTCCATTTTTTTGCCAAATTGATTTTTTCAAGTCACTGTAAGCAACACTACGAGGGCGGTTCGGAAAGTCCTTAGCCTATAAATGAAAAAGAATAGTTAGTTTTTCAAAAATATTTTTAATTTTCAATATAATCTCCTGAAACTTTAATACACTTAGTCCAACGCTTATCTAGCAATTCTATCCCTTGATAAAAATAGTTTTCCTCAAGGTCTTCAATATAGTGGTTTACAACTGTAATTGCATCTTCATTTGAGGTAAAACGCTTGCCAGCAAGGAATTTTTTTAGATTTGGGAACAGGTAAAAGTCACTGGGAGCTAAATCAGGAGAATAAGGTGGGTGGTCAAGCAACTCGTACTTTAATTCGTTGATTTTAGCCATTGTTAAAACACTCTTGTGCGCTGGTGCGTTGTCTTGATAAAAAATTATTTTTTTGTGTTGTAGGCCAGGACAATTTTTTCGAATTTGTACATTTAATTGATCTAAAAGGTTGCAATAGTACTCTGAATTTATTGTTTTACCCTTTTGCAGATAGTCAATCAATAAAATACCTTTAAAGTCCCCAAAAACCGTTGCCATAACCTTACCAGCAGATTGAATTGTTTTTGCCTTCTTTGGGGCACTTCCTCCAGCTTCAGTCCATTGTTTGGATTGTTCTTTTGTCTCTGGAGTATAGTGGTGGATCCATGTCTCATCAACAGTTATGAAACGACGCTTAAAATCCATTTTATTTCGCTGAAAACGATCCAAACAAGCTTGAGAAATGTTCATTCTTATGCGTTTTTGGTCGACTGTTAACAAGTCCGGCACCCATCTTGCAGAAAGCTTTTTCATCTGTAGTTCTTCATGCAAAATTAAATGGACTCGATCATTTGAGATGCCCATGATATTAGCTATTTCACGCACTTTAATTCGTCGATCATTTAATACCATATCATGCACTTTGGCTACAATTTCTGTTGTTGTTGCTGTTTTTGGACGTCCGCTACGTGGTTCATCTTCAATGCTTGTACGACCACGTTTAAATTCAGCAACCCAATTTTTTACTGTTGCATATGAAAGAGCACTTTCACCTAACACATTCACCATATCATTATGAATTTCTTGTCCCGATAAACCTTTTTTAATTAAATATTTAATGGCACCACCCATTTCTAATTTTTCCATTGTAAAAAAATCGCGGATGCGTCTTTTGTGAACACCTGTTTCTATATGAAGGAGTTGCCAGATTGATTATGGTCGCCCTCGTAATTATGGTCGTACGTTAAAACGTTCTGAGTACATTTTGTCAAATTGTCCAATGGAAATGTCAGATGGTGTCAAGCAACACTTAGTGTTGTTTTAGCAAGATGCCAGATTTCAGTTTCATTTATGTTCATGGAGTTTGAGACATGAAAAGTCTTTGTAACAACTAGACTTTAATTAAAAAGTCGTTTAAGTGCTTCGTGTTAAGAACATTATTGTTCTCATCCATTCGGCTACTTGCTTAGAACCTCTGCTAAGAACATCTACAATTTGTTAATAATTTAACTATAAGAATTATCTCGTACACAGCTTACTGATTTGAGAGAAATTGTCCCTTGTTTTCTAATGGGATGATGACTGACTTAGGATAGTAAGATATATTTGATATAAAGGACCAGTTTTTGGTTGGGGCACATTTTTGTTCCTTTTAAATGCCACCTTTAAAGATACAAAATTAGTAATCAAATTCAGGCGAATTCAAAGTTCAGTTCTTTGCCAAATTTTGTTACACCATTCTCACATTCTTCTTCAAATTAATCCGCTAAATAGCCCAAATTTCACTTTTTATACTCGTCCGTTTCTGTGTATGTTGGCCATAAACCAATAAAGATATTCCTTTAGACGTTTTTAACGACTTTCATGTCAAATTTAATCTAAATATTCCTCCATAAAAATATTTACTCGCCATAACATCAATTGTTTGCCAAAAACAACTGACCATAAAATAAAATAGTTATCGTAGGAAATTCACAACTAACACTAAGTACTGCAGCATTAGAGCGAACCAAAGGAAAGAAACGAGGCAAAAGCAGACGATAATTAATGGGCAAAGCGCCAAATGTAAAGTGCAGTTTTTATTTCTTCCTTGCCTGTTCGTCGATTATGCTAACCACGAAAAATAAAATACGATAAAAGCCAGAATGACATTATTCGAAAATAGATACTTTCTATAATGATTTGTGCGAAAATAAACAATTGTGTTTTCGTTAAACAATTGACATAGATTTAATTTGTTTTTCTTTGTGAATGTTAGGCAAAAAAAAACAGAAGGTGGCACTAAGTAAATGATTAGAATAAAAAAAAAAATATGGTTTTTTATATGTGGGGGAGTGTAGCTGGGTGTGAAAATTCTTTGTTCTGGAATTAGAATTGCAATTTCGTATATTATTTTTTGTCGAAATACGACGATTAGTTTCTTCGAAAATATAATAACCCTGTTTACATGAGGATATTTACTAGCATTTATATGAAAGCTACTACGATTTACCATATGTGACAGCGCATAGAGAAAGGGACCTAAGGGTAAAAAAATCAGTTTTCATTTTTTTCTTTTTTTGATGTGGACAACATCTGAGCATCGAATAAGACCGACCCTCTAAAGACCATGCCCCAAAAGTGTTCCCTCCCATTAAAGTGAAGTCGACGATTTTAAGAGCAAATAGAAAGGGGCCTAATCTTTAAACTGGCTCTCCTGAACAAAACTTTTTATCAACTTTTCACTTTTTTTTGATGTGGACAACATCTGAGCATCAAATGAGACCGATCCCATGCCCCAAAAGTGTTCCCTCCCAGAGATATGCGCGTTTTATGAAAGTGAAGTCGACGATTCTAAGCGCAAATAGAAAGGGACCTAATCTTTAAAATGAATCTCTTGAACAAAACTGGTTTTTAACCTTAGGTCCCTTTCCATTTTGCGCGTCACATATGTGACCTTCTCCGGGAAATGGGACCTAGTGTGTCAAAAAACTAGTTTTGACTTAAGAGTGGATTCTGGTACCTAAAAGGGTGTAGAATAAGATGAAATGAGTTAGATTTCTGATAAAAATGTATTTACCCCTTAAAAACGTACAAAACGAACTTGGGAAAATAGATGAAAATGAGAAAACCATTAAATATTTACTTTTTTGTTTTTAATAGGTTTTTTTTTCGTCAGTCTTCAAATTTGATTTGGAGTTTGGACTTTTTTTCGGTGTTTCGTGATTTGGTACTTCGATTTTCATCCGTTTGAAAATTTCATTTTTTTTTCTTTTTTCGGCGCTTTGACTTCAGCTTTCTATTTCTCGTGATTCGTTCTTCGATTTTTTTTGCTGGCATGCTTATATTTATTTTTCGATTTTTTTTTGCTTTGGGTTCACTCGGTTTGGGAGCTACAAAATCCCGTTTCTGTGTATCAGTACTTAAGACCCTGACATTCTCATACAAATACTATTTGCGATCTAACGATAAACCGCTTGGTGCAATGAGCGGAGGTCATTCGTTTGGTAGCTCAGCCGTTAAACGCAGATTAAATCTTTCTTCTTCCGAGTCCACAAGCTCTTTAAATACAATTTCGTTTTTTTTGAAGTCAAAGTAGTGGTACTTGGTAATACCTAAAATGCAAACGTTTACACAATTTATTGAAATGAATTTGAAATATTAAAATCACAAAATCGCGACAGTTTACCTGATATTCTTTTGTAAAATCCTTCACAATGAGTATCCCATGTTCGCCAATCTACTACCCAATCATAACTAACCATACCAAATCGCATCTCCCAACTGAAGGTGTGTTCACAGTGATAATGCGCTATACAACTTTAAATGCGTTTTTCTCAAAACTTCATTTTCACACACTAGGTCCCTTTTCTCGGAGAAGGTCACATATGTTACCGGACTTATTTCGCCAATTTTTATGTTTTGTTTAACAAAGAGAAAGAAGACAGAGAATAATATATATAACTAAAGATTCTGATATAATAGTGGTTCTAAATCTGTCCGAAGTTCATGTTAATAACTGAGCTGAATCAAGTTAATTTTTGAACAAAACAAAAAATATATTTTGCCATACTTTCCATTTTGTTTAATCTTGAAAAATTGTCGTACTTACTAGACTACTAAGCAGTACGTTCAGAGGAACAAAGCTAATATAATGAGTAAGGGTCTGTTTAGACTAACGTAAACTAGTAACTAACGTAAACAAATGGTTGGCAGCTCTATTTTCTTATACAGGGTGGCGCAAAACTGCCGTTTTGGTTTGAATGTTTAATAATATATTGGTTAATTATTCTTTATTTGTATTTTTTGTTATATAGTATGTTAAAAAGGAATATTTTTGGCTTAAGTATGAAAAAGTTTATCCCGCTAGTGGTGGCCATTTTCGTCTGCGCACATTCGTGCTCTTTCCGCGATAGCCCCAGTTGTGCCGAATGTCTTCTTGTTGATGTTTCTGGACTGTCCTGCATACTATGCACAACACGTTGGATATTTTCGTCCGTGTGGACCGAACGTAAGGTGTCTTACTGTACCATGTTGTCGAAAATTTCTAACCAAGCAGTCTATTGTTGGTTCTGAAGGTCCAGTAGGCGCATTAAAAAAGCGACGATAAGCACGCTGACTTGATTTGTAAAATAAAATTCAGCAATTGCTGATTGCTGCTCTGTTGTGAAGTGTTCCATTTCAAATTCCCCAAGTTTGCTTTACAAAATTCTGAAATAAAAATAAAAAATATAAATATAAGTAAATTTAAAAATTTATTAAACATTCAAACCACAGCGGTAGTTTTGCGCCACCCTGTACAACGAAACGAGCACAAAAACTACTAGTTTCAACAGTCTGCAAATTGCCAATATTTTACGTTGGATCTCCCAACTGAAGGTGTGTGTCAATAAATAAATCCCATAATTCTAGGGGACTGACTGTTACTTACAAACCTCCAAAACCTATTTTTGTTTTTAGGCGTAATCAATAAATATTTTTCGAGCATTAAGCACTGCTAAAACTCGCAGTTTTGCTACTCAAATCGCATGGTCTTGGCCACAGCATCAAAACTCTCGCAAACGTGTCGCACGAAGATAGAGCTAAGTCGTTTTATGTGCATGGGCTTCAGTGTTTGGTCCACACAGCTACTGGCTAAGTTAGCTAGTTACTTTGCAATATACTTGTAATAACCTTTCAACTTAAACTTAATTGCAAATAATGTTTCAACATGCATTCTCTTGGTATAGATCAAAGAAAATCAAATATATAGAGGTTTTATTGGCGAATTCTTAAAGACTAGACAAAACAAAATTATAAATTGCAAAAAATTAATTTAAATGTACTAATTGCTCCACTTTTACATTTGAGTTGATTCAAAATATTCATTTGTCACATATCGTGCACATGAACCCAATACCTATTCGCCGATAAGACCTCTTGCTAGTTTAGTGGCATCAAACCCGATGGCCTCGAGTAGAGATCCTTGTATGTAAAAATCTCAAACTGAAATTAAGGAGTCAACATTCAGCTTAATTCGTTTATAATTTGAAATTAAAATGGTTTTTGCATAAACAAAAAATCTTTTGTTATAATTTACTTATTTTCTCGTAGTGTTAAAAATCTTTGCATATTTTCGACATTCTTTTGTTCGACCTATACCCGGAAATTTAGTTTTTGCTTTCGTTTCTACCTTTGTCACACCAGAAACCACAAATAAACTTTCCGTCACTTTGACGAACGTCAAGTCACAGCAAATTTATGTTTATTTAACTTAAATATCTGTCACACGTAATTTATTTTCTTTTTTTTTTGCGTTTTGTTCTGTAGCAGCAGCCGGCGATTATGAAAGTTGTCAATAAAAATCGATGTTATTTATTTTTTTAGTCTGCTCGGTTTTATGTTGTTGCCATTGCCTGTGAAAAATTTGCCAAAAACTATATCGTCTATATCATTCATTCTTTGATTTTGTCGCATTATTTCATTTTCAACGATTTTTCTATTTACTTGTGTTTGTTTTCTTCGCACCAACGATGTGACATGCGACGACAGAATTGGTTCATTCAAGACAAACCGGGTCTATTTTTAAAGCATACTTCCTTTCCCCCTTTTCTCAATTTTTTCCTTGTTGCTTTGTTTTTTTTTTATTATTTTTTTTTTGCTACAAAGTACTTTTCTAATGAGTAACTAAAAATATAAAGAGACGAGTATGTTCTGGTGTATTGAATAATTTGTTTTGGATAGAAAAAGAAAACCACCGAGTCAACGCGGCGGAAAATCTAGAGAAATTTAACCCCCTCTCTCGCTGTGTCAGAGGCATTTCATCTGGGTGGTAGAATAGGCGCCATACCACAGTTCCTTTGAAGAGATTAGCTTCACGACGACTTTGGACCCGGAACATAGGCGATGTGGATAGACTGCAAAGAATTTTAAAATTTGCAAATATTTACAACATTTTTTCGTGTTTAAAGTTTAGAGTAAAAAATATCGAGTGTTCTTTTCGACTTTGGTCCGAATATCCGGGGCATTTGATATCACGCAAAATTGTACAGAAATGCGACTTTGGACCCATACAATGTTTTTTATTCAAATCTAAACAATAAATTGCAAAATAGTTTCGAGATTCGAGATTTGGACCTGTACAATGTTGTTTACTAAAATTAAAAAAATTAATTAAAACTAGTACATGTCTAGAATGTCTGGAATAATCTGACGACATGTAATACATTTGTTAGCTTTTGCAATCTTGGACAACATTTCTAAATATTTAAAATTTTTGGCATCATTTTCTTCGGCTGGAAAATAATGCTTTTTATACCCGCACCATATAGTGGTATGGGGTATAATAACTTAGTGCTTGCGTTTGTAACACATCGAAGGAATCGAGTTAGAATACCGGGACCAGAGAGAAAGTTGCTCAGAATTACATTTTGAGTCGATCTAGCCATGTCTGTCTGGCTGGCTGGGCGGCTGGCTGGATGTAAAGATGTCCATCTATTCTTGTAATCAAAGTACAGGTCGCATTTATGCACCGATCTTGATGAAACTTGGCATGTGGTAATATATTGGGACAAGGACGGACGTTATTGAATTTGGTCCAAATCGGAGCACTTTTTGATAGACCCCCCATACAAAGGAACTCCCGGATTTGGTCCAAATCCAGTTGATGTCGCGTGTATTGGTCAACAAATTAAAAAAATATGCCATTCGATGTAGAACTGACCACAAAATGTAAAAAAAATAGTTGGACCCGCTTCTCGGACCTACGGGGCCTTCAGAACCCAAAAAATGGACCCATGATTTTAAATATAAGTGTGACCTCTTAAATGAAAGGAAATTATCTTACAATTTTAAATACAGAAAAAAATTCGTTCTGTTTGGGCCCCAGGGTCCATTAGGAGGGTCCAAAAGTTTCGGTTTACCCGGATTTTAGTGTGACCCTTCAAATGACAGGGAATTGCCTCAGGACTTTAAATATGTCAAGCCAAATGATTTATCTCGTCCGTGGGAGGGCACAGGGTCCGAAAACAAGGTATGAAAATGTGGACCAACTATAATTGTTATACCCTCACCACATAGTGGTATGGGGTATAAAGGCTTAGTGCTTGCGTGATAGATACAGATAGAAATAGCGACGAGTGCTTTCGATTAACAGGAGACTTAATCACATTTATAGTGGTGCGGGTATCATAGAGTCGGCCACGCCCGACTATAGCACCTACTTACTTGTTTTTATTTGTTATTAAGTTTTGGATGAATGGGTTACCCACTCTTTCAGAAAATTAGAAAGTGAGAGGAAGTTGAAAGCAGATAGTTTGGCAAGGGCGGTAGTGCAAAAGAGTAAACGGGAAATTCTGTATTTAGAGAACCTTAGAACCGTTAGGTAGTGCCGTTAAACTTCGCAAAAGAAGTCAGATGATGCACGCTTGCTACGAAGTTGGACAGTGGCATAACAGATGGTAATTCCAACATGTATAAGTAGACAGTAGGTTGAATGTGTGTCTTGTCTTATGAGCGGACAGCACTCGGGGGCCATTAGTAGGTTCATTGACAAAGTTATTTTTGTCACTGACAAAGTTATTTTCCTGCCAAATTTTTTCAAGAATTCTACCAAATTGAATTAAAACCTACCAAACATTGTGAAGGCATTTAACAATTTGCCATTCAGGGTAAAAATTAGAAGCTAGTTTCATACTCGTACAAAGTTGTATCTGATAACTTTTAAAAAATGAACAATTGAAACTGAACTGAATTTAGATTACATTTTTTTATCTTTCTCTTTCTACAACCACTTGCGAGTTTTTCCCTTTGACTATTCTGTTTTATTTGCGCATTTTTAATTTTTGACTAACATGCATTTTCCTTTTGTCGTTTGATTTAACACTAAACAAAACGTTAAAAAATAACCAAATAACTTACCATAGCTTCTCGTTACAGAAAGACTTCACTGACGACTGCGTCTTCAATGAAAACATGGAGCAGCACAACTACAACACCTACTCATCGACGTACAATTCGAATGCGAGACGAAAATACTATTTGGCATTGAATCGTCACGGTGAACCGCGCAAACTGCAAATACCACCCACCCGTTCGCTGGGCAAACTGGCGACCTATACGAATGCCATTACCGAAACGGTGCCGCAAGAACGTGTTGAACAGCTGATTGCAAAGAATTTCGGGGCAAACCGTATAAAACATGGCATACGTCAACTCTGTGATACTGGCAAACCATTGATCGAACTGATCGATAGTAAAAACTTTAAAGCACAACCCAAGTGCAATCCAAACAGTAGTAGTAATAGCAATAGTAATAGCAATAATCCATCTAGTAGTAATAAAAACAACAAGAATAGCCTAAGTAGTAGTAGTCTAGTGAATAGCAATAGTGGCCAATTATTGAACAACGTTCCTGCTGCCAATGATAAAAGTAAATTAAGCAATAGCTCTAGTTCAAGTAGTAGTAGTAGTAGTAGTCGAAGTAGCCACAATAGCAATAGTAAACCAGAAACAAATAGCAGTAGTAGTAGTAGTAGCACTAGCCAGAGTAGTATTAGCAATAGTCAAAATAATGGCCATATTAGCAATAGCAATAGTAGTAGTACAACAACGATGACGAAGACGACGACGACGGCGAATAGCACTAGCAACAATAGGCACAGTAGTAGTAGCAACAGTAGTAGTTCGATAATCAAAGCCAATGGTCACAGTGGGGACAGGGGGAAGAAGCTTCGCAAATGCCGCGCGCATGAAAACGAAGAGGAGCACAATTGCCACCGTAGACCGCACCCCCTGCGAAATCCCGGCAAGCAGCGCAGGTGCAAAGAACTATTGCAGCAGCAACAGCAGAGCGGTGTCACCGACATAGTGTTGCCACCCATGTGCAAAAAGAAGGGCCCCAAAAAGCAGGGCGCCAAAAACAAGCGACCGCCCGGTGGCGAGGCACGTGGCAAAAACGGGCTGGGTACCGATGGCTTGGGGCCCAACAATCGCAGAGGCAAAAAACTTAATGGTGGCACAAATGGCCGCCAGGCAGCTAAGCAAAATCAAAATACCGGAAATGGCGGTGGTGGACCGAAAAAGAAGCAGAAGAATCCAAACAAACGGGGTGGTGGTGGTGGTAGCGGTGGAAATGGCAACAAGAAAAAACAACCCAAGACCTCGACCACTACAACATCAACGACAACCGAACAGACCTCTTCCACTTCAACCCTGAAGCCAGGCTTCTGGGAAACCTCATCGTTTATGCCCTCGTCCACGATCTTTGAGACTTACGATCCAAATGCCGAAAGCACCAGCGATCGCGGCGATAGAGAACAGCGCAATGTAAGATATGTCAATTCCATGGAAGGCTCCATGGAGGTGTCAGCCGAAGACACATCGGCCGCCAACGACGACAATGAGGAGGACGATGAGGGCGACGGTGATGCTGAGAACGGCGACGACAACGAAGATTCCAGCTACGAGGACGATACGTTTGTGGCCAGTAGCAGCCATATGCCTTATGCGGAGGCAGATGCAGCGCACACCCCGCTCACCAGCGGCGCCGATGACATCCTGTATTACGATGATGTGTGAGTTTTGACAATCATAAATCCTTACTTACTACCTACTACTATTTGTCAACAGATATTTAGTTTTTAATAATTTATAAACAATTTCCTCATATTATTTAGAATATTTTTGTTTTTAACATTTAACATTTTTTATTTGATTACTTTTGAATGTAAATTATTTATTTTACAATTAAAACAAAAGGCAGTTCTTTTTTGACAAAAATTTCTTTTGATATTTTTATTTTCAAAATTTATTTTTTTTTGTATAATTTGGCTTAGATAATTTTATTTAACAAAAATCTCTTTTAATTTTCTAGAATTGTTTAACTTTTTTATTTTGTTGAAATTTGTAGATGTTTCTTTTGTTTTTCATTTTGTTTTTAATTTAATTTGGAGTTGCCTTTCTCAAAATCAGAGATGCATTTTGGGTATAATTTTTCCTTTAAGAATTTTCATACAGATGTATTTTTTATTAAAAAAAATTTTATGAAAAATTAAAAAAAAAACAAGGATTTGTTGTGTATATTTCTGTTGAAATTTTAGAAATTGAAATTGTGTGTAAAAAAGAATTTCTATAAAAAAATTGTGTACAAAGATAAAGATATTTAAAAATCTAAACGAAAATGTTTGTATGTAGAACATGCGACCGAGCATAGTTACTGTATGTGTGTATGTATATGTAATTGTTTATAAGGCATTTAATTTAATTACAACAACAATACAAAAACAAAACATTATGGAAAATTTATGTAAATTTTGCAAGAACTCATTAAAATAAATGTTGCATTCATTCTGTTTGTACATGAGACACGCATACACTCACTTTCATTTTACACTACTTCATGTACAGACGTCATTTTCATCTAAACCACATGTAATTGCAACCCTGCACCCCTACACCCTACATACCGCATACCTCGCCTGATATTCCTTAAGTAACTCCTAATCCTAAATTCATTGAACTTAACTAGGTAATGGATTCAAAGAAATGCTCGAAGAGCGCGCTTCGTTTTTGTTTTTTTTTGTTGTCATCAAGCTAAGGGCTAAGGGTTCCGCTTTAAGTTCAATCATAAAATTGCTTGCCTATCGACTCGCCGTATAAATTATAGAATTACGCAGAGAGCAAACCACATATCGAACGGATCTGTCAAACTGGAGTTCCAGGTGTTTTTTTGAACGGAATAATTACACGCCCTATAATGTATTTGGATGAAGGACTGGAGAGGAGCCGCATATAAAGGAGATTCAATATACAGAGCTGAATTGCCGAAAGCCCAGCTACCAAATCTATAAGTATAACACATGGCATCGAACCGGAGAAAATTCCAACTAGTGACCACTTTAAATACAGATTTATTTATTGTATACAAATAAGCGCAAATTTTACAGCCAATGTTAGTATAGCAGTTTCGATCAACATGTCAACACTCATTTCAATTATTTTAATTGACAGGACTTTAGACTGTGTGGTGTGGTGCGTCCAGAGGCTCATTTAGAACTGTGGGCATTCTTAATATTCCGACGGTTTGGACGATTCACTCTTTCCAATAGACAAAGTACTCGTAAAATGTAATGATTAAGGAAATTGTTGAAAATTCATTTCTCACTTAAGTTAAGTAAAAAAAGAGTTACTTCCAATATTTCAGCATCCTAACTAAATATAAGTCAATTGAATGGAGCCAACAATAAGCATATCACATGTTTTGACTTTTTCTTTTTCCGACAAACAGTCGTACATGACACACCCAGCTACGTAAAAACATATGTTTTTAATAGTTTTTTCGTTTTTTTGTTATTTATTCGGTCTTTTATCATTATTATGACTTGAGCAGTTTTTTATTCTGGTTCGAGACCTTTATGTTGTTTCTTTTTCAGAATCAACTTAAAAAGAAGAAAAGAAGACCCATGCGAAACGGAATTGGTGGAAATGATATTGCGCGTTGAAGATTGCTCTACGCACAGTTCGAAGACTATACACAAAGGGTAATTCTCATTAATAAAAATGAGTCTCCCGTATAAGTCATTTGATTTGTGGCCGAAGTAATCGTTGCCAAAGACTGCTGAAGAAAAACCTTGGCGGGTTTAGAAACAGCTGTACAGTCTGCCTGGCAACCGTAGCAAATACATTTCACCAATTTCTTCTTTTTAAGTTGATTCTGAAAAAGAAACAACATAAAGGTCTCGAACCAGAATAAAAAACTGCTCAAGTCATAATAATGATAAAAGACCGAATAAATAACAAAAAAACGAAAAAACTATTAAAAAGGATTGGTACGCCCTAATGTGCAACGCATGTATGAGTATATGTACGCACAAAAAACATGCACACTTTGATTGTGCTTTTTGCATTTGTGGTTTTCAACGAAGACCCATGCGAAACGGAATTGGTGGAAATGATATTGCGCGTTGAAGATTGCTCTACGCACAGTTCGAAGACTATACACAAAGGGTAATTCTCATTAATAAAAATGAGTCTCCCGTATAAGTCATTTGATTTGTGGCCGAAGTAATCGTTGCCAAAGACTGCTGAAGAAAAACCTTGGCGGGTTTAGAAACAGCTGTACAGTCTGCCTGGCAACCGTAGCAAATACATTTCACCAATTTCTTCTTTTTAAGTTGATTCTGAAAAAGAAACAACATAAAGGTCTCGAACCAGAATAAAAAACTGCTCAAGTCATAATAATGATAAAAGACCGAATAAATAACAAAAAAACAAAAAAACTATTAAAAAGGATTGGTACGCCCTAATGTGCAACGCATGTATGAGTATATGTACGCACAAAAAACATGCACACTTTGATTGTGCTTTTTGCATTTGTGGTTTTCAACGAAGACCCATGCGAAACGGAATTGGTGGAAATGATATTGCGCGTTGAAGATTGCTCTACGCACAGTTCGAAGACTATACACAAAGGGTAATTCTCATTAATAAAAATGAGTCTCCCGTATAAGTCATTTGATTTGTGGCCGAAGTAATCGTTGCCAAAGACTGCTGAAGAAAAACCTTGGCGGGTTTAGAAACAGCTGTACAGTCTGCCTGGCAACCGTAGCAAATACATTTCACCAATTTCTTCTTTTTAAGTTGATTCTGAAAAAGAAACAACATAAAGGTCTCGAACCAGAATAAAAAACTGCTCAAGTCATAATATGTTTTTATGTTTAAAATAACTTCACGATCCTTTCGTATTATTTCAAAAACTTTTACTAAATCTTACAAATTAATTTTGTGCCATCAACTGTTTTATCTGTCAAAATTGGTATCTTTTCATGTATCTCCTGTTTAAAAATTTAGGGCTATATTCATAAACTTTGCGCAAGGATTAAAACTAAAATTTTTTTAAGAATTTTTTTCACATTGAACATGGATTAACCGGCTCAAGACCTCTTGCTTCTATATTTAAATAGAAGACAAGTTTTTAACAAAATGGCAAAGTGACATTGATTTTCGTGGCTGTACACTGCTTTTATCATGATTTCGGGTCCGTGACAACCCTCTTCACAAAGCTTTGCAGCAATTGTTGAAAGTAAAACCGAACTCTACGTATAAGGCCAGGTACTCCCCAAACGAATGAGAACTACTGCTGTAAACCTTTCTTTTCAAGTTTTCTTCACACAATTTTTCTTTGAAAAGCGGATTCATATCAGTTCTTTTTTCATTTTTGGGCAACTGTTGAAAGCATTTCGTGTCATTTGCAAAACTTAACAAAATAAAACTCGTAATTTGATTAAAAATTTATAATTTTTTTCTGAAACGAACGAATTTGTATAAGTTTTTAAAGATTTTCGTATTATTAATAGGACTTAGGATTAAAAGATGTCGGTCAGTGGGTCCTGATCCAGGCTCTTACTAACGTTCTTATATGAGTAAGAGAGACGGCAAGATTGGCTTAATGAATGTAAAGGTAGAACAGCTGTGCTCAGCTAACTGCCTAACTTACTTTAGCTCAGAGTTGTTGAAAAAGAATTGAAATGAAAATCAGCCAGATGCACAGGAAATGCAGAGCTGGATTCTATTAAGATTTCGGTATTCTGTGGCCTGAATAAAGTCATGTTACCATAACCAGTAATTGAAACAGATACGATGAAATATTATAAATCAACCAAATGGTACACTTTCGTTTTTTAAAAATGCGTAAACTTTTGTCCACCTTCAGTTTTAGTGCCACTTACCCCATCCTGGCAGAAAATGGGATGGAATTTGACTATAAAACCTCTCCTTGTTTGATTATAATTTTCTTTACATAACAATAAACATATGTTTTTATAAAGGGTGCGTCATGTTTAATTTTTTGTTGAAAAAAAAGTGTGGTAACTCTTACTCGTTTGTTTAGCGACTTCCATAAAAATGCTAAAACACAGCCTATATGAAATATTTCCACTAGAGGTTTCAACATTTATCGCCTTTAATTTTACGATTGGCTACAAAAACAAACAATTAGCATTTGTAGCCGACTTAAAGCAATAGGTGAGTGAATCGGTATTTTAATCGAGTTTCACTCTCTAATTTGCGGGAAAATCTTTCCAAAAATACTTTTTAACGCTTGATCTCTGCGTTTTCAACTAGCCCTTAAACAATATTTAACAAAACATGAAAAGCTAATTTTGTTGCAGCCTCATTTCGAGAATCAAATTAATTTCTATTTCTCGAATCCATTAAAGTCCCTAAACCCGAAACATTTTCTCACATCATATTTAACCGTATTCAACAAAGCTTAAGGAATTCCATAAAAGGAAAAATATGTAAAAAAAACTCGAATTTCATAAAACAAAACAACTCGAAATCTCAAAGTAAACAAGTGTTCATTTTATTAATTTTTTTGAAATGCCAACATGCCTACTTATTTACACATACTTAAATAGATAAATAATTTACCCCAAGTAATTGTTAGCAGCCCAAAACTCCCTTCCCCAAGCAAAACCAAATCTTCATCATATTTATCCCACTCTATGCTCCACATACACGTTCACGCCCAAAAACATCACCTCCAACAAAACTTGCAAAGTATTTATTTATAAAAAAAATCTAATAAACAGCAATTAATTAGAAGGAAAAGAAAGAAAAGCAATAATAACAAATACATAATAAAAGTAAGTTAGGAAACATAAATATGTACTCTGCCATTATTAAACTGTTCATTGTAAATATTATGTAAACGATGATTAAAAAAGAAAGAAAAAAAAATAAAATAAAAATTAGTGCGTTTTTATGCAATTAATTTTCTCAAAACTAAAAAAGCAAAACAAAAATGCAAAAAAATAAAACCTCGCTGCCTCTCAATAAGTAAAATAGTAATTTCTTTTAATGAAAAATATATTAAAAAATGTACAAAAAAATATCGAAAAGAAGAGCAATATTTTTCATTTTTAAAACTTTGCTTTTTAAAAAATATTTATTTTTTGTTTTTAAAATTTGTGTGCAAAGCTTTTATTTGGAAAACTTATTCTTTTTCACGAACACAGTATAATTTAAGAAAAACAAAAACAATGTAGATTTACTAACATCGCAATGCAATACTGTTAATAATGTAATAATGTGTAATTTAAGTTTAATTATTTTTTTTTAATTTATGACAACAGCAAACCAACACTACTACTATTCATTTCTTCAACCCACACACACACGCATACACACTTTTATGACCTGTTCTCAAAATAATTTTTCCTATTTTATACATATTTGTAAATTATTACTTACTTAGTTAAGTCCTTGCATACATATATATGTGATCATATATAGAGAACGAATGATTTTCGGATATTTTGTCAAATGCAAAAAAAAACAAAGAAAATCTTAAATAGAAAACTGAAAATTAATAAAAGAAAGAATGCAAAAAAATATATATAAATATTAATAAATAATTTTCTTTTAATTATTTATTAAGAGTGTATAGAACAAAAAAAAACAGAAAGTTGTTTCTTTTTCACTTCCTTGAGATGTGAGCTGCATGTGGTACAGGGTTTTAAATTATCAGCAAAAGTTTAGACTCTTACAGATTTGGTTTTATTTCTTATAGGCTGTTTCCAGTCGCGCCCGTGTCCATAAATCAATGAACGCGCGTTACAGCCTCTACAAAAAACATAGGCAGTTAGGTATGGGAAAAAGTCGCCTTCATATTGGACGCGTTTTTCGATAAGTCGCGTTTACTATAAATTCGATTATTTTTGCAATCGAAATCCACCCATACCTATTAATGGCAACACCGCAAATTGCACATCCCTATTACGATAAAACAGCTGTTTATCAGCATAAACATAAAGCGCTGCTGCTAATGCACATTTCCATTAGGCGCAATACCATTTGATCCTCATTTTCCAATGCGGTTAGCAAAATAATATCATTTAAGCAAAATAATATCATTTATCATAAAATTTTTCGCACCACAAAAAAAACAACAAATAAACACAAACAGCTGTTTGAGCGCAAAGGTGGACGCAAAACACAATGGAAACACCATTAAAATTTTTCGATAAATCGTGGACGCGGTCGCGACCGTAGTTGAAACAGCCTATTATATTAGGTGTTGAGAATTTTCCATTAATTTTATTGAATATTCTCCAAGACTTGGCAAAGTATCTACTAAACATGAAATTCATCGGAATAATTGCAAACAAAAAATAAATACACCTCTTCAACTTTAGCAAATGTGTTTTAAATAAGGTTGTAAATTAATTTGTACAAATTCCTAATATTACGAGGATCAAACAATTCAGGTATGCTTTTAATAGCGAAGCGAAACATTAAAAAGAAGAACTATTTAGACGAAAAGAGTTGATTGGCTAATGTGCGAATGTTAGGATCCGCAAAAAAAATTTTCGATATCTATACCAAAAATAATCAAACTGCAAGTGGTCTTATTGGCGTATTCGTATCGGTGTTATATGCACGAGATGGCATAAGTGAATGTTGAACTTAAACGTCTTGATTAAATTATTACATTAAATAATTGTTTATACCCTCCACCGAAGGAGAATTGATCGTAGTAAAATTCCAAGGCTACCCAGTCAAGTCCGTGTGTTTGTTGAAAACACATAGTTGTCAAACGAACTAACCTGATATTTTGCATGATGAAGGCGAATGATTTGTTTCTAGTTTATATTTGTTTGTATTAAGTTGATAGTGTTCTTATCATCTACGAGGGTTGCTATTTATATTTCGAGTCCGGCAATAATTTATCAGTGGAAATGGTTTTATTGTTTTTTCAAAATTTTCTCCTTTACTTTCTCCTTACACGGTATGTCACATGTCGATCTTGCTTAATTAGTTCACATACAGCATCGATGGTTTCTGGCAAAGTGACCGAAGTTGGAGGTCCTTCACGAAATTCATACTGGAGCGAACGGCGTCCGAGACTGAACTTTTGGTACCTTCGATTAACAGTGGATTGTGATGGTGCTTCGAAACAACTTGATTAAAACACTCTTGTCTCGATAACCCACTCCGAAAATAGTAAAAAATCATCGTACGAAAATGTTCACGTGATAATTCCATTTTTGGTCTGAAATGAATTTTTCAACACTCTGTAAACAAAACAATTCGCCCTCAAATGACAAAACGCTCTGAGTGAAGTTATGCTAAAAAAATGTCAAAGTTTCCAATGAACTTGCAGTATGCATCTGGGAACACTAGAATTGTCAGGACCCGAAAGATAAAAAGCAACCCTCTTAGTGAGAATACCTTTTTAGGAGTTTTCTCTGTTCGCAAATTGGAAGTTTGCTAATAATTGCCCACAACTTTTACTGTTATTGGAACTCTCAAAATGTGATTCTTGTTTTAAAATGCTGTGAAGTAAACCCATAATAGTGGAAAAGTAAAAAGAGCAGTCTCCTTCTGGCATTTTTTTTTTAATAAATTAAAAATAATTGTATAAAGTTTTAAAGATGTGTACCAAAATTAAAATTTTACCGCATTATACAGCATATCAAATAGCGAAGAAATCGATTGTTTTGTTTCAGAAGAGCGCACTTTTCCGTTAAAAAATAAAAGTAATTTTTGCATAATAAAAATTTTGTAATCCCCAAAAATATAAAAATATTGTTTATATAAATATAAATAGTATTTTGATATTGTTTTTTTAAATAAATATAAGTATAAACAATATATTTAAGCATGATACTGCTAGTAAGCCACAGTAATTTCGAGATTCGACGTAGGATTGTGTTTCAATTTATGTAAAAGTATTTTTTACAAGCATTTTTTTATTTTTCATATATTTTATATTTAAGATATACTCGTAGCTCCCAAAACAGATTTTACCATTAGGGTTTGCGCTTTCCCAAACATTGTTTTCCATATATTTCTTTATAATAAAGAAACAAAATAAAAAATTCATCAAAAATAGTATTTATTACTGTGGATAGAAATTACTTATTATTTACGATGAACGCATAGCAATATTTTTAAATGGCGCGTTTTAGATGACAAGCCAAAAAAAATTTGCAAATCGTTATCAGAAAACAGAAACATTTTTGTGTTTACTGCTAATATGTTGAATATATCCGTAAAGTCTCTTGATTTGAAAATGTTTTATTTAAGAAAAAAAATTAAGAAGAAGCGTTAGGCAATGTTAAGCATCCTTAGACTTAATTTCTTTGATTGTCGGTAAACAATTAAAAAAAATGACCGAAAGTAGAACAGATCTGGAGGATATAACAAATTGTCTACAGAAAAAATTGATCCCTTACCAAAATATCCCGAATACAGGACCAAAATGTTGCTTTAATTCCAAGGGAATATCCCGATATACAGATCATTGAATTTCTTTAAGGAACTAAAGGTACGAGCACATCAAAAAAAAATATTTTAAACAAAACTTGTTGAAATGAAAGGCAAAAAACGCAATAGTTGTCAAACGTGGGTACATGGGTACAATACAAAAATAAAATATATATTTGACGCGCAAAATAGAAAGGGACCTAAGGGTAAAAACAGTTTTGTTCAGGAGAGCCATTTTAAAGATTTAAATACGTGTATCTTTGGTGTACCATCACTTTCATAAAACGCGCATATCTCTGGGAGGGAATACTTTTGGGGCATGGGATCGGTCATATTCGATGCTCAGATGTTGTCCACATCCAAAAAAAAAGTGAAAATTGATTTTTTAACCTAAGGTCCCTTTCTCTATGCGCTGTCACATATAGTATTGGGTTCACCTGTATTTAAGTACTCATACATTGTTATGGAAATTTACAACTTGTTAGAATTATAGTGATAAATAAAAAAATAAAGAACAAAAAGTTGAAGAAAGTCTAAAATTATTATAATTAAATAATCATCGTCAAAACTATAAAGAGAGAACAAGTAACTTTATGCAAATAATTCAATGCAAATCTGTTAACAATCCGATGTCACTAAAAATGTAAACACACTATCACGGCGTCCTGGACCATAATTGTATCGTGTTAAATTATAGGATAATTTGTTTAATCAATGTCTATTATCGTACATACTTTCCCAAAACATAATATATTCGTATTTAAACATAGGTGGCCCGGCCTATCAAAAGGTGACTTATGACTCAAAAAAAATTTCCACTATTTTTTGGTTTCGATAGTTTTTGAGACGCTCTTTCAGGTGGTGAAAACTAGAAAGTCCCTATTCACAAGGACACACGTCCTACTCGTTCAGCATTGCTTTTAAATCTGAGCACCCACACGAATTTTATTCGGTCAGAAACTGGTTTGTGCTTTGCATTGAAAAAACATCGCTCTTTTTATACACACACGAACTTATCTCATGCTTATCTCATTATGCTGCTCTTTTGCCTTTTTCGGTTGCCTTTTGGGCATGACTGTTCATAATGCATAAGAAAATTACTAAGAAACTGAAGAAATACATTGTTTATCTTTAACAGCTGTTTCTCGCAATTTCTTTTTTGAGTCATAAGCCACCTTTTTATAGGCCGGGTCACATATAATTTTATTTGTGTGCAAATTAAATTTGTTTGCATTCAAATATATTAGCTGTGTTCGGTTGAGATTACTGAGCTAGCATTTGTATGGAAGTTACTCGGTTAGGAAGCGAGCTGGTTAAAATTGTTAAAGAGACGAATACGAGTTACCAGACCTATTGTCCCTACAAACAATCTCACATGCCTAGACGGCGGAATTATATGCCGTCTCTAAAGTTAGTCTAATTGAAGTCAAATTTTGTGAGTCCACTATTTAGTTGTGAGTCCACGAAAATGTTTCCGTCTGCATATTTCACATATCTAATTTTTATGCAAGTAATATGCAGGGATCTGAATATGCAAATAAAAAATTGCATATGCAACTGTAAAAATATTGTAATAATACCAAATAAAATTAATTTGTCTATCTTTATTCATATTAATTAAATTCGATTTCGGTAACAAAAATTCTTGTCTGTCGTTTGCACTGCAGTGTATAAAAATCATCCATTCCATAGTCAGATTTTGCTTATTTATACTTCGCATGAAGTTAAAGCAGCATATATATCTCTTAAATTTTTTATAAACAATCATTTTACTGTGGTTTTAATGCAAATAATTTTGCGTATTTTTTTTCATATGCAGGTTTTATGCAAATATGCATTTTGCATATGCAAAAAAAAAAGTTTGCAAGAGAATAGTTTAAGTAATTCGTTTTTCGGTGAAACAAATTGTGTAGCATAAACATTTTTTTTCAAAAAAGTAGACTTTCAATTTCATTTTAAAAAAAATATTTATGAGACTACGACTTGCGAATAATCGACTTTTTGCCGAAAATAAGTCGATAAACCATGTTCTTTCGACGTTTTTTTTTGCATATTTTTTTCATATGCAGGTTTTATGCAAATATGCATTTTGCATATGCAAAAAAAAAGTTTGCAAGAAACAAGTTTAAGTAATTCGAACTGTTTTTCGTGAAACAAATTGTGTAGCATTAACATTTTTTTTTTTTTAAAAGTAGACTGTCAACGTTTTTTTTAAAAAAATATTTATTAGACTACGACTTGCGACTAATCGACTTTTTGCCAAAAATAAGTCGATAAACCATGTTCTTTCGACTTTTTCTTTCTCGAGATTTCAAACATGCCCGTCCGTGTGTCTGCTCGATAGCGGTCAAACGAATTGAACTATGGTCAATGGTCATAATCTGTTTGGTATTGCAATTACGCGAAATCGGCCCAGGGAAACAAAGTTTCTGTTTCAGGATACCATGTGGAAAAATAACTCTTTTGGGAGAATTTAGTCAACAAATCAAAATTTTTTGTGAACGAACATCGATTAAAATGGGGTCTTTTAATACCTCAAAAAGGCAGAGTTGCTAGACGTTTCGGCACTGGTGCTCGAAATATGCGTACTCACATTACAAGAAAGGAAATATGAAAGGAAATATTTATTTTCCAGTTAAGGATGAGATTATGCTCGGAGGTATGGGCCAAAGGGGTACTAAAAACGGCAATTTTTTTGCGCTTTAGTTCCGAAGTAACGCTTAGGCTATATACGGTTTTGCCTTGTCTGGTTTTGATTCTCTAAATAAAAAAAATATATATATATATACAAGTACATCAAAGATATATATGTGACGCTCAAAATAGAAGGTTAAAAACCAGTTTGTCCAGGATAGCCATTTAGAAGGTTAAAAATAGAAGGTTAAAAACCAGTTTTGTCCAGGATAGCCATTTTAAAGATTAGGTCTCTTTCTATTTGCGCTTAGAATCGTCGACTTTACTTTCATAAAACGCGCATATCTCTGGGATGGAACACTTTTGGGGCATGGGATCGGTCTCATTCGATGCTCAGATGTTGTCCACATCAAAAAAAGAATAAAAATTGATTTTTTTACCATTAGTTCCCTTTCTCTATGCGCTGTCACATATAATCAATTCATTTAAACTTATACTAAAAATAGAAACAAAAAATATGTGGAATTTTAAACTGTTAAAAAAACAGAATTTGGCCGTGGCATACTACAAATAATGCCACATTTGAATTTGTGAGAAAACATTATTATTTTTTTATATTTAAATGACCCGGATATTCGGCCGCAGTTAGGGTCTGTCACAAACTCTAGCCAAAAAAAGTTTTTATTGAATTCGTAAGGAAATGTAACTCTTATTTAGTACCTACCCTCTTATATGTCCATGTGAATGCCATTTCGGGCCCAAACCATTAGTATGGGAACTACCTTAAATAAATTGGCGTATATGATCCAATTTCTAACTGGTATACATAAAAATTGGTTAAACAGATGTGTAGGAGCTATGTCTAAGTCTGAAACAATTTGCTTCAATTTTGATATCATCCACCTTTGTCAACAGAACTTAGGTCGTCAGAACTTCATAAATACCAGATTATTGCGACTTGGGATTGAACTACAAGCTTGAGACGTACTGCACACGGATGGACAGACCTACGAATCGGCTTGTAATTCTGAGTTGATCAAAACACTTCAAGTTGGGTATAGCTCAAATATTTGCTGTGAAACTAACTTATAATATCCTGTTCCACAAAGTGGCGCAGGGTAAAAATATTTGTTTTGCCGGTTTAGTTCGATAAAAATCGCACCAAAATATTGTCCTGATGATAATCGAGGTTTAGAAATTTTTTTCGATCCTTTAGTAAAAATATGCAATGGTCTAAAATTCCACATGGCACACCCTGCTATATGAAATCGCATGTTTGTTGAAGTCTTAAATGAAATATAATCAAACAACAAGGAGTGAATCATGAGCAAGAATTAAAATATACATTTTTTTTAAGTTTTGTCTGAGATTATATAGAGTTTAAAATACAATAAAACTTGCCCTGCATGTCTTTTTCTTTAAATATTTATTTACTTCTTATTTTGCTTGAACGAGTATTATTTATTAATTTTCTCTTCATAATAATTTATGTTTCCAGTTTCATTTTAAACGCATGCTAGGGATATGGGTTTTGGCCATACGGTCTACGCTATACCCCATCCAAGATACGTATGTATTTCTGTAGAGCACACTCTGGTTTCGGTTTTGTTTATTTAAAATTTAATTTAAAAAAATCTTTGTTTTTTTCTAAAATCCTGTGTAGAATATGCTTTTTAAAATAAACCCCTGTATATTTTAGCTTACCCATGGGCCTTTTGGAATTGATCGCCGTCATATGGACTATCGCTTGGACCCTGCCGGCAATCAGCTGATGACTGTTTGTTGTACGTGCCTGCTACTAAATCTAGACCTAACTTTCTATTCCTGCTAAAAACAAAACGTTTAATTGTTGTAAACGCTACGGGTACCTTTAGTATTGATGCTTCTCGAAAGCAGAGCCCTTAAAGCCCTTTTCTGTATTATGTGTAACTACGCGAGTTATTTCGTTTAATTAGTCTTATTTTAATTTATATGCCATATATTTTATTAGTTTTTTACATATTTTTCAAGTTGATGTTCCTGCTTTTAGTGTTTATCATTACAGTTGTACGTATGTGTGTATGTTGTATGCAAATAGTTTTAACAATAGTTAAACTTAACGCTATCCTGTCCATACCTACGATTTTAATTTGACGACATCTAGAAGAAAATGTACATATGTACAAACGCCTACACTTTTCTTTACATTAGGCTTATATGTTGTATTCCTATAATCTAAAATTGCAAAGAAGAGTAACGAATTAATAATTTATTTTACCATAAATAGTTTTTATATTTAAAGACTGAATTTCGAATAAAACCATGAAAAAACAAACGTTTAAACACTTTTTTCTTTGGGTTCATTATGTACCTATTTGCGAATGGAATTGGCAAGGAGGCGTGAACAGTCAAACTAATGACTGCCGGTAAGTAAATCTCAATTTTAGAGAAAATTCTTTGACATACGGGCTAATAATTCTTTCAATAAATCGCCAATAAAACCAGAAAACAAGAATGACACTTAAATTTGGGCTTGGTTGACTATGAGATGCTCCATCCCTGGTTGCTATTCAAAAGATTCCGCGTCATAGTGTGGAGTGTCAGCATGGTCGGGCTAAATATATTACATCTATGGGTCCATATGAAAAACACACCGGTCCAATTTTACCAGGGATAGTTTTAGGTCACACATCATGCGGTACGCTTCATTTGAGCTAAATTGGATTAAAAAATTGTAGGAGGCATATACTATGTATAAGAAAAGCATTAGTAGTTTGGACCCGTCGTTTAACACAGAGGTATACAAATTATATCGTGCACATCACACTAATTTGAGAAAACTTTTTGGTTTGTTTCTCAACGGAATCTTGAAGGAATTAAGTAAGTTTGTATGTTGAAACACATTTTTGCACTGCACTGTTTTGTAGCCCCTCGGCGGAAAAAGCACTCATCTTCAATCTTTCGTCACCTTGAGTTTCACAATAATTCAATGGTAGACACAAATTTTAGCGTGTGTTTTTCACAAGTCAAACATTTGAGCGTTTTTGACTGGGAACTGCGCTGACTTTGATCACGTAGGCTTTTTCGTTTGAGCGCATGACGTCGAAACTACATGCATAGAGTAATGTAGATTTTAATGCTAGGTATACACGAGGCAACCATAGAGAGCAACGTGTTGCACCAAATTTTGTTGTTGTTCAAACAACACTTAGCAAAGCAGCTACACACGAAACAACGTTTGCTTCAGCATGGCTTTATTGCTGCAACGGTAGCCTCGTGTGTACCTGGCATAAAGTGAGTGCATCGAAATGTGTGCCGTTTGTCTTTTTGTGTGGGACAAAATAATAACGATATCGTAATAGAAAATAGCGAATATGAAAACGCTCGTAAATTCTAATAAAATCCACTGAGATGTTTTTGTAAAGAAAGGGCACAGTGTTTCACTGGTAACTAGGCTACGTGTACGGTAAGTACGCCTTATTTATGTAGGAATCATTTGGGGTGTATTTTTGCGGAACTAGCTAAGTTACTAGGTAACTTAGCTGCGATTAGATGCGATATCTACACTACTCAAGCCAGTGCTTTAATCAGTTGCTCCAATTTTTGATAACTCAATCCGATCCTATGATATTCCTGCGTAGACTTAAAACTTGACGTTGCTCCACAAAAAAATTACAAGGTGTGACAGAAAAACATGTCTGGGAAGTGATACTTTTACCAAACACCCCCAAAATCTGAAAACCCGGGTAAAAAACGGTTTTGAGTACATTTGCGCATGTATACTTAGTAGGGACATAAATACTGTTACACGCGTTTTATGCTGTAAAATAAAAAGTACTGAATATTTTTGGACCAAATGTTTTTTAATATATTTATTGATGTATGTTGTATCCAAAAAGAATCTACTTATTCGAAATGTCCGCCTTTTGCCTTTACACACGCTTTAAGTCGCACTGGCCAGTTGTCAATAGCTGCACGAACCTCGTCCATTGGAAAATTGACCACAGCTCGAACCAAAGCAGTCTTAAGAGATCCACTGTTGGGGTATCTTTTGTGACAAACCTTGTCCCCTAAAACCGTCCACAATTTTTAATCCAATGGGTTCAAATCTGGACTGCTTGATGGCCTTTCTTCAGAGAAATGAATGCTGGCAAATTGTTTCGCAGCCAGGCCTGGGACGTTTTAGCCTTATGGGCCGGCGCAGAATCCATGGCTGGTTTTGGAACAGAGAATTGTTAAGAGGCTTCACAACAGCTTCAAAAACGGTTTCTTGGTAAACTTTGGCCGATGTTTTGACTCCTTGTTCGCAGAAATGCAGGTCAGTGACCTGATCGTAAGAGACACCCCACCAAACCATGACTGAAGCTGGGTGATGGCTCTTTTCCACACTTGGGATCAGTTCAGATGCTTCCTTAGATGACCGCGAGACATTTTGCTTGTTACATTTTTTCTGAGCGGTAAAAATATTTTCATCGGTGAACAAAATTGTTATGTGCAAGTTTTCAGCTTGCTTTACCAAAAGACGTTTGCATTTTTCAATCCTATTGTTTTAAAGCTGCAGTCAATTAATGTCCAGTACGTCGTTTGAAAGCCCCAAGTCCCAAGTCTTTTGCGTGATATTCATCTCACGGCCATGATTTTCTGTTGTCGGAGCGGATTTCTGTGAAATCTTGATTTAACGGGTTTGATGACATGCGGTGTTCGAACAGAGCGTAGGCGACCCGGCCGGTGGCGGTCTTTCACATCTCCAATCTCCTCTAACAGTTTTATGCATCGGTAGACGAACATGCGGCTAATCCCTAGTGGCCGGAGCGTTTTGAAAATATCGCTTTGTTCATTTCACACTTGAAAAGCGCTATTACACTACATGATGAAAGTTGAAACAATTTTAAAATACCGTTACAGACTAACGCTATTGAGTTTAGTTTTCAAAACAGAGCATAGAGAAAGGGACCTAAGGGCAAAAAATTCAATTTTCACTTTTTTTTTGATTTCCCATGGCCCAAAAGTGTTCCCTCACAGAAATATGCGCGTTTTATGAAAGTGATGGTACACCAAAGATACACGTATTTAAATCTTTAAAATGGCTCTCCTGAACAAAACTGGTTTTTACCCTTAGTATTTATTTATGTCCCTACTAAGTAGTTTATTACCAACCGATTTTAAGCTTCTCGTTTTTTTCCGCCATTTTAAAAATTTGCCAAGGATTTAATAAATTATTTTATAAGGGAAGCTTACTTAAAGTCAGTTTGTTATGTTACGGGTACACCACAGGTTGATTTTTCAAAATCAGTCAGTAATTGATATTTGAATTGATTTTTTTTTTCAAAAATACAAGTTTTGGTCATTCAACTCAAAAATGCTTGCTTGAGCGATATTTTTTGGTGATTCAGTATTATTAGTTTCTCTTTAGAGTGACCAGCAATCTTCTGATATTTATTTAATTTTTAAGCGATATTTTTCGTTGAATCGGCATCATTAATTACTTTTTAGAGTGACCAGTAATCTTCTGATATTTATTTGATTTTTTTCTTTAAAGCGCATTTTAAATGCCACAATTTCGTCGTTGAGTTGTAGCAGGTTATCTGGCAAAAAAGCCAAAATGCAAATGACTTGTTGTAGGGTTCCATCATCAAATAGATAAAGTTGAAGAAAGAGAAAAAATATAAAAAACGATCGTTTGCCTGATAAATACACACAGACTTCTCAAACTTTAGTTAAGTAACTAAAAATCTTTTTATAAAAAACTTAGTAAATGGCTTTTTAGTGCGCAAAACTACTCAAAACCGGGTTTTTACCCGGATGTTCACCCGCAAAAAAATAGTGTCACTTCCCAGACATTTCAACTTCATTCGGTAGCCTATTGATGTTCATAGTGTTATGACTCACCACAGCACGGATACATTGATTTTGTAGAGTTTTGACCAGAGAAAGTCGGTTCACATCGTTCAATATCTAGAATCATTGACGGTATCTCCTCCGATATTTATGTTACTAACCTTATTTAGTTGGAAATATCGAATATGCTAAATATCGCAACAATCAGTCAAACTTTGTAGATGCATTTTGGCATGTAGACATAATCGCTGAGCCCAAGAACGAACCTCGTCCGCAATATTCTAATAACTACGGACGTGATGTATGGGCACGGTATCGAATTGAAAAATCGATAGGTATCGAATTGAAGAATCGATACTTTACTACTGATAATTACAATACGCAAGCGAAAACATTGAACCTAAAGTAATGAAATCCGGGTGTATCGGTATCGACTAAAACTTAAGGAAAATGACTCAGCAATTGAAGAACTCTATTCTTTGTCAATATTTATCGACACATCAGTAAAAATCGAATATGGGCGGGTGTCAACCAAATACAACGGGTTTATAACACCTTAATCAGTGTCGCCAACAGATCCGTAGAAAAAATCACCACCGATGACATTCGATACGGAACAAATAAAAAAAAAACCTTAACATTAAAAAAAAATTATTTTGCTCTCAGTAAAGAATAAAAGATACAAATGTTTTAGATTTTTAAAAAAAGTTTGCAAGCGAATATTGAAAAAACTTGATATATTGCTGCATCAATATTTGAAGTTCTTTTTAATGGGATGACAATGAACTACCTCAAAAATATTTTTTTTTAAAAAAGCGCGTCTTTTCCAAGTGGTGGAAAAAACCAAAAACCGAAGACCTTAATCATTTTTACACAACTGTAGAACACTGTGCTTGTTTAAATTACGTACATAAAAAACAGAACTGCGCTAATATGGTTTAAATTGTTTTGCAACGTTATTTAGGAAAATTTAATACACATTTCATTTTCAAGAGACAACGTGCAAATGCGCGACGTCATCAAAGTTGTCACAAGTGTAGCAACAAAGTCAGAGTAGCGACCGACTGAACTTTATTCGGTACGTAGCTGGTGAATCCATTACATGTACTCACTTTGCTGGACTGTTCACTTCAGCTTGTCTTAAATCAAATTGAATGGGTGGGTATGGGAACTTTGATGATTGATGACTCAAGAAATTTATCGACGAGCGATATAACACCTACCACCTTTACGAGCAAGCGAATGAGTTTGATGGTACGATGAAGTTCGAAACTTAGTGAAATTTAAATTTGTCAGATCGGCAATGAAACGATGAACGTTACCAAATGCAATGCGAAATTACACGCGCTGTTCGTATTGGTCACGCTTCTCACAACTCAAACTTATGTTCGGCGCATAATCGATCGTGTCAAATTTGTTGTGACGTCCCAGTCTTCCCGAACATTATTCGACACTGCTTTGGGATGAATTCGTACGATATTTGCAAAACATGTGTGCATATGAACTCAAACGAATAACCAAATTTTTGCTATGCTTTCAAAATTTCTATGCGTACGTGACTGGATTCACGAACGTCTGTACTTCGAGTGAACCCATATTGGCAACCTGACCGTCCACCACCACTTCTCCCTTGACTGGTTTCTACTACGATCATTTGCGTCGTGTACTGTGAGGAGAAATTGGTTTAAGTGCTGCCGAATACTTCTACATATCGGCGATCTGAATGTGGGATCGTTCAATTCTATTAATAGCTTATTTTGCAAAAATAGTATAGCAATTTAAAAGTTATAACACTGATAATGAGACGCCTCACTCTCACGCCTAGTGTAGTACGTACAGCAGTGCGCGATATAGCGGCACAGGTTGCATTTTGAAGGTGTTATTTGCAAAAGTTCTGCTGCTCCAATTTTTGTAACTATTGGTATAAGAAATTTTTGGCTGAACGAATTTAGGTCAGAATAGCAGACGCTTATGATAAATGACGTTTAGTTGGCCGACCCAACTCCACACTGCTTTTTGATATAAATCGCGCCTACGTTCAGCATTAAGGCAAGGTCAGACTAATATGTGCGTGAGCGACATATTTAATGGAACTACACACCGAGAACAGATTTGCACAGCCGAATGATTGAAACCATTAGTGCAATCGAATGTTAGTTGATGTACTAAAATGTTCAGTGAACGAGACTAAATAAAGGGTGTTTTTTATGACGTGTGGCTTTCAAGAAGAAGTAAAACGCATAATTTTTAATGCTTTGTCCACGAATTAAGCTTTACTATAAAGAAAAGGGTTTGCTATAATGAATTAAAAATGATTTCGGGGAAGTGGCCGGCGCGGTTGGCTCGAAAGAATTCCAGCCGAGCTTTTTCGACCACTTTTTGCAGGATTTGGGGCCGTATGTCAGCTATAACGCTCCGATTATTCTCTTTCAAGGCGTCAATTTTGTCGGCTTATCTGCGTAGACAAGAGACAAGAGAATATGGTTATATATGATTCCTTCTGCCCATATACGGAGTCTCAACAATGAAATAGAAAAATTCGGTATTAGGATAATTGGTGTACGAATAAAAAACAATATACGATATGCCGACAACACAACTCTACTAGCAAGCAGTTTAACTGGCTTAATGATGTTAGTTGCTGCACTTTCTTGTAAAACTGAGTTATACAAGCATGTTACAGAACACAATTCCGATCGAAAGTGGTTTCAATTCCGTATTTTGCTTCTTCAGAAAACTAATTCCGAAAGATTTGGTCGGAAGGAAGCCACTTTTGATAATGTGATCGGAATTGCTATTTTTAGTAATATAAACACAAAAAACTTTGATAAGATTTTTCTTAGTTAACATTTATTTTAATAAATCTTTTATATTTTTAATAGTTCTAAAACAACAATACAAGTCAAATAATTGTCTTGAACGAAAAAAAATTAAAATCAAAAAAACAAAAAAAACGTTGGAAAATAATTTGTAATTTGTATTGTTTGTGATCGTTGTTGTTGTTGTAGCGGCAAATGTGTGCCGGGATGACAGCCATAGGCCGAAGAATTGCTGCTTCGGGTCAATCCGGTCCATAGAACCGTCTGTCCTCGTTTGTTGTGGCGTGTAATATTCTGGCTGACGAAAATAAAACAAATAAGAATGTTGGGTATTTTATAACTTTGTTCCCAATGTTTTCATTTACAAATAACTATTTTACGCTGCTCAAGATACAATTTTTGTCGAGTTCGTGAAGTGCCACAATGATATAGCCAGAGGATTCGTGAAGAGCGATCGTGTGGTTGTAGAAGCGCTTTGGATAGAATTAACTGAATAGAATTGGATAGAATTAACTGATTTGAATTCTTCTGGAAAACCACGCAAGGATTGTCATGAATGGAAGAAAACCCGGACGGACTGGAAAACATACGTGAAGAAGAAACTGTGCTACAACAAAAACGGAATTTGTAAAACAGGTGGTGGCCCGTAAAACAAATATGTATTTTTCGAGGTTGAGGAAGCTGTTGTTAGAGTCTCCGGAATGCAGAGAAGTGTTGCTGGCGCCAAAAGTTTTGAAGAAGCGGATCTGGTCGCGCACATTTGTGAATCTGACAAAGAAAACGACGAAGATCTTAATTTTACTCCCTCAACATCTGACAGTGCTAGGGAAAAAGGAAATAATTTGACAAGAAAGCGCAGTGTAACACCATCAGCTTCAAAGAGGCGTCTTTCCTGCACACCATCTCCTACTCCTAAGCGCCACAGATCACGTACTCCACATGTATTGAGCAGCCTTTTAGTAGAAGAAAATAAACACTTGCTAAGTTGCTGGAAGAGCAACGTCTCGACAACAAAGTGGAAAATATTGTCCACCTATGAAAGAACAGCGCGATTAAATGCGAAAACAAAATGAAAAATTAGATAGGCTGTGCAATATTTTGGAAGCCCATTATAAAGTAATGGAACTATTGTTTAACAATTTTTGCAATTTTTTTTTTATTTTACACATATGGTTTTTTCTCTCATATGCATAGAGTTGACATAGCAAATTAGAATAACCAGGGTTTTTAATATTTTCGGAATTACCTAAATCGATCGGAATCTGAAGAAGGTAAAACAAAACCGACCGGAATGGTAAGTACGGAATTAAAATCATTCCGATCGATTTCTGTGACAGGCCCGATTTACTTTGCCAGCGTTCATTTTCTCTGAAGAATGGCCCTCAGGCGGTCCAGATTTGAACCCATTGGATTAAAAATTGGGGACGTTTTTAGAGGACAAGGTTTATCACAAAAGATACCCCAACATTGGAACTCTTAAGACTGCTTTGGTTCGAGCTGTGCCCAATTTTCCAATGGACGAGGTTCGTGCAGCTATTGACGATTGGCCAGTGCGACTTAAGGCGCGTGTAAAGGCAAAAAGCGGACATTTCGAATAAGTAGATTCTTTTAGGATACAATATACATCAATAAATATACTTAAAAATATATGGTCCATTATTTTACAATATAAAACGTATGTAACAGTATTTATGACCCTACTAAGTATATGTGACGCGCAAAATAGAAAGGGACCTAAGGGTAAAAACCAGTTTTGTTTAGGAGAGCCATTTTAAAGATTTTAATACGTGTATCTTTGGTGTACCATCACTTTAATAAAACGCGCATATCTCTGGGAGGGAACACTTTTGTGGCATGGGATCGGTCTCATTCGATGCTCAGATGTTGTCCACAACAAAAAAAAGTGAAAATTGATTTTTTACCCTTAGGTCCCTTTCTCTATCCGCTGTCACATACATATACTGCGATCAGTATTAAACGTAATATGTTGCAAACGAAATGACATATTTAATATACCTATATACACCTTTAAATAGAAGGTATAAAGAGCGAAGAAGCAAGAATTAGTAAACATAGAGCTTTGGCGTTCCAACAGATGACAAATGATTTCCTAAATCTTACATTGCAATAAAAAAAATTTGGGTTGTCTAAATACAATAAAGAGCGTTGACACCTAAGCGGTTTCCGCCTGCGAATAGTTTTATACAATTAGAATCAATATAAGTTCTACAAATAACAAATTGAAGTTTGCGTCCAAAACATACAAAATCGAATTCGACTATCCGACAAAATTTTAAAACCATCCGCCCCTGAGAGACTTCACCGAAGTCTCTCAATAAATCCGTTGATTAATGCGATATGTGGGAAGTGGCGCTGTCTTGTTGAAACCAAATGTCACCGAGATCACGAGCTTCAATTTCAGGCATCAAATAGTCGTTTCTTATGGCACGACGGTTGACGGTAACGTTCTCACCGGCATCATTGTTAAAGAAATATGGACCGATGATTCCACCTGCCCACATACCACACTAAACCGTTGTTTTTTCTGGATGAAGTGGCAGCTCTTCAACCTCTTCCTCTTTGCTTGTTCACATACCCATTGAGCTAGAAATGGGCCTCATCGCTGAACAAAATTTGGCTCGAAAACGTCGGATCTCCTTGGAACTTTTCAAGAGCCCATAGAGCGAAGCGATGTCGCTTGTGAACGTCGGGCGGCTTCAGTTCTTGCACAAGCTGTATTTTATACGCTTTCAATTGAGGATCGCGGCGTAAAATGCGCCAAGTCGTTCCATACGTCAGTCCGAGTCGCTGCGAACGGCGCCGAATCGACTCTCCACGGTCTTGGTGTACACTCTCAGCTACGGCCGCTACATTTTCTTCACTGCCTGTTGGACGTGCTCTATTCGGTCGAATATTATCCAATAATCAATGTTGGGTCTCAAGATGGTTGATGGTGTTGCGAATAGCGAATAGGCCGATTATGTTGACCATAAGTTGAACGAAGTGCACGAAACACATTCCTCACAGAACGTGAGTTTTCGTAATAAAGTTAAACGATTTGTAAACGTTGTTCAGGCGTAAGTCTTTCCATGATGAAATGCCAAACAATACTAAATAAAAATTACATGACAGCATGATACGACTCAAACGTGATCTGTCAAAAAAATGCTATTGAAAAAAGTATCTCTACTTGGATCACCTATGATTTTATTATGCCCTTATACGAGTAGCAATCACTGCTACCCGAAACGGCGTTGCCAAAAAAAGAAAACAAAAATGGCACAGTGATGCCACCGCTCTAAAATCCGCATTAGAGTAGAAACAGAACACTGCGGCTGCGGCGACGGAAACCGGTGCGGCAAGAAAATGTATATTAAATGACAACGGTTTTTGTTGTTATTTCTCAGCTGTTTTTATTTATTATTTGGCTTTGAGTGATTTTGAAAAAAATACAATAAATTTATTTGCAAACTAAACAAGAATTTTTTTGAAATGTTCAATTGTAAATTTCATGTACAATCAAATTACTTTTATTTTATTATAATTTTCTTATGATAATTTCTTCTTCTTACTGCAAATATGCACAAAAACTATTAGCCCATACGGTTTTTGTTTACAAAAACATGAGAATATGGCAGCACATAGAGAGAGGCAGTAGCAAAAATTGAGAGCGCAAGAAAAACCGCAGAGAAAATAGAAATAGATTTAATTCAGTGCGGTTTTTTAGTGAGGTTTTGCCTCTCGATTTTTCATATATATTTGACAACCGCTACCGCAGCCGTAATGTTGTGTTTCTACTCTTATTGTGGTTGGTCAATGTACGCGACATGCGGTGTGGTGCGATGACGACATTGCCAATTCAATAAATAAGCTATGTTTTTAAAAATGTCCCAACAAAATTTTCAAAATATTACAACTATTTGCATCTGGCAATACCGTCTGGCAGCGGTGGGAGCGGCGAAGTTAAAATTCGTTTAACTTTTTTGCGGCGCCGCTTGTGTTGGATGTTTGATATGTTTTTTCTTTGTATTTAACAGGAGCAGGGAGGATAAAGCAAAGTAATAAGAAAAAATGGAGTATGAAAAATTAATTGCTGAAGTTAGCAAAAATATAAATGTTAAAAATTATGCGAGCTACAAAAATAAATACAGGCGGGCAAGTGCTTCGGCTGATATCATAAGCTTTTTCATGAAAATGAGTGGTAAGTATTCACGGTACATTTGTAACTTTATGGTGGAAACGTAAAACTTTTGGAATTGTATAGCTCTAGGTCTCTGTTTTTTCGATGGTTAAAAATGGTTAAAAGTTTAAACCAGATTTATTCCTTTAGAGGTGAAGTTATAATTGGCATGTCCATGCAAATAAGACTAAAAACTTCAAAATTTTCATCCATTCTTACTTTTTTTCTTCAGAAGATGTTTCGCAACTTTTTATTTTTTGATGTAGACAAATCACTTTTAATTTTGACTGGCCGCTTTTATAATGCATACTTTTGCATTGGCATACCTTTACAAATTTCATGCGGAAAACTGAACACCTGACTGCGGCAATGCGCCGCATTTCATGTGCATTGATGATTTCTGTCCTCAGGTTTTCAATTTTGAATGTTAACGTAGCTGCCGAGATAAAAATGCTTTTCGTTAGAAAAGACGATTTTTAAGCCAAATCGTTATCCATTTCGAGTTACTCTAAGGTCCAAACTGAGAATTTAAAACATAGTGGAGAGTCGTTTGCCTTCAATTGCTGAATCAGCTGGACCTTGTAAGGTCTCTGTTCAAAATTCTCACCAGACATGTGCATGAATGGCCAGTTAATGTTCCAAGTCTTACACTCTTGGTTATGCCAACTATGGCCTATTTAGTGAGACCCATATGACGACGAGGACCGTCTAGAGTGTTGTCCACTAGCATGTTACTCTCATGATTTTTTCGCGCAAACTTCCGTTGAGCGCAGTCAGTGCCACAATTTATTTAAAAATTCGTTTTTATAAACGCACTGAGTGGGCTACACAGCATTGACTTTCAAAATAAATGTTCAGTATTTCTTTCAAAATAAATGTTCAGTATTTCTTCGCGTAAAGCGATTCATTTCGTTCCGCGGAGATGAGATACTGAATTTTTGCTAAGAGCAGCAATAAGATGTCACTGTCAAAATAACATATGATTTCGGGAACAAACGAAAACTGCCGGTACAGCGTTAAAATCAAAACAAATTCTGATGAGCGCTAGACTTGTTGCTTTCCTTTCGTGTAGGACAATCGAAAGATATTCCACGCAGTAACGCTGAAATTGCCTTAAAAATATTGATGTTCAATGTTTACAGAGTTCAACTTCTTACTTGTTAACTGTCCTCAGACAACTGATCATCAAAATAATATGTATCGTACTTATATTAAATTTCTATCCAACTCATATCTGCGAAATGCGTTATCGCACCCATTGTTTGTTTGGTTCACATGGTGAGCTCGTTTTTTGCTGCTACCTTTTTGCTGTATTTTTGTTATCGAAATTTTTCGGCAGCTCTGATTAGTTGAGTGTTGATACTGCCTAGGCCTCGTGACAATAAAACGATAACATATCGCAAATTAAGCATAAAACTTTGGTATGCTTTGCCGACCTAAATACGTTTTGAAGTTCAGGGCCAATAAATTTGAAAATGCTTTTTAGCACGCTGGTAGAATGTGAATTCTTTAATATTTGTGATGATAATGTTGGATACTTTTTGTTGGAAATTGCTGAGTACTTAGTCTGAACATATGTATTTGGTTATAAACGACTATTGAGACATCAGCGTATGTCCACATTGGTAGTTTCTTTGCACGACCATCTTTTTGCATCAATCTATTTTGACTCGTTCTAATATGTTTTCTTTAGTGCGTCCCAGCGAGTGCTCGCAGACAAAACAAATGGTTTTTTACTTTATATGGTCACGGCAACAATAATATGTTTTCTGCAATAAAAGTATGTTCGTGGTAACCATTAAATTTTTTTTGACAATTCTATGAATTGGTCAACATTAATATTGTTGAAATGCCAAATTAAAAAAGAATTTAAATATGGCAGAAGCAACAATATAAATATGGTTGGCGCCACAAAAATATTGCTTTTTGGGTTTTACGTTAACAATAAGATATTATAATGGGTGATTCATCTAGAGGTATTTTTTCAGAAGCAAAAAAAATAAAAATTCAAATCAAGTGTTGACTCCTTATTGGTAATTAGAAAGGACATTATATGGCATTTATTTTTTGAAAATAGTTACCTTCGAATGTTGGCAACTGTATTATGGATATGAGCGTTCGGTGAGAAACGGGAAGATCCGCTGTTTTCGACCAAAATTTTGTTCAGTGATGAGACCCATTTCTGCCTCAACGGCAAAGTCAATAAACACAAATGTCGCATTTGGGCTGAAGAGCAACAGCCCAAATGCTACCTGAAATTGAAACCCACAATCTTGACGACACTTGGTTTCAACAGGACGGTGTCACTTGCCAATGGATGTATTGAGAGGTCATTTCGAAAAGCAGCTAATATAACGTTTTGGACAGGTGAGTTGGCCGCCTAGATCGAGTGATATCACACCTTTAGATATTTTTCTTTGGGGTAACGTAAAGTCCGATTCAGGTTTTGGAAGCCAACATTTCGCGTGCCATTAAAGCCATACCGGTCGAAATGCTCAAACGAGTCATCCAATATTGGACCCTCAGAATGGAAACCCTGAGGCGTAGTTGCGGCCAACATTTGATGAAAATTATATTCAAAAAATAAATGCCATAAAATGTCCTTTTAAATTACCAATAAAGATTCCACACTTGATTTGAATTTATATATTCTTTTTTGTTCTAAAATAAATACCTTTAGATGGATCACCCTATATATGCGTCTAAACTGACAGTACCCATTTTACCTATGGCCCGTCCACAAAAAAATATAATTTGCTAAGCAAATACTTAAAAAAAGTTCGTGTCAGCGAGGAACCTTTAGTTTCCTAAAGGGAAACTATTTTCTCTCTAGGGCGATTTCGACAATTTATAGTCCCAAACAGCTTATGACCATAGGCCATCGTCATGCAAAATTTCGGACGGATGGACCTGTCTAGATGAGGGTAATATACTTAAGACCAAAAGTCGACTTTTCGAATATTACAAAAAAACCAAAGGCGACTTGTTAGTATAAAAAAGCCTACTAAATTAGATTTTCGACTTTTTTCTTCAGGGAAATGAAAATGTAATATTTTGAAATAAGAACCAAGTTTTCTATGTATAAAACACTTTTATATAAAAGAGTGATTAAAAAACGTATGAGCATCTGGTAATTCAAGTAGTTCTTACTTTATTCATATTCAAGATTTTAAAATCTTTTTTAACAAAGTTTGTTTTTTAAATCAATCGATTTATATACTCGTATAAGCGACTCCGGATAATTGAAATACGCTTAACTGAAAAATATCGGTTATGCGAAATATAAGTTCTACAGAACTTGTTGTTATGCTCATTTGAAACAATTCACTCCGTTTAAGTGAAAATATTGCATAAGTGAACCAACAATTTCAACTAAACTGACGATTTTATATGAAATGTACTTCGTTTAACTGAGAAAAATGTATGGTTTAGATGATCTAAGATTTCGTCATCAATAATTGCACATTGCTAGTGTGAAATTGTAGATGGCGACAAAAAAATGTAGTTACAAGATATTTCAGTCATTGGTAACTCTTAGGGACTGAATCATATTTTTAATAGAGAATATTTTGCTAGAGTGAAATTGAAGATGACGACAGAAAAACGTAGTGATGTTTTTATGTGCTCTTGGTAAGGAATTTGAATCTGTTATTGACATGGACCAGAAATTGTCATGTTGTGAGGATTAAACAGACAACAAGATTTTCCAACAGCTTAGCAGCGCTTCCGATAATGAATAAGATAACGATTAGAGTATTGAGGTTGTACAGTAAGGCAGGTCGATTTGTAGGGAGGCAAAAAATCGCTCAAATGACAAGTACACTCGTATTCTAGGGATCAAAATAAGAAACATTGCCTGTGAAACCATACCTCTTAAACAAATTCTGATGTTCCGAATTTTAACTCTTACTTGAAAGCAAAAACGACTTCAAACCATAATATTTTCTACTTTTACTAAGTTAAGTTAATTTTTTTCATTTACATATATTCTGACTAGATACATTTGTAAAGAGAAAAATACACTCCAAAAAGGAAAAAAGAGGTGGCAAGAGTGAGTTGTATTTCGTGGAATTGTGTGAAGAAAACTTGAAAATTAAGGTTTACAAAAGTAGTTCTCATTCGTTTGGGGAGAGCCTGACCTTATAGAGTTCGGTTTTACTTTCAACAATTGCAGCAAAGCTTTCTGAAGAGGGTTGTCAAGGACCCGAAATCATAATAAAAGCAGTGTGCAGCCACGAAAATCAATGTCACTTCGCCATTTTGTTAAAAACTCGTCTTCTATTTAAATATAGAAGCAAGAGGTCTTGAGCCGGTTAATCCCTGTTTAAAGGAAAAAAAACATTTTCACTGATTTTTTCATGTAAAGTGCCAAAAATGTTAATTTTTTTAAATGTTTGTATGAGGAACCCAAGGCGTTTTAGGATTTGTGCCTCTGACATAGGTGGGTCGGCCCTCTAAAGTTAGTGGCGGTCGGTCATACATTTGGACTCGATTAAGGCACTCTAAATGGGACAAAGTGGGATGTTTTAAAATTTGACCCTTCGGGTCAAAAGTAGGAGCATCCAACCTCGTTTTATAGGTACAGATCCTCTGACAAAGTTTCTTATTTTGATCCCTAAAATACGATTTTCCTTGTCACTTGGGCTATTTTTAAATCCAATAATCCTTTTGTCAACGACGCTCTTATGTCAATTCTTCCATTGAATGATTTTTTTAAATGGACAACCTGGGGCTCGAAAAAAATTACACGATTTTGAGCATCTACCGTCTCTATCGGTTTGAAACAATATGTCACAAACACAAATTAGAGACTATTTTAGTAAAACGACAGACAAATTACATTATGTACGAGTATGTATTCCAATTAATGTAAATTTATGAAGTGAATGATAATTATTTACATTTTTTTCTGTTGAACTTAATCGGATAACTGATACGTGTTCCCCTTATCTGAACTACCCTTTAGTGGAAATTACGGATTAATGAAATAAAATAGCTGCATTTTCGCTTAAGCGTAGTCGACTGTACAAAAATAATTTAAAAATATTATCATATTTACAGTTTGGGGAGAAATTTGGCTCCGATCAAGTCGGTAAGTAAACTAACGCTGAATATAATTTCAGTGTTAGTAAACTTACCGACTTGATCGATTGCTCTGGGTGAATCTTGACCATTTTTAAACCCACACGTTTTACGTTGCCACTAGAACAAAATAGAAACGTTAAGTATTTCTCAATTGGCGAAAATAAATGAAAGCGCATCATAAATTTAAGCAATACGCATTGTTTTGATATTTAATGTTAACATAAAGTCGACATAGAAATCGACTTTTAGACTTTTTAAAAAAACAAAATGTCGACTTACCGACTTTGACTTTTTTATACCCAAAAGTCGGTTAATCGATAAGTCGAAAATCGAGTTACAGAATCCTAGTCTAGATCGTCTTAGAATATTACGACGATCAGTAATATATATACACAACATAGGGTCCGGGATCAATATTCTATGGTGTTGCAAACAGAGTGACAATCATAATATACCATCCACCTTCGGTGGAGTGTATAATACCGTGTAGAATTATAAACTAGTAAAAAGGAGAAATAAGGCCGGTCGACTAAATTATATCCTGAAATTCTAAATGTGCAGAAAAGCCAACTAAAACAGGTTTTTGGACCCCTTGACTGGATTTTAAATTTAACCAGATTTTAAAAATACTGCCACAATTGGATTTGTAAAAAAAAATCATTATATTTTATTAATTTTCCTTTTTTTAACGCTTATGGACTTGTAGGCCGATTATTCTGTCACCAAATTAAGCCAAATTTAAAAAGAATAAGTGTATCTTTGACCTCGTGCGAAACTTTTATTTGTTAACCACCCCTATATGTCCATGTGGATGCTGTTTTCAGGTACTAAAACCTTTTGCATGATTTTGTTCAATCCGGACCAGTAATATTCGGAGATGGCATTCCGGGAAGTGCTGCAACCATACGCAGAGAAAAAATATGGTTAGTATATGGTCACGGCAATAATAATATGTAATCCGCAATAAAAGTATGTTCGTCGCAACCATAGTATTGTTTTCTGAATTTAATTTTGACAATGGTATGATTGCCGCAATATTCATATTGTTGAAATGTAACAATAGTATTATTGCCAATGTACCAATAGTATATATACCAAAAAAAAACACATGCACACGAACAGTGCATTGTTGTTGTCCATTTTAAAAAACAACAATCGGAAGGTCGTTCGAGGGATTTTTATTGTGTTTATTTTGTTTGGTTAAATACTCTACTGCTGGTAACTAAAAGTATTTTCGACTGTTGTGAAGATAATACTATGGTTGTTTGAGAAATATACTATGGTTGTCAGGATCATAATATGGTTGCGGAGATAATAGTATGGTTGAGTGTGAATCATACTAGGGTTGTGAGGATCATAGTATTGTTGTGTGTGAATAATGCTATTGTTGTGAGGATCATAATATTGTTGTGGCACAACCATATACCCAACAATAGCATGATTCTCTTCGAATATTGTCACCACAAGCATACTTTTTTTCTGCGTGCAGTTCACATAAACCGGCGGGCTTAATCAAAAACGTGGGCGACGAAAACAGTTGGTAAAACTAAAATTCGGCGAAGAGGATTAGATAGTTTTCACAACTAAAGAGTAAGATAGTACATACTTATAAACTTACTTAATCCCCACAACATCCTATAAGGAACTAGGTAAACTTCTCTCAAATTAGTGAGCAGTGTACGACTCCATTCGTATACTCACTGACCTATTGTTCAACGCAGGCAACATGGATAGAGAAAAATCTCTTATTCGTAAAGTCGCCGGCATTAACGAAGTGGAAACCGCTGCAGAAAAATTGTTAAATGTTCTTACATGGGGTTAACACGGGTTTACTGGCTAGATAGATGTGCACTCTACCACCACACCACGGCGGCCCACTTTAGTACTTGGGACTAGCAAAATACTGTTGAAGTCAAATTCAGTCACAGCCATGAACTGTTTTGTGTGTGGGTTACACTTTTACCAAAATCCATTTCACGGAAGATGTAAAATATTTATCAATTATAAGATACTGATGAAATCTATTTTGTTCCCATGTGGGCTGATCCACCTTCCCTTACCCCTGATTTGTTCTTGCTTGCCTCTTCATTACTTGTTGTGGCATAGAATTTATTAAATAATTATTAAATACAAGCAGCGCTATGATGTGCAAGGCGTTTAAATCGAAGTGGATATGGGTGAAAACAGATTGCATTTTGACGTTTCATGTCTGGCGTGACAGCCATAATAACAGTCATTGGAACAACACGTGCTCGAATGCGAGCAAATCAGCGCCAAATGAATCGTTTGATGCCATTGACAACGGTGTGGATGAAATTATTTAATAATCGAACAAAAAACCTCGCATTAACACAAGAATACCAGGAATTTCCTATTAAAGTTGAGCGAATTTAATGGACAGATGTCCGGATGAATGGTCGAATGAATGCGTAGCTTTTTATTCGCTTAAGAGGCTGTGCGAATATTACACGCCCCTTGATCAGAAGATCTTTTTAGTTCATCTCTCTGGTGTTGCCGACACAAGGCACCATTCAGGCACTTGTAATTTGTTTTTCAATTCCACAAATTCTTATCTTTTTGTTGGGAAAGATTGTTGTGGATTTCTCAAAGGGGGGTAGGGTGATAATTACGTAAACACATGAGCGTGAGAACCGGAGGTGTATATCAGTGAAAATGCTAGTCAACAACAATTGGGTAATGCATGAGTTTGGCTAAAATATTCTGCCCACGTGCATGTTTCGTTTTTATATACAGTAAGTTCATCTGGATAGTATGTACGAGTACGTATTTTTAGTAAAGTTGATTATCACTTGGAAAAATCCTGAAGATATATATTGTCCATTTCATATCTGTGGTGGATACAGACAAACGAGAGTAGCTCAGGTTGACCTGGAAATCCGCTTCCCAGGACCCGCTGGGGCAGTGAGCTGACATGTACCTAACGTTGATAATTAAAAGGTGGTTGGTGCGTGAGCCCTGCAAGCAGCCAGTGTAAAAACCAGCCTTAATAAAAATACTAACTGTAGGCAATACCCACAAACGTTTTTCAACAACGGAATGTGTATAAAAAACTGTAAAACTGTCATCAACGCCATTTAGGATGTGTGATGGGCAGGCTTAAGTATATGTGACGCGCAAAATAGAAAGGGACTTAAGGTTAAAAATCAGTTTTGTTCAGGAGAAGGTCGTCCAAAAACGGCCGTTGTGCCAGAGAACATTGATGCCGTGGGTGAACTGATAAGGCAAGATCGTCATGTGACATACCGTGAGATAGAGGCATCCTTGGGCATTTCTTCCACCAGCGATATTGCATGAACACCTGGCCGTAAAAAAGGTTTGTTCTCGTTGGATCCCACACAATTTGACAATAGCTCAAAAAAAGGCTCGTGTCGATTGGTGCAAACAAATTTTGAAAAAATACGATCGCGTTGCTTTAAAAGGCATTAATATCATCGTCGCAGGTGACGAATCATGGATCTATGCGTATGAGCCCGAAACAAAACAGCAATCGACCGTGTGGGTCTTCGAAGACGAGCCAAATCCAACGAAAGTTGTTCGTGGTAGAAGCACTTTGAAGCAAATGGTCGCCTGTTTTTTGGCAAAACTGGTCATGTGGCGACTTTTCCGCTTAAGCAACGTAGGACGGTCAATTCTGAGTGGTATACAATACAATGTGTTTGCCTAAGAAATTCGAAAAACGAACAAGAGAAGACGAATCATCAAGCCAGCGTCTTTTTGACCAGCCAAAACGTCGTATTGATGGGTCATCCGCCGTACAGCCCTGACTTGGCACCCAATGACTTATTTTTATTCCCTCACATCAAGAAAAAAATGCGTGGTCAACGATTTTCGTCGCCAAAAGAAGCTGTTGAAGCGTTCAAAAACCAAGTTTTGAAGGTGTCTCAATGGGAGTGGAAAAGTGCTTCGACAATTGGTTTTGAACGCATGCAAAAGTGTTTAAATCATGCTGGAGAATACTTTAAAAAACAATATATAGCAGCCCTCGTTTTCATAAATCCCTGTACCACAGTGTGGTGTACGGTTTAATTTTCTAACACATTTTTATTTTGTTATATTTTAATATGCTCGAATGTTGTGGGCTTCCGTGGCGTAATTGCTAGTGTGCACGACTATCATTCAGACAAGTAAACCTTGGTTCAACTTCGGATAAGAACATCTGACAATTTTGCTGCGGTGGGTTTTCACCTCGTATATAACGGCGACTTTATGAGTAGGAGATTAATCTCTAAGCCATGATCAAATTGTAATTTATTTATTTATTTTTTATTTATTTTTTTTAAGTCTATGGAAGTACAAATTCCTTACAGACTATTTCTTACATCTAAAAGTAAATTAAATCTAAGTTATTAATAAAATTACATAACGAATCAAACAAATCAATGTTCTGATTGGAGATACTACTGAACTCTTTCATTGCTCTAGTTATAGGTTCATTAAGAGAATAATTCGTTCTATGAACAGGTACTTCTTCATAAACTAAAATAGCCGACGTTAAACAGTAGGTCCCAGTTAAAGCATTATGTGGTAAACAGCTCACTGATTTGAGAGAAGTTTCTCTTGATCGTAATGGGATGTTGTGGGACTTAAATATGTACGAGGGCGGTTCGGAAACTTCTTAGCCTAGCACAAAAAGCGCGGTATAAACCGAAAAAAGTTAAGTGTTTTGGAAACTTCCATCTCTGCTATGTTAGATTTTGTTTCGATATGGCAACTCCATCATATAGAAACAGGTGTTCACAAAAGACGCATCCGCGATTTTTTACAATGGAAAAATTAGAAATGCGTGGTGTCATTAAATATTTACATAAAAAACCGTTATCGGGACATAAAATTCACAATGATATGGTGAATGTGTTAGGTGAAAGTGCTCCTTCATATGCAACAGTAAAAAATTGGGTTGCTGAATTTAAACGTGGTCGTACAAGCATTGAAGATGAACCACGTAGTGGACGTACAAAAACAGCAACAACAACAGAAATTGTAGCCAAAGTGCATGATATGGTATTAAATGATCGACGAATACAAGTGCGTGAAATAGCTAATATCATGGGCATCTCAAATGATCGAGTCCATTTAATTTTGCATGAAGAACTACAGATGAAAAAGCTTTCTGCAAGATGTGTGCCGCACTTGTTAACAGTCGACCAAAAACGCATAAGAATGAACATTTCTCAAGCTTGTTTGGATCGTTTTCAGCGAAATAAAATGGATTTTAAGCGTCGTTTCATAACTGTTGATGAGACATGGATCCACCACTATACTCCAGAGACAAAAGAACAATCCAAACAATGGACTGAAGCTGGAGGAAGTGCCCCAAAGAAGGCAAAAACAATTCAATCGGCTGGTAAGGTTATGGCAACGGTTTTTTGGACTTCAAAGGTATTTTATTGATTGACTATCTGCAAAAGGGTAAAACAATAAATTCAGAGTACTATTGCAACCTTTTAAATCAATTAAATGTACAAATTCGAGAAAAACGTCCTGGCTTACAATACAAAAAAAATAATTTTTCATCAAGAAAACGCACAAGAGTTTTTTAACAATGGCTAAAATCAACGTATTAAAGTACGAGTTGCTTGACCACCCACCTTATTCTCCTGATTTAGCTCCCAGTGACTTTTACCTGTTCCCAAATCTAAAACAATTCCTTGCTGGCAAGCGTTTTACCTCAAATGAAGATGCAATTACAGTTGTAAACCACTATTTTGAAAACCTTGAGGAAAACTATTTTAATCAAGGGATAGAATTGCTAGATTAGCGTTGGACTAAGTGTATTAAAGTTTCATTCAAAATATTTTTGAAAAACTAACTATTCTCTTTCATTGATAGGCTAAGAACTTTCCGAACCGCCCTCGTATGTATGTAGTATGTTGTCACAAACATATAATTTGTTGATACATATAAATGTTTGCATGCAAACAATTTTTTTTCCTTTCGTGGCCTAATTTTACTAGGATTATGTGCCTCCCATAATGCGCAACACTAAATTTGAGCAAGATCAGGTGTAAAATGTGGCGTTCGGGGTGGCAGGTCCTGAAATCGGGAAGGATTTTTGGATTTTTATGGAAACGTTCACGAATACGGTTTAATATTATCAGGATTGATTATATTTCTTCCATCCTAAATGTTATTAAGCTTGGAAGTGAAATGTGGCATGTGGTGGTGCAGAACTTCAAATCGTCAGATACTTTTGCATGGGGTCTATAAGAAACCACGTACCGATACGATCTAATCTCAATAGAATTAATAATTGGTCACTTAAAATGTACCATGACAAATTTGAGCTCGATCGGATTTCATTTATGGATTCTAAAGAACAGTGCATCGAAACAGGTCTAACTTCTTTAGAGGTGATAATTGAATGTAATTTATTAATTCTAGAGCTGTGGCTTCCAATATCGGAAAATACCTTTGTATGGTACCAAAATATTAGCGACCTGTAATTTAATTTCAATGAAAAGCGGACATGGAATCACATGATTCTGAATGGATCGGTATAATGAACATGATATCTACTTCGATGGTAAAGCTCGGCCATGAGTCACTCTCTCACTCCCGCCAGTAAATGTCCTTCTATTATAAATCACTCAATGAACATTTCCTCGGTACGTTTCTACTATGCCTTATATCAGAGAAAATCCAGCGAAAAGACCAACTGAAAATCACCTCATTATCCCACCGCCCTCGTACGTCGACCACAGTACAATAGACAATTGCACTACGTTTCAGTTCAGTGACGTTAGGATCGTTGATCATTGACCACAAACTGCGTAAAAGCGTTTTCAAGTTCAAAGTCACTCGGGAAACGTTACCTACCACCCAACCAAATGCAACGTTTCCAGTAGCTCGGCGAAAAAAATATTTCGTCATAAAATTTGCTCGTATTTAAAGTGACGAACACCCAATATGCACAGTTGCATCACAACTACATATGGAAGGAAGCGCTCGCAGAATGAGGGAACACCGGGGGAAAGTTATGGCATTCGCAGTTGTTTACAGAACGTTGGTCGTCGTGAGTTTTTTCACGTAATCTCTCTGACAAATAAGGCAACCTGAGGTCTGGGTGTAATAATTTGATTTATTTGACATTTGTTTCGCGAAAGCGAACAAAAAAAAAAAAAATTTTCATACCCTTTTCTGTGGTGAGTGCACTTTATATGTCCATCCGTTTGCAACTCCTCGAAACATTGGTCGGAGAACCTACAAAGCAGTTCTGTAAGTCAAAAACTCAGTGAAGCTAAAATTAGAAAAGGTACGTATCGTTGTCAGTATTGTCATATCTAAATTTGTTCACTTCGATATATTCGCATTACCAATAATTTTTTTGTAAATGTTTTTTTTTTTTATATTTCAAACAGGTTTTTGGGGTTATTGTCTGGGGGGGTGAGAAATTCCAAGTCAGGGTGATGGTACTAGGTCAGTATATTAAAACCCTCAAAGGGTTTTGCGTTCGTATGTGCCAGTTTTTTTATGACCTTTTACATTTTTTCCTTATCTTGATGTTTTTTCGCTTAGTTGTAAAATGTTGGCAAAAACGTAGTTTGACATAACTCGAGAACGACTAGTTCGATTTTGCTGAAATAAATTGAGAAAAATTAATAATTACATTTTCTTTAATCCATTAATATACTGTTTCTCTACCAAATCAACATTTTTGCAAGTAACTTCACTTAATTGGCTATTGTACTGTGTAATGAAAATTAGCTTTCGAACCATTATAACCACCTACGTTCATGGGACGCATCGAAACAAGTCATCGAAGGCGTTTTAGCAAAGAACCGCGTACAGCAGGATGAAATACAGACACGAGTGGACAACTTGCTGTATTATTTTGAAAAAATTAATGCATCCATGACGTTAAAATTACATTTCATGCATTTCCACCTTGATACCTTTTTGACACAATTACCTCAGGAATCGGACGAACAAGGAGAGAGTTTCCACCGAGTTTCCGCGATTCAAAGGCAAAAAATTGGATGCATTGCTTGTGGAGGTTTGTTGGTGGAGTTCTAAAATTATGCAGTTTGAAGATGAAAGCACCGAAGATGAAGATGACACTGAAATTTGTGGACACACTGAACAAAACATGCCCTTGAATATTATGTCTATTTCGGATTCAGAACATGAATATTAACAAGCACAAGCGTCAACTTCAACGAGGATGGATAGTGACAATAATTGAAAATGTTCTAAATTTTGTTTCCATGCATTGATAACATATTAAAATCTCATATTTTCTGTGTAAGAATGGCTGTAATATGAATCGGAATGTTTATTTTCATGCAAAATAAAGAATCAATAAAAAAGTCATCAATATTTTTCCCAAAGAATTTTGTGCATATCTCGAGCAAAATTTTGAAATTCATAGCTTCACAGAATTGTGCATAAAAGCGAAACGCGTTAATTGATTTTCATGATCTATGTCTCATTTTGTTCATAGGTTATGTGACTTTACGAGAAAGTAATATGACTTGACACTTTTTACCGTTTTGTATTTTTGATGAATTAAAAAAAAAACTTTAATTTTTTAGGCAAAAAATATTTTTTTTCTTCATAATTTATAACTGCGAAACTGTTGCTTATGTAGCAAAACGTTGTATGAACAGATTAAAGGAATTGTAATTTTTTATTATTCGGACTAGTGGTTCTCGAGTTATGACAAACAAAAGAGCCTAAAAAGTGACAAATTCCCCTATACCATACTTACTAACTTCAAATTAATTATTAAATTATTATTTGATGTACCTTGACCAAACGAATGATGCAGAAGTTCTTCTTTTTGGGGCTACTTTCACAAGAAATTATCAGAATTCATGTGGTGTACTGTGCTATGAACAATGAACTAGGATCATGAAATTTTGGACGACAATGGGTTAAATCCATACGCTGCATGGGGTTAAGAATAGGCGAAAGCAGACCTAAGTAACGGAGTACCTTTGTGTATTGGCTCAGCATATAGGTCACACATCTAAACATGGCTTGATTTATGAACTTATGGGAGGTAGGCGCCCAAATTGTAAAAGCAATAGTAAGAGAAAGCATCGCCACCAAGCGAAATGTATGATGAAGTTGTCGTTTTTTTGTACCAGATTAGTACTACCAACGCCATAACTATTAATAACATAATTCTCCTAGAGATAATCTGAGACTGTCCTGACAAAAGTTTTCTAATAAGTGCGTGCACCCTAGGATCCCAAAAACAAATGGTAGATCCAAACTACCAATAGAAAATATGGACTAGACTAGACGGTACTCAAATGTGATCAATTTTTTTAGATCAAACTTATACTGTATATCGGCCGTATGAGACCACTAGGCCTATAACCCGGCCTTAATATCGACCAATAATAAATAATGGGTGGGCCAAAAGTTACTATGTTGTTTAAAAACTTAATAACCTTTTTTGTTTATATATTTTTTTTATTTTTTTCGGAGAATAAATAATAATAAATTTTTATTTGATAGGCTTCGTTAATAAACATAACTATAGGTTCTGGGGTTCTGAAAATCCAAGAGCCACTCATCAATGCCAATTGCACCCCATAAGGTGTACAGTGTAGTGTGGGATCACATCTGCAAACATCATTGGGCCTTACTTCTTCGAGAATGAAGATGGAAGTGCTGCAACCGTTATCGGTTTGTAATAGAAAATTTTTTACGCTCTGCTCTTGAAAACATGACTTGAGATGTGGTTTCAGCAGGACGGAGCCACAGCCAACACTGCTTGGGACACAATGGTACTTATAAGTCAAATTTTTGGAGAGCGAATAATATCCAGAAATTCGGAAATTATTTGGCCGGCGCGATCGCCAGATTTGTCAGCACCCGACTATTCTCTTTGGGGTTATTTGAAGGAGCGAGTATATGTGAGACAATCCTTCAACTCAAGGCAAACATTGCTGCAGAAATTCGAACGCTACAGCCACAAATTTTAAAAGATGTTATAGAAAATGCTTCTAAACAAGCCCATCATTGCGAAGCTGAAGACGGGGGTCAATTAAGTGACATTATTTTGTTTACTTTGTGTTAAAAAATTTCCATTTTGTATATTATAACGGGTGGCCCAAATAAGACCAGCTGATGTGAAACACAAATAACCTTTTTATTTTTTCTTTTTGCAGATTATAACTGAACTCTTGGAAGTTTAAAATGAATACGTACAGTCCACAACAACGCATTAAAATTATCGATTTTTGTTATTCTTCTCAACGATCAATTGTTCTGACGCAGCGAAATTATCGCCGTTTTTTTAACGTAAGATCAGCGCCCACATCTTCCATGATTACAAGTTTAGTTCGCCGTTTTAAGGAACTGGGTTTATTTGCCGACCGTCCAGGAAGAGGTGCTCATCGAAAAATTCGTACTGAAGACAGCGTGGAAGCTGTGCAGCAGAGTGTTGCAAATGATCCATCTGTCTCAACTCGTCCCCATTCCGCCCAAATGGGTATACCCAGAACAACATTACAGAGAATCTTAAAGTTGGATCTTAAGATGTATCCATACAAAGTTCAAATTGTGCAACAGCTTCTACCGCAAGACCCCCAACAACGACTACAAAATCCACGACAGTCGGTTCTACGCACCGGATTGACCCGAAGCAGCAACTCTTCGGCCAAAGGATGTCACCTCGACACTGTGTGTGCCGCTACAACAACAACAAAACGCTATTCGCTTTACACAATAAGCCACACAAAATGATTTTTTAAATAATCTTTTGATGAAGGATGAAGCGAATTTCCATTTAAGTGGTTATGTGAATAAACAAAACTGTAGGTTGTGGGGCTCCGAAAATCCAAGGGCAATACATCAGCATCAGTTACACCCAATCAGATGCACTATTTGGTGCGGTGTTATGGCCACAAAAATCATCGGCCCATATTTCTTAGAGAATGAGGATGAAACGCCAGAAACGATCTCCGGGGCTTCTTACAGAACAATGATCGACAACTTTTTGCGGCCAATAGTGGAGCAACATCCTAATTTGTGGTTTCAACAAGATGAAGCCACTGCACATACTGCTAGGCAAACTATGAACATGCTGCGTGAAATTTTTGGTGAACGCATAATTTCAATAAATTCAGATTTCCCTTGGCCTCCTCGTTCACCAGATTTAACTGCGTTCGATTTTTTTTATGGGGATATTTAAAAGACAAAGTGTATGTTAACAAACCACAGACACTTGGACAGCTAAAGCAGAATATTCGAGACGAAATACGGAGCCTGCAACCAGAAACATTACGCCGTGTAATGCAAAATGCGCTAAAAAGAGCCAATGCCTGTTTCGAGCAAAATGGTGGTCATTTGTCTGATGATTTCACACATAGTCACGTTAAATTTCCATAAAATGTATTTAACATATAAAAATAAATCATGTAAAAAACCGTTATTACAAGAGTTATACGTGTTTAACATCACTAGGTCTCATTTGGGTCACCCTGTATAATCTAAGAAAAAGTAAACAATAAATAATAAACGAAGTTATTTCTGGGGCCCAGAATACTCGTATGTCTTCTCATATTCATGACCATATGTCTTTAAAATAACTATAAAATTTTTCCATGAAGCTAAATTTAATATTATTTTTTGCAGTTTGGCTTAATCTGGTTCAAGGACTCTAAGTCCGAAAATCTGATCCATTTAAACATGGATATATGAGTACCAAAAAAACAAATTCCCATATGACCTTATTTTTAAAATCTAGATAAATTTAGAGCTGTTCATGGGCATTATTACATTACTTCTGATTCAGAAATGTTTGTTCATTCTTATGAAGAAAGTTAAACCGAATTGTCGTTTTTATACTTTAAAAAAACTGACGCCCGGTTTTTTCAAAACACGGTTTTTAAAACACCCGAAATGCCGGTTTTCTGAAAACCCTGATTTTTTGGACATTTAGCGCTGAGATAAGTCATGAGATAATCAAAGAAGAAATTTCGTCACTAGCAAAAATATGCCAACAATTTTAGAGTTCTCCAAATTTCAAACATTGACCCATGGAACTTTATAGCAGGTCTGCTTATTATCAAGAATTGGCTAAATATTAGACTTAGACGCAAGGTAGAAATGCGGCCCTTCCAACATGGAAACCAATCTGCATATATGACGCACAAAATAGAAATGGACCTAAGGTTAAAAACCAGTTTTGTTCAGGAAAGCCATTTTAAAGATTAGGTCCCTTTCTATTTGCGCTTAGAATCGTCGACTTCACTTTCATAAAACGCGCATATCTCTGGGAGGGAACACTTTTGGGGCATGGGATCGGTCTCATTCGATGCTCAGATGTTGTCCACTTCAAAAAAAAAAAGTGAAAAGTTGATGAAAAGTTTTGTTCAGGAGAGCCATTTTAAAGATTAGGTCCCTTTCTATTTGCGCTTAGAATCGTCGACCTCACCTTCATAAAACGCGCATATCTCTGGGATAGAACACTTTTGAGGCATGGGATCGGTCTCATTCGATGCTCAGATGTTGTCCATATCAAAAAAAAAAATGAAAATTGATTTTTTTACCCTTAGGTCCCTTTCTCTATGGGCTGTCATATATGCTCTAAAAACCATGGACAGGGATCGTAAAATAAATATCACCAAACTGATTGTAATCATTAAGGGCGCAAAACAGTGGTTTCATCAAACCACACTATGTCATCGACGAAAGTCATAGACAAGTGCGCTCATGCTGTTCATTAGACTCAAAAAAAATTACATGCTTTTCGCATTGAAATACTTTAATTGGTGGCTAGTGTTTTCTGATGTCTGCGCTACGTTTTCATTGCTGTTTAGCTGTGATTGCTCCCATATCTGCTGTTCCAATTCCCATTAAAAGCCCTCAAACTGCCCCATTGCCACAGCAGCGAAAACAGTTTGCGGCAGAAAGAATTGTAGGCATTTGCGTCGTAATCGCATTAATCCCTCCGGTCGGAATGCGCCATAAACTGACGATGAAAACGGCTCAAAAGGCACTTGACATACAATTTATCGCTGCCACTCGAACGTTTTTACGATGGTTCTGGTCTTCGTTCTTTCGCCCTGTTCTATTTCATAATAAATTCATTGTTGGATTTTCAGCCAACCCCCCTCATTCTTCCCACCATCATTTTTCGTCTAAGTCCTCTTCTTCTATATTTATTTTTATTAACAGGAACAAATTATCTAAATTAAGCGGCGCTGATACTATTGCGGGGCATTGAACTTTCTCGCAGATTTTTTTGCGTTTTGCACCGAGACTCTGCGTTAGTAACGATAGGCGAAGGTGCGCGGTGCGTGGTGGCGGGCAGGACCCCTGCCGATGGGAAGATCCACAGAAAGGTGTAGCGGAGCAGCTGCTGTGAGGTGGGCGAGGGGGCGTTTGCTTTAGTGAACTTTTTGTGAGCGTTCTCGCTGTCTTTTGGCGGTGTTATACTCGTATGTACATACATGTGATAAAAAAAATAACTTATTTATTTTTGGCAATTTGGGTTGTTGCGTCGCGGTTTTCATGTTTTCATTTCAGTTCGGTTCACTTCTGGTCCACCCCTTCGTAGGTCGTTGCTGCTGTTGCTGTGGTACATTTTTGTTTATTATTTTATTTATTTACTTTTGCCAAATAGTTTGCGTTGTTTGCGATTTTGTCTGCTCTGTTTTTTTTTTTTAATAATAAACATTATGTTTATCAACTATTATATGGTCGTACATGTACGCAAGTATTTATTTTTAAATAAACGCGTAGACATTAGGTTGGTTCGAAATGTTCGATTGTCTTCTGGCTTATATAAAACGTTAACGGTGCGGCGAACAACGGTCAACATAAAAATCGCTCAAAATTTTGAAAAGGGGCCTAAGGGGAAATAAGAAATCAGTGGACAATTCGTAAGGTAAGGCAGGTCTAAATGTTTTATTGTAACCTTCAAGGATTGCACTTAATTAAATTTTTTTTTATTAAATTACTTGCTAAAGGGTGATCCATCTAGAGGTATTTTTTCAGAGCAAAAAATATATAAAAATTTAAATCAACTCTGATATCTTTATTGGTAATTTGAAAGGGCATTTCATGGCATTTATTTTTTGAATATAATTTCTATCAAATGTTGGCCGCAACTAAACCTCAGGGTTTTCATTTTGAGGGTACAATTTTGGATGACTCGTTCGAGCATTTCGACCGGTATGGCTTTAAGGACAAACCTAATGTTGGCTTCCAACACCTGCACCGTAGCTGGTTTATCAGCATAGACTTTGGACATTACGTAACCCCAAAGAAAAATTTTAACGGTGTGATATCACTCGATCTAGGCGGCCAATTCACCTGTACAAAACGTGAAATTAGCTGCTTTTCGAAATGACCTCCCAATAGATCCAATGTTTGAGTAGCTGTATGGCAAGTGGCACCGTCCTGTTGAAACCAAGTGTCGTCAAGATTATGGGCTTCAATATCAGGTAGCATAAAGATTGATATCATGGCGCGATAGCGAGCACCATTCACGGTTTCGGTCATCATCATTTTGGAAAAATATGCACCAATGATTCCACCATCTTATAAACCGCACCAAACCGTGGTTTTCTCTGGGTATAATGGCACCTCTTTAACCTCTTCTCGTTGCTTCTTAGCCCAAATGCGGCAATTTTGTTTATAGACTTTGCCGTTGAGCCAGAAATTGGCCTCATCTATGAGCAAAATTTTGGTCGAAAACAGCGGATCTTCCCGTTTCGCACCGAACGCTCATTTCCATAATACGAGTACAGTTGCCAACATTTGAAGGAAATTATAATTATAAAATAAAAGGCATAAAATGTCCTTTCAAATTACCAATAAGGATTCCACACTTGATTTGAATTTTTACATTTTTTTTGTTCTGAAAAAATACCTCTAGATTGATCACCCTACATAAAGAAGGTAGCGTAATGCGGTCCGCTAATTAAAAATTTTTTCCTGTAGAAACTTAAGCAAATGTTAAATCTGACAGAGACAACTCTTTAATTTAGTAAAGCTAAATTTCTATATCAATCACTCACAATACGAGGGCTGCTTTATATATTTCTGTCCTAATAATGAAAAATCGAATATTTATCATCAAAAATGGTTTTATTGTTTTCAAAGTATTCTCCTGCATGATTAATACACTTTTGCATGCGCTCAAACCAATTGTCGAAGCAATTTTTCCACTCCGATTGAGACACCTCCAAAACATGGTTTTTGAACGCTTCAACATTTTCTTCTGGCGACGAAAATCGTTGACCACGCATTTTTTTCATGATGTGCGGGAATAAAAAGAAGTCTTTGGGGCTACACGTTGGATAACCCATTCATTCAACGTTTTGACCGGACAAAAAGGCGATGGTTTGAACCGATGTGTAAGAGCTCGGATTGTCATGGTGCACAATTGTTCGTCTTCTCTTGTTCGTTTTTCGAATTTCTCCGATGACTTTAGGCAAACAAATTGTGGTGTACCACTCAGAATTGACCGTCCTACGTTGCTCAAGCGGAACAGTCGCCACATGACCAGTTAGTTTTGCTGAAGAAACCGGCGACCTTTTGCTTCGAAGTGCTTTTTCCACGAACAACTTTCGTTGGATTTGGCTCTTTTTCGGAGAACCACACGGTCGATTGCTGTTTTGTTTCGGGCTCATACGCATAGATCCATGATTCGTCACCTGTGACGATCTCAAAAACGCCTTTTAAATCACAGCGATCGTATTTTATCAAAATTTCTTTGCACCAATCGACACGATCCTTTTTTTTGAGCGATTGTCAACGAGAACAAACCTTTTTTATGGCCAGGTGTTCATGCAATATCGAACGTATGCTGGTGGAAATTGAGCGATCGTGGGCCACGATTGAATTCATTAAACCAGTTTTTCACAGTGCTATAGGATGGTGCTTCATCGCCGTACAAAGATTTAAGTCCATCGATGCACTTTTGTCGTGATAATCCACGTCGAAAGTTGTGAAAAATGATCGCACGAAAATGTTCACGAGTTAATTCCATTTTTTTGCCAAATTGACTTTTTCAAGTCACTGTAAACAACACAAATGATGGTCGTACGTCAAAACGTTCTGAGTACGTTTATGCTAAAAAATTTCAAACTTTCCAATGAAAATGTCAGATGGCGCAACACTACGTGCTGCCTAGGCCAGAAATATATATATAGCAACCCTCGTTTCATAATTAACCCTTATTCAGACTGACTTTACGTGTTATGCGTTTTTGTGTGGACTTAGCGTTTTTGCTTATTGCCTATTGGACTTAGTGTGTTTGCATACCACTGCATAACAAAACGGAAAAACAACATAAAGGTGTTTTAATTTTGTAGATGATGTATTGTAGATTGTTCTATCTTTCTATAACATAACCTCTATATGTGACAGCGCATATAGAGAGGGACCTAAGGGTAAAAAAAAAATCAATTTTCACTTTTTTTGATATGGACAACATGTGAGCATCGAATGAGACCGATCCCATGCCCCAAAAGTGTTCCCTTCCAGAGATATGCGCGTTTTATGAAATTGATGGTACACCAAAGATACACGTATTAAAATCTTTAAAATGGCTCTCCTGAACAAAGCTGGTTTTTACTCTTAGGTCCTTTTCTATTTTGCACGTCACATATTCATAAAAATAGACTTAGACTTATTAGTCCGATTAAGGTTTTTAAATAATTTTGTTGTAAATTTTAATTGTAGTTAAGAAGACGTATCGCACAATTCCTGGAAAACCTTTTAAAGAATTAAACATTGCTTTCGAAACAAGGGATTTTCTACGGATATAGGCTTTAGCTTTTTTCTAGCGGTTTTTTTAGTTTTTTTTTTGAAAAAAAATTTTATTTTTTTTTCGTCACCTAGTTCCGTATATCGGTCCCAGTTAGGACATCTTCCTTTAATTTTGCGCAGCTGATCCTTGGACAAATATTTTTTAAAAAATCGAGAACTTTTGATCGATTTACAATAGCCTTGATGAACTTTTTGACGATTTCCAGTTTGAAATGAATGGATGCATTAAAATGTTCTCCATTGGCACAGGTGGATCATTCACGCAGTTGTGTCCTTACTTCGTTAGACAGTTGTGCGTCTCATACTGGTATGCTTAATATTGGGTTCTCCGGAGAGACAAGAAACATATTTGTTTGGAATAGCCTCTGTATAGACCATAGGAACGACTATCAGATCACAACAGATTCGCCAAATGTGATCAGTGTAGCCAAAGATTTGCTTGGAATAAGCAGGCGCATCATTACACAGAAAAGTAAAGTAAGCAAATATATTATTAGATGATTCTAACTGAGTTCTGCTAGGTATCTTACAAATTATGAAATCAGGTTTTCCAGTATTCCACGCAAGGAAAAAAATACCGCTTTCCTTAACTGACTGACCGGCATTAGGCTTAACAACTTTGCTGAACATCACTTCACGATATTCGGATTTTATTGGTCAAAACGCACGAAAAGACATACAAATTAAAAAATTTCCCTGAACGATACTTACCAACTTTAACTCGATATATCTTGATTCCTAGACCTGACCCAGCGAAAAGCCGGGACTACATAACTTTCTTTTGACCAATATAACTTTTGCTGGAGAGCCATACACCCGCTGATCACTGACTCCTACCATTTGTCGCCCAAATAAGACCATCGATGTAAAACACAAATAACTTTTTTTATATTTTTAACATAATTTATTTTTTCTTTTTGCAGATTATAACTGAACTCTTGGAAATTTAAAGTGAATATGTACAGTCCACAACAACGCATTAAAATTATCGATTTTTGTTATTCTTCTCAACGATCAATTGTTCTGACGCAGCGAAATTATCGCCGTTTTTTTAACGCAATATCAGCACCCACATCTTTCATGATTACAAGTTTAGTTCGCCGTTTTGAGGAACTGGGTTCATTTGCCGACCGTCCAGGAAGAGTTGCTCATCGAAATATTCGTATTGAAAAGAACGTGGAAGCTGTGCAGCAGCTTGACGCTAAAAAGAACCAATGCCTGTATCGAGCAAAATGGTGGTCATTTGTCCGATGTCATATTTCACACATAGTCACGTTAAATTTCCATAAAATGTTTTTAACACACAAAAATAAATCATTTAAAAAAAGTCTCATTTGGGCCACCCTATATAAGTATATAAGTAATGAGTCGTGTTCATATTGTACGATTTCTGCCCTTGGTTAGTCGCTTAAAATGATATACTCGTATTTCGAATTCGTTTCCTTATGATTCTGCCATTTCGCACATACGAGTATTTTATGGAACACTAATGACAAATTTATGCACCCAATTTCAATTGTTGTGCTGTTCGTTCCAGCCTATTATACATATTATGACCATAGTCTGTTAAAGGTTTAGAATCTTCGAGTTTGTACATATTTGAGCAAGTGTAATTGAGTTATTCCAAATGTTGTGGAATTTTCCCAAAAATGGAATTTGCACAAAAACTATGTTCTCGGAAAAATGAAATCACACGCGTTTTAATTTTTTGTTTCACAACACGCATAGGGTAGCAATCTTATCTCCAAATGTATCATAGGAGGACGTAGACTATTATGTACAAATGACCCTAATTAATGGGTATTTAGCAATACAAAGCGTATAAATCATCAACTCTTTTGAAAGTGTACCAGACCAATTTTAAGCTAAATTCTCACGACATGGGAGCCAAATGTGAAGGCGGGGATATCTTTCTACGAGTTCATATTCACAGTACTACATACGGATCTAACGATAAATGTTTTGGCATACGATTAATTTAAGAGAATGTCAAAGGAGAAGCCCCAAACTTGCTATGAAAGTTCAACAGATCATATGAGAACGCGGAGATTATGAGGGCTGCTATATATATTTCTGGCCTAATATTGAAACTGCGAATATTTATCATCAAAAATGGTTTTATTGTTTTTCACAGTATTCTCCAGCATGATTTATAACCCTTTGCATGCGCCCAATTGTCGAAGCACTTTTTCCACTCCGATTGAGACACCTCCAAAACATGGTTTTTGAACGCTTCAACATTTTCTTCTGGCGATGAAAATCGTACACCACGCATTTTTTTCTTGATGTGCGGTAATAAAAAGAAGTCATTGGGTTCCAAGTCAGGGCTGTACGGCGGACGACCCAGCAATTCGACGTCTTGGCCGGTCAAAAAGGCGCTGGTTTGAGCCGATGTGTGAGAGCTCGCATTGTCATGGTGCACAATGACTCGTCTTCTCTTGTTCGTTTTTCGAATTTCTCCGAAGACTTCAGGCAGACAAATTGTGGCGTAGCACTCAGAATTGACCGTCCTACGTTGCTCAAGCCGAACAGCCGCCGCGTGACCAGTTTTGCCGAAGAAACAGGCGACCATTTGCTTCAAAGTGCTTTTTCCACGAACAACATTCGTTGCATTTGGCTAGTCTTCGAAGACCCACATGGTCGATTGCTGTTTTGTTTCGAGCTCATACGCATAGATGCATGATTCTATGTCTGTGACGATCTTATAAACTTATTTTGAAGCACCGCAATCGTATTTTTTCAAAATTTCTTTGCACCAATCGCCACGAGCCTTTTTTTTTGAGCGATTGTCAAATTGTGCGGGATCCAACGAGAAGAAACCTTTTTTACGGCCAGGTGTTCATGCAATATCGAATGTATGCTGGTGGAAGAAATACTTAAGGATGCCTCTATCCAACGGTATGTCACATGACGATCTTGCATTATCAGTTCAAGCACGGCATCAATGTTCTCTGGCACAACGACCGTTTTTGGACGACTTTAAACCAGGTTTTTACAGTTCATCGATGCACTCATGTCGTAATAATCAACGGCGAAATTTGTGAAAAATGATCGTAAGAAAATGTTCACGAGTTAATTTCATTTTTTGCCAAATTGATTTTTTCAAGTCACAACACAAATGATGGTCGCACGTCAAGACGTTCTGAGACGTTTATGCTAAATAATTTCAAACTTTCCAATAGAAATGTCAGATGGCGCCAGGCAACACTTAGTGTTGCCTAGGCCAAAATCTATATATGTAACAGCGCATAGAGAAAGGGACCTAAGGGTAAAAAAATCAATTTTCATTTTTTTTTCTTTTTTTGATGTGGAGAACATCTGAGCATCGGATGAGACCGATCGCATGCCCCAAAAGTGTTCCCTCCCAGAGATATGTGCGTTTTATGAAAGTGAAATCGACGATTCTAAGCGCAAATAGAAAGGGACCTTATCTTTAAAATGGCTCTCCTGAACAAAACTGGTTTTTAACCTTAGGTCCCTTTTTATTTTGCGCGTCACATATAAATCTATAGCAATCCATATACGAGTATGTGATTCATTTTATGGCTTAAGTGTCGAAATTTTTTTTCCTCTCTCTCTCTCCTCATCCCAAGATGGAGTGCATATATAGGTAAGTATATAAGTTCATCACTTTGTTTGTAACATCTTGAAATACGTACTTGCAATCTTATTAGGAATAATTATAGTTATATTTTTTATTGTCGTAAAATTCTAAGACCTTGTACGGGTCTGTCTGTTGAAAGCACGATTCTGTCCAAACAAATACAGCTAGAGTTTGTTCGGATACATTTGGGACTAAAAAACCTATATTTTAGATTCTAACCGGCCCATATGGGCCAATAAATCGTTGATTATGGACTTATGGGTATTGACATTAATTTGACAATATGACGGAATAAGAGGTCCTGAGTATGAGTACCTGTCTAACATGGACCTATCAGCAGCAACCGCAATACTGCTAATGTTATACTGGAACGTGGTGGAGAGCATAAAACTTCGGCCTGACCGAACTTACAAACTGAGAACAAGTGCTTATTTTTTCAGTAGTGAAAACAATATATTTTTTTTAAAATTTAGTTAAATAATAACAAAAATTAAATTTCTTTCTTTTTTAGAAAAAGCAAACATTGGCTGCCTCGCAACAGCGTATCCTGTTAACTTATCGTAGTATTCTAAGATCTTGATGACGGTTTCTGGGTCTCAATATTCGTCATACCGGACTGAATTGTTAATGGGTTGTTCGAATAACAACTCTACAACCTTTTTTGTACCCTACAAACAAAGTCTAACGTTGTCAAGTCCCAGCACCGAAGTGGCCAATTTTCATAGTCGTAACGGCTGACAAACTTGACGCCCAAAAGATTGATTTTGGCGTGGAGCGCAATTCTGATGAAATCAAAAAACGCCCAAGTCCTTTATCGTGCCTCTGTTACCCTCACCGTTTACCAAATCGGCGTTTACAGCAGCATTTCTGATGAAACATTGTCCATTTATAACACCGCTAGACAATCCGCAAACTGTAGCCTTCTGATGATGCCAAGCCATCTCGATGATTCCCAGATGCGGCAATTTTGTTAGAAAAATTGCGCTCTGTTAGAAATGATGATTTATCGAAGAAAAACTTTTGAGCTTCTTTAGGGCCCAAACTGCGAAGCGATAACGAAGAGGGTGGTCGTGAGCCTTCAATTGCTGGGACAATTGCACCTCAAAAGCCACTAATGACATGTCTGTATGGAAAATTTAAATTAGGCTACTGCATGCAATAACACAGTGCAGCACTAAAATCTTGAATCAATTAATACCCACAAAATCTGAATGTTTATGATTGTAGAAGAAAAGCCCTAGCTGGGTTTTGAATTATGAGCTAAGGTTTTCTTTAATTCATTTTAGAAGTTTTCGACTGGGGGCTGGATTTTAGTACAATATTGAAAAAACATGTACTCATTGTTAAGGGTATATCTCGTGAACTATTCGAAATACTGCTTGTCCCTCTTCGGCAAATTTATAGCTTTAATTTAGATCTACAAATTTTGCGTTGATATAAAATAAAAAAAACAACTCTTACTAAAAACAACAAAACTGTCAAAAATCTAAAATTTCGTCATAGATTTTAATTGTAGACGATGGAAAATATAAGGACACTTCAAGTATTTAGAAATAGATACTTGGAAACTTTGATGTTTTTGAACATAAAGAATGATAAATAAGGACACTTCAAATCTTTATAAATTTATATTGAACTTCGGTCACCGCTTTCGGAGTCTCATCATCTGAAAACATGTTTCCTAGCTTTATTTTCGTATGAAAATTCGTTATGGCGAGACCAGCATACTTGGTGGAAGCGCTCACCTTGCTTATCAGATTCTGTTGGCAATTGTTTATCGAACTCTGCCAAATGATAATTTAAAAAGTAAAGTTTTAATATCATCGTCACACCGATTGCTTGGAATGACTTAAGTATATTTTATTTATTTATTTATTGAAACGATATTTTACAAATTAAATTTGAAAAATACAAAATTACACCGCAGGGTAACGAGACCATAATGTTAAGTATATTTTTTACTAAAACTTTTCATTCGTCGTCTTGATTTTTTCCTAAGAGCGTCCCAAGCAATTATGTCGCTAAGTCTTGGAAAAATGTTCTTAAGGCAGTGAAATACGCTTTCCGTATTTTTCGTTACCGTCTCTATAAACTTCTTCGTTATGCCCAACTTGATATGTACGAGGTGGCAACAAAATGTCACTTATATTTTTTATTAGAGGCTCTAAAGTGGCATCTTTCACTCCCGACTTTCGTTTGTAGTGATTGACTTTGGCTCCTGTGTTTCAACGACACAGAAAGCTATAATACTATGACCATCCACCCTTTATGCCTTGCAAACTATTGACAACTTTAAGGTCGCAACAGATTTTCCATAAATGATCTGCGTATTTAAGGTCCCTTGGCAAAATTTCCATTTTGCCAAGAGACCTTTCCATCATACTCCACCGTGAAATCCTGGGTTCAACAATTTAAAATGGGTCGTTCAAGTACGGAAGATGAACAACGCTCTGAAAATCCGAAAACTGCTACTACTATTGAAAACATTAGAAAAATATTTAATGAAGTGACTAAAGATAGACGAATAAAGCTCAGAAAAGTTGCTGGTATTGTTAAAATACACGAAAAACAAGTTTGGAGTATTTTACACGATGAACTCCACATGAAAAAGCTATCCGCAAGATGGGTGCCGCGTTTGTTGAGCTTTTAGCGATTTATCAGAGTAATACAATAGAGTTCTTGCGCCGATTCATAACTGTTGATCAAACATGGATCCATCACTACATCCCAGAATGCAAAGAACAGTCAAAACAATGGATAGAAGCTGGTAAAAATGGTCCCAAGAAGGCGAAAACTGTTAAGTCAGCAGGAAAAGTAATGGCCACAGTATTTTGGGTTGCAAGGGGTATAATATTTATTGATTATCTTGAGAAAGGAAAAACTATAAATAGTGAATATTATTGTGCATTATTGGATCGGTTGAGTGAAGAAATCAAGATAAAACGACCGCATTTAGAATAAAAGTTCTTTTTCATCAAGATATTGCTCCTTCACACGTAGCAAAAAATTTCGTACAATAGCGAGGTTATTGCTGAAACTGAGGCATATTTTGAAGGTCTTGAAAAATCTTATTTTTCGGATGGAATTAAAAAACTTGAAAAACGTTTGATGAAGTGTATTGAGTTGGAAGGAGATTATGTTGAAAAATAAATAATAATAATTCCAAAAGAACGGTTCTTTTGATGTTAGGCCAGTTACTTTTGCGGTCGCCCTCGTAGTTTGTGCCTACTTCATTTAAAAATGCATAGCATTTTTAATTTTAACAAACATACAATTGAATGTGATTTCTTGGTCCTTTATTAAATTTTTGATAGCTTCGTGGGGCTATAACTATGTGAAGGAGTCATCAAATGAAATCGTCTTGTTAAGAAGAGTTGTTTGTTTTGCTTTTGGCTATCTTTTAATCATAAACTGTCTGGTCGAGATCGTGGCAATTTTTGAAATAAGTGTAAAAACCCATAGACAAATTTTACGAAATGTTACGATTTTTTGAGAGTTTTGTTGTTTTGAGTAAGATGTTGTTGTCATTTTTGCTTTTATCTCAATTTATCTAATTATGGGCTAAAAATGGCTGAAGAGGGACAAGCAATATTTCGTATAGTTAACGAGATATAAGCTTAAGAATCAGTACATGCTTTTCAAATTGTACTAAAATCCACCCCCAGTCGAAAACTTCAAGAATGAATTAAAAAAAATAGAAAAAAAAACCTTAGCTAATAATTCAAAACCCAGCTTGGGTTTTTCATCTACTATCATAAGTTTTCAGATTTTGGGGGTCTCAATTGGTTCAAGATTTTGAAGTTGGAAAATGTGCTACTGTGTAATAAGTTCAAAGTGTCTTTAACCCGGTTACTCATCGTTAATCGTCGGCCTCTTTATATACAACTAACCTTTTCGATCAACCGAGGACCGGTGAATCAAAAGGAACATAAAACCGAAGGGTCGATTTACGTTGGTTAACCGGTTTTATACACTCGCATTAAAGAAAAACTTATGATTTTTTTTTAAAAAAGTATAAAAAGAAGCGAAAAAAAACGAAATATCAGTACATCAAATATTGAAAATATTTGTAATACTAGGATATCATAAACAAATTATAGTCAGTTGCAATGGGTGTTCAATACAAATGTATCTTAGTATTACTTTAATCTCTATTGAAATTATTCCAAAATATAGACTAATCTGTCCACCATGATTAGGGACTAATTTTGAGAATTCCCGCGATTCTGGATTTTAAAAACTAGGATCCCGCGTTCCCGGGATTTTTTGGATTTTAAGATTTTTCGGGATTTGATATCTAAAAGCTTTCTTATGTTTAGGATTATTCGTTTTCGATTCTTTATTTAAGAAATCATTTTCTGTACACATTTACGTAGATAACGCCAATAGAAAAGAGCCCATTCATTTCTATGTTAACATAATTTATATGTTAAATTAAAAAATTGGTATGAAGGTAGTGGTTGTGATATAATGTGCCCAGTGAGCCACTTTTAGTAAGCAGAACTGGCGCTGTGGGATGAACCAAACGTAATGTTACTGTGCCCAAACGTAATGTTACGGTGCCATATAAATATAAGTTAAATAAAACAAAAAGGTAAAACCGTAGTTTAGTTCTGCCAGGCCAAACCTTCTATACACTCCACCGTCTTAACGCTATTAAAGCGCAAAACATGGAACCGATTCTTTCGCCGTTACGGCCCAAGCGTCCATCCCTAATATAAGCCAGAACTTAAAAATTAATCTTTATTTAGAATCGTAGCAAAAACTTTCATTACTTTGAGTAACCATTTTGACTATTGTTTGCCCGTTTTAAACATGCGGGACGTTTTGTGGGCCACATTTGGCAAATAGTACAGCAGCTTTGCTCATTTTTTAAGGGAATTTAGTGCGTCCCAACTAACAGTACCCATTTTAACCATTGCCAGTTCACAAAAAAATAATGATTTGTTAAGCAAATACTTAAAATTGTGTACTATTTAATAAGGTTAAGAGACCTCAGAAACTTTTTTTCACTGTAAAACTTTTCATTGTGTAACATTTCAGGACCCTAGGTTGATTTGTTTGACTGCTATCGTGCTTTCACCGTATAAGTATAAACGTGCAGACGGACATGGCTTCATCGTCTTAGAATGTTACGACGATCAATAATATACTTATATCTGGGACATTTCATGTAAAGTGACTCAACTTTTGGAATCGTTGTCTTCCGATCGGGATGAAACATGCACCAAGGTTAGTTCTATTGAATAGTAGTTTAGACCCCAACTTTGAATCGGTCAAGTACTCTCTGAGTTATTGGCCGAGTTTTAATATTTTGGCCTAACACGAGTTTTTTAGCAGCCATGTAACTTATTCCCAGTGTTTTTCTACTTTTTTTGTACCAAAAGTTGGATCACTTGACATGAAATGCCCCATGTATACTTTATAGGTTCTCCGATCAACATTGCGTGGTGTGGCAAACGGAATGACAAATTTAATTTACCCTTCGGTAGAGGGTATAAAAAGCATAAGAATATTGGTATTAACTCAATTTATTCTAACTGGCTTTATCCAAATTAGTGTCATAGAATGAAAGTCGTTTAAGGTCTATGTGAAAATACTGAGTTCCTAAATTAATCTCTCAAGTCTGAATCATAAAATATTGGAAAACCTGAACAAGCTGATTACTGGCTTAAGTGTATGTCCAAGGACATTTTAGATTAAACAACTCGTTGGTGTAAATACTAGAACAATTAAATAAGAGCATATAAAGTTTAATCAGATAGTCTTGATCGTATTTTATTTTCAATATATGGCGCTGAAGAAAGCGTGTCTCTCAATCAACGCTTGTGGATATAATTGGTGACAAACAGCAGATGTATGCTTCTTGCAAGTAGGCATCTCTAACTCCTCTAAAGTCCAAAATAAAGTTCTCTTCCAATATTAGATTTTATATCAATTACAGTCTTAGTTTTATGGGGCCCAAATCCATATTGTTTTCCACTTATATATTTAAAGTGTAGCGGATACATCTTTACGAACACATATTTTATTAGTTAAGTTGTATTAAGTTGAACTTTTTAATATAATTGTAATATTTTGTATTTACTATTTTCCATAATTACCATACATTTTTTTTCGAGTGTGTTATTTTATTGATCATTCAAATGAGTGATAATGTCCTCTCTTAAATTCTTAACATAAATCAATTGAGTGATAATTGATTTAGCTATTAGTGAAATTGGGCATCCAATAAGTAATAACGGTTCTCTTGTTCTCTTTAGCTGTTCTCTTTCTAAATAGCTCTCTGCTTAAGTTAACACTTAAATGTAATAAGAGCTGTGCTACTTGCACTCGCGTTATTATTGATTGATTATCGATTATCACTCATTAAACTCAATAGATTTATATTTTTTGCCTTTTTACTTCTATTTTAACATTTGCCAGTAACATTGACATAATTTGTATTAAAGACGAAGTAATCCCTAAAACGATCTCTTTCTGGATGTTAACGCCGACAATAAAGGTTAAAATACAAACTGATCTAAGGTTGTTTCTTTTATCATAAAAAACCAATAAAACAATAAATAATAAATAGTGTGGACGAAATTGGACTCTACAGTCTGTTTCGACCCTCTTACAATAAATCTTGCATAAAAACGTTCTTGGACGTTATCGTCTGGATCGGTATATCCATATATAATAAAATAATATTTAAACATCTGGGGATTGCAAATTAGGTATAGTGGTATACCCACGACTCCTACAAAAGTAAATTTATTCTTAATTTTTTAAGACGCTCTTTTTTACGCCTTTACGAGTATATGTGACAACTTAAATTAGATAATCGAATTCAGGCTGTTGGCGGTCTATTGTTGTAGAAAGTTTAAGAAAGAGGCACTTTTTTAACAATTGACTTAACTATTGCGTTTTTGCTATCCAGGCTTATTTATTGAGGCTTAATCTAAAAGACCCCTCATATAAATTAGCAATATTTAAAGTTACGGGAGATCGAGGGGAATATTAGGAAAAAATCCGGGATTCGGGATTTTACAAACCCCAAAAATCCAGGTATTTCGGGATTTCCCGTACGACATCCCTACAAACAGGCGTCGAATTCAAAATTATAAATTAATAGTCAATTTGAATATCTTAATTAATATTATTAGACATCGTTGTGATTTCTATGAAATCTTATAAACTCATTGTTGAAAGTTTTTTTTTTTTTTTAAATATACGTATCTTTTCGGATTATTCGCAGCGCAGCCACACATGTGAATGTGTTCATGGAATTGGCGGTAATTTATGAGACCATTGGGGATGATATAATCAACACTCCACTCCGCACGCAGGCAGACGCACTCGTACTCATACGATCGATATTGTCCGACATTATACGGGATATATCAGATCCATAAATTATGAACTGATTATAACTTTATTAAGTCGATTGAATCAAGAAACTACTTGCAGATGCAACTGCAACTGGACACTTGATTTGCCAACAACCACAACTGCAGCAGTAGCAGCAACAACTGACGCAAAATGAAACAGTTGCAGTAACAAAAACAAAAAGTTTATGCGTTTATAAATTACAAAAGAATAACGCAATTACAACAGAATGAGCAGCCTAAATGGAATTTATTTTATGAAGAAGAGCTCCTCGCGAAGAATGAGAGACGGGGAGGGGAGCATGAGCGAATTATGCGTTAGGTAGAGTCGCATTCGATGTACTCTGCACTGGTCTTTAATAGGAGAGGTCTTTTGATTTAGCAAATTGAACTGATATTATTACCGACTCGAGACCAACAGCATCTACATTTTAATAGAAGACAAGTTTTTTTTAGAAAATGCAAACTGACATGTATTTAGGTGGCTGCCCACCACTTCTATATTGATTTCGGGTCCTTAACGATCTTCATTAGAAAGCCACATACTTGGCTGCAATTTTTGAAAAGAAAACTGAACCCTTTATGAACACGTTCTCACCCAGCTTCTTTTTAAAGAATTAAAAAAAAAGTCGAAGGTCTGCTAAGATCGACATCATCACGCAGAGAAAAAACATGGTTACTACGTACATGGTCACGGCAATAAAAGTATGTTCTCCGCAATAAAAGTATGTCCTTCGCAACCATAGCATTGTGAACTGAATTTAGTTTTGACATTAGTATAATTGCTGCAACATTAATATTGTAGAAATGTAACAATAGTATTATTGCCAAATTTAAAAATAAAAATATGGTTATAGCAATAATATAAATATGGTTGGTGCGACAAAAGTATTTGCGTTTTATGTTAACAATAATATGATTACGGCAATCATACTGTATGATTGTAATTTTTCTTTATTTAAACATGCTTTTAAGAACAAATGTTATTGGTACGGATCTAATACAATAATAGTACTTTTTTTATCGAAATTACAATTTTTTAAACAAGCTGCTTTGGCTTTGTTTAACTGAAATTTTTTTAATAAAAACGCTTACGTTTATTTAAACTTATTTTTTCTACTGTGAACTAAATCACACCCTATTATTTTGAATTTAATGTTTTTTCTTAATTTTCAAACCTCAAATCTATTGTCGGCAACTTAAACAAATTCTAATAAATTATATTGGAGATAATAGTATAATTGTTTGTGATCAGACTATGGTTGTAGGGGCCATAACATGGTTGCGTGTGAATCATACTATGGTTGTGAGGATCGTACTATGGTTGTATGTGAAACATACTATGGTTGTGAGGATCATACTATGGTTGTGTAGATCATAGTATGGTTGAGTGTGAGTCATGCTATGGTTGTGGGGATCATAGTATGGTTATGTGTGAATAATACTATTGTTGTGAGGATCATAGTATGGTTGTATTTGAATCGTACTATTGTTGTGAGGATCATAATATTGTTGTACCAAAACCATATACCCAACAATTGTATTATCCTCTTCGAATATTGTCACCACAACCATACTTTTTCTGTGTGATATGACCCTTAGCACTTATCCATAGAAATATCTCCAACTTTTTATTGGTTTCTCCTATTTGCTCTATGTACGAGTATTTAGTACAATACTGTCCCAAATCAAAACAAGTAAGAAAGGATTTAGTCTGGCTTAGCGGACTATGTGATACCCAGTACCACACTGCTATTTAGAAAATTCGCGCTTCCGACCAGAATTTAAACAAGGCCGGACTAATATGGTCTAAGGCTACAAACCTAAGTTCGTTAAAATCTGATGATAGTTCCTTCGGTTAGGTCGGTTAGACCTATGGGGATATACTATCAGAACTTGGACCGATTTTTTCCAATATCAAAAGCAACCGAAAGCAAAATAATAACATATTCGCGACCTACACTTAGATTACGGAAATATATGGAGAGACGGAAATGCCTAAAAACTAAGAAATTTATTCTCAGTCGGTCGGTATAAGTATTGAACAAATCCAGCAAAGGAAACATCCGTTTTGAAAATAATCTTTCAAATAATTTTGAAAGTGTTGGCAATAAGCTTATTGGTCTGTACGAGCTTAGTACATTCTCGGGTTTATTTGGCTTTAAGATCATTATAATTTTTTCAAGTTTCCACTGCGATGGAAAGTGGGACAACCCTAAAATTGGCTTAAATAGGACAGTTAGCAAAATAAGACCTTTTTGGGCAAGGATTTTATAACTTTTGAATCAATTTGATCATGTCCTGAGCTCTTCTTGCAGTTTAGCTTACAAATCTATTTATTAAATTCTCTTAAAGTAACATGTTTTATCGGTAAAAACATTGGACATGGGACATCCAAAAATTCATTCATCTGCTTTGAATCAGTGGGATTGCAAAAATCAAAAGGTGTAAAGCTTTCTTCCAAAACTGTTTTGAAAGCTTCTGTTTTTCTTGTATCGGAACGACACCAGGTTCTATTTGAGTCTTTAATGGGAACATTTCGCTTTTGCGGACGCTTCCAATATTTCCTTGTCCTCCATAAGCTGTCTTCATTAGTGGATGTAGGGTTCAGGCGACTGAGATAATTGCATAAACTGCATTATTTTTAAGTGCTTTCAGCCGCACACAAATGTGCGTTAAGATTTTTGAAGTCTTTACGAAAATGGGTGTTCATATCAGAATACAAGGGTCTATAGGAAATTTGAAAACACCTTTGGATGCACGTCCTGTTCGTCCTGCCATCGTTTCATCATCGGACCGAAGTTCTTCGAAAATTTGGTCGACCCAGCAGTTACTGTGAATCGTGTTTGCTGTCGCGAGATGATTACGTTCTCCTTATGTATAGAAATTGAGGATATGGGCCTGGACTATATGTGTTTCCAACAGGATGGTGCCACTTGCCATGCAGCCAACGAAGCATTGCCTAAACGACTACATGGACCTATATGGTTCAGTTTTATATTGTGACTTCTAGAGTTGCAGGACCTTCAATCGTAAGGAACTTTTAGGTGGGGGCTTTTCGGAAACAACCGAAATGGTTCAACTTCACCAGAAATGCGTGTTAGTCACCCATAATGTTCTGTGCGAAATTTGGTCGAAATCGAATATACTTATAATATACGAGTATGTATTTCAGAGATAAGGGCTCTAAAATATGGAGAAACCTTTGTATGATATCAAAACATGGACCGATTGGATCATACGCAATGGACTTGTAGAGCATCTGGTTCTTAAATCGGAATGAATTTTTGTATGAAGTCTACACGAAAATACTGACCTATTTGGTACAGTTTTAGCAAAGTTAATTATTTGTCGCTCATTACGTACCGTGCCCAATTTGGGCAGGATCGTGTTTAAAGTGTGGTTTTTATGGTTTTATCTCATATCACTGCTAAAGCTCTGTTCTAAATTCAGATGGAACCGGATGTAACAGCCCACTTCTAGAGCTGCAGGTTCAGAAATCTTGGCCCAAACTTGAAGAATGTATCAAGTTTCATTAAAATCGTTTCATAATTGCGACCTTTACTTTGATTACAACTACAGACGGACGTACGTACATCAGCATTACGAGTAAGTCGAAATAGCCTTACCACCGTGTGAAGTCGGGTTTAAAAAATTGGTACTCGCTTAATAAACGGGAAATGGGTCGCTTAGGCGATAACTTCAAAACTTTACGAGAATTTTTTGAAATTTTCTTGTATACAAGAACTCATTGGCTTTATGCATCACAAACCGTTTGATTTGAAAATTTGAAATTTGTAGAAAAAAAGTTGATCAAGAAATACTATAAGCGAGTTATAACCGAGCTCGCTTAAACTCGCTAAAGGTTATGCTTGAATTAAATTTTACCCATTTACTTTATTTAATCAAAACAAACGGGTTTTCTCGCTCAAATTGTCTATAGCTTTTTGGAACAAAATCATTTTCTAGTGTAAAGATATCTCGCTAGCGACCTCCTGAGCGAGTTGCCAATAGAACACGGCCAATGTAGGGCATATGAAAAGCCTGTGATGAAAGTAGCGATTGATAGCTAATGGGATATGACAAGGCTGAAACATCGAAGCACTATTTATGCTTCTGCTCAGCTTTCGCACGTATTAGACTTCAGCTGCTCCATGAGTGGAATTCCAGAACAGCAGACAAGGTCGTTATTTAACCAAATCGGGGTGGCCAAGAAACTGCTTGGCAGAACCTACCTACATGAGTTCAATAGTCGACAATCATTGACAACGAGTGTGACTTCAGTTACTCAATTAACCAAGGTTCAACACTGTGTTGGATATGACATTTCACGTAATTCCAGTGAGTCGAAGTAACTAAGGGACTGCATTAGGCGGCATTTATCAGTAGGTCTCGGCCAGTGAGTATGTATAAGCATTCAAGTGTATTTCTTATATCTTAATAATATATTGAGAGAATTAATTAGGTACTTATATTTGGCTTTAAAATAATGCAAAGGGTAATAAGTTGTTGCTAGGTGTACATTATTTATGTAATCGACATTGAAGTACAACTTCGTTTCTTTACATACAGGGTGTCCGTCGGGAAGGTATACTACTTTGTTTGATTAAAATTTTTGATTAAATGAAAGATAATACGAGGGCGACCGCAAAACTAACTAGCCTGGCACATTTTCTGTTTTATTAGCAACTTTTTTTTTGTTTTTTAAAAGCAATCTTTTATAAGCCACCTGTCAAAATTTCCGAAATATTTAATGATTATTTTCTTTGTTACAGGTGATTGAAGTAAAGAAGTTTTATAATATTTGAAAAATGGAAAATAAAGAGTTTCATGCGGTAATTAAATACTTTTATATGAAAGGTTATACGCCACAATTAGTCAAAATTGGATTCTGTTCATGGTGATAATGCACCATCATACTCCACCGTGAAATCCTGGGTTCAACAATTTAAAATGGGTCGTTCAAGTACGGAAGATGAACAACGCTCTGGAAGACCGAAAACTGCTACTACTATTGAAAACATTAGAAAAATATGTAATGAAGTTACTAAAGATAGGCGAATAAAGCTCAGAGAACTTGCTGATATTGTTAAAATACACGAAAAACAAGTTTGGAGTATTTTACATGATGACCTCTCATGAAAAAGCTATCCGCAAGATGGGTGCCGCGTTTGTTGACTTTGCCCCAAAAAATCGTCCGTTGGACCAATTCCGAGGAGCTTTTAGCGATTTATCAGCGTAATCCAATAGAGTTCTTGCGCCGATTCATAACTGTTGATGAAACATGCATCCATCACTACATCCCAGAATGCAAAGAACAGTCAAAACAATGGATAGAAGCTGGTAAAAGTGGTCCCAAGAAGGCGAAAACTGTTAAGTCAGCACGAAAAATAATGGCCACAGTATTTTGGGATGCAAGGGGTATAATATTTATTGATTATCTTGAGAAAGGAAAAACTATAAATAGTGAATATTATTGTGCATTATTGGATCGGTCGAGTGAAGAAATCAAGATAAAACGACCGCATTTAGAAAAAAAGTTCTTTTTCATCAAGATAATGCTCCTTCACACACTTCATTTTAAACTCAAAAAAAACAGGCCGAATTACGATTTGAAATTGCTCCGCATCCACCATATAGTCCAGATTTAGCTCCTTCTGATTATTTCCTGTTTCCAAATTTAAAAAAAAAACAAAAAATGACAAAAAATGTTCGTCCAATAGCGAGGTTATTGCTGCAACTGAGGCATATTTTGAAGGTCTTGAAAAATCTTATTTTTCGGATGGAATTAAAAAACTTGAAAAACGTTTAATGAAGTGTATTGAGTTGGAAGGAGAATATGTTGAAAAATAAATTATAATCATTCCAAAAAAAGGTTCTTTTTATGTTAGGCCAGTTACTTTTGCGGTCGCCCTCGTAGATCTTATACTGAAAAATGTTCTATTTAATGTCGGCAATTATGTATTGAATACACTATCAGATAAATGCCCGCCTCTGTTAGCCTCACAAATGCAAGCCCTTTTGAGCACATTATTCATTACATTCCCACACATATCAAGCGGTATTTCATTAATTTCATCACGAATATTTTGTTTGAGTTGTCCAAGCGTTTCTGGTTTGTTTGCATAAACCTTGCTTTTCAGATATCTCCACAAAAAGAAGTCCGGAGCGGTCAAATCAGGCGCCGGTGGAGGCCAATCAACATCACCATTGCTTGAAATAACTTGTTGAGGAAAGAGGTCTTGCAGTCTTTCCATTGTAATCCTGGCTGTATGCGATGTGGCCCCGTCTTGTTGATACCACATGTTAATCAAGCCCTAAGCATGCAGTTCTGGCGTTAAAAAGTTTTCAATCATATCACGATATCGCTCCCCATTTACAGTTACTGTTACGCCTTTTTATTTTCATAGAAGTAAGGTCCAATGAATCCTCCTGACCAAATTGCACACCAGACTATCGCTTTTAATGGATGCAAAGTTGACTGCTGAATAATTTGAGGGTTTTCCATTGGCCAGAACCGACAATTCTGTTTATTTACACATCCATTCAAATAAAAATGTGCCTCATTAAGGTTTTTTCATGACAATCGGGGTTGTCATGGGCGAGCTGTAACATCCTATTGGCATATGTACGGCGGCGTAAATGGTCTTGTTTAAGAAGCTCTTGTATCAACTGAATCTTAAATGAACACAAATGCAAATCCTTGTGCAAAATTGTTGACAAAGTTGTTCTTTGAAGACCAAGCTCCTGAGGGCAGCATTGAATTGAGGTTGATGGATTGTTTTGAACACTTTCTTGAGCAGCAGTAACGTTTTCAGCCGATCTTGCAGTACGTTGTGGTCCATGCTTGGGCCTATCAGCTACAGACCCTCTTTCTTCAAATTCATTCATTACACAATAAGTAGTGTGTTTTGTTGGCATGTTGTTTCTCCCAAACATTTCAAGTAACTTTCTCATCGTCATGACTGATTTTGATAAAATGTTTAACGATTTATCGAATATTTTTCCATAATAAATTTGCCACGTCTCTACTTAACGAATGCCAAATATGAACTGTCAAGACTAATGTTAACCTAAATGGCGACAAAACACAGCAGTTTACCTTCTCGGCGGACACCCTGTAGTAGTATAAAAGGATATGTGTTTTTGAGTGGCTACAAATGATAGGCCAAACTTAAAATGCAGCCCTACTAGGTCTGAAAAGTCGGAAAATGTATCTGAAAGATTAAAAACCTAAAACGAGCACAGCAAATAATGAGAACATTTGTAAACGATATGTCTCAGGTTTTTGTTGTTCTTCTCATTGACGTTATTGCAAATGCTGTTGTTTCTGCTTCGGCATCAGCTTCTTCTGCACACTTGCCTTAAACATTGGACGTGTACAAATGTCCAGACTTTGCAACAACAACTGCAACACCACCAACAACTACAACAACAGTAGCAACCACAGAAACGAGAAATTCTAATGTATGCAACAAAACAAATAGAAGAGATGATGTCCGTAAGAGCAACAATCAAGCAAGCAACCGGCGGCGGCAACAGTTGCAGCGCGCAACTGGCGAGCAACACAAGTACTTGCACTTGAGTACAACCATATGTTGGTTGGCCCGTCCGTTTCTCTTCTTCATTTCATTATTGTTGTATGGGCATGGATTTGCCACACCAAGCCAGCCACTGGCTAATAATATGCCTTGTTGCAACATGTATTTATGGCGGCCATAAAACGCATAAAATTCGAAAAAGTGTAAAAAAGTTATTAGAAGATGCCATCGTAAGCACAAACAACACCAACACATCAACGCCGCTAATGTCCAAGTAGGAGTAAAGTCGTCTCCCTCATCGAGTAGGAGTCCAGTAACGATATGCCCGCACCACGGCAATATTGTGGCATGCCACTGCAACGAAAGTAATTTCGTTCAATTTGCAAATTCATGAATTTCTTAACGATGCATAGCAGAGCAGCAAAAGACGGACCAACACCGAAACGGTCTCATAAGCAACAATCTGAAGCTGTTAGAAAGCTCGAGTATTTTGGAATAACACACATACGAATGGAAGTAAGTACCCTGAATTCCGCCTGCTATTCCGTGAATAGATTGAAAAGTGCGTTTGTATGTGCTTCCGCTTTATTGGGGACTTTATAGTCTCGAGTAGCTGCCTGACGCTTGGGTAGACAAGGCCATCAGTGGAGAGTAGATATTTGATGTTCAGTGGTTGGTTGGTAGCTGTCGATCGGCGAGTGCACACATTTGACCATCATCTGAACTGCATGCCATTCAACGAAGTGTTCCGCACAGTGGAATGAATGCTCTGCAATTCGTTTATTTTATTCGTCTGCTCCTTTTTAGGTTCAACTAACATTCAGGGCATGTCCTGGATATTTGCAGTGCATTGCTTCGGTTACGGAAAGATAGGTTAAGTAGAGACTGGAAGTAAAGTCTATTTATAAGTATATGTGACGCGCAAAATAGAAAGGGACCTAAGGGTAAAAACCAGTTCTGTTCAGGAGAGCCATTTTAAAGATTTAAATACGTGTATCTTTGGTGTACCATCACTTTCATAAAAAGCGCATATCTCGGGGAGGGAACACTTTTGGGGCAGGGCATCGGTCTCATTTGATGCTCAGATGTTGTCCACATCAAAAAAAAAAGTAAAAATTGATTTTTGTTTACCCTTAGGTCCCTTTCTCTATGCTCTGTCACATATATTAAACCTGAATCTGTTTATATCATACATAGCAGGAAACACATCTATTCGAAAATACGGACAACATGGCAGAATAACGAATTCTCTGCGAGCAATTGTCTAATCGACAGAAAATGGAAGAGAGCTTGCTGGTTAGTGGGTGTTAGTTAGTGTGTTTGACCTTCGGGATGAGGCCTTATGTCTCAGAAAAATAGTGATACGCAACAGCAATCTGGCTATGCTGCAGCGAAACAACATAGTTAGCTAAAGTTTTTTGAAACAGTGAATTACTCGACAAGCTAATAAATTCAAGTTTTCTTGTTGTTGTTTGTCATAGCGGTCTACTATCTAGACCAGTCTCAGCGCGACTGAGACCTTGAAGCATCCTCCCCAATATGAATGTTGGCCATTTTTGGTTAAAAGAAGCCGACGCAGTGAAACCCCAAAAATTTTAGTGCTTCTTTCGACAACTTGATATTACCAGCTAATACTAATATCAAGAGCGTCGACTAATTAATATCTATTTCATTCGTAGATAAGATCCAAAGATGTTTAACGCAATGGCTGAACGAACAACCGACACAGGGTCCTTCGAGCACTAAGCTCCGCCCTTTAAGCAAAACCACATTCCGAGACCCTCGAAAGATCCTCATTGATGGTGTCACTCATGATATCATTGTTATCGTCTCTATATGAGGCCCGGTCTACGTTCGACTGAATGCGAGTGATGGATAATGCTCGTATTCAGCAAAGAAATATATCGGTTTACATGTCAGACTGAGAAGGTCATTGAGAAAAATTAGATAACTAAAAAGAGTAGAGTCCATCGGTTCCACGGTTTTACTTCGATATGAATGTCAATTGGCCGCTAAGGAGCTGGGATATGAGCCCTTTGCACTATTTTCTTTGGGGAGCCATTAAGGATAAATGTTACGCAAAGCACCCAGAGACAATTGAAGCGTTAAAACATGAAATCGAAGATTCCATTAAAGGGATTCGATTTCGAAACAATTGAAAATTTACTAAAAAATTGTGTTGATCGGATGAGGTACTGCCGATCCTGGTGTTGTAGTAATATGAACAATGTTCTGTTCCATTATTAAATGACAAAGTTCAACCTTTCCAATAACACTAGAAATTTGGACAAATTATCAGTACTTTTTTTTAAGATGCTTAATCGCCCACCACAATTATTTTTAGTTTTAACGACATTGAACTCAGTACTGCCTTTTCACATCTTCTCAGAAGCAAGTTCACATTTTTTCACGGGAAACACACACAGGACAAATCGAACATACGAGTAGTACCAGCCATTAAAACTAAGCTTGTTGATTTTAAGTAGAATTTTTTGTTTCAACTTTGATAGCGAAATATATTGCAAACATATCAACTCTTTTAACCTGCGTAAAATTTCGTTCAGTTTTTCGCTTCCTTCGTCTGAGACTATACTAAATTTCGTCGAATCCTGAATAAGAAAAATGTCTCTGGACGTTTTTTTTTATTTTTTAAATGTCAAATAGTAATCAGTATTCAAACAGTAACCACATTTCTGTTAAATTGCCCTGTTTAACAGATATGCAAAGTAACATGATTACTTTGTAACACTCTGTTTTCTGAAAATCCTATTCTGCCTATATTCAATTGGAACCCATTATAGGGTATGAGAGCATAATATTGTCATTACAATTTGTTGCTATGTGTTATTTTTATCTTCATTTGTTCAACATTTTCAAGAAATGATTAAATTTTCATAAATTTTAATTAGAAGATGCTATAATTTTAATCAGTGTCGCATTATTAAATATATTTCGATTATTTCTTTTTTGAATACTTAAGGTAGTTTGAGAATTACTTTTATGGAAACAAATTATTTAAAATTATATATTCCTGTTCCCAACAATCAATAAAACTTATCCCCTGAGGGACATTCAAAGTCCAGTTCCCACGAGTTACAATATCTAATATAAAATTCATTTAATTTATGCCTTTCAATATGATTTTCTAAAATCAGATTTGTAGAATTTTTTAAAATTCCCGGGAAAGCGGGAAATTCCACACACGCAAACAGTTCTCCAGGGTGCTCCAAATACAAATGAATTTGGTGGGACTTTGTAAAACATTACAACACCTGATAGTGTTCATATCTTGGAGTACAGCGTTACCGTTGAAAAATTTTTTCGATCCTCATGTATGTATGATCCTCTATACGACAATAAAGCGCAAAAAAATAGCAAAATTGTTTTTAATTCTAGCACCCATATGTCCATATTGACTATAAATTGCCCGGTTTTGACCATTTTGGATGTTTTTTGGGCCACCTGAGCCTAACCTTTCAGCAGATTTACTCTTTTTAAGGTATTTAGTGTACCCATTGTCCATTCACAAAAAACTGTGATTTTTTCAGCAAAAACGAGTACTTTTTATAGAGGTAAAAACTTTTTCCCCTTGGTCGATTTCGCCCATTCACAATCCTAAACAGCTTGTGACCATAAGCCTGCATCATGCAAAATCTTGAATACCAGGTTGATACGCTTGAACGATATCAACAGACACGCGAACGGTCATGGCTAGATCGTGTTAGAATTATGCGACAATCAAGATTATATAATTACTTTATAGGGCCTCCGATCAATATGCTACAAACGGAATGACAAATTTAATATGCTCATTCGTAAGGGGTATTAAAAATCCAAACATCAAAAGTCGGTCATGGCAGACTATATAATACCCTGCTCTACTGGATGTGCAGATGAGCCAACTGAAACTAGGCTTTTGGGCTCCCTAAAGTCATGAACCGGGTTTTTAATACATCCAGATTTTAAAAATAATTTCATATGGATCCGTAAGGTTTGTGGTAAAATTTCAATTTTTTGGTACCCATATGTCCATTTTATTACTTGATACATTTTACAAATGTTCGGATTTGTTGGTATTTTTACCCTAATGTTTACCCCAAATTTCCTAAGGATTGGATGTAATAAGTGCGTTTCAGAGCTGTGCGGCGGGACTGTTTGGAGGTTGTCTTCGCAGCCTGTGTGCAATTCACATATACTAGATGACCCACTACTACGAGTACCCATAATGCCTTGCGTAAGCGCCAGGCTTTAACCAAATAAATTATAGTACTTTTTTCCACGGAGCAATCCTTAACCCTAGAAATAAGAATACGCGTATCTTTTAAAATCAATACACACATCTCGTGTTGTGGAAAGTAGCAAAAATTTCAAAAAGGGGCAAAAAAGGGGGTTTATGAAAAAGGGGCAGTAAAAGTCGCATGGCTTTCAAAAAGGGTCAAATTGTCATTTTAGTCGCACAACGGTAACGCTGCTCCATTGGAGTACCTATTTCTCCGTGGTTTGATGGACTGACTTTCGGATCCCTAGCGACAAAAGAGTTGTATCGAGTCCCAAAATAAGTCTTAATATCTTCAAACAAAAATGCAAAACAATGTAAGTCTATCTTAAATGAAACCGGCATTTGCGCTTCAAGACCCAAATTAAGCGAAACCTGTGAAATCGACTAATATTTTGTTAACCAACATATCCATGTTTGAGAAGCCGGTTCCTCGGGACACTTGGACTCCAGCCTAATTGTAAAATTAATGGATTATATTTAGTTGGACATAAATACTGTTACAACATTGAGCACACCAATTTCAATAGAAGAACTAAACATACCCCGTTAATGTCATATGGGTTTTGAAATCTAACCTCAGTAGCGTTAGTCTGTAACGGGATTTTAAAATTGTTTCAACTTTCATCATGGAGTGGTCAGATAATGAGAACCGTATCGCTGTAATAGCGCTTTTCTGGTGTGAAATGAAAAAAAACTATATTTTCAAAGCGCTCCGGCCACTAGGGGTTAGCCGCATGTTCGTCTACCGATGCATAAAACTATTTGAGGAGACTGTAGATGTAAAAGACCGCCACCGGTCGGGCCGCCCACGCTCTGTTCGAACACCGAATGCCATCAAAGCCGTTAACTCAAGAATTCACAGAAATCCGCTCCGAAAACAGAAAATCATGGCCCGTGAGATGATTATCACGCAAAAGTCCACGAGTCGAATCATTAAAAAAGACTTGGGACTTGGGGCTTTCAAACGACGTACCGGACATTTTTTGACAAGGAGAGAACAAGGTTTGTCACAAAAGATACCCCACCATTGGATCTCTTAAGACTGCTTTGGTTCGAGCTGTGGCCAATTTTCCAATGGACGAGGTTCGTGCAGCTATTGACGATTGGCCAGTGCGACTTAAGGCGTGTATAAAGGCAAAAGGCGGACATTTCGGATAAGTAGATTCTTTTTGGATACAATATTCATCAATAAATATATTAATAGGCTGTTTCCACTACGGTCGCGTCCACGTCCGCGTCAACGATTTATCGCAACTTTGTAATGGCGTTTCCATTGTGCTTTGCGTCCACGTTTTCGTTCAAACAGCTGTTTGTGTTTATTTGTTTTTTTTTTTGCGGTGCAAAAAGTTTGTGACATTATCATGGAGTTAAATGATATTATTTTGCTAACCGCAGTGGAAAATAATCGGTATTGCGCCTAATGGAAATGTGCGGTAGCAGCAGCGCTTTATGTTAATGCTGATAAACAGCTGTTTTAATAGGGACGTGCAATTTGCGGTATTGCCATTAATAGGTATGGGTGGGTTTCGATTTTTCGCAAAAATAATCGAATTTATAGTAAACGCGACTTATCGGAGAACGCGTCCAATATGAACGCGACATTTTCGCATACCTAACTGCCTATGTTTTTTGTATAGGCTTTAACGCACGTTCATTGATTTTTGGACGCGGACAGTATTTATGCCCCTACAGTATTTATGCCCCTACTAAGTACTTATGTAAGTAGTATTCGTGACGAAGTAGTAGATTATTTAGATTTACTTCTTTGGGTTTTGGGCGCCTACGGCTAGTGGATCTAGTCCCGAAATTTAGGCAAATCTTAGTAGTAATCCTTGGCAAAAGTGCGGCTATTGTTTTAAAGAAATTTTAGTTGATATTAGTGTTTTTGTTCGGGTGCAAACTACATTGAAATTTTGCGAGTCAAACGGAATTTTCGTAGTTGGAATCTGTCTAGTACTTAATGAGGGTGGTTTTTACTTGTGCCAGTGAGAATAATAGTGGTCTAAGTCACGCCCGTTATGATACACTGATATTATAGTCTTTTAATGTACTAAAAATTATTTTCACTGAACAGGTATATTTTGTTTGAAAATTTGTGCTGTGTGTGATCAGTTTGTATCTACGCGTGAGGTTAGCTATCTTAGGCACTTAATCTTAAGTACAGGGTGGATCGCTCAGTATTTCTTGTTTGCATTGCAGGCTCTGGTAGCACTGTTGGTCGAAGAGAGTGGAGAGTGTGCGTGGCTTATAGTGACTGACGGGAGATTTGTATTCGTTTTAGTTGTCATTGGACACGTGAAGCGAGGTCATTTTGTGTTGAAGCGTATTTCTCAAATGCGCACTCGATCATAGCAGTGCAGCGTGCTTTTCGTTAACGATTCGCCGTTCTTCCTCGAGGACGTGTTTCTGGACGGCAATCAATTGTAAATTGGGTAACTTCATTGAGAACAGCAGGGAATGTGTCATGTGTACGAATGGGACCTGCGAGACGAATAACAACACCACAAAACATCGAGAGAGTTAGAGCAGCAGAACTGCGATCTCCGAAACGCTCGGCTCGGAAGCAATCACTTGCTCTTGGCATTTCCATACTTTTTTCAGCCGGCTCTTGCGGCAATACAATTAAAGGATACATGGTTCCAACAGGATGGTGCCACTGCACAGACAGCAAGGGTTACCATGAATTGTTTGACGCAAATGTTTCCTTGGCGGCTTATCCCTTTGAGGGGTGATGCGAACTGTACTCAGAACGTTTTCACGTATGACCATCATTTGTGTTTAAAGTGACTTGAAGATATCAATTTGGCAAAAAATGGAATTAACTCGTGAACATTTTCGTGAGATCAATGTTCACTACTTTCGACGTGGATCGATGAACTTAAATTTTTGTTTGGCGATGAAGCAACATCCTATAGCACTGTGGAAAATTGGTTTAATGAATTCAGTCGTGGCCGACGCTTGCTCAAAGACGAAGGGCGTCCAAAAATGGTCGTTGAGCCAGAGAACATTGATGCCGTGCGTGAACTAATAATGCAAGATCGTCATGTGACATACCGTGAGATAGAGACATTCTTGGGCTTTTGTTCCACCAGCATTCATTCGATATTGCATGAACACCTGCCCATTAAAAAGGTTTGTTCTCGTTGGATCCCGCACAATGTGACAATCGCTCAAAAAAGGCTCGAGTCGATTGGGGCAAAGAAATTTTGAAAAAAATACGATCCCGATGCTTTAAAAGACGAGTATAAGATCATCACAGGTGACGTGGTCAACGATTTTCGTCACCAGAATATGCTCTTGAAGCGTTCAAAACCCATGTTTTGGATGTGTCTCAATCGGAGTGGAAAAAGTGCTTTGACAATTGGTTTTAGCGCATGCAAAAGTGTATAAATCATGCTGGAGAATATTTTGAAAAACAATAAAAACATTTTTAATGATAAATATTCGCATTTTCATTATTAGGCCAGAAATATATATTGCAGCCCTCGTACCTGAAGTCGAAGGTATATCAACCATCCAAACACCTTGGAAGACCTAATTAACAATATTGAGGCTGAAATTGGCAGAATACCAGAAAAATAATACTAAGCGCGCTCCACCCTGTATATGCCATATGGGACCTAGACTCCTGTCATTCTCACTGAATCATTTGTTCTCCAAAACATTGTTTTGTTACGCTTTACAAGTTTTTTAAAACCCGATGAAATGGCAGAGGACTTTCGTTATATCAGAAAAAGGTAAGTTAAGTTCAATTCATCACCATGACGTATCCTTGCGGAACCACTGTGCAGCCACCATTTAAATTAAACCACCTTCAAATATGCGATTATGTGTAACGTGACTTGTTGTACGACGCAAAACGACGGCGACAACGTCTAAAATGCTCCAATAATCTTTGGAACAAAAACATAGGGACCTGCAGCCGCTGTCGTCCAAAAGTCTCGAATCCATGGAAGGCTAAAAACGGTGGTTTGCTTAAACGGTATTCAAGCGATTACAGTGACATATCATTTTACTTCCAATATAGATCTTTGACTCTCAGCCTCAACTTGGCGGTAATGCACCCCATCCAGCAATATGCATCGCCACATGGAGTAGAGACTATGGAGTACTCCCCGACAATAGCCCTGTTCGATAGAGCTTAGTTAGCTAGTAAGTTTTCAATGTGATAAGATGGCAACATTAAAAAAAGTGTGGATAAAATGGCAGCATTAATTAAAATTACAGAAAAATAGCTTGATTGAAATCGTGGCTATTAAATTGATCCATACACACAGAGATAAGATTTGTTGCCACAACCGAATTGTTTGCCAAGCGAATTATTGCGGTTACTTGCACTTCAAGTATTCCATCAGTACAACCGAATGTTAGTTGGTGCTCTGTAATTTTCAGTTATGTCAGTGCGAAATACCAAGTATCCGAAAGTTCAGAAGAGAATTTTTGAATTTAAAAATCCACATACCACACTTCTTTGACAAAAAAAAATGTAAAATTTTAGTCAGAGGCAAAAACCGGGTTGCTTATACAATTGATGTTATTAAAGTACTCATGACGAGGAAGTGGACAAGATGATGGATGATTTTTACGGGAAAAAAATGGTTGGTCGATTGATGGGCTTAAAGTATTTAAAAATCGATTCATTTTATTTAAAAAAAACTACTATCACGAGGGCGGTTTGGAAACTTCTTAGCCTAGCACAAAAAGCGCGGTATAAACAGAAAAAGTGTTAAGTGTTTTGGAAACTTCCATCTCTGCTATGAACACATGTTAAATTTTGTTTCGATCTGGCAACTCCTTCATATAGAAACAGGTGTTCACAAAAGACCCATCCCTGATTTTTTTACAATGGAAAAATTAGATATGCGTGGTGTCATTAAATATTTACATAAAAAAGGTTTATCGGGACAAGAAATTCATAATGATATGGTGAATGTGTTAGGTGAAAGTGCTCCTTCATATGCAACAGTAAAAAATTGGGTTGCTGAATTAAAACGTGGTCGTACAAGCATTGACAATGAACCACGTAGTGGACGTCCAAAAACAGCAACAACAACAGAAATTGTAGCCAAAGTGCATGATATGGTATTAAATGATCGACGAATAAAAGTGCGTGAAATAGCTAATATCATGGGCATCTCAAATGATCGAGTCCATTTAATTTTGCATGAAGAACTACAGATGAAAAAGCTTTCTGCAAGATGGGTGCCGGAATTGTTAACAATCGACCAAAAACGCATAAGAATGAACATTTCTCAAGCTTGTTTGGATCATTTTCAGCGAAATAAAATGGATTTTAAACGTCGTTTCATAACTTTTGATGAGACATGGATCCACCACTATACTCCAGAGACAAAAGAACAATCCAAACAATGGACTGAAGCTGGAGGAAATGCCCCAGATGAAAAAGCTTTCTGCAAGATGGGTGCCGGAATTGTTAACAGTCGACCAAAAACGCATAAGAATGAACATTTCTCATGCTTGTTTGGATCGTTTTCAGCGAAATAAAATGGATTTTAAACGTCGTTTCATAACTTTTGATGAGACATGGATCCACCACTATACTCCAGAGACAAAAGAACAATCCAAACAATGGACTGAAGCTGGAGGTAGTGCCCCAAAGAAGGCAAAAACAATTCAATCGGCTGGTAAGGTTATGGCAACGGTTTTTTGGGACTTCAAAGGTATTTTATTGATTGACTATCTGCAAAAGGGTAAAACAATAAATTCAGGTTACAATTGCAACCTTTTAGATCAATTAAATGTACAAATTCGAGAAAAACGTCCTGGCTTACAGCACAAAAAAATAATTTTTCATCAAGACAACGCACCAGCGCACAAGAGTGTTTTAACGATGGCTAAAATCAATGAATTAAAGTACGAGTTGCTTGACCACCCACCTTATTCTCCTGTTTTAGCTCCCAGTGACTTTTACCTGTTCCCAAATCTAAAAAAATGTCTTGCTGGCAAGCGTTTTACCTCAAATGAAGATGCAATTACAGTTGTAAACCACTGTTTTGCAGACCTTGAGGGAAACTATTTTAATCAAGGGATAGAGTTGCTAGATAAGCGTTGGACTAAGTGCATTGAAGTTTCAGGAGATTACATTGAAAAATAAAAATATTTTTGAAAAACTAACTATTCTCTTTCATTGATAGGCTAAGAACTTTCCGAACCGCCCTCGTAAACAACCCGTTTTTGGTTATGACAAGTTTTAGTTATCATCACCAATTATTAGTTACAACAACTTAATGTTTTTATAACTATTGGTTGCCATAACTACTAGTTGTGGCGACTAAATACCTTTTTCGTGATTCATGGTTCATAAATTGTGAGTTCAGTACGATGATCATATTTATCATCTTGTGGTATTTCGAACCGAATATCCATTACAATTATAAACATTTGGTGATTGCAACCAAGATTTCTCTTTTGCAACCGAATCATTGTAGTTCCAATCGATGTCCAACTAAATATTTCTCTGTGTGTATGCCTATAGGATAAATGCTCACAGAGAAAAATTCAGTTGGAAATCGGTCAGAACTACATAAACATATTTGTTGTGGCAATCACCAACATTCCATGGTATTGATGGTTCGGCATATCATAATATGGAAGCTACGATAACATCACGGTACGCCAGCCAACAAATCGGTATTCCAACCAATTTCAGTAAAACTATCGGTTGCCACAACTGGTGGTATTTGTTTTCCGACTATAAATATTGTATTTTATGAGTTCTTTTCTTAAAACAAACATTTTAGATTTTTAGTAAACTATTTTTGTAGTAAACCATTAAACCAAGTGCGGTATATGAATTCTTATTAACTCACCGGGAGAATAGGCTTTTGAGCATTTCGCAAGGATAAATACCATTTTCTATAAACCTTAACCAAGATTGATAAAAACAATTTATTTCATTAAAATCTCAGTAATCGTGAAATTATCAAATATTAGTTGTGATTGGTGTACATTTCCGACGATGTGCACTTTATTCCGATAAACTCCATTCCGCACTCGAACAGGTCTAATATTTTCTTGTCGTGTGAATTTTGTGTGTGTTTAGTTGTGGTTTATGCTGCATGTTAAGCCATCGGAAATTTGTCATTAAACACAAAATCGCTGCACCGATCGCTAGTCGTTACATGGAAATATATTCGCGATTCTCGTTGTTACCCACCCGTATTGCCGTTGCAATGGCAGTTGGTGGTGGTCGTTTGGTGGAGTTCTTCTTATTTTACATACAAGCCGCAATTATGGAATAGAATCGTTTGTTACACTTTCATCAGTTCGCATTCATATTAACCGCTTTGCTCTAGTCGGACGGTCGACGGGTTGCTTGCTACTCCATGGGGCGAGTATTTTGACAGGAATGACTTGGTCGCCAGCCACCACGCGTCTGTCATTTATTTAGCAGTTTATTGTGTAAATAGTGTCAAGTTCGTGTTTTCCAACATTTTTCCAATTATACGACTGAACAGAGGCACGTTGCAGAAACGGAGTCGAGTCATATACTTATATAAGTACTTACATCTATAGATATGTATCGACTGGCGATGGTGTTTGGAAGTCTTTGTCTTAGGCCGTTTGGTCTTCTGTTGAACGTTCCGATACCCCTTTGGGTTTTTGAGAAACCCTGCCCGTAATCCAACTTCAAGCTGAGGAGGAATTAGACTGACAGCTCAGGTTTACTTATTCTGCCGGCATCTTACGAGCTGAAAATGTATGGCAAATGATGTTTTATTCGTAGATATATTTTATGGGCCACCGTTGTGTGATGGGCAGTGTTCACGACTACCATACAAGTGAATCTAGGTTCAACTCTGGGTTATGAGTAAGAGATTAAACTATAGGGCTTCGGTCGGTTTTCACATCCAGAAGTCTTAATGGCCTTATTTTGCTGGGTATATCTGGCCTCTTAATACCGTTTATCTCTGGGATCTACAGTTCATGCCATACAGTAAGACTCCCCTGCTATTTGCGCTTTGAGATATACCTAGCCTGCTCCTACATACGTAAAGTCAGATAGGGTTTTTAAGGAATACCTTTCCTTTTTGCACGAAATCTCACAGGCCAAACTATTTTTTTTTGCGATGGATGTGGTAATCTTTCATAGATTCGCGTTGTTCTTCTTTCTCCTTTGTCACCGCCACTCCCTACGTAACTGCCAATCGAGGTATACTCTTACGTCAATAGGGAAAAGGCTCTTCTATTAGCGTCTAAATTCTTATTTACAACGTTTTTCGTTCTACGCTATTCCTCTCGTAGATTTAGTAGTATTTCCTTCACATAGCTACATATCCGCTCCCAGTTGTCCTGGTGCAATCTTTCTATGCCAACATCTCGCTTTAGTACCGCCGTGTCATACCCAAATCTAGGTCAATGGACATAACGTGCTCTACATCCTCTATTTCATTGGGACATCGTGGATATGTTGGGGAATCGCCTTGCCCATTTTTGTTACAATAACTTCTGTATCCTCATTGACCAGTCAGGAACTGCGCAGTAAATAACTTTCCGTGTCTTCTACTGATCTATCTGACTTTATTTGGAGTGAGTTTGCTAGTGTTTACGGTTTCCCTTTCCGGTTAGTTTCTTCTGGCTCTTTCATAAATATTAGTAGCATACCAGATTTTACGTTCGTTGCGTCTTCAGATATTGTCCGGTAGGAACTACATACGAGGACCCTCCCTCAGTCTGTACTTCGATGCCAACTTTCTCCTTATCCTCAGCACTTCTAGACTAGGCTGGTGCTGCTTACAGATTGGTAGAGGTTAGTACCCTGGCAATAACCTGCCATTTGCTCTGCTTGGATCCACCATAATTGCGCATCATTTCGGATAGAAGTGCACTTGCGCTCGATGCCTTGCCGATATATAACTGATGCAGGCTCCGGAATTTATTCTATAGTCGACCATCACCAGCGTTACCGTTGTGCGACTAAAATGGCAATTTTATTCTTTTTGGAAGCATTGCAACTTTTGCTGCCCCTTTTTCAAAAATCCACTTTTTGCCACTTTTTTAAATTTTTGCTTTTTTCCACAACTTCTAGGGTTAAGAGTTGCTCCGGGGAAAAACTACTATAATTTATGTGGTTATGACCTGGCGCTTATGCTAGGCATTATCGGCTGCTCAAAATATACAACCTGGTGGAAAAAGTGAATTTCGAGTGCTGATTAAACATTATTTTTTGCGGAAAAACCCGTCAATCCAACGCTGCACCATCGATTTCAATGGTAAAAAAGTGCTTTACTGGCTTTCGTTGTGATCGCACAAGTACAAATAACGCTGAAATCCGAAAATGTCGAAAAAATCTACGATATGGTGTTGGCCGATCGAAGAGTAAAAGTGCTTGACATTGTTCAAGCCTTACGCATTCCATATGGCAGTGTGGTTTCGATTTTACATGATCAGTTAGGTTTAAGAAAGCTGTCTGCAAGATTTTTTGCCGCGTTTTCTCTCAATTGACCATAAACGTAATTTAGTGAGAGCTTCAGAATATTGTTTGGAGTTGTTTAACCACAACCACAACTAAAAGATCATTAAAAATGTTTGAGGGTGCGTTGACATAAAGATACGAAGCCTTTATAATTAGCTTGTGATGTAATTCACTGTTTTAGAAATAAAAATAATTGATATTTGTTGATTAACTACATAATATTCAAAAACAATTGTTATTTTCTGATTTAAAAAAAAATATTGAAAATAAAAAAAATCCTATTAAATGACCCTGCTAGAAACTTCCTATTTTATCTAGGGCTGTGGAGTCGGAGTTTCGAAAAATTTTCCTGGAGTAGGAGCAGAAGACAATACAGTGCTCTACTCTAATAAAGGTTGACATGGTATTAAACGAAAGTAAAATATTGTCGTGCTGAAAAACGTCAGTCGGACAGTGTTGTCAATATGGTAGGAATCGTTTCAGTGATTCGCATGTGTCTCACTCTTCGACAATAATACTTCGCATATGCAAAATCAATGCAATGATTCGTCTATACACATAGATCCTTAAACTAGTAGATACCATGTCGGTAGCACACATACGAGTATATGGTACCGAAGAGCCGTCTTATAAGGCGTTTTACACTACATTCATTTTTTATAATTCGCTCTCTTATTCGTAATTCAACCCCCAATTACATTGCGAATTAGGTAACTCACTATACAAATTTCTGAGAGCGAATTATGTTGATTGATGGCAATTCAAAATGAATTACCATCTTAATTACAAACAAATCGTTGCATTCTCTAATTTTTATCGGAAAATAACGAAGTGCTGTCAAAATAAAAATGTAACCAAAAACAACAAAGAGAAAAAGAAAAAATTCCAATTAAATAATAACAATCGTAATGAAGACAAAAAAGGAGATAATGAAGAAAGTTGTCATGTCCAGAAGGTTGTTGGCCACATCAAAATAATGGAGGAGACAAAATTGAACGCGGAAGAACTGCGGCGTATCCAGAAGATGTATTTGCAGCTACTGGATCAGTTACATCTACTCAACAAGGTAGAAATATGTTTGTAAACAAACACAATTTTTTTCTTTGGAATACCGAAGTAGCGAATTAAGTACGTGTAGTGTAAACAGGTTAATTCGCGTAAGTAATTCAAAGAGCGAATTAGGTAATTCGATGTGTAGTGTGGGCATGCTTTTACACCAACGACGAAACGTGCGTGCGATGGTGATGTGTTTGCTTTAACTTCGCTGACTTACTTTTCTTCTCTCTATGACAAACAAAAAAACTGATCTTATTAGATTCGAAAAAAAAATTAATTTTGCAGAAAATTTTTTAGACAACCGTTAAGTGCAAATTGATTTATACTAAGTAAGGTTAAATTGAAAAAAATGCAAAAGCTGACTCACTAAGTCTCCACAGTCCATTCTGCTACCATGAAAACTAGAAAAACCTATAAAATTGCACCATTCGAAGCTCCGTTGGTACAAACATTGCCAATTTTTACAAGGAGGGTAGGTTCCTGTCAGCTTGGTAAAAAAGTGCACGTAAAAGAGACATATATTATGCCCTCCTTTTTTTGTTTCACAGTCTCTGATTTCAACTTTAAGTCTCTTTGCAGGACTTCTTTACAGACGTCGTCTTGTCATGTATTTCGATTCCAATTAGGGTCTACTTATATATGATAATATCTTAGCTACCTAGATCGGCTAAGCAGATAATAAAAAACTATAATTCGTAATAAAATAATCACAGAAAAATAATATATCAATTGATACCCTTTTTATTTGAAATATGTGTAAAATTTTAATGAATCGTAGTCGTAGTTGACTTAAATATTCACTAAACCTATCTCGAGCACATGAATCCAATTCTTACCCCCTATAGCTATTTTTTTTTTGTTTTATAATCTTTTTGTATTTATAGCAAAAAACAAATGGTCTTATATAGCAGGGTGTGTCGCATTAGACTTTTTGTTGGCAAAACAAGTCCGGTAATTCTTTCTTGTTTGGAAACCTGACAATAAACGGTAGCATGGTAACTGACAATGCAGAGAAAGCCGAACTTATTGCAGACCATTTTGCAAACGCTCATTATACTACGTTCGGTTCTCGAAGCTCGATGGACAGGAAAGTGGACTCTACGATAAAGCTGATCGAAGAGAATACTTCATTAGACATTGATCAGGATTCCTTAACAACACATGCCGAGGTTAAGTTTTTCATTAACAGTCTTAGAAACTCTAAAGCGCCAGGATTCGATCAGATAAACAACATTTTATTGAAAAAGCTTCCACATTCTGCTTACTCGTTTTTGGTTAAAGTTTTTAATTTTTGTATCGAAAACTCGTACTTCCCGAAAGGATTTAAAAAGGCTAAAGTAATTGTAAATTTTATTACGTCAAATAAAAATAGACGGTACTCCACAGGGGTACTGTTTTTAGATATTGAGAAGGCTTTTGATTCAATTTGGCACAATGGTATCGTTTACAAGCTTCACAAAATGAATTGTCCAATATATTTAATAAAGCTGATCAAATGTTTTCTTAAGGACAGATCATTTGTTGTCGAGGTCAACGGGGAACAATCCTCCATAAAGAGTATCCCAGCTGGAGTGCCCCAGGGATCTGTATTGTCCCCACTGTTGTACACATTGTATACTTCGGACTTTAAAATCTCTGCAGGGAACGATGTTGCTTTCTATGCAGATGACAGTGCATTTATTTGTCACGGCAAGGTTTCAAACGCCATAGTTCGACGTATGCAAAAGGCACTCTCTTCTGCAAGCAACTATTTCTCTAAGTGGAAGATTAAGATTAACGAACAAAAATCGCAGGCCATACTGTTTCCGTACAATAAGTCTCCAAAGAGAGTTCCTTCACGAAGTCTTACTATACAGGGAAGAGAAATAGCATTGTCGGGATCATTAAAATACTTGGGAATTACCCTTGATCAGAAATTAACGTTTAAACAGCATGTGGACGATGTGTGTCTTAGAGCTGTAAGGTGCGGTCGAGCACTGTACCCACTTTTGAATAGAAAGTCTAAATTAAACATTAAAAATAAATTGATTTTATACAAAATGTGTATAAGACCGATTCTTACCTATGGATGTCAGGTGTGGATGGACTGCGCTAAGTCTCACAAAGACAAGCTACAAGTGATTCAAAACAAAAATTTGAAAATTATATACAACTTGCCTAGAAGATTCTCCACCGCCGAGTTACACAGGATGTCTGGACAAAAAACGATTCAGGAATTAATAACTGACATGAGTCTTACATTTAATGATAAATGCAGAAGATCAACCTACGCACATCTAAGAAGCTTGATATAACAAGGGCTAATTCACGCTATGTTTTTAAACATAGACTTAATTAGCTATTGTTTGTAAAGCTACTTGAACTTTAATTTTTGTGATATTAGTATTAGGTTTTTTACTATCTTTTTCCTATACATATGTAATATTTTTATTGTAATAATTTAAACAAATAATGTATCATTTGCTGAAATATCTTTAAGGTAGTAACTCAAAACTTGTACATAGATATATATTATGCTTTGTCCTACTGATAGTAAATAAAATACAATACAATACAATTCTTTCTTGTGGGTAGCCGTGATGTGATAGTAGTTTGTACGACTATAACATGTAAGCCAAGGTTAAACTACGGGTAAAAAAACATCTAACAACTTTTCAAAGGTTGTTTTCTACCTCGTTAATGGCGGTGACTTTATGAGTAAGAGACTTATACCTAAGCCATGTAAAAAGTTTATTATAAAGTGCATTACACATATAGTACAATAAAGAAGGTAGAGTTTTGCTAATAGCTGATTTTTAATTTTTTCTCGTAATAATTTAAATTTTTAAATTTGAAATTGGACCGTGACAATTTTTGAAGTTTTTAAAGTACAAATTCTGTATCAAATATTTACAAAAATGTATTTTTGGCATTCTTCTTTAAGTTATAAGTATTTTGACAATCTAGCAAACTATTTTTGTAGTTGTTGGGCTACTGACTATACCTTGTTTATTGTACCATGATCCTTAATAATCATCAAACAATCACAATGGTGCAGAGCTTACTGATTCCAGAGAAGTTTATGAGATGTTTTGATAACTAAGTAAGTAATTATTTCTCGTTTCTTAAGCAACTTGAAACCAAATCGCTTGATAACTTCCATTCAAAGGCAGGTTTAGTAACCTCAGCCGAACACAGCTAATGTCAACTTGTACCCTCAGAATCATAATCGTAATGTTATGAAAAACATCAACTCTATAGATCAACTGGGAGTTGGTCTCAAATATATTTATAAATAAACATCATAAATAGAAATATGTCACCGACCCTTATGATGATTGAGATACATTTAACTATTACATACATTTCCTCAAAATTAAGATGGTGTACGGCTTTTCTCAAGCCAAAAGAAAATCAAATGTTTACAAACGCAATATTACAACTATTGTCGTTCACTTTTCATTTTGCCGGAAATGCACAAAAACGCCCCTGTGAATGTCAATGAAAGTCTTTGACGTACCAGTACAACCGTCTTACGGTTTATATTTCTAGCCCGACTGCCGGGCTGTCTGATTGACAGCAGACAGGATTCAGTGACAGTTTGCATTGTAACAGTGAGTGCATGATGTCGCCATGTGACAGCTCATTCAAACTCAATAAAATCGCCAACGAAATGTAGGTAGTGTGGTCTCCCTCTCTCGCACTCTGGTGTTTGTGTGAGTGTAGCGAAATGCCTGCTCAAATACCGGTTACTCGCTTACATAACCGATGCTGACTTATGTAACACGTTTACTCAGATGAAATGTTTACACATTTGAACATCGCTTGTCTGGACCTAATAGGAAACCATTTGGACACTGCTATGCGAGCTGTGATGAGACGTCTCATAGTGCTGTCGCAGACTGATTCTTTGAAGAACGCCAATCGGCAGAGAGTAGAGCATCGAAGCAATGAGGCTCCGCCAAAAAGTCAGCCGTTGTCGCGGCTGCTGTTTGTTGGTGGTGGTGTTCAATCGACTCGCAACTAATCCAATTAAGTATTCATATGGCAAATATGCGTACAACTGTCCGTATGCAAAATGTGAGAATAACAACAAACATAGTCGGTTCGTTGTGGGAATGATGGAAACCGAAAAGTTAATCCAGCGGATAAATGAACGTTGGAACTTGAAGGTTTAAGCTCAGACCCAATTGCGCTAAAAGAGAAAATATGGCTAAAATCAGTAAACCTGAAACTGGGCAGGTAAAAAAACAGAGGCGGTAAGCAACAAACGTAGTACAGAAGTGATCAATATTCAACTAGGAACAGTCGAAATCACATTCGGGCTCTATAAAGTATCTGGGAATGATGTTGGCTGAACGAACAAAAAAAATTAAAATGGCACCTGGCGTTACACACTCGTTGGATAGAACAATTTTAAACATATGTGGATCTGGTCGAAACAACTATTTTCTCGTGTAATCTTTTCACTTATGTTGATTGGATTAGTATGGGAGGAATTCCTAAGAAGCAAGTCGAATAAAAACTTTATCTGATCTGCGAATATCGGACAATAGCCGTGTTCTTTTCAGGTAACTAGCTCAGTTACCTAGTAAGTTAGCAATGTGGTATTCTGGCAACATTCAACAACATTTTAAATCAGATGGCAGCATAAGCACAAAAAAGCCAAAGCAAATTGTGAAAATTCAATTTTGTTACTTCGCATAGTTTATTGTTTTGTAAACATTTTATAGACAAATTTTATTTCGTTCAGTACAGGTCAAGTAAGAACCATAATTATTTTATATGTATTTAAAGCCTGGTACTAATAAAAATAAAAAACGTACGCGTGTATATCGCTTATGATATGACTTATAAATGAGGGTTTGTCAAGATTATTTTCAATTTTCACCGCAATTTCACAGAACTTTATTGTTAAAGCTTGAAATTTCTTCACATAAAAAGGCGAACTTGGTAGCGGGCTTACTATAGTAATAGTTTTAACACTGAATATTTCATACAGATACTGCAGTTATTTTTACAAATGTGCTACAACAACGACTGTGACCTTCTTGAAGACATTATATTCACTTCCAGCTCATAATCTTCAGCTCATTTGCAAGACTGAAAACAATTTTCGGAAATAGTTATATCGCGCCTTTTCCATTTTCTTTTTCTTTCATTTTCTTTCTGTATCAATAAAAAACATGTTTTTGATTTTGTTATACAAGCCGGATGTGTCAAAATATTTTTCTTGTTAAAAAAATAAGGCAGTTAACTCTTACTCGTTTCGTAACATACAAATGCTTCTTTAGTAACCTGAAAAAAACACGGCTAATATTCATGATGAAAGTAATCGGTGTGGTGGGTATTATGCCCGCAGGGAAGGTAATCTCGAGCATATGTAAATACGGAATAGAAAAAGAGAAAATACGAATTGTGGCTAAATAGTAGTACAGCAAACAGAGAGAGCCAAGTCTATGCCAAGGTAACAAATTGCATGTATGGCAAAATTTGTGTCAAAAGGACCTACAGACTGATACCAAATATAGGCAAGTGGATTTACCGCTGTCATGGAAATAAAAGTAAGTCTCAGGGCATGGAGGATTCAGGTGCTGCCTCCATAAATCTAAGCTCGATAGTCCACCTATGTATGCGCCCGCTCTGCACCGATTAAGATGAAAATGCAAACCACGTCTAACTTAGGATAAGAGCGGAATCCAATGTAGAAGTAAGTTTAACGATTGAAAATGTCATAGATATCTTGCTAAGTATGAAAAGTTATTCGATTTTCAAAAAACAGTGAGTAAAATATCGATGGTCGCGTCAGCTGTGTGATATGTGGCCCCGTCATTGTAAAACATACTGCCGTCCATGTTATTCTTTTGAAATTTTGGAAACAAAAATTCGTTGACCGTGGCGGGGTAACGACCGACGACTCCTTTCTCATTTTCGAAGAAAAGTCACCAATGATGCCTCCAGCCCAAAATCCACACCTTACAGTTATTCGTTTTGGATGTATTGGCTTCTAAATATTTAAGTGTAGGTTCTCTGAACTCCATACGCGGCAATTTTGCTTATTGTCAGAGCCACCGAATGAAAATGAGCTTCATCTGAAAACAAGATTTTTCGGAAAAATTCGTCATCTCCTGTCAAACAATTTTACAGCCCATTGGGCTGTTCCATTATTAAATGACAAAGCTCAACCTTTTTAATAAGAACGTAAATTTAAAAAAAAAATATCAGAACTTTTTTTTACAACCGATTCAAATTTAAAATTACGTTAAATCGTCCACCCTATAGTAAATACTTATGTAAAAAGCGTACAGCTGAATCCTCGAATAATGATTTCACCTGGGCTACGGCAGTTAAAGCTGTGTCTGTCGTAAATGATTTTTTATACCTTAGTTTCGCTATAGAACGAAAGAACAACGCAAGCACTTCGATACATTGACAGCTTAAGAACGCAGCCCGGTTCAATTATTTCACCTTGCTTCTATAAATCGCCGAAATATGAGTACGTGGAAAAAACGGACTAACCAGTATTGTGAGTGTATTCCATAATTGGCGGTACCTTTTGTAAGAACGAAGTGTATGGAATGAACCGTGAGCCGTGTCCCACCCAAGCCTGACAAACGCCGACAGGAAAGACCAAGACCCAGTCGTAAATACCAAGTGGATGAAGATGAGCGAATCCTTGCTATTGGATTCTAAATACTGGGTGGCCCAAATAAAACTGAAGTTCACCAAAAAAGTTACGATGTAGTTCCATTGTGGCTCCTACAGTGATTCCATCTAAAAAATTATATATAGGATTATGAACAACTGGCGGACGCAAAATATTTTAAAAAAAATCCTGTGTAAAGTCCCGATAAAGGTTGCTGGTGGCCCTTCTCAATTTAAAAAAAAAATATGGACCGATAACTTTGTTAACCATAAAACTGCATCAACGGTGCGATGCTAATGTAATACCCTAGAATTCTGACACTGATTTCTGTTCCTCAAACCGAGAGACTAAGTTCCTAATCATGCTGTTACTGGGTCCGTTTAACATTAAAATGATGACTATAATTTCGTTGAGTTGATATAATAGACTTGCCAGAAGAATAATAATATTCAACCCTGTGTGATGCAGCCATCATATATCTCAATAAAAAAACTATATATTCGAAACAGAAAATTTATGCTGGTGTGAAAAATATTTATGATAAAATGGTGAATATTAGACTGGTAACATTGTCATATTAATAATTCGGTCACATTTCCAACTTCCCTCGTAGTTATATGAATGAAAGGATTGTTTGGAGTTGTTTAACCGCAATTCGAATGACATTTTGCGGCGTTTTGTAACTGTGGATGAAACATGGGTACATTACCACCCTCCGGAGACCAATCAGCAGTCTAAACAATGGGTTTCTCCAGTGAACCGGATCCGAAGAAGGCCAAGGTGACTTTGTTGGCCAATAAGGTGATGGCAACAGTTTTTTTGGGATGCATGCGGGATAATCCACATCGATTACCTTCAAAAGGGAAAAACAATAAACGGCGAATAGTATGCCAACTTATCGGACCGATTTAACGAGGATTTAAAAAACGACCCCATATGGCGAAGAAAAAAGTTATTTTTCATCAAGATAATGCACGGTAGCACACGTATGCAGACTCAATGGAAGAATTGCATGAACTTGGTCACGAATTGGTACCTCATCCGCCATAGTCTTTAGTGACTATTTCCAAACCTAAAGAAATGGCTCGGTGGAAAGAAATTCAGCTCCAACGATGAAATTTTTGATCCAACAAATGCCTATTTTATGGATATAGGAAAATCCTAATTTTTGGAAGGGATGCAAAAATTGGAAGCGTTGGACTAAGTGTATTGAGCTAAAAGGAGATTATTTTGAAAAACAATTTTTTGTGCAAACATAAATGTCTTTAATTCCAAAGGTAACGGAATTATTGATATGTCCTCGTATCTATTGGGAAACTATTGATACCTAATAAACCTTAACTGAAAGTATCACCCGTTCTTGTTCAAGCATATCTTGAAAACTAATTCTTAATCCAATAATTAAAAAAATTAATTATCTGTTAGTCACCAGCTAAATGCGTTTCCAAAAAAGATTCAAAATTAGACCACTTTCAAAAGAAATCGTAAGGGTTCGTTTATGTAAAACACATCAAAAACATCTACCAATTTTTCGGCGGCGGAGTTTTTCTTTAAGCCATGTAACATGTAAAACGTCTCTATAAAAATAAATTCGAAGCCGACATTTAACAGTTGGTCCCGGTCAGTAAGTTAAAGTATTACATCGTCTACAGCTTACTGATTTGAAAGAAGTTTCTACCTGTTACTTAAATTCAATTTGCTTGCAAGTTGTAAACATTGGTGTGTCAAACGTTTCATAAATAGGCATGGTCATTAGGCTCTAACATACGTTTTTCGGAAAGAAATTCAAACGTAATCGTGTGATTGCGATATATTAACCAGCTACTGGTTCTAAGCGAGCCATCTCAAAGTGAATAAAGTGTTTGTGTATCACATCATAAATCGTTGCAATGATATAGGCAGCATAGAAAAACGCTATAGTAGCGGACATGAAACAACACATGAAATGCTTCGGAAAGTGAAGGCTCGACGTCAACGTCGTCGTGGTAATCTAATGGCGGAAGATCTAAATACATCACAGTATAGCGAATTATTATGGGGAAAATATTTAGGAAACTGCCCTAGAGCCGTAAGCACGCAAACATTTCTGTCGTAGACCATTGAAGTTCCAACACTACAAGAAGCCGTCTCAAAAAATTTGTGTTCAGATATTTAACTAAACAGAACCCGAACCGGTTCAGAACAAAAAAATTGATACATCGAAAGCATTTTTAACATGAATACGCATTTTTGTGCATGTTACGTATTATTTAAAAAAAGTAAGTAAAAGTATCTTTTTTTTGCTTAATGGATAGATTTCTTAGTTTTGACTCACTCCAGTTGCTTATAAAAATAAATTACATCCAATTTTTTTTATATTATTTTTAACCCGTTGATCCGAACCAGAACCACAGTTTAATAGAACCTAAAAAATAACCTGCTTTGAGCCGAACTATTTTGAATTTGAAATGGTTTGCATCCCTGCTCGTGTGAACCAATAATAGTTATGAAACCACACGCAGAGAAAAGATATGGTTACACTATGGTCACTGCAACAATAATATGTTCTCTACAATAAAAACATATTCGTCGCAACCATAGTATTGTTTTTTGAATTTCATTTTGACAACAGTATGATTGCGACAATATTACTATTGTTGAAATGTAACAATATTATCATTGCCAAATTTAGAAATGAAAATATGGTTGTAGCAAACATGTAAACATGGTTGGTGCAACAAAAGTATTGTTGTTTAAAATTTACGTTAGCAATAATATGATTACGGCAATCATACAGTATGGTTGCGACAAAGAACATAAAAAAACAGGTTTTTTAGAGCATACATGTATGTGCGTGCGTAGGTTTTTTTGATATACAAAAAAAACATCAACAATCGGAAGGTTTTTCAGGGGATTTTTATTGTGTTTACTTTGTTCGGTGAAATACTTTACTACCGATTGGTTCTCGTTTATTTAAAAGTAAGTATATAGCCATTGATCATGGTTTTATCACATTCGTTACTGGGGGTCTGGATGGCGAAGTAGCATTCACCCCTGCTGACAACTAAAAGTATTTTCTACTGCCGTTGGAATATATATTTTTGTTTCTTGAGAGAAATGTTCAATAAAAACATGGCCTCAAATCTGGCTATGAACTAATTGTAATGCAATTTAAAATATCTTACTTAATAGAAATCTCTATTTTTGAATAGCAACATTACCCAATCCTAATAAGAAATTTTGGTGATCATAGTATGGTTGAGTGTGAATCATACTATGGTTGTGGGGATCATAGTATGGTTGCGTGTGAATCATACTTTGGTTGTGAGGATCATACTATGGTTGTATGAGAAACATACTATGGTTATAAGGATCATAATATGGTTGTGGAGATAATAGTATGGTTGTGTGTGAATCATACTATTGTTGTGAGGATCATAGTATGGTTGTGGAGATCATAGTATGGTTGAGTGTGAATCATACTATTGTTGTGAGGATCATAATTTTGTTGTGCCACAACCATATACCCAACAATAGCATGATCCTCTTCGAATATTGTCACCCCAACCATACTTTTTTTCTGCGTGCATGTTCCACACTTTATTTTGTATGTATATTTCGTCAGATGTGGGTTTGCGAATTTTGACTACTCCATTTGGGCCATTTTGAGGGCAACTTACTAAGGTCCCACAAGATCCCATTAAGGAACAAGGGGAACCTTCTCTCATATCAGTGATCTATGCGCGATTCAATTCTTATACTCACTGACTGGGACCTACTGTTCAACGCCGGCTCCGAACGGCTAATGCATTTGATAGAGAAGTTTTTACATGGCTTAGGAATAAATCTCTTACTCGTAAAGTCGCCGGAATTTACGAGATGACAACCCGCCGCTGAAAAAATGTTAGATGTTCCCTCTGGATTTAAACTTGGGCTTACTTCCATCGTGCACACTTCCATCACACTACGTCGGAGAGCAAGGTGAGCACTAAGATATATGCCAGTATGGATGCACTGAAGAATTCCATGGAACGGGAATGGACCAAAATACCGCAAGATCATGTTCGTGAAGCATGCAACTCATTTTTTAACTGTTTAAAAGCAAAGTCAAGGCAAAATGTGATCGTCAGTAAATCCAATTGAAAATATGTAGAACTTAAGATGGGCTCTATATTAACGCAGTTTTTAAAACTAGTCCCATATTGAATTTGTAAGAAAATTCCGTAGTTTTTGGTAAAAACGCTTGAACAATTATGTGGGAACTATATTTTAATCTGAACCGATTTCCTTCCATTTCAACAGAGTCCATCCTTGCACACTGAACTTACTTTTGCCAAATTTCATCAAGATTCTATTTAATACAGGGCTTTTAAGCAAATGACATCAAATCGGATAAACATATATGCATTGGTGCTTTATCTTCATATGAACCGATTTTCATTAATTTTACTAACGTTCCTTGGCCTAAAAACCTTCTCGTGCTTAATTTAATTAGGATTGAATGTAAGATGTGCGCTAAAAACAGAAAAATTGTGTGAACACATAGGGTGGGCCATTTAAAATTTTAATCGGCTGTAAAAACATGTGCTCATAATTTTTTTCAAATTTCTGTTTTTATTAAAAGAGTAAACTTTGTTATTTAATAATGGGAAAACATATCATTTATATGACTACCACAACTGGATCGGCAGTACCTTATCCGATCAACCCAATTTTTCAGTACATTTTCGATTGTTTCGGATCAAATCTCTTTAAAGGCATCTTCGATTTCATGTATCATCGCTACAATTGCCTCTGGATGATTTGCGTAATATTAATCTTTTATGGCTCCCCACATAAAATAATCCAAAGGGCTTAAATCACAGCTCTGAGGCGGCCAATTGACATCGCAATTTTGCTGACTATTCGTAAAATAAATGGTTGCGTTGGCTGTATGACATGTGGCCCCGTCTTGTTGAAACCAAATGTCATCTATGTCATTCTTTTGAGTATTTGGAAACAGAAATTCGGTGATCATGGCGCGGTAACGCTTACCGTTGACAGTAACGGCGGCTCCTTGCCCATGACGCCAGCCCAAAATCCACACAAAACAGTGACTCGTTGGCGACTCAACAGTCACGTGAGGGTTCTCTGAACCCCTTTTCGTCAATTTTGCTTATTGACATAGCCACCGAAATAAAAATAAGCTTCATCAGAAAACACGATTTTTCGGAAAAAAAAAATTTCATCTCCAGCCAAACAATATGCCGAGCTAGTTGTGGTAGTCCTATCAATGATATTGTATTTCATTAAATGACAAAGTTCAACCTTTCAAATAAAACCAGAAATTTGAAAAAATTATCAGTACTTTTTATAACAGGCGATTCAAATTTAAAGTTTTAACTTTAAATAGCTCACCCTTTATATGTGAAAGCTACATTAAAATCGGATCGAACATGTACGAGTATGTATGGGAGCTATGTCTTTCTAGTACTAAATTTTATCAATTGGATGTTTTTTATCATTGGATGTAAGTTGTGGCTTCTACAGCTTTAAACAGAAATTTCGGGTAAGCATACATGTGACAGCTAGAAATAGGGTCGTTCCAATAGAACACTTCAATCGTCTAACCCTGTAAACTGGCCCAAAATTGGAGCTCCTTAATAATGGAGATATGCGGACATAAAAACAATAAAATTTCCTCATGAATGTGAATATGGCATCAGTTTCACGATTTGCCTCCTTAAATATTTGAGATTTTCCAAAATATGCCAATGCCTTGCTGAAACGCAAAGCGTTGCGGAGAATATAAAAGCTTCAGACCCGCCGAATATACGAAGTGTCCACATCTTATTTTCTGCGTTTTAGTCAATCCTTTCCAGCGACCCTTTTCATCACTCCTTGATTGTGCGTTTCGTGATCATGATGAATAAGAACGCATCTGAGGATGAAAATAACGCCAAGTCAAAACACTCGTCTTGCCGTGTCATGTAATATCATGTGCGGCCTTACATTTGCCGCTATTTTATGGGCAACGCACATGCGCTCGCTCCAGAACAAAAAAAAAAAAACAAAAAGGAACTCAGAACCCAGAAGAGCCGAAGATCAAGAACCCCTGCCCGTATGGTATGCTACGTACTCGTATCTGTGGCATTTGGTCATTTTGCGCTGGACGAGCACAAGTAAAAGGCGCAACGAATGGTTGACATTTCCGACATTTACACTTGATTGAAATGTGGTTAATTGAATTCACCAAACAATCGTGCGGCTAGCCGACCAACCGACCGACCGGCCAACAAGTCAACCAACCAACCAGCCGACATTCAGCAGTCAGTCAACATTCAAATCTGTCCCGGTGCCAGAGCGAGTATTCCACCGGTGGCCATCGCATCTCATTAATGTGACCACATAAAGATGCTGTAATCAACTAATTCTGTGGTTATTTTCCTTTTATTGTGATCTAATTAATCATATTTCTTCTCGTTGCGAATACTTGCAACACGCCAATGCGTAACAATATGCGGCATGCCACGGTACTGTGCGGCGGACACATGATACAGGATGACCTGATTATTGCGCTAAGGAACCGTTATTACGTTTATGCCGCTGCGTCTACGAACAACGGCGTACGATGGACGTTAACTCGAACGTAGGAGTGATGCTTTGTGATTGTGTAGTACGAAGTATTTGCGGCGAAATGAAGCGAAATCGCCATTTGTGGTACAAATATTTTTTTGTATCTTGGCCAAACGTAAGCGGCGCTAATCAAGAGAATTTCTGAGCTTTATTACATTCCAGACAGTTTAGCTGCACAAAATTACCTTAGAACGTTCGATGGCGATGCCGATAAGATGCGAATGTCAGTTGTGTCAGTGTGACGTTACGTTATAGAAACAACTGTTTGGCGCCGTTTGGCACACATACGAGTAGTTGCATACAATCTTAAACAGATGTGACATGTATGCGACATTCTGGAACAATTCCTTTTATACGCATGCGTAAAGGGTTATAAAATGGACATGCACATTTTGCTACACTCGCTTCGAACTTTCTCTGGGGGGTGAATGATTTCTTCGGAAAATAAAAGACTTAAGTTAGTATAGTAATTCGCAAAAGGACATGGTCGTGGTACACACAGAGAACATATTTGTTGCCACAACCAATTTTTTTTGCCATCCGAATGTTGGTGAATGCACGCACTATCCATGCATTCGATCGTTACAACCGAATGTTGATTGGGTACACAGCAATTTTTGAGAATAGGGAACTGAAAATTTCGGTTATAGAAAACAAGTACCGGTAATCGTAACAGATTAAGATGATTGTTGGAACTGAATTTGTGCATGTATTGGTCGTTGTTGTAGATTGTTGGTCATAAGTACTTTTTAAAAAAAATGTATGTATAACCGCCTTGCAATAGGTCAACTAAGTAAAATAAATACGTTTTTTGAAAGATGATTTGATAAGCATTGCAAAAATGCCCCAATATGAAAAGAATAAATTAAGGAATATATCACAATACGAGTATTTAATGTCAAGCTTTGGGTGGCCGTAACTCGGGAAAATGGGTCGCCACCAAAATAAAGTGGTTGTTGTTTTGAATAATAAGGAGACCTCCTTATTATAATCTATAATCTATGGCGAAAATTCTGATCAAGTATACAAAATGTCGCTAAATAGCAGTTAAGCCCGTTTCAAAATTCTGGAAATTATTTTTTTTATTTATTTTTTTTATTTAATTATATGGTAGTACGAGGGTGACCGCTAAAGTAACTGGCCTAACATAACAAGAACTGTTTTTTTTTGTAATTATTATTATTTATTTTTCAACATAATCTCCTTCCAACTCAATACACTTCATCAAACGTTTTTCAAGCTTTTTAATTCCATCCGAAAAATAAAATTTTTCAAGACCTTCAAAATATGCCTCAGTTTCAGCAATAATTTCGCTATTGGACGAAAATTTTTTGCTACCGAGAAATTTCTTTAAATTTGGAAACAAGAAATAATCAGAAGCAGCTAAATCTGGAATATATGGTGGATGCGGAGCAATTTCAAATCGTAATTCGGCCAGTTTTTTGTTGAGTTAAAAATGCAGTGTGTGAAGGAGCAATATCTTGATGAAAAAGAACTTTTTTTCAAAATGGGGTCGTTTTATCTTGATTCAACTCAACCGATCCAATAATGCACTATAATATTCACTACTTATAGTTTTTCCTTTCTCAAGATAATCAATAAATATTATACCCCTTGCATCCCAAAATACTGTGGCCATTACTTTTCCTGCTTACTTAACAGTTTTCGCCTTCTTGGGACCACTCTTACCAGCTTCTATCCATTGTTTTGACTGTTCTTTGCATTCTGGGATGTAGTGATGGATCCATGTTTCATCAACAGTTATGAATCGGCGCAAGAACTCCATTGGATTACGCTGATAAATCGCTAAAAGCTCCTCGGAATTTGTCCAACGGACGATTTTTTGGGGCAAATCAACAAACGCGGAACCCATCTAGCGGATAGCTTTTTCATGTGGAGTTCATCATGTAAAATACTCCAAACTTGTTTTTCGTGTATTTTAATAATATCAGCAAGTTCTCTGAGCTTTATTCGTCTATCTTTAGCCACTTCATTAAATATTTTTCTAATGTTTTCAATAGTAGTAGCAGTTTTCGGTCTTCCAGAGCGTTGTTCATCTTCCGTACTTGAACGACCCATTTTAAATTGTTGAACCCAGGATTTAACGGTGGAGTATGATTGTGCATAATCACCATGAAAAGAATCCAATTCATCGTTGATTAATTGTGGCGTATAACCTTTCATATAAAAGTGTTTAATTACCGCACGAAACTCTTTATTTTCTATTTTTTCAAAAATTATAAAACTTGTTTATTTCAATCACCTGTAACAAAGAAAATAATCATTAAATATTTCGGAAATTTTGACAGATGGCTTATAAAAGATTGCTTTAAAAAAAAACAAAAAAAAAGTTGCTAGTATAACAGAAAATGTGCCAGGCCAGTTAGTTTTGAGGTCGCCCTCGTATGGTATGGTAACCGTCTAACCCAAAAAACATAAACTGTTTTTATAATTTTTTGGGGATTTCGATATCTTTTTTTGTCGTAAACAAAGATTTTGTTGTGACTAGAACCGATAAAGTATTATAGGGTTTATAAGTTTATGTACGAATATTTTTATTTATTTATGTTACCACAGTCAACTAACCAATGTTTGGCCCTTACAAAGAACTAATCTGTTTTCGCCACCAGTTATTATTGGTACCAAAGTAACATGTACATCACAATTTGTTAGTTGCCATAACTGCCAGCTGCCGCAAACAATATTTAAACTGAATAAATTAAAGTTTTCACATATAAGTATGTTCACCGATGTAGACGTAAGTAAGTAAGACGTAAGTTTTAAAATCTTTGTAATTATAGAAACCAACCACCGGGTTCCAAAAACCAGTTTTCAGTTCACTCTTATGAACATCCAGAAGTGCAGGATGTAATATAGTTAGCTACGCCCGACTTTAACCTTTTAACTAGTTTTTAATGTGATCATAGTTAGAGGGGGTGATTTTTGGGGCCTTAGTGACCACATGGGCCAGTCGGAGCCCCAATCTGTGCCAAATCTTAAATAAAGGTGCATTTTAAGATTTGTAAGCAAATTTTTCAGGATACTAAACGTTAGTGGGTGGTTTCTTTGCCGCCAGGGTCCAATGACCACTCCAATTTATGAGATGTTTAATGCGTTTTAATCAAAGCTATTATTAAAGCTAAGTAGTCGAGACATGTAGTTTGGAAATGTCAAAATATAATTTTGGTCTTGAGTTTTTTTAATCTCTCAATGTGAAAATTATGTCATTTTGCCCGATTTGGTTATTGTAAAAGACCACCCAATCGACAACCATATCAATTACTACCAGTGGAAAGGACATACAAAATATCTTTGGGAAGTTTTTACACATGTTGTCCTTAAACATTCGATAATAATAATAGGATGGGGTGTATACTAGTACTGCATATGTTTATATGTTTATTCCGTTTTTTACATCTCCAAATACTTATCTGTGACCTTTTAATTAATAAAAATAAATTCAATTTGCACTGAATCGTAGATTAACAGACATGCGGACGGACAGGCGGACGTGGCTTGATGGTCTTTGAATTTCAAGACGATCAATATTATACAGGGTATTTGTGTAAAAACTTCCCAAAAATATTTTGTACTGGGCGGAGCGCTGAATGTTGCTTATTTCGGAATGAAATAAAACAAGTAAAAAATGTTAAGTTTGGCTGTGCCGAACTATGGTTACCCTCCACCAGATTCCAAAATAAAATCAAATTTGGTGCGGAAGTGTATAGAAATCTTTATGTGCAAAATTTCATTTCGATAGGTCAAGCTCGTCATATTTATTCTCAAAGCCCATGAGACCGTTTGGGTGGGAGGTACCAGTAGGACTTTTCCGATCTCAACAGAATTTGGCGAAGAGGTGTGTTCTATATATTAATCTTTATGCCGAAAATTTCGTCTCGATAGGTCAAGTGTGTTGTGAGTTATTGTCATATTATTTTTCAAGGCCCATGAGACCGTTAAAGTGGGAGGTACCAGTAGGACTTTTCTGATCTCAACCGAATTCAGTGTAGAAGTGTGTTGTATATAGAAATCTTGATGTGTACAATTTCAATTCGATAGGTCAAGTTTGTGGTGAGTTATAGTCATATTATTTCTCAAGGCCCATAAGGCCGTTTGTATGGGAGGTACAAGAAATTGTAGCCAAATCTAAACCATTTTTACATACATAGATGATTGCGCCTATATAGAGATTATTATTTGCAAAATTTCAGTGATTTTACTCAAGAAATTGGACGGATATTTCCAAATAAAAAACAAATTTTTATAAGGTAGTGTCTGTCGGTTGAGGGTCTCCAACACCAACTTCCCGTAGAGCTATTTAGCCCATTTTCAATACCAACCATGCTAGGTTAACTACACATGTTTGTGCCAAATTTCAGCTCCCTAGCTATTTTCATGCAGGCTCTACCTTGTTTTCAACAGACGGACAGCCGGACAACATGGCTAGATCGTCTTTCGACAATTTTACGAGGATCAAGAATAAAATACTTTGTTGGGTCTCCGATGATTATTTCAAGGTGTTACAGACAGAATGACAAAACTAATATACCCTCCATTTTATGGTGGGGGTATACAAATTATGCACTTTAGAAAAATGTATTTTATATTTTAGTTATATTAAACAGTAAGGGTATTTTAAAATGACATGGTTTTAAATAGTGTATCCGGCAAATGCCGACCTTCGCTATCCGCACACTACTGCACAAGTTTTCTGAAGGTTTCAGGAACTCAAACAAGCATGCCGACTGGTATTCTGCCAATTTCAGCCTGAACCGCACAAGAAAAATAGCATAGGGCTAAGTCTGGTGAGCGTGCCGGCCAGTTCACATCACCCCTCAAAGAGATAAGCCTTCCGTGAAACATTTGCCTCAAACAATTCACGGTAACCCTTGCTGTGTGTGCAGTGGCACCATCCTGTTGGAACTATGTGCCCTCTAATTGCATTGCCTCAAGAGCCGGCTCAAAAAATCCTGTATCATAGTCAAGTACCGAGCAGAGCGTTTCGGAGATTGCAGTACGGCTGCTTAAATCTCTCGATGTTTTGTGGTGTTGTAATACTTCTCTCAGGTCCCCTTCGTACACATGACACATTCCCTGCTGTTCCCAATGATGTTACCCAATTTACAATTGATTGTTGTCCAGGAACACGTTCGGGTGGGGAAACAGCGAATCGTAAACGAAAAGCACGCTGCACTGCAATGATCGAGTGAGCATTTGAAAAATACGCTTCTACACAAATAGCCTCTCCTCACGTGTTCACGTGACGTAGAAAAAGAATTCTACACAGTCTTTCGGGCGCGTGTGTTCGCGATTACTGTTACGGCTGAAGCACAATGTTGATTAGAAAACACGGCGTTCGTTTCTCCGAAGTCTTAAAGAGCTTGGTCTGCATAATATATGTTATTGTCTAGCAAGTATGTTATTATGACGAGCTGCTCTTTGTGCATTATATTGATTTTTTGAATTGATTCTTTAACGAGAGGTATTTTTAAGTCTCGGTAGATGTTTTTGTTCCACATATGCCAAGGGGCTCCAGTAATGAGTCGCAATGTCTTCGATTCGACTCTTTTGATTTTGTCGAGATTGCTCAAGCTTGATTTGCCCCATAGCTGAGCACCGTATAACCAGATAAGTTTGATTGCACTGTTGTATAGCAAGACCTTATATTCGATATGACTTCTCCAGGTGACTCGGCAATCCAGGGGGATTCCAAGGTGTGTTACATGATCAGATTGAGAAGTCTTAAAGAGCTTAGACTGCACAATAATTGTCTAGCAAGTATGTTATCATAACGTTCGAGCTTCTCTTTGTGCTTTATATTGATTTTTTGATCTGCTTCTTTAACGAGAGGTATTTTCTCTCGTGGATGTTTTCGTTCCTCATATACCAAGGGGCACCGGTAATGAGCGGAAATGTCTTCGGTTGAACTCTTTGGATTTTGTCGAGATTGCTGGAGCTTGCTTTGCCCCATAGCTGAGCACCGTATAACCAGATAGGTTTGATTGCACTGTTGTATTGCAAGACCTTATATTCAAGGCTTAATTTTGAGTTCGCGTTTAGGAGCCCTTGATGTTGATGGACCTTAAGTTCAGTTGAGTCTTTTTGGTTTCGATATGACTTCTCCATGTGAGTCGGCGATCTAGGGGGATTCCAGGGTATGTAACATGATCAGATTGAGAAAAAGGGATATTGTTAAGTTTCAATTTCGGACAAGTGCTAAAATTCAGTGTGAAAGTTACCTGTGTTCATTTAGCCTCATTGTCTTTTATTCTCCAGTCAGAGAACCAAGATTCTACCCGTCTGAGATGTACACCTAGATTCATAGATGTAATATCCTGTTTTTTATGGCGGCCATTATAGCGGTATCGTCGGCAAAAGTGTATGTTAGCACGTTTGGGCTGATGGGGATATCTGCGGTAAACAGAAGGTAAAGGATAGGCCCCAGGACGCTTCCCTGTGGCACGCGGTCCTTAGACGTGTTGCTCAAATTTGACTCTGAATCTGTGGTTTTCTAAGTAAGACTCATGAATTCGATGCGTATTTGCCGGTGAGTATTTGGAAATTTTGTAGGTCAGGCCAAAGTGCCAGACTTTGTCAAATGTTTGAGCAACATCCAGAAATACGGCGCAGCAATATTCTCGCCGTTCAAATGTTTTTTCAATTGCTTGGGTCAGACAGTTTACTCGTGTGATGGTGCTGTGACCTTCCCGGAATCCAAACTGATGGTCTGGTTTTACGTTAAGTGACACGAGAAAAAGAACTTTTTCAAATAGTTTGGATAAGCAGGGAAGCAAACTGTTCGGCCTGTATGAGGAAGGTATTAATTTGTCCTTTCCTGGCTTTAAAATTATTTGAATCAAAGAAATTTTCCATACCTTAGGAAAGTAACCATGTCCCAAAATTGAGTTAAATAATTTTTCCAGGAACTTCATAGCAATACAGGGAAGTTCCAAGATCATTTTAGCGTGATAAGAACATATCCAGGTGCTTTACCTGGATTCAATGACATTTAGAACTTCATCTGCGTTAGTAAACAATGGAATTACGGCAGACATTTTATCATCAGGTGGAAGGAGGTCGCTATTTGCAGGATTTGGGCGAAATACCTGGGACAGATGGTTTGAATAACATTGGCTTTTTCCCTCTTCTGATATTGCCCACTCGCCATTTGCGTCGCGTATTGGAAATTGCGTTTTGGTGGGCATACTAGTATTTCTTAATGTTTTCTATAATAATAATTTGGTTGAAGCTGTCGGAGTTAAACTTGCCATGAAACTAGCATGCTGTCTACTGTCTTCATTTCTAAGTGCGCTTTGCAACCTTTTAGTAGCGTCAATCAGCCTTAGTCGGGCCGCTGGTGACCTATTTCGCTGCCACTCGCGACAGAACCCCCCTTTTTCACTTACAATGTGCTCTATTTCCCGGTTAGTGTAAGTATTTAAACTATTTGTCGGGTTTATTTGCCTGTGTGTAGCGTGAATGGCCGCCTGTTTCAGGATCTCGTTCAAGTTGGATACGTTGTTATCGATCTCTTCCGCGTTAGAAATTAGATGATTCGAATCTAAATGACTGCCAACGTACTTCCTGTATTTTAACCAGTTAGATTATAAGCACTTATTGAACAGATTTAATATTTTACCTTGCAATGGGTTAACTGATCAGTAAAATAAATAAGTCTTTGGATAGATGTTTTGATTTAAAGCATTGCAATGATGCCCCGATCTGAAAAAAAAAATAATTTAGGTATATAACACTATTTATGGTCAAACTTTGGGGTGGGCGTAAACGGGGAAAATGGGTCGCCACCAAAAAAATTGGTTGTTGTTTTGAAAAATAAGAAGGTATTTCTCGCTAAAATTGTCATCAAGTCTAATTAATGTCGAAAAATTGCAGTTTAGCATGTTTCTTACTTCTGGAAAATATTTTTTTATTTACAGGACAGTATAGTTGGAAGCATTAACCGTCTAACCCAAGAAACTTAAACTGTCTGACTATTTATTTTTTGTTTTATAAATTTTTTGGAGATTTCCAATTATTTTTTCTCGTTAACAAAGATTTTGTTGTGACAAGAACCGATGTAATATAATATGGTTTATATGTTGATGTTGGAATAACCAATATTATGTTACAACAGCCAACTAAAGAGGGTTTGGTTACTACACAGAACTAACTATTTTGTCACCACCAATTTATGGTAGCTAAGTAAGAAGTACATCACAGTTGGTAAGTTGCCATAACCGCCAGTTGTCGAAACCAATAGTCGAACAGAAGTCGGTTGGTATAACTGTGTTATTGGCTGTGAATACCGTGATATGGTTAAATCAACCAACATATGAACTCGAACCCTGTTTCCATTGATACTACAAAAAGTTGGTTATTGCAATAGTAGGTCGGTTTATCCAACCGAATATTTGTAATTTGGACCGATTTCCAACTGATTTTTTCTCTGTGTGCGGCCATTGAATTTCATGCAGAAAATAGCCACTGTTTCGTTGGCTGTGTGACAAGTGGCACCACCCTGTTGGAACCACACATTGTCCAGGTCCATATGGTCAATTTATGGTCACAGAAGGTTGCCGACCTCATTTTCGAAGAAGTACGGCCTAATGGCAGAACGAACTGGACGAACATGCTTAAGTGAGTTTACATTTCCTACAGACCCGGGTTGCTGAAATTTGGGCACAATTCTCCCGAGTGTGGGCACCTTAGGTCGATTTTTCGGACCAAAAAATCACAACGCATTTTGATTTGAACTCCCATTTTCGTTAAAGACTCCAACAACTTTTAAGAGGCGTGGTAGAACTTTTTAAACACTGAAACAAAAAAAATGTCCTATTAAGTTGTGCAACAAGCTAGACATTAAGGTGTGACTCTATTATGGTTGCACCACCCTTCATATCTTGATTTATCCATATAAATAAATGTATATTATAAAATTATGTATATGTGACGCGCAAAATAGAAAGGGACCTAAGGGTAAAAACCAGTTTTGTTCAGGAGAGCCATTTTAAAGATTTAAATACGCGCATATCTCTGGGAGGGAACACTTATGGGGCATGGTCTTATTCGATGCGCAGATGTTGTTCACATCAAAAAAAAAGTGAAATGTTTTGTTCAGGAGAGCCATTTTAAAGATTAAGTCCCTTTCTATTTGCACTTAGAATCGTCTACTTCACTTTCATAAAACGCGCATATCTCTGGGAGGGAACGCTTTTGGGGCATGGGATCGGTCTCATTCAATGCTCAGATGTTGTCCACATCAACAAAAAAAGTGAAAATTTGTTTTTTTTTACCCTTAGGTCCCTTTCTCTATGCGCTGTCACATATATTTTTAGCTATTTAGATATTATTAAATCAATTAAACTACATTTAGATAAATCTATATAAGTTAGATATATAAATTATTTATATCTGTAACTTGCTGAATTGAATCGCCCAAACACACGAGCATGTTTAAATGGCAGTAAATGTCTGGTACTGAAATAAAGCCAGTCAGACATTCTGTCAACATAAAAGGAATGTTTTAGTCATCTGGTCTTCGCTCATCGGGTTACTACTTTCATATGCAAAATAAAAGCAATAAATTCTTTATAAAGATCGATTTATGAATAAAGAGGCAGATCAGCAGCACACTGGTGAGGTATTGATAAGTCGTCCCCCACCAACGAAGATACGCGTCTACCTAATGGTGTTGTGGTCGCCAATATCTTCGCTGACTTGTTTTTCATCTCCCATTTGACACCAACAAATCCGATAAAATTAGCTTTTGGAACAATTCACACTTTCAAAACTAATTATTTATTTACCATAGCTGAGCCCCTATGCGAAAAACTCTAATCTGGACCGAATTGCTGATATGCCCGCTAGTTTTTTAAGGTCGACGACCCTCCTTCGTTGTAACATCTTGATATCTCATACCGATGTAAGCTGCAACACACTTGTTGGTGTTGCTGAAGACACTTATCTACTCCACCGTGGTATTTCCATGGTGCATCGTCATTGTGTATTCTTCCTTTTCTCCCCTTCCTTCTATGGTCGATGCCATAAATTGGCAAAAATCTATTCAAATATCAATGCAATAGGCACTTGCTATTTTCATTTCCCCTGCAACCAATTATTTATTTATGTTTATAGTACTCAATATTTATTTATTATTATTTGTTTGCAAAGTTCTTTCCCCATTCTTTCATCTTGCAGAGGAGCACATACGAATACAAAGAAGTTGCGTGAGGCACGACCGTTGCCGGAATTCCACAATGGAGTCAAATATTGGTGGTTTTTGGCTGTTTTATTTTTAATTTTTGGCCGAAATGAAAAATGTGGAAAAACACAAGAAGTATTGAAACATTTATTGGATTTGGCCAATGCGTGAATTACTGGCAACACAGCAAATGATTTTTTATTATCGCACTGCACGCTGATCGGCCGGTCAATAACTGTGTTCGGACAAACACCATCGAAATTCAGGTAAAATGTGTTACTCCACAATCAGATCGATTCGTTTCTCTGTTTCAAATGTGCATTTGTTGTGTTTTGCGCTGTTTTGTTTTTACTAGTGTTCCCAGATGCAAACTGGAACTTCCATTGAAAACTTTGATTTTTTTAGCATAACTTTACTCAGAAAGTTTTGTCATTTAAGGGCGAATTATTTTGTTTACAGTGTGTTGAAAAATTCATCTCAGTCAAAAAATGGAGTTTCTCGTGAACATGATTTTTTATCATGATGATTTTTTACTATTTTTGGCGTGGGTTATCGAGACAAGAGTGTTTGGATCAACTTGTTTTGACTTTTGGCGATGAAACACCATCAAAAACCATCGCCAAACAATCGCTGGTACCAAGAGTTCAGTCCCGGACTTCGTTCGCTCCAGGATGATTTTTTTGAAGGACGTCCAACTACGGTCACTTTGTCAAAAACCATCCATTCTGTGCGTGAACTGATTAAGCAAGACCGACATGTGACATACCGTGAGATTGAGGCATCCTTGGGCATAAGTATGACAAGCATCAATAAGATATTTCATGTTCATTTGGCCGTGAAAAAAATTTGTTCTCGTTGGACCCCTTATAATTTGACGAACGCTCAAAAAGGCTCGTATGGATTGGTACAAAGAAATGTTGAAAAAGTATAACCGCGGTAGCTCAGTGTCTAACCGCGGTAAACAGTGTATACCATTGTCACAGGTGACGAATCATAGATCTATGCACATGAACCAGAAACAAAACAACAATCGACAGTATGGGTCTTTCAAGACGAGCCAAATCCAACAAAAGTTGTTCGTGGAAGAAGTACTTATACATTTAAGCAAATGATTGCGCAGCTGTTGAATGAAGCATTCAAAAATCATGTTTTGGAGGTGTCCTAATCGGAGTGGAAAAAGTGCTTCGAAAATTGGTTTGTACACATGCAAAAGTGCTTTGAAACTAAAGGAGAATATTTTGAAAAACAATAAAACCATTTCCCATGATAAATTATTGTGTTTATATTGCCGGACCCGAAATATAAATAGCAACCCTCATATTCATGAACTCTTAAAATATGGCAGTACTGAAATATGTTCCTTTGTATATTTGTCAAGGAGGTACCGAGTGAAATAAAATAGTCCGCGAATAGTCAAAAATCAAATTTCATCACAATCAAAACCCAATAACCTTTTTTTGACACACAGTAGCTTAAGTACGATCTGCGTGTATTAATGGAACTTTCACCGGTTTTCGAAAGGGGCATGTTCCACCCAATTTTTTCCAATGCTTAGTTCTTTACACACTGATGGTAAATATTCCAAGTCTGATGTTAAAAGAGAAAGAAATAAGTTTGTGGTGGCACGCCCTTTTTTTAAATCGTACACATTTACCATAGTAATTCTTGACACATAGTAGCAAATTTCAAGACGACTATTCTTAAGATAATTATATTGCCTCCTAAAAATGGGCGTGGCACCACCCACATTTTCTTATTTCTTACATTATTATTTCTTTACACTTTGGTAGTGTACTCGTATATTCCAAATCGGATGTTCCTAACTCAAATACTGTATGAGTTGTGACCATTAAACATATTTGGAGGTGGACGGTTGCACACCTTTCCGTAAAAACGCACCCGTGTATACTGCATGACAAATTATTCGTCCACAATACCATACTATTCAAATTTTTAGACAATCTGTCTATAATTATGGTCATTGCGTCGCTTTTATAAAACGGGCGTGGCTCCGACCGCTTTGTCCCTAACGTATTTCATTACACACTAATAATAGGCGTGTTCTAGAGCCACTCGCTAATTAAACGAGTAAATGGTTGCTAAGGCGATAACTTCTAAACTATACGAGAATTTTTTGAAATTTCTTATACACAATATCTGATGGGCTTTGAGCATCGTAAACCCTTTGATTTCAAAATTTTCAGTTTGTTGAGAAAAAGGTTATTCAAGAAATACTATAAGTGATTAATTGCCGAGCTCGCATATGGTGATTCTTGAATAACTTTCTTCTTAAAACTTTTATTTAATTAAAACAAACGATTGTTAACGCAAATTGTATTTAGTTTTCTGTAAACAAAATTATTTGTATAATCTTGTACAATGGTGTGAAGTTACCAAGTAAGCGATCTTCTAAGCAAGTTGCTAATAAAACACGGACCGCATATACTTATATACCGAATTTGATTTTCCTAACTCTTATAGTTTATGAGCTTTGGTTGTGTTCTGTTTTTGAATAAGTGGTGCAACGCACTTTTTTAAATGGTATCATTTTATGGTATATCTGACCCACAAATGCATACTGTTAATATTTCAAAACGATTAGCTTTTAATTGTAGCCGCTACAACGCTTTAAAAAAGGGTGGTGGTACCGCCCACTTTCACCCCAAACGTATTTCTTTACACACTAAAAGTATTTATACAGAGTCTGATGTTCCTTACACTTATAGTTTTTGAACTTTGGATGTGTTAAGTTTTTGGATACGTGGGTGGTGCTATTCCCCATATATATTTATAGCTTGTGACAATCACCTGGCCTATAGTAGCTTGCTGTTAAAATCTCAAGACAAACGGCTTATAATGATACGCGCTACAGAGCTTCTAATAAAAGTGGCCTGGCACCGCCAATTTTTACTCACGACATCTTTGGTTACAACCAAGAGGTTTTATATAGGGTGTTTATTTTATATGTGTGATTTTCAAGAAGGAATTAAACGCATGTAATTTAATGTTATGGAATAAGAATAAATATTAATATATAGGTAAGGGTTTGCCATTATGTTTAAAAAATGATTTCGGGCAAGAGGCCGCCGCGGCTGGCTCGAATAAATTCCAGCCGAGAGGCCAAATTTTCGGTAACTTCTTGCAACATTTGGGGCCGTATGTGAGCAATAACGCGCAGAGTATTCTCTTCCAAGGCGTCAATTTTGCCGGCTTATCTGCGTAGACAAGCGACTTCACATAACCCCACAAAAAATAGTCCAGAGGTGTTAAATCGCACGATCTTGGAGGCCATGCCACAGGCCCACGACGCGAGGCAATGCGCACACCGAAAGTTTTCTTCAATAAATTGATTGTTTCGTTGGCTGTATGACATGTAACGCCATCTTGTTGGAAAAAAGAGCATGGCTTACTTTGGCAGCATTTGAAGCCAAAAATATCATATCTAAAATTTAGAAAGACCACCCTTTCGCTTTCGGATCACAAGTGTTTGTTTGAAATTTGGCGAAATGTTGTGCCGTTCTGTTAATAAAATATCTGCCCTGTAATTAATGCTGCATTTTCGTTCATTATCTTAAGGGTGTGAAGATAAATTTATAAGTAAAATTTGTCCGCGACCGAAACACCCTAATGTGCAACGCGACTGAGAAATTTTACTGCTTGACTGAGAAATTTCGAAATTCATCTCTTTTTCGTTAAATCCTTGTAATATATGATAAAAGTATACAGATTTATTGATAAATTTATGAAAAGTAATATTATATCAAATACAAAAACACATAAGATAAAAAAAATTTTGCGATGATTGTATATTAACACATTTTCTCGATAACATGTAATTTTTGGAGGCCTGATACTCGTATCTGACAAATAAAATTATTTGCCTTAAAAAAATTGGACTAGTGTGAGCACTCAACGTCAAATATTTGCCGCTGCTTTATGCATATATTTATTTGCTCTTACAAAACTTTTACAATGCAATGGAAAATGGCAGTTCACACAAACGGTGAAATTAACTTTTCGATATTTTTTACCACAAATAAATAAAAATTTACATAAAAACAACTATAAGTAATTAAAACAAAAACAGTTAAAAATTAAAATTAATTAAAATCATTGAAAATGTATTAACCAGCTCAAGACCTCTTGCATCTATATTAGAAGAAGACAAGTTATTAACAAAATGGCAAAGTGGCATTGATTTTCGTGGCTGCACACTGCTTTTATCATGAAAAAGGTCTTGAGCCGGTTAATCCCTGTTCAATGTGTAAAAGCAACAGACCGAAATAAAACAAACGAGCTAAACATTAATTAAAAGCTACTTAAATGCACATGTTCTAGCGGATCTGGCAGACAGGATCGATATTTTACCTACTGTGCTATACAGATGACTCATCGCTTCCCCACGGAATTTAACAAAGATCTGATTTAAAATGTGGCTTAAAGATTGGCAAGGCTTTAAATTGGGAAAGAATCTTGCATGGGGGCTGTATGAAAATTTAGCTACATTGATCAATCATTTTTTGTTTTACTTAGAGTGGCAGAAACTATAATCAGAACGTTCAAGTTAAAATTTGATCGGAATTGAAATCGGACTTATCATTTCTAAACTTATTTATAATTATTTTGTAACTCTATTCGTGACTTCACAAGCCGCAGGGAAGAAATAAGTGGATAGGATGATGCTGCCAACATGTTAAAGGGTTCCTCATTTTGCTTGCTACTTTGAAAGGTACACGCAGAGAAAAAACATGGTTACTACATGGTCACAGCAATAATAATATGTTCTCCGCAATAAAAGTATGTTCGTCGCAACCATGGCATTGTTAACTGAATTTAGTTTTGACAAAAGTATAATTGCTGCAATATTATTATTGTATTTAATTTAAAAATGAAAATATGGTTATAGCATCAATAAAAATATGGCTGGTGCGACAAAAGTATTGTGTTTTGCATTTTATGTTAACAATAATATGATTACGGCAATCATACTGTATGATTGTAATTTTTCTTTATTTAAATATGCATTTAAGACAATAATAGTACTTTTTTTATTGAAATTAAAATTTTTCAAACAAGCTGCTTTATTTAACTAAGTATTTCTAATAAAAACGCTTACGTTTATTTCAACTTATTTTTTCTACTGTGATATAAATCACTCGTATTATTTTGAATTTAATGTATTTTTGAATAATTTTCATAATTCAAATCTATTGTTGACAACTTAAACCAACTCTAATAAATAATATTGAGGATCAAAGCTATTGTCGACAACTTAAACAAATTCTAATAAATTATATTGGGGATCATAGTATAATTGTGTGTGATCATACTATGGTTGTAGGGATCATAACATGGTTGCGTGTGAATCATACTATGGTTGTGAGGATCATACTATGGTTGTATGTGAAACATACTATGGTTGTGACGATCATACTATGATTGTGGAGATCATAGTATGGTTGAGTGTGAATCATACTATGGTTGTTGGGATCATAGTATGGTTATGTGTGAATCATACTATTGCTGTGAGGATCATAGTATGTTGTATTTGAATCATACTATTGTTGTGAGGATCATAATATTGTTGTACCGCAACCATATGCCCAACAATAGTATTATCCTCTTCGAATATTGTCACCACAACCATACTTTTTTTCTGCGTGTAGAACCCTTACCTAGTAGATATGTACGCCATATAATTTCTAAAACTATGTTTTATTTACCTCTAGAAGCCAAATTGGAGCTGGACGCAGGTGCAACTTTTTGAGTAATGGTAAGTCATAATAAAATAAAAAATTTTGCAAATATGACAAATATGGAAAAATAACGAAACACAAAATGGACGATACGTTACCTAGTTTTCGTTATATTACAAATGAAATCGGACCAAATTACCTTAAAATGGTTATATATTCTAAACTAATAGTCATAATGGAGGGTAGCATATTTTTTGGGACATTTGAATGTAAAAAGCAAAAGGATGAAATAATAAGGTACATTAATTTCGTGCGTTTAGTTGAACCACCGTTTAGAAATCACTTAGTAGTCCTTCCGCAAGAAATAAAAAAAACTCGATAAATCACATTTGGGAAAACCAAAAGAACTGGAGATGCGGGGCATCGATCCCCGTACCTCTCACATGCTAAGCGAGCGCTCTACCATCTGAGCTACATCCCCTTGTAAACCTTCGATGACAATTGTTCTTCATGTTTCATAAGCTTTTCCATATCAAGCACATACAACCACACACTGTCACTATTGTGGTACGCTGCCCAATAGAAAATGAATACGCTTTTGCTTTGCACGAAAGCTTTGTAAGCTTTAGGTATGGGCTATTTTAAGATTTTTAGGGCTTTCTATTTCGGCATGTGCGCAATGACCGTGAATGTCAGCTAATCTTGATATTCGGATAACGAAAGTACTCAAGTATTCGGCTCATTGCACTGGCATGCTTTTTATTTCATGTGAAAAAGTGTGAATCGACCTCAAAATGACCCTCTTGCATACGGGTCTGATAAGATTTTATATACTCTCGTGTTTAATGATAGACATATGCCTTGTTTTGTGCCAGATAATGATAACCAAAACCGTTGTCAGAAGATTTGTTTTTCAATTTTGTTTCATACATTTTCAAACGAATTTAAATTACACAAGTTTAGTTTGTTCTGGCCAAAAGTTGTACTCTGCAGCTCACATGAAAAGCCCGCCATAAGTACTTCCTCCTAATGAGTTTTACTTCAATATGGGTGTTTCCATGGTTATGTCCGTGACAATTGTACACGTTTAATTGTCTTTGAATATTGTGAAAATAGAAATGGACTGGAATTTTAGAATGGTATTTTAGAATCGTATATTCGTACATTCTATATGGTATTTTAGAATCGTATCGTATATTGTATATATATGATGAGTTCTTTCCAAAATGTATATATGTATAATGGAAAATTGAGCACTGGAGACCCAAGTTCCATGCAATCAAAGTTGACTTATGCACGTGACAAAAAGTGGAAGTTCCTTTTATAGCCGTAAGAAGAAGTACGAAAGTAAGCGAATTGTAGGCAATTTTTATTTCGGAAAAAATGTTTTTATAAAGGTTAATAATAGACATTTTTAATCATGTTTTGTTCAAAAAAAAAACTATGCATGGGTTGGCAAAAAAAAAATATTGATTATGTACGTGACACTATTAGCCTTCATACATATTTTAGTAATTTTACATATATTTTCAGATGTTTTTAACAAAAAAAATAAACTTTTATTCAAAAATTAAAAATATATTACAAAATTAATCCAACTTAATTTTTTCCTTAAGTGAGTATCCTGTTCGAGCAACATTTATATATTCATTATCTTGGTAGGAAAAGCAATGCATTTTTTGTATTCCTGGAATAGAGCGGACAATTTTCCATTTTTCATTTAATGGTGGAGAAAAATCGTCAATCTCCTTTGCTGAGATATATAACAGATAGCTTTTTTCAATTTTCTGTGCTTAAAAAAATTATGCGAGCGTTTTGATTTTTTAAGTCACGGTGGACCATTTCATAGAAATACCCATATACTTAAAATAATAATATCGATGTGTTGTCTTTTTTAAAGTATATTTCAGTTGTCTTTTTTAAAGTATATAATTGTCGAAACCAAAGACAAAATTGTACAATATGGACAGTATGCTTCTTCTTTGCAGTAATGTAGACGAAAACACTTCAGTTAAGCACAACTTCTCTTGGTTTATTTTCTACATTCGTTTGTATACAAGAACGCTCAAAATTAACACAAAAAAAAAGAAAATCCTGAATTCACACACTTAAAGCATGCAAAAAACAGCATTCACAAAATGATTTTTTCTCATCTCTGTTTTCGATTTCTCGATAAAGCTCACCTCGCCCATCTTTAATTAATTTAAGTTGTTAAATTTTATCCAAAAAGTCATGTTTATTCATTCTACTCTACTCCCCTTTTCATATTTTGGTTTATAGACCATATCAATTTAAACTTAGGAATTGTGTTCGATTCTAGACAAGAAATATGTATTTTCTATACGATTTTAGATAGGTGCTCCATCCTGGTTGAAAAAACATTCATACAAAGGCATATCAATAATCAAGTGACTTTTCCAACTTCCCTCATAGTTATATGAAATGCAACACTGGTCAAGTACCATCTGTTAATAGAATAAGTGCTGTCCAATTTTGAGAGAGTTCCGTCATTGTGTTTGTGTTAAACAGCTGTTCAAACATACAACCTCGTGGATGTTGTTAAAAATGAATAAAAAAAAGTGAATTTCGAGTGCTCATTAAACATTATTTTTAGCAGAAAAACCAAGAAATAGCTTGATAAATAAAGGGTGATCCATCTTGAGGTATTTTTTTCAATAGCCTTTTTTCACAGATTTAGCGTGAGTTGTGTTCAACTTTATTTTTATCTTTTCAGTATTGTTTGCCATTACGCCGAAACAACGACTTTAAAATGTGCAACTGTATAATGGAAATGAGCGTTCGATGAGAAACCACAATTTTGTTCAGTGATGAGGCACATTTCTGGCTCAACGACAACGTCAATAAACATAATTGCTGCATGTTGGCTGAAAAGCAACCAATAGAGGTTCAAGAGGTGCCATTATACCCAGAGAAAACCACAGTCTGGTGCGATTTATGGGCTGGTAGAATAATCGGTCCATAATTTTTCAAAAATGAAATGTAACCGTGAATGGAGCTCGCTGTCGCGCCTTGATATCGGACTTTTTGCTTCCTGAAATTGAAGCCCGTGTTCTTGAACACATTTAGATTTAACAGGACGGCTTCACTTGCCATACAGCTGCTCAAGCAATGGACCTATTAAGAGGTCATTACGAAGAGCAGCCAATTTCACCGGTGAGTTGGCCGCCTAGATCGTGTAATATCACAGCTATAGGCTTGGGGCTACGCAAAGTCCAAATTCTATGCTGACAAACCTGCTACGATTCAGGTTTTGGATGCCAACCTTACGCGTGTCATTAAAGCCATAGCGGTCGAAATGCTCGAACAAGTCATCCAAAATCGGACCCCAAGAATGGACACCCTGAAGCGTAGTTGCGGCCAACATTTAAAGGAAATTAAATTAAAAAAAATAAATGGCATAAAATGTACTTTCGAAAGAACCACAAATACTCCAAATATTCCAAATTTTATTGTATTTTTTGAATTTTTTTTATTTTGAAAAAATACCTTTAGAGAGATCACCCTATACTAAGGGGACTCTGCTCCATCGATTTCAATGGTATACAAGTGGTTTACTGACTTTCGTTGTGGACGTTCTGGAGGGCCAATGAAGGTGAATAACCCGAATATGTCAAAAAAATCCACGGTATTGACCGATCGAAGATTAAAAGTAAAAGTGCGTGAGATTGTTGATGCCTTACGCATTTTATATGGTAGTGTGGTTTTGATGTTACATTATCAGTTACGTTTAAAAAAGATGTCTGCAAGTTAGTTGCCGCGTTTGCTCTCAATTTACCATGAACGTAATCGTGTGACAACTTCAAATAATTGTTTGGAGTTGTTTAGTCGCAATTCGAATGAGTTTTTGAGTCGTTTTGTAACTGGAGATGAAACATTTGTCCATTACAACACTCCGGAGACCAAGCAGTAGTCTAAACAATGGATTCTCCGGGTAAACCGGCTTCGAAAAACTTGACTTTGTCGGCTAATAAGGTGATGGCAACACTTTTTTGGGATGCACGAGGAATAATCCACATCGATTACCTTCAAAAGGGGAAAACAATAAACGGCGAATATAATGCCAACTTATTCGACCGATTTAACGAGGATTTAAATATATGCACGGGGGCACACGTGTGCAGTCTCAATGGTAAAATTGCATGAATTACTCGTACGTTACGAATTGTCCACATCCATATTCCATATGGATAAATCCATGTTCTCTGGATTTAGCCCTAGTGACTATTTCCTATTTCTTAACCTAAAGAAATGGCTCGGTGAAAAGAGATTCAGCTCCAGCGATAAATTTTTAATCAAAAGAATGCCTATTTTTTGGAAGGGATACAAAAATTGGAGAAACGTTGAACTAAGTGTATTGAACTTGCAGGAGACTATGTTGAAAAATAATTTTTTTGCGCAAAAAAATCTGTATGTTTATTAAAAAAGTCACGGAATTATTGACATGCCATCGTATATTATGACAATTAAAGAATATATTTCATAAATGTTTAACTCAAAGAGTTAACTTTGACCATATTAGCGCTTTTCGGTCCCATTTATCTTGCATACATGCCATCCTTTCTACACATTTCTAATAATGTCGAATTCGGGACAGCTTGGCAGTCAGTTCAGCACTTTAACCTTTTGGCTTTCCACCTATAATTTAAAGGTTCTGGCTGTGTGTAATGTCCACTATCTATCTTACCTTATAAATGTAATTCTTTTAGACGTAATAGCTTCTTTCCTCTGGTAAACCATTTCCAGCTTTGCTTTGTCATTCATTTTTGTAATCGGTAAATGGGGTTTAAATGTGTTATAACAGATGATAGCTCCCTATACAAAAACTCCGCCTGCTCAGCTGTTGAATCAATTTAAAAGGTGCTCTTCTTTTTCGGTATCTACAAGGGCCCTTCGAATCATTATTTTTCTGCAAAAAATATAACTCGATACAGTAGTTAACGTATATAAGAAAGTCACGAAATACCATAAATTTCTTTGTACCCACACATTCGTTGCAACAACCGATTTCTTTCCAACCGAATGGTTGGGGTTACATTGAGTATTCCATCAGTACAACCGCGTGTTAGTTTTGTTAATCGATTGGCCTTAAGTCAGTAATAATGGAATAATTTTATTTTAAAATAATACTCTTGTTAAGTTTATGGTTGTGGTACAACAATATTATGATCCCCACAACAATAGTTTGATACAAAGAAAGCCATACTATGATCCTTACAACCATACTATGATCCTCACAACAATAGTGATTCCCTCATAACCATACTATGATCCCCACAGCCATAGTATGTTTCACATACAACCATAGTATGATTCACACGTAACCATGTTATTATCCTTATAGCCATAGTATTATACTATGATCCCTAAAATTATTTATTACAATTGGGTTAAGTTGTCAATAACTGATTTGACTAATAAAATTTATAAAAAAAATACATCAAATTCAAAATAAAAGGAGTGCTTTATTAAACAGAAGAAAAAATCAGTTTAAAAAACGTAAGCGTTTTTATTAAACTTATGTCAGTTAAACAAATTCAAAGGAGTTTGAAAAATTTTAATTTCCATATAAAAAGAACTATTAATGCATTAGATCCGTAACAATATAAAGAACAATTACAATTATACAGTTTGATTGCCGTTATCATATTATTGTTAACCTAAAATCCAAAAAACTATACTTTTGTCGCACCAACCATATTAATATTGTTGCTACAACCATATTTTCATTTTTAAATTTGGCAATAATATTATTGTTACATTTCAGCAATATTAATATTGCGGCAATCATACTATTGTCAAAATTAAATTCAGAAAATAATACTATGGTTGCGACGAACATACTTTTATTGCGGAGAACATATAATTGCCGTGACCATATAGTAACCATATTTTTTCTCTGTGTGTGTTATTTGGAACAGAATCATTCCAGTTCCGACCGATTTCCAACTAATTTTTGGCTCTGTATGCATAATTAAATAACCTATTACAACATCGTTTAAATATGCTTTGAAACTAATTACTCACAGACTTCTCCACCTTATATTCGCCAGGCAAAAGTAACTAATCGACTTTTTGTTGCAAAACTTGAAAAATGCGTAATCGACTGTTGCGGTCGAATTTTAATCGAACAATAGACTCTTGCGTTCGACTTTTTGCTACCGGAAATACTTGATGAAACTTGGCGCAGCTAGTAACGATTGATTAGTTACTATCTCGGATAAAATTGGGATATATCGGTCCACGTTTGCCATAGCCCTTAGTATAAGGTCCCTCCCCATTTTACATACAACCGCTCTAAAACACCATTTTTAATTGGACCTGTTTAAAACTGGACCATATGACCCATTTTTTAAGCAGTATGCGTCCCGAACCAAAAAAAAACGGCATCCTCATGGATATTTGGGAGTGTAGGTTTTAAATGAGAATGACGTTGTCGCACAAGGTCAAAAATAAACTTATTTTTTGAATTGTGACGGTATATTTGGCCGTAAAAAATGCAAATATTCAAAATAACAATGAAAAATTCTCGCAAATCCAACGGTGACAATATTCTATAGTCGCTACGACCAAATAATGATTGATTTTACTTCTACATGATTTTTTCTACCGAAGGGGGATGTTCTATTGAATTTGTCATTATTTTTGCACACTACGAAATATTGATCTGCGACCCTATGAAGGGTCGCAGATTGTCGTATGGCCAAAAGAAAAGTTTATTTTTCATCAAGATAATGCAAGGGGGCACACGTGTGCAGTCTCAATGGTAAAATTGCCTATGACCCTATGAAGGGTCGCAGATTGTCGTAAAATTCTAAGAGGATCTTACCATTTACGAGTGTCTGTTAAAAGCACGATAGCGGTCAAACAATTTATCCTATGGTTCTGCAATTTTGCATGATAATGACTTATGGTCATAAGCTATTTTGAATTGCAAATGGGTGAAATCGGCTTAGGGGGCAAAAAGGTTCCTTTTAAGGAACAAAAGTTACCTCGCTTAAAAATAATTTTATTTTAGTATTTGCTAAGTAAATAATAATTCTTTGTGGGCGGACAATATTTAAAATGGGTATCGTTAGTAGGGACGCACCAATTACCCAAAAATGGCACAGTTGTTAGAATTTTCGGCTTATGTTGCCCAAACGTGGCCAAAACGGCAGTTTAATACATTTTGCTACGAATCTAAATATAGATTAATTTCAATGTTCTGGCGGAAATGAGGGAAGGACGCACTGCCCTTTGAATAAAAAAAATTATTTGAAAATATGGTTGTAGCAACAATAAAAAATATTGTTGCTTTGTTCTTTGGGTTTTATGTTAAAAATAATATGATTAGGGAAATCACAACATAAGATTGTATTTTAATAAATTATGTATTTATTATTGTTACGAATCTTACGCTCTTAATTTACTTACCAAAAATTTCTTTTGTTGAATAACAACATCACCAAATATTAATAAATAAATTTGGGCATCATTTTGTGGTTAAGTGGGATCAAACTATGTTTGTGGGGATCATACTATAGTGTTGGTTGTGAGGATCATAATATGGTTGAGGGAATCATACTACCGTTGAATGTGATACGTAATATGATGGTGGGAATCATAATATGGTTGTGGAGATCATACTACTTTTTTGCCACAACACTAAACCCAACAATTGTTCTCGTATGATGATCTTCGAATGTTGTCACCGCAACCATTATTTTTCCGTAGTAGTTTCGTGTAGTAGTTTTCCTGTTTGCTTTCTAATACAAGTCCTAAAAATCTTGACTCAAACTTTTATATAAAGAAAACGAGCACGAAAACCACTCTTTTTGTCAGTTTAAAAAGCAGAAAGGGAATACTCAGACGGACGAAAACTAGTCGTTTTCCATTACATCTATCAAATGGTTGTCAATCAATTTAATACTGTAAAAACGAGCACAAAATCCACTAGCTTTGTCAGTCAGTCCAAATAGGCAAAAGCACATTTTCATTCGTGAATATATGTGTATTTCTTTAATTGCTATAAGAAATTGTTACGACCGACTTAAAATAGTCGTTTTCCTATACAAAACTAAATTGTTTATGTTAAACGAGCACGGAAACTTCCTCTTAAGCCAGTCTTAAAAGGTTATAAAATATCAAAGGGACAAATTAAGTGCGGCCGGCTGAAGCTTATATAAGTACTTATATACCCTCCATCAAGGATTTCGGTCCAATATGAAACTTTTTCATAGGGTCCTGGCACAGTCACCTTTTCCATCAGTGTATTTCTTTCTATTTCTATTTCTGGCCTAATAATGAAGATGCGAATATTGTTTTTCAAAGTATTCTCCAGCATGATTTATACACTTTTGCATACGCTCAAACCAATTGTCGAAGCACTTTTTCCACTCCGATTGAGACAGTATCATCTGGCGACGAAAATCGTTGACCACGTATTTTTTTCTTGATGAGCGGGAATAAAAAGAAGTGATTGGGTGCCAAGTCAGGGATGTACGGCGGATGATTCGAAGTTTTGGCCGGTAAAAAAGGCACTGGTTTGAGCCGATGTGTGAGAGAGCTCGCATTGTCATGGCGCACAATGATTCGTCTTCTCTTGTTCGTTTTTTGAATTTCTCCGAAGACTTCAGGCAAACAAATTGTGGTGTACCACTCAGAATTGATAGTCCTACGTTGCTCAAGCGGAACAGTCACCACGTGACCAGTTTTTTCGAAGAATCAGGCGACCATTTGCTTTGTTTCTTCCACAAACAACTTTCGTTGGATTTGGCTAGTCTGCGAAGAGCCACACGGTCGATTGCTGTTTTGTTTCGGGCTCATACGCATAGATTCATGATTCGTCAGCTGTGACGGTCTTATAAACGTCTTAAGAAGGACCGCGATCGTATTTTTTCAACATTTGCCCCTATCGCCACGAGCCTTTTTTGAGCGATTGTCAAATTGTGTAGCATCCAACGAGGAGAACAAACATTTTGTACGGCCAGGTCGAATGTATGCTGGTGGAAGAAATGCCCAAAGATGCCTCTATCTCACGGCATGTCACACGACGATCTTGCCGTATCAGTTCACGCACACACAATGTTCTCTGCCACAACGGCCGTTTTTGGATGACCTTCGTCTTGAGCGAGCGTCGGACACGATTGAATTCATTAAACCAGTTTTTCACAGTGCTATGGGACGGTGCTTCATCGCCATACAAAGATTTAAGTTCATCGATGCACTCTTGTCGTGATAATCCACGTCGAAATGGTTGCACAAAAATGTTCACGAGTTATTTCCATTTTTTTTGCAAAATTGATTTTTTCAAGTTACTGTAAACAACACAAATGATGGTCGTACGTCAAAACGTTCTAAGTACGTTTATGCTAAAAAAATGCCAAACTTTACAATGGAAATGTCAGATGGCGCCAGGCAACACTTAGTGTTGCCTAGGCCAGAAATAAGCATAGCTATAAACATAGCTACCCTCGTAGTGCCGTAGTTTGGTTTTCACAGATAGACAAACGGACATTATAGAATTTAATAACAAGTCAAAATACACTTATATATACTTTATGAGGTCTCCGACCAGTATATCGAGGTGTTGCAAGCGGATTGCCAAAGTGAATATGCCCTCTTTTTATAATAAAGGGTATACAAATAAAAATAAACGTGAGAATACTGAAAAGGCAAATGTTTCCGCCCGGGTTCGAACCGGGGACCTTGTGCGTGTGAAGCACACGTGATAACCACTACACTACGGAAACCATTAGGTCCTTTTCGGTTACAACCTTACATAAAGAAAATCGTATACAAATTTGGTGCTTTAAGTAAAAGGTAAACTTGTGTACTTGAATGTTCTATGGTGGAGCCGCAATTGGAGCCAAGAAAATTAATTGCTCCAAATAAAAGGAGTGAATAACGTTAGGTAGTACGCAATGTTAGACCATACACAATTCTCGTATAAACAAACATTCGTACACAGGCATATCTACATGCATACATTTATATACTGCTGCAACGACAAACATGTTATATATAAGTATTATATCCTCCTCCGAAGGGTGGCTGGCATACAAATTGGTCATTCCGTTTGAAACATCTCGAAATATTAATTATAGACGCTATAAGGTAAATGTATTTATATCACTAATCGTCGTAAAATTCTAAGACATGGTCACAGCAACAACAGTATGTTCTCTGCAACAAAAGTATGATTGTCTCAACCATAGTATTGTTTTTTGAATTTCATTTTGACAAAAGTATGATTGCTGCACTACTAATATTGTTGGAATGAAACAATAATAATATATTTATTGTTGCCAAAACTAAAAATGAAAATATGATTGTAGTAACAATTTAAATATGGTTGGTGCGACAAAACTATTGTGTTTTTAAATTTATGTTCACAATAATATGATAACGGCAAATCATACCAAAATCATAATATTTTTTTTATTTGACAATGTTATTGTTACGAATCTTACGCAATAATAGTACTTTTTACATGTAAATTATATATTTTCAAAACAAACTACGATACTTTGGATTAGTAAAACTGAAATATTTTTAGTAAGTGCATTTTTTCTACTGTTAAATAAATCACTCCTATTATAAAGAGTTTAATGTATTTTTACATAGTTTGCTTTATAAAAATCTCTATTGTTGAAAAACAACATAATTCAATCCTTACAAACAATTTTGGGGATTATACGAGTAGTACGGTTGTGTGTTATTCTTACAAAGGTTGTGAGGATTATCCCATGGTTGTATGTTAAACATACTACGGTTATGAGGAACATAATATGGTTGTGCGGATCATAGTATCATTGAGTGTGAATAATAATATGGTTGTGGGGATCATAGTACGGTTGTGTGTGAATAATTATATTATTGTGAGGACCAGAATATTGTTGTGGGGATCATAGTATGGTTGTGTGTGAACCATACTATTGTTGTGTTGATCATAATATTGTTGTGCCACAACCATATAACCAACAATAGTATGATGCTCTTCCAATATTTTTATCCCAACCATAGTTTTTTTCTGCGTGTAGCCATGTCCATCCGTCCGACCGATTGTCTGATTAAAGCGGAGATGCGATTTCTTGATACAAATGTTTAGATCTCGATCATTTTTCAGACTTTTTACGAACGTTATTCAAAATATGCGACTAAGGAAATTAACGTTGACTTAAATTAAAATAAACTTTGCTATTCATCCAAATATGAATTTATTTTGAAGTTTTGGCTCAGGCATGGGCCCAAAAAAGGGCTCTTATGTTCAAAGCATTGACTACTGGTAAATGTTGGCATATGGGTACTTAATTTGAGCCCGTACTACGAACCCAAATATGTGGACAACATCTGAACATCGAATGAGACCGATCCCATGCCCCAAAGTGTTCCCACCCAGAGATATGCGCGTTTTATGAAAGTGATGGTACACCAAAGATACACGTATTTAAATCTTTAAAATGGCTCTCCTGGACAAAACTGGTTTTTACCCTTAGGTCCCTTTCTATTTTGCACGTCACATTCTTATTTTGAAGTCATGTCTCGTTTTTATGTGTTGTGATATGTACTTCACAACAGGTCGTATGAATGTCCAGTGTTGCAACTGTCATTAAAAAGATATCGAGAAAAATGCGTTAACAAATATTTACTTTTTGTAGGTTTTGTTTATATAGCAGTTTTAGACTGACACAATTATTAGATTTTATATTTGTTGTTGCATAAAGAAAGAAGTAAATTAGCCCAGGCCTAAACTTTTATACCCTTCTTTGAACAAATACTAAAAAGAGTACTTTTTTCCGAAGAACATTTGTGGGATTTATTTTTGAAAATAAACTGGTCAGTCTGAACATGCTATTTTTAAGTATTATTTGTCAGGTACCCTAATAAAATGGACTGTAGGGCGGCAGGACCGAAGGAAGCAGAGGTTGCTAAATTTTACTAGGGTTAGTTGAAGGACATTTATAACAAAACCTGCTTAATTTAAACAAGAACGAATTTAAAATGCGGTTTGTAATGCACAGGCTCTCAAATCGGAGGGTACTTTTTAAAGGAGCTTTATTAAAAGGTATACCGATACGGTTGAATCGTTCCTAACATACCATGGCAGTTGTGATCAAAAACGGAATTAAGTTGAGACTTCTAGGGCGCCAGGAAAATAATCCAAGATATCCCTGTGTGTCCATAGTCCGTTTATTCGAATTTTATTAGAGCTAATAGTTTTCGGTGCTATATTTAAGCAGAAGCTGAATTAAAATGAGGCTTCTAGAGCTGATGTCTCTGGATTATATCAAAACTAGGGTTGTAACTAATATTCGCATCATATTTAACATTCGCAAATCAAATTTTGAAATATTGGCTTTCGCATTCGCAAAACAAAATTTTTAAATATTCGCATTCACAAAAATATATACTCGTAGTTACCTCAGAACTAAATTTTTTGTTAGTTTTTTTTCAAAAATGTTTGTTATTATTTAAACCGTCTACTTAATCTTAATCTTTTTATATAAAAATGTGCCACTGCAAATTTCCCTAGAAAATATTGTTTTTTTCTTCTATTATTTCACATATTATAATATTCAAAATCAAATAATTATAAGTCCCATTCACAAAAATGTCTATTTCAATATTCGCTAAGCCCACTTTCGTTACATCCCTTATCAAAACATACCATTATGGATCCATTTTAATGGGGGTTGTCCGCAAAGTTTTATCGAAATTAGTTCATTTAATTACAACGTTAGATAAAATCACGGCCGCCCATTGCACGAATTGATGCTAACGTTCCAGACATCTGTCCCGCCTGCCATCAGGGACCACATGACGTGCTGCACCTTTTCAAATGTCCGGTCAAGCCCACTGAGCTGACCCCTCTGTGGACGCATCCAGTTCAAATGGCGTGTTTCCTCCACCTGGATATCGAAGCAAACTCCCCAAAGACAAACGGGGCTTCAAAATAATATATATTCTATACATAGGGTGATACATCTAGAGGTATTTTTTAAGAATAAAAAAATATAAAAATTCAAATCAAGTGTGGAATCATTATTGGTAATTTGAAAAGACATTTTATGGCATTTATTTTTTGAAAATAATTACCTTCAAATGTTGGCAACTGTATTATGGAAATAAGCATTCGGTGAGAAAGGGAAGATCCGCTGTTTTCGACCAAAATTTTGTTCAGTGATGAGGCCCATTTCAGACTCAACGCCAAAGTCAATAAACAAAATTGCCGCATTTGGGCTGAAGAGCAACAAAAAGAGGTTCAAGTGGTCCATTTCTGGGTCAACGGCAAAGTCAATAAACAAAATTGCCACATTTGGGCTGAAGAGCAACAAGAAGAGGATCAAGAGGTGCCAGTATACACAGAGAAAACCACGGTTTGGTGCGGTTTATAAGATGGTGAAATCAAAAATGTTGATGGCCGGAACGTAACCATGAATGGTAATCGCTATCGCACCATGATATCGATCTTTATGCTAACTGAAATTGAATCCCGTAATCTTGGCGACACTTGGTTTCAACAGGACGGCGCACCTTGCCATACAGCTGCTCAAACAGTGGTTCTATTGAGAGGTCATTTCGAAAGCAGTTAATTTCACGAATTGGACAGGTGAGATGGCCATCTAGATCGAGTATATCACACCTTTAGACATTTTTAAGGTTACGTAAAGTCCAAAGTCAAGACAAACCAACTACAGCTCAGGTTTTGGAAGCCAACATTATGCATGTCATTATAGCCATTCCGGTTTGCGGCCAATATATGAAAGAAATTATATTCAAAAAATAAATGACATAAAGTGTCCTTTCAAATTACCAATAAAGATTCCACACTTGATTTAAATTTTTTATATTTTTTTGTTCTGAAATATACCTCTAGATGGATCACCCTAAATAAACAACGACCGCCCATTCCAAACAATTACACTAGGCAACAAAATCTGAAAAAAAAATCTGTAGCAAAAGGTTTGGTAGTTACATATGGTTGATTTGGGGCTGCTGATCACGAATCTGGCCTCCGATTCTCGCTCAAGTTTAGAAAGATAATCACATAAAAACTTTTTCAAAAATTAAGCGCGGTATTTAGAGGAGATTTACCTTTTAAACGATATGCTTCGCTTTTATTTCAGATAAGAATTGTTAAAGATATGGGCAAAATTCTGCAGAAATTTGGATAAAAAAATTACTGATCTGCATACCTTTTTTAGAATCTTTACCAGTGTTGTATTTTCATAATAACTCTATTATAGCATATTAAAATTCACGTCCAACAAGCTAAAACTTTACAATCCGATTAAATTTGACTGACTTATTCAAGATTAAGTCAGAAATGAGAACAACAAAATAAGCCGATGTTTCGGATTCAATATAGTGACGATATAAAAAAGCTACATTGTCAGCACTGATTTAGATGGGATGGCAATCACAATCTATTACGCATAAATGAATGTGGAATTTAATAAGAAAATATCACAGAGCAAGTGAAATAAATCATGAATAATAGTTTAAAACAAATATTGACAACAAACACAAAACAAAACTTGTCGTCCATCAGGTGGCAAAGGTGGCGGCTACCGCCACAGACACCGGCCACTAGTAGTCAACCGGCGTCTAACCGGTAAATGGCGAACAAGCTGCCATCAGGCATTTGCCAGCGTAATTGGCTTAAAGTGACAGATTCGAGCGCACACACGTATATAAACATTTGTGACAGTCGACTGAACTATTTGGCGCCGTGTGAATAAGCCGCGATTGGAGGATTATGATTATGGAAATTTGATATGAAAGGCTCAAAACAATATTTACAGACAAACGATAGCGTCAAATTTGAATTGTAACATTTCTTGGAAGTTTATTTCTGCTGTACTCAAACTAGCCTGGTATCAGGCAATATTAGCAATGGGTAATGTTTTTGAAAGTACAGTTTCTAGCTTGGCTTGGTTAATGGAAGGATCTTAAGGATGGCCATGTTACAAGCAGACATTTTGGGCATATTCGGTCATGGTTAAATTATAGAGGGTAATTTTAATTTGTTTTTTATGGACTTCTTACCGCTGACATTTTTTTTGTTTGTTCACAGCCTTATTGGCAGTTCTGCTAATAACAAAAAAAAATTATTGTGTGGAAAATTAAAAAGTTTTTGTGGTTGTAACTAAACATAGAGAAAAAAGGAGATTAAAAGAAAAAATGCGTATTTGTGGCAAACGTGATGGCTATACAAAGTGTGTAGCTCAATAGAAGCATATCGGACGTCGTCGATCTCAACGACTTCACGCACTAGCCAGATGAGAATTCTGCACAGAGATCTCGGATTATTCGCTTAGAAGTCCAATTGAATAAGCAATTGCAGGCGGAAGAACTTCCGCTTCGCAGTTTGGGTCACAGATCAGCTTGAATTAAACAACGATTTTGGGCGAAAAAATATCTTTTCTGATGAGGACCATTTGGGGCTTGGAAAACTCGCAGTTTGGTTCGGATTGTGTAGTGTTACACCTATTTTCTGTGAAAATGAGGCTGGAAACAATGTTTCGGGCAATGGTGGGAGTTACTTCGCTATTGTATCCGACTCTTTTTTTACTGAAATTGAAGACTTGCTTGAAATTAACAACGATTTTAGGTGAAAAATTATCTCTTCTGATGAGGCCCATTTTCATCTCGGTGGCCATGTTAACAAAGAAAAGTGCCGCATCTGGGGCTTGGAAAACTCGCAGTTTGGTGCGGATTGTGTAGTTTTGGACCTCTTTTCTTTGAAAATGAGGCTGGGAACAATGTTTCGGACAACGGTGGAAGTTACTTTGCTTTGTATTCGACTCTTTTTTTATTGAAATTGAAGACATGTAAAGTATTTGAATGACTTCTAGTTCATGCAGCATGGCGCACTATGCCACACAGCCCATGCCATAATCGATCTTTTGCGCACGGAATCGTGTTATCAGCCGCCTTGGCGATGTCAATTTGCTGTCTCGGAGCTGCAATTTGACCCCCTTAGTTTTATTTGTCGGGAACCGTGTAGAACTGATGCTATGCCAACAATCCAGAAACGATTCAAGCACTTAAGGGCAATATCATCTAAGTAATCCGTTAGCTACAGTCCAAAACCATCGAAAAGGTCATGGATAAAAAGAGTAAAAAATTTGATTTCTAAACAAATTTTTATTCAATTGAAAAATTAATTATGTAATTCGTACCATTAATACAAAAAATGAAAATATATAGGGGTGTTTTTTAGACGTTCGGGTTTCAAACTTGCCACAGTTTTTTTGGAGTTGATATTTTTGACTGATGTCACTTGATTTATGCTCAGTTTGGTTTGCCATTTCATAATGAATAGACTGAATAGGCCCAAAACGAGTAACCACCGATCCTTATTTTGCAAGAAAATTTTGTTCAGCGATGAAGCACACTTTTGGTTAAATAGGTACCAAAGTTATCTTAATGAAAATTCACACGCCATTGTTGAGTTGCCGTTACATCCGTAAAAAGTCACTGTTTGGTGTGGTCTATGAGCAGAGGAAATCATTAGCCCATATTTTTTCAAAAATAATGTTACAGTCAATGGGAAACGTTATAGAGCCATGATTAATGAATTTTTCGTGCCTGAATTGACGGATGTTGACGACATTTGGTTCCAACAAGACGGCGCTACATTTCATATAGTCAACGAAATAATCAATTTACTGAAGGAAACTTTTGGTTAGCGCATTGTCTTGCTTCGTGGGCCTGTGTCGTGGCCTCCAAGATCGTGCGATTTAACACCGCTGAAGCTCTTTTCTGTAACTCGTACCGATCGCAGTTACCGTGTGATATTACCGATTTGAAGCCACTCTGACGCCATTCTCACCTTCACTGTTTCTGTAATAAAAATTGCCAATTTCTATTCCATTCACTTGTTTTAAATAGGTAATAAGACATTTGTTCCGATTCTACTCCAATAGAAATCGCTTAAAAGTGTTTCTGCAAGAAAAGTTACTCAACTTGAAATCGGTAATTTTCTCACTGACTTAAAGCAAAGTGAGAACTCTGCCGTTTGATAGAGTGTTGTTGCAATTATGAGGAAGCAAGTAATCATATATAACTTTTTGAACCAAATATAATTTTATTAATGTTATTTTATACAAATAAATATTTTGTTAAACCATTCCTTTTTATTGCGTTACCGCGGTTTAATGCTCTTTTTTCACTAGGTACTTTTGAAGTGTTTTCAAAAGTTTGGCCAAAACAAGTCAAAATCAGACGTTTTCCCATAAAAATTCAAGTGAAACGTCTCACTTTGAATTGTTTTTGTACGAAAGAGGAACGAAAACGTTTCGTACAGTCAATGCCTGTGTAATCTCCAAAATAATCGTTTTTTTATCTTTGGTTTGTCATCTCAAGGCAGACATCTTTAATCAATCGTCAAACATATTTGGTAAAAATAGATATTTTATGAAGTAACAGTAAAAATGAGCGTGCTAAAAGAAAAAAAAACTTAATTTAATTTATCCATTTGTTTAAGAAAAATATGTATTTCAGTATTTTATTAGTCACCACGTTGTTCTTTGTTTGTAAACAATAATGAACTGTCAAACGAAAACCAAAACGAGAATGAAAACTACCACAAATTGTGTGAACATTGGTTGAGACGTTTTAAAAAGTTTCGAGCGAAAACGAGAATAAATGGCCTGATGAAAATGCAGTATAAGTTGAGAGTGAATTGAAATATACGACAATTGATGAACCGGTTTCAACGAAATCGGTATGGTAATGCAAAATAACTGAGTCCAAATGTTTGTATACTTGCAACGTACATCACCAACTGTCAGCTTATTTAATAGCTCGTTTTTTATTTGTTTGCAAATTTTTCACAAAGTGAGTGAGATGGTATGTAATAGTTATGTCGTTTAAATATATGTGACGAGCAAAACAGAAAGGGACCTAAGGTTAAAAACCAGTTTTGTTCAGGAGAGCCATTTTAAAGATTAGGTCTTCACTTTCATAAAATGCGCATATCTCTGGGAGGGAATACTTTTGGGGATGGGATCGGTCTCATTCGACGCTCAGATGTTGTCCACATCAAAAAAAAAAATTAAATTTGATTTTTTTATCCTTAGGTCCCTTTCTCTATGCGCTGTCACATACATAAGTTATATTAAAATAGCAGTGTTTTAATAACATATAGCAAATACAAAAAATCTGCTTGTCATCTGTTTCAATTCTTACCATTTCTTTCCGATTTGTGTTTCTTTCAGTCACAGATCGTATTTTTACCGATTTCAACGTACAGAAACAGCAGTTATCGTGAAATCCGTAACTTTCAATCTAGTCAGTGTGACGTCACATAAATCGGTAACTTAACGATGTATTTACAGAAACGAGCTACTGGACTATTTTTGTGGGTTATGTGAAGTCGCTTATCTACGCAGATAAGCCTGACACGATTGACGCCTTGGAAGAGAATACTCGAAGTGTTTTTGTTGACATACGGCCCCAAATGCTGCCAGGAGTGGTCGAAAATTAGGCCTCTCGGCTGTAATTTATTCGATCCAGCCGCGGCAGCCACTTGCCCGGAATCCTTTTTAAAACAAAATGGCAAACTCTTATCTTTATAATAAAGCTAAATTCTTGGCCAAAACATTAAATTATATGCGTTTTATTTCTTCTTTAAAGCCATATGTATGAAATAACACCCTTTAGAAGGCAGCTGTTTCTATCAGAACCAAACTAAAGAGAAACCTTACGACAGACATAGCTAACACATTGCCCAAGTTTGGTGTAGATCTGTAAAGCGGCGAGTTTTAGGCGCTCGCACACCGAACATTACATTTGTATGTACTAAGATAAGTCTCCAATCGTTATTTCGTGGTGTTGCAAGTGAAATGACAAAAAAATATACCATACACTCTTCAGTTGAGGCAAAAAAAACACATTTTGCTATGAATTGAGTACGTACCTATTATTTAGAAATATTTGCAGTTGGTCGACACTCTACTGTAAATGGGGTTGTAATGGTCCATCAGGTCAAAAAAATGTACAAAAAAACTCTTAGACGAAATTACATGTGTTCATCCATCCATCGGATTCTGATCTTTCCATGGTGTCACTTGTAACTTGACATTGAAGATACAGTTGCAAGGTTCAGAGCCATCAACCAGCAGTGCACAAGCAAAAGACAATTGGGCAAATAAAAATCCGTCATCAACCAAATTCTGCAAGCCAATAAATTTGAATTCAAAAAAGAAACAATTAAAAACGGAGTCGCTGCAGTGAAAGGACATATCGAAGCACTACAACCAACAGCAATTGTGATTTAAGGGCAAACAATAAATATAAGTTATGCAGGGCTGTCATAGAAACCAAGTCGGTTTTTCTAATTGTCGTTTTTGAAAACCAATGTTAGTTTCATTTGGTGAAATGAAACCAAGTTGGTTTTGTCTATTTCGAATGTAAATATAACCAATGTTCGAATCAGCTGTTGCTGATAAAACCAAAGAATTTTTTCTTATCGTTTTCAAAACAAATAGTGGCAACATTGGATTCTATGACAGCTCTGATGAACTATTGCTTACAACGATAGTTGGTAAATTTGGATAGGCACTTACGGATACATGGCAGCAGCCAGCTTTATAATATGCAATGCAACTCAAAGTAAGTTAAAATATGAACTTCCAGCATCACCATCTCCATTACATGCCCGAATTCGTTTTATGACCAATATTATAAGAATAAGCTACGATCTGGACTTCGAACCAATAGGATCAGTGAGAAATGACGAGGAAAAAAGAATTTTGCAAACTTGTATTTTTCATAGATCAGCTAAAACAAGAGGAACAGCAGACAGTTTTTTTTCAAAGTTTTCATAGAAGTGATTAATTGCAATATGGACAAAAATGCTGAAATGGAAATTTGAAAAATATGCAAAGCAAATATGCAGCCGAAATGTTCAATTCGATTAAACGATGGGAATCTATGTCATTAACCATTCACAAAATACTATATTCGTATCATAGTAAAGATGTAATCCAAAACAATTTACTACCAATATGGGATCCTTCAGAAAAGCTCAGGAAAAGAGGAATAAAGATTATACGAGGGCGACCGCAAAACTAACTGGCCTGGCACATTTTCTGTTTTACTAGCAACTTTTTTTTTGTTTTTTAAAAGCAATCTTTTATAAGCCACCTGTCAAAATTTGCGAAATGTTTAATGATTATTTTCTTTGTTACAGGTGATTGAAGTAAACAAGTTTTATAATTTTTGAAAAATGGAAAATAAAGAGTTTCGTGCGGTAACTAAACACTTTTATATGAAAGGTTATACGCCACAATTAATCAAAGATGAATTGGATTCTGTTCATGGTGATAATGCACCATCATACTCCACCGTGAAATCCTGGGTTCAACAATTTAAAATGGGTCGTTCAAGTACGGAAGATGAACAACGCTCTGGAAGACCGAAAACTGCTACTACTATTGAAAACATTAGAAAAATATTTAATGAAGTGGCTAAAGATAGACGAATAAAGCTCAGAGAACTTGCTGATATTGTTAAAATACACGAAAAACAAGTTTGGAGTATTTTACATGATGAACTCCACATGAAAAAGCTATCCGCAAGAACGCTGCCGCGTTTGTTGACTTTGCCCCAAAAAATCGTCCGTTGGACCAATTCCGAGGAGCTTTTAGCGATTTATCAGCGTAATCCAATAGAGTTCTTGCGTCGATTCATAACTGTTGATGAAACATGGATCCATCAGTACATCCCAGAATGCGAAGAACAGTCAAAACAATGGATAGAAACTGGTAAAAGTGGTCCCAAGAAGGCGAAAACTGTTAAGTCAGCAGGAAAAGTAATGGCCACAGTATTTTGGGATGCAAGGGGTATAATACTTATTGATAATCTCGAGAAAGGAACAAATATAAATAGTGAATATTATTGTGCATTATTGGATAGGTTGAGTGAAGAAATCAAAATAAAACGACCGCATTTAGAAAAAAAAAGTTCTTTTTTTATCAAGATAATGCTCCTTCACACATTGCATTTTTAACTCAACAAAAACTGGCTGAATTACGATTTAAAATTGCTCCGCATCCCCCATATAGTCCATATTTAGCTCCTTCTGATTATTTCTTGTTTCCAAATTTAAAAAAAATTCTCGGTGGCAAAAAATTTTCGTCCAATAGCGAGGTTATTGCTGAAACTGGGGCATATTTTGTAGGTCTTGAAAAATCTTATTTTTCGGATGGAATTAGAATGAAAATGAAAAACGTTCGATGAAGTGTATGGAGTTGGAAGGAGATTATGTTGAAAAATAAATAATAATAATTCCAAAAAAACGGTTATTTTTATGTTAGGCCAGATACTTTTGCGGTCGCCCTCGTACTTATAGATATTTTAGATAGCATGATACCAGAAAATTTGTAGAAAAGGTGCAAACGAGAATTTGTTCAATAATCGTATCCTCTTCGCAATATCTAACCCATATCTCTTCAGCATTCGACACCGATGGAAATCGCCACATTTGGAACTTTTTGCGGAAGCAACTCAACTTTTGGAGGATGGTAATACAAGAGAACAATATTTAAGTGACATTTTCCTCAAAATACAAAGCTAGTTCAATTCAAATACAAAGCTAGTTCAACAGCATCTTCTGCCGAGCCGATGTTTCAGAGCTCCTATTGTCATGGTGCACAATGATTCGTCTTCTCTTGTTCTTTTTTCGAATTTCTCCAAAGACTTCAGGCAAACAAATTGTGGTGTACCACTCAGAATTGACCTTCTACGTTGCTCAAGCGGAACAGTCGCCACATGACCAGCTTTGCCGAAGAAACAGGCGATCATTTGCTCGAAGTGCTTCTTCCACGAAAAGCTTTCCTTGGATTTGGCTCGTATTCGAAGGCCCACACGGTCGATTGCTGTTTTGTTTCGGGCTCATACGCATAGATCGATGATTCGTCACCTGTGATGATTTTATAAACATCTTTTGAACACCGCGATTGTATTTTTTTAAAATTTCTTTGCACCAATCAACGAGAGCAAACCTTTTTTATGGCCTGGTGTTCACGCAATATCGAATGTATGCTGGTTGAAGAAATCCCCAAGGATGCCTCTATCTCACGGTCACATGACAATCTTGCATTATTAGTTCACGCACGGCATCAATGTTCTCTGGCAGAACGGCCGTTTTTGGACGACCTTCACGACCTTTGTCTTTGAGCGAGCGTCGGCAACGACTGAATTCATTAAACCAGTTTTTCACGGTGCTATAGGATGGTGCTTCATCGCCATACAAAGATTTAAGTTCATCGATGCACTCTTGTCGCACGAAAATGTTCACGAGTTAATTCCATTTTTTTTTGCCAAATTGATTTTTTCAAGTCACTGTAAACAACACAAATGACGGTCGTACGTCAAAACGTTCTGAGTACGTTTATGCTAAAAAATGTTAAACTTTCCAATGGAAATGTCAGATGGCGCCAAAAATATAAATAGCAACCCTCGTAAGTATAATTAATAGTTCTCCTTTCTAGCTGCGTAACTAGTTTCTAAGAGTTGTTAAATAAAAGTGAGCAAATCCCGTTTTGGTTCAACAAAATTGACTTTTTTTACTAATTGTACGCTATCTTCCAAGCGGGCAATTTCGGACTTGTAACAGTTACACCAAAAAAATTGAGAACTTTTTCACATTTTAAAAATGATAGTGCATTCTTTAATGTCTTTTAAGTAAAAAAAGTTGGTCCAGTAATAATTTTTTTCAAAATCGATTTTTTTAAAATAGTCACTGCTACCGAAGTATATTTGGTGTAAAGAAAATTTTAACGCCATATTAAAGATAAGAAACCACGCTTGATAATTAAAAAAAAGTGCAAAAGCTCTCGAAAAAGTCGAAAAATTAAATCTCAGTTCTTGAATTTTCAAAGCCTGAAAAAAATCATAATCGGCAATGAGGAAAAATATACTAAAAAAAATAAAAATGAAAAAAAAGTTTATACTTTTATTTAAAATCGGAAAATACGAAAAGTAGAATTTAGTGTTAACAGCTAAAAATAAGCCTTGAGTCCTTGGCAACAATTACCCTTTTTACAGAACTCAAAAATAAATACTAGATCAAAAGTTATAGAATTTTGGCCGATGGAAATCGATCCTGGACCACTGTGCGCCTTACTCACCTGCCATTTTTCAAATGTTGTAAAATTCTTAAATATTAAAGTCCCTTAAACAAATCAAAAATTCTAATGAAAATATTGACTTTCTTAAGGTTTGGTTTTCTATTTTCGAATTTGTTTATATTTCTGATAGAAACTAATTTAGTCGATGAAACCTTTTTTATACCCTCCCTCATAGGATTCTCTTTGTCATTCCGTTTGCAACACATCGAAATACCGGTCGGAGTATATAAGTGCATACTGTTCCGCTGTAAAATTTGAAGATGATCTAGCCATGTCCGTCTGTAGAAAGAAGCTAGGTGCTGAATTTGTGCAAAAACGTGTATTGATGGACTGAACAGTTGGTATTGAAAATGGTCCAAATATGTCAAGAAAAAAACAATTTTCCCTCAAAAGGACTGGGTCAACAACAGAAAAAACTTAACAATGCTGATCTTAAAAACGCAATATCTCATGAACTATTTGAGGTATGAGGGTGGCACTGTATACATAAGATGTTGGCATGGATTGAAACACATCTCGGACGTCAAGTAGTGCAACGCCCCCTTTAAATCGCATTTATGGCGAACAAGATGAATCCAATGACTATGCAATTTCTCAAGACCAGAATATGGAAAATTAAAGTATTTTTGCAATTTCTTTGTATGCAAGATCTGACTGGCTTTATGCATCATAAACCGTTTGACTTGAAAGTTTTTAATTTGTAGAAAAAAAGTTATTCCAGAAATACTATAAGTATAAGCGAGATATAACCGAGCTCGCTTAAACTAGCTGATGATGTTTGGAACACAGGATGTTGCCATTGATCGCCTGGAGAATGGACGGTATCATGTCCCCTTTAAAAAAAATGACATTTACGAGCGTCAGGAATTCCTCTGAGAAATAACAAATAGATTTTATTCATTTTATTCTTATGTAGTACACACAATTTTTAAATTTAAATTTTATTTTGGCAATTTATTGCTGCACAACTTCGAATTTCAGACCACAACTGTAGTGGCTAATTTCTTCTATAATCTGCGTTTTGGCGAATGCAAAGCCTGGAGGTAAAACACCGCCTCTGTAAATGAATGGATTAAAGAGATGCAAGCATGTTCAAGTCACATTAGGCTATTGTAACTTACTTTCCGGGCATTTTATGGGGCTCCTGCAGTATAACCTTTGCACAGGCCAACAAGGCGCTGCTGGTAACGCCATAGCCGGGATCTTTGCCTGATACCCGGACAATTACCTCTTTGTTTGGCGCTCCCGATTCGGGTGTGCCTTTGGACCAACCCTTAGCTTTAATTGTATAGATGAATTCCATTGCTTTTCGGTTGGCTTCAACCGGACCCTGGTGGGTCATTAAACCACCCGTAAAGATGTGGGGATATTTCAGCAATATGTTGCGGGTGAAAGTGAACTGAGCCATAATTGCACCAAAAAATAGAAAAACTGGTAACAGCAGAGCCCACAAAAGTGATCTGTGAATGAGATAAAAGAAAGTGAGAATACTAGAAAATATCCTTATATGCTTTTATAAATTCTTCGAAAAAGAATGGCAGAAGCACGGAGAGGCTAAGAGTCCTAAAATAATTGCACCTCTACGTTACTCCTAAAAACGGATACCAGTTTGAGCAAGCACTTCCGATCTCATTGGTATTTGTAGGCCTTTCCAAAAAGGTAGACATTTGAACACTCTGAAAATAATGCTATCGCTGAACAGACGGCCAGCTCCTGCAGACCATCCGTAAGAAATTTTCAACTAAACTAAATGACCCATAAAACGAGCAGTTCTTGTACTTACTTTGATCCAAGGTACATTTCAAATTGTATTGGACGCTTATTTTCGTAGACATACGACAATCGTTGTGATCTCTGCACCACCGAGCGATCGGTAGCTGGAAAGGGAGCAAACCAGCTCTTTAGACCTTCGGTTTTGTGGGCAAAGGGTCTGTAAGAAATATAGACATTGAAATACAGATCTAATCTTAATTAAAATACGATTCGGTCATACGAGTACTTACCGCATCCACAATTTTGGCTTTAGGCTTGGGATTTTTTCACAATTCAATTTCTTTTGTAGAGTTAACATTTCTCGGGCATATTGCATGCAATAGATGGCACTCTCCCAAGTACCGCTGTTCAAAATGGCTTTCGAAGATTTGTCCTGATAGTTGAGTTTTGATTCCCAGTATAATTCGATGGAATTAATTGTGCCTGGAAAATAAACGAAACATGTGAAGCTTTCGTGATTTACGACTATTTCTCCTTAGAAAAAAATAAACACGGCAAGCTTACCGGGGAAGTTCCTTTCGGCATATAGAACACCCAATTCGGAGGGAATACTTTCAAAAGCACAGGAAGATACCACGTAAGATCCGTTTTCTTTAGCCAAATCATTATATTTCAGTTGCATTTGATCGATGTATTGTGGCTCCCCACTGATGTCTACATGATGGGTTCCGGCATCAATGCAAGCTTTGACAACAACTTCGCCATAGAAGCGATAGGGACCACAGCAATTGATAACAATCTGCAATTAAAAAAATATATATATTCAATATCGTCGTAGTTCCCAGCAGAAGGCCTAAATGTAAATTTTGAATTTTTTTTATTGTCGCTTTTAGTAGTCCTATTGGTCATACTCACCAAATCGTTTTTCGATATCTTTATTGGTTCAGAATTTAGAAAACGGCCTATGTGCATTGCTTTATAGAACTTATCATAAAATCATTGTACAAGGTCTATGAGTTTTTCTTCACATAGGCCTTTCAAAAACAATATTTCTATATTGTTTTATATGGTCCAGATCCTTTACAGTTGATTGCCATTCTATAGAACTATTTTTGGTTTCTAGAGCGTCAGGACCTAAAATCGGAAGGGACCTTTGTACGAGGTATGTATGAGGGCTGTATAAAATGGTCTAAATTATAAACAGTTAATTTCCGTGCCATGAACTACTTCGTGTCGAACTCCATCGAGATCAGACTATGAATCCAGTACCTAGAGCCCTCGTACCCGAACTCGGGAAAGGAAGGAGTCCTTATGAAAACATTTACCGATTTTGTCCATATTCAGCCTATTTTTAGCAGTCTAGGTCAATCCCATAGTACTGACTTTTTTACAAAATACCCCCGAAAAGTGTGATTTTTACAAATGTTGTTTACAGATGTCCTTGGATGGATTTGGTCCACTATAAATTCCGAATATCTTGCAACAACAATACATTTATCTGCAAAGTTTGGACTTTCTAGGTTTATTAAAGTGACCGCTATCGTGCTAGAGCGTCTTAAAATTGTACGCTGATCAAAAACATATGTACTTTATAGGGTATCAGATCGATATTTTGAGGAGCACCAAACGTAATGCTAAATTTGGTACACCCCCTCATACGGTGGGGGGTCGGGTTATCGAAAGGCCTACATGGAAATTTATCAATTTATTTTTATTTACAAAAAAGGCAATACAAAAAGGGCCAAAGTTACCTTTTTGTATATATTGGTGTGTCATTCAAAATCGCGCCTTAAACTCAATTTTTTTTTTGTTAAAATGTGGCAAATCTTTATACGAATTGACTGCAATTACTAATGAATAAATGCAACAGTTTTTTGGCTCTCCTGTAAAGTATCGGAAAAACACATAGGCCTTCTGCTGGGAACACTGAAGATATACGAGTTTGACATCGTAATGTAATTTAATTTGTGTTCACTTCCAAGATCACTGTCGATTAAGAATAGTTTTGATACCAGTTGGCATATTAAATAAATCTACCAATTGTCAAGACTCAGCTAAATATGTAAAAGGCAACTTAATCTATGGACCATTATTAAATGGTATAGAAAAAAAGAGGAAACCTTTCTTTCTGATCGGTCATACGTAACCTTAAAGGGAAGTCTTTTCAGAGATTAAACACAAATGCAGTCTCTAATCATAGCGACCGGAGAGGCATAACAATTAACATAGGAACCGGTCTATATTAATTTTCGAGCCAGTTAATTCCTGTTAAAAATATTCATTTGTATTTGCTCACCGTTTCTCAAGGCTACTTCCAAGATTTATTTAATAATTTTCTTAAAAGTTACAGTTCTAAAAAATACAATTAGATTTTGGTTATTGAAGTCGTCCACGTTATCGTCTTCAATTGTGTTTAAAGTCTTTTGACAGTCGGCATGTTTTACTGAATGATCTAAGTTTTTGCAACTTCCATAATTGTAATGAATGCATGGTAAGTTTCTACTGTCACATATTTGACTAGCCCCTTCTTCTTCTTCTTAGATCATTTTACTTCCAGCCTCAACAATATTAAGCATGACATGCGTGTTTTTATAGCCTCCACTAAAGGCATAGTATATTCATTCCGTTTACAACATCATGGAATTTTGCTCGTAAAATCGGCCTAGGGGGGAAAAGTTCTCCTTTTAGGGAATCGGTAAAAATTACGATTTTTGAGTATTTGCTTAACAAATCATAGTGCTTTGTGAACAGACAATGGTTATAATGCGTACTGTTAGTTAGTAAGCATTAAATACCTCACAAAAGGCGCAGATGCTGGACTTTTTGTCTCATGTGGCCCAAAAATGTCTGATGGATCAGATAATTAGGCACATTAACGGCATAGAGCCTTAATTATGCCTCAGCGTCATCGAAAATTTAGAACAACGGATGGTGGTGTGCCGCCGAGGTCGCGGCGGCCATTTGGCCGATATTTTGTTCCATACATAATAAAAAGAAATGACAATAATTTCCTAAATAATTTGTGTTTTATTCAAAATCAACATCGGCCCTTAAAATGTACCCACCCTTTATAACTCGTTATTTATAATGCATTCTTTGGCAGTATTTTAAGATGATGATTTCTATGTTTGAAGCCGATACTGGATTATCGGCGACGGCGCGATTATTTTTGATCGGCGGCTTGATTTCTTTATTGTATTTAAGGCGGCGCTTTGTTTTTAATAACTTGGAATAACGTCAGTAAAAAGTTTATAATTTTATCACACAGACGAAATATTATTTATATTTGTAACAAGTGTATAGCCTTTTAAATCGGCCCTTAGCAAAATAGTGTTGACGGCGCGACGCCAGCTTGAGCCATTCGGCTTTATACTCTAGCCGGTTGCCCAAATTTATAAAAAGTCAAGCTGCCGTTGCCGATCAAAATCGGCTTCGATCACTTTACTGCGGCCGGAGCGGAGTTAAAAGCTCTAATAAAGCTTCTAATATATCTTCGGCGGGTCAGGCGTTTTTGATCGGCAGAGTTTTGAGTTATTCATAAAGCTTCGGCTTATTGTTTGCTTAATCCAAAACAAAGTACATAATCTCGAGCAAATATATAAAATGTGAAATAATTCGGATCTAATTTTTCAGGTTAAAAAAATTATTTTGCTAATTGAACTGTGTTTTAAAACAGTCCGTCAACCGGCGGCGGCTTAAACATCGGCTCATCGTTTTTTTTCAATCCAAAAAAGATTATTTTCATGAATCCGCGTTTAACTTTTAGATTAAATTAATGCTTTTTGCGAATATAACTGTCAAATTACGTCATTGTCATGCACGGATGAAATATTTAAAAATTTTACATAATGTTGCTATTCTTTACAACATCTTAGCCGATATTAACGGCGGCTTCATTCATTCGACTTTAGCCGTTAAAGTCAACGGCGGGTGCTTTAAGAAATTGACCTTCGTGCGCCGCATGTTTGAGTCGATTCGGCTTTTAACTTGAATAGTCTCAGAATTGCTTTTGTGTCCGTTCATTTATTGTGTTACTATAAACCTCCACTTACCTTACACTGCTTAGCCATATCCTCAATAGACTTTTGATCGCCGACATCAGCCACTATAATCGGTATTTTACTTAAATCTGTTTTAGATCGTTTGCCCACTGTTTCCAGCACATCTTTCAGCTTTGACTAGAAGAAAATTAAAAAAAAAATAATAAATTATTTAATCAATGCGTCATTTATTAATCACGAGCGTACAATTTCCAAAGTTTCTAAAATTTGTGTATTCCCTAGGCCATAGGATGGAGTGTTAATTAAAGAGTTTTTGATCAACGGCGTGATTCGTTTTTGTAATTTATATATCGGCTGCGGTTTTACACCGCTGTTTATATTGTCATTCGTTTGATCTACCTAAATTAAGCAAAAAAAACTAATACATATCGGGCAACGAACTCATAAAATGCTAGACAAAATTACAACCAAAATAAGAGCTGCCAACCATTTGTGAAATATGTATTGGAAAAACACCTGGAAAACTATTCCGTTTCGTTAGTCTGAATAAACCTGATATTGCGTGTGGGGCAAAGTCATGTTTACTTATCGAATATATACAGTTTTTTTGAATTCAAAATTTGAACACGTTTACAACATGATCACACAGTAGTTCTGTGGTCATGTTGCTTTGTGCATTTATTTGTAACACCCGAAAAAAGTGGAAATGAGTTTTATAATTAAAGCCTAGTATTCAACTAAAACGTAACTTTCGCTTTTAAGGTTTGCATTTATCTCTACAAGGAAAAATTGTAGTATAGAGCAGTGTAGAAAAAGCAGCTGTTATTTATTATCAAATAAATTATTTTGATCGTTTCCAATTAAATATCCTTAAAAATGACTTCACAACATTTGTTATTTTTTGTTTTTTGCAAATGTCAGAAATTCCTTGACCAAAAAATTATCGGAACACTAATTTTCGTTTGCAGATGGTAAAAAAAGTCTACACTGCTCTTATAATCATCTCTGCAACAGTTGCAAATTCCGCCACCTTTTCGTTTCAGCTGAGTACCACCAAACTTATATACCTAACGGAATTTACCAAAGGTAAATTTCGTTTGCTTTGCTACATGTATTTTTTATGGAAGCGAAAATTTCGTTTTAGTTGAATACTAGGCTTAAACGAGATTTACTGTTCTGAAAAGATTTTTGCTGTTCTGAAAAGAAGAATTGAACGATTTGTACGTTTACCATTAGTCATAGGAAAAAATCACTACGATCTATATTATGTAGTCAAATTTTAATTTAAAGACATTTTTTTTATTTTTTGTAAAAGATTTTCGATTTCTTTTTAAGTCTTACAAATCCGAAACAGTAGTCAGATTTTTCTCATATCGGCAATTTCCTTTTTAGAAAAATTTTATATGTTTTTAATAATTTTAAATTTGTTTAAGCGTTTGCGGTCAGGGCTTTTTCAAAATTCTTACGAAATTTCCACATCTAACAAATAAAAAACAGTAGTTAGTTTTTGAGTATCGCCATAATTATTGAAGTTATGGGTTAAATACTAGCCTAGATAGCCATTTATACGAGTATAAAGTAGCGATTTATTCATAATCTGACGCACATGCTAGTGATTATACAAAACAAAAATATTCATCGCTAAACAGGTGGCAACGGCTGAAAACAAAAAAATAAAAGAACTCAAAAAGTTTAATTGCACACATCAACACGAACAAAATTATGGGATTTTAACAACGGGTTCTGAAAGAGAGGACCATAAAAAATATGAGTGTGTCGGCGTTTTAATTTTAGAGGAGGTTAAGTCTTCCAGCTCTGGCCTGTTCTTGCAGCATACCGGTATATAAAAACTACGTTTTTTCACTCCTGCGTGTAGGATCTTTTCAACGGCTTTGTAGATAATGGTATGAACATATTTTCGTCTATTAACCAACTTTCTTTGGCCAGAGTTCGACAAATCGACATGTCCCAGCTGTAATTCCAACAAGACGAGCGACGCTACAAGCCACACAAGTGACGAAACGCTTGGAATTTTAAAGAAAAAATGTGGCGCCTGGGCCATTTCATTTAACCTGGCATTCATTGTCTATCTTCTACATGGCTTCCTCAAGACCTAATAAATGAAGCTCGAAGCAAACATTCGACACGACTTTGAAAAAAAAGCTGCATATATTAGAACGAGTTATGAAAAATTGGAGCGGTCGATAAAGGGACTTCCGATTCCCAATCACTATTTGTTTCCATTGAGTGATGTCCGTCTATCGGTCCGTCTGTGCAGAGTACAGAACAAAATTATGGCCGATTTTGATGAAACTTTTTACGTTGTCCTGGTTCGGGTCAAGGACAAACGCTAATGAAATTGGTCCATATCGGTCATACAAATGTTTTTCCCGATTTAAGAATACACACAGATCTACAAGCCACATATAACATCCGATCCCGACCAAATTTCTCCTGCAGCGTAAGGGGCGACAAACTATTATCTATGTATATGGAAATTGGAACATATAAGCCCATGTTTTCGAAAATCCCGCACACAAAGTTCCTTCTCGATTTGAGTTACTGCAGCTCTAGAATCCACAAATTAAATCCAATCTCGCTGAAATGAGCATGGTACGTTGTGAGCGCCCCATAGTTAACTCTGGTTAAACTGAACCATAGGGGTCGATAAATTCGTATAGCTCCCATACAAAGGTGGTTCACGATTTTAAAAACCACAGCTTTGGAAGCCATGTATTACAACTTCTTTGGACCTAATTCTACATAGAGCGTAATGAGCGTCCAATACCCAATTCTGGTGAAAATTGACTGAATTGGTCCACATTTTCGAATAGCTTTCACACAAAGGTTTCCCGTTATTTGAGGTCCCCAGTTTTAAAAACTACAAATTAAACCCGACGTGCTCAACTTTTACATACTTTGTTAAAAACTTATAAGCGGTAAATTTTTCATATAGTCCCTATACGAAGGTACTTCTCCATTTCAGAATATACAGCATTATAAGCCACAATTAATTCCGACCAACACCAAATTCTATTGAAATTGGACCTGGTGAATTGCGCCATATCGGTCAATGTCTTCATATAGCTGCAAAAATATATGTCCCTTTTGCCAAATTTGTAACATACCAATCAAATCTGACCTGCTTAAACTCCAGACAGAACAGCGGAATCTTCTGAATAACAGAGTTGTGTAGGAAATCTCACAGCGGTCCACCTGACTTTAATTTATTTACTTGTTGCGATTTAGAGCCTGAAGAGCAAACGTTCTAACTCGAAGCTCAGCCAGTTAGAACTTAGGCTCTCTTCAGGCCGACGGAATCTAGTAGTTTGCTCAAACAAATTCAACAAATGGTTGGCAACTCAAAATTTATCTACGAGTATGTGGCAATCGGTTTGCACTACAACAATTCCGTTGAACGAGAGTATTTTGTGTTGCAATCACCAAATGTTAATAATACAATCGGAAATTCGGTTCGACATAACATAAGAAAAAAAACTTGAACACTATTTCGCCACCGATTAATAACTATTCGATTATTCTTATCGGAAAAATAGCATATAATTGGTTTTGATAACCGCCTATTGTGGCAGCCTAGAATTTTTCGTTGGTGCTAGCAACGGTTTTTATGTTGACCCAAACATAAAAACCAGAAATATAAACAACAAAATATATAAAAAAATTTATATTTATTTAAGTTTAGGTATCAATGCCAACAACCACTTGAAATAAATACAAGTACATATGTATGGATTAGGGTGGAGTGAAATTCAAAAAAAAAAAGTTAACCTCGGAAAGAGATGTAGTCTGGGGTCCTAATGAGGGGAAAAATAAAGAAAAAAATTTAAAAAAAATTTTAGGGTTCGCGCCACTCCCTAGAAATTTGGAAATTATCGCTATTTTGGCGTTGATTTTAGAAAAATCCTAAAAAGTTTTATGTCAATAAATGTTTGCAATAGCGTAAACAATGAAATAAGGGCATGAAAAAATTTAAAAAAAATTTTGCTCATTGTTCAAAAATTTCAAAAAGTAAAATAAGTCAAATCGTCCCTTCTTCAGAAAATTGACTGAACAATGAAATCGCCACCAAAGCTACAAATATTAGTCGATTATCCTCATATTTGCCTCAAATACTTTTGTTTGGGCACTGAACAAGCTCAAACTTTTAAATTTCGAATAAGTTAAGTCGTTAATTTTTAGGATTTTTCTAAAATCAACGCCAAAATAGCGATAATTTCCAAATTTCTAGGGAGTGGCGCGACCCCTAAATTTTTTTTTAAATTTTTTTCTTTATTTTTTCCCTCTTTAGGACCCCAGACTACATCTCTTTCCGAGGTTAACTTTTTCAAATTATAAAAAAAGCATGTTTTCACTCCACCCTAGTATGTATGTTGAAAGGGCTATTGAAATATCTTTTTCTTAATACCAAGCGGACCTGTAAAAGTAGACCTTATGATGATATTTTCTATTTATCTTAATTATTTAATTTACTTTTTAATATAACTTTACAAAACTATCACTACGTGATTAACGTGTTTTTATTGCGTTGCGTGTACTAAAAATTCCTAACAAAAACGACAATATTCTGTTGGGGAAGCAATTCAGTTGTGACCACGATTCTGTTCGCTGTGTGATGTTGTTTTGGCAGTGGTTTGCGGTTTGAAGGGTGTTTGAGGGACACCAATATTTAAACAATTTTAATGTAAATCAAAAGAGCGTCATTATTTCTAAAGAAACTCTTCAACAAACAAAAAAGACGTTCGTTAAAGGTGGGAATCGAACTTGAAAACCTAACATGTTGTGGAGAACGGCCCATGGACTTCTGTACCACCGTGCACATAATGAGTGGTTGGATTATATCAACCACTTTAATCAAGGCAATTTCGCAATGAAGCAAATTGTGACGATACTCAGTGAGTTTCAATGGACGTTTATGATTCACTTCGAATTCAAACTGTACGCTGACATACGGCTGTACTTACCTCACTCCTGCCTGCTATGCCCCATTTGAAATCTTTCAAAATCTCGATGGCATCCTCCACCACAATTTTGCCTGAAAACCCGGTGGCTCCGAAAATAATGGCATCCAACTTCTTTTCACTACTCATAGTTTCGACAGGCGGCTACGCGTTGTTCACAGTTCAAGAGTTACACGAAAACTAAATTTGAGTTGTTAGCAACTGGTATTTGACAACACCAAGAGAGCTGTCAATCGGCCAAATGATTGCTTCAATATTTTGAGAATACGGCGACATAAGAGAGGGCGGTATCAGTTCGAAAAATGTTGTTGCAGCGAAGTCTATCCATACGTTAGGGTTCAAAGTATACAAATAAGCGGTATAGCGCGGTAGGAGGGTAGTAAAGCATCAATATTTATCAAGTCAAGCTTAACAGAACACGCGATATTAAACGACTTATAGATGAGCTTTTCTTTACAGGTTACTAAACTTGTATTTGTATGGAAGCGACTCGGTTAGCAAGCGAGTTGGCCTCAAGGTGCTAAACAAACAAGTATGGGTTACACAATTATTTTCTGGAAAAAAAATAACGTGACTCACCCTAATTATAAAAACATAATCTTATGTTTTAGTTTTGTATACAAATTAATGATCAAACAAGAACGGTCTCATCGGCAAACTCGTATTGTCTACATCTGCACGGATAAGGTCAGTGAAACTACAAATAAACTCAAACTGATAGTTTAAAGACGTTTTACATATTTTTAGCTCGTTTGATTAGTTCGGTTTTTTGGTTTAACACATTGAACAGGGATTTACCGGTTCGAGACCTCTTACATCTTAATTTTAATAGAAGACAAGTTTTTTACAGAATAGTTCTGAGTGTGAGGTGGAGATGGTGAATTGTATGATCGTCACGGATCCGAAATCTCCATAAAAGCAGTGTGCATTCCAAACATCAATGTCACTTTGACATTTTGTAAAAAACTTGTCTTCTATTAGATTGTACAGGGTGGTACAAAATTTTCCATGGGGTAAAAAACTTTAATAATTTTTTGGTCTTTTTATTTTTTTCTCAGATTATATAATTCACAAAATGGAAATATTTTTACACTAAGGATGAAATTAAATGACACCCCTCTTCAGGTTCGCAATGATAGGCTCGTTTTAAAGCATTTTTCATAACATCTTAAAATTTGTGGCTGTAGCATTCAAATTTCTGCAAGAACGTTGGCCTTGAGCTGAAGGATTGTCTCGGACTTGTTTACATATACTCACTCCTACATAACCCTAGAGAAAATAGTCTGGTGCGGACAAATCTGGCAATCGCGCTGGCCAAATAATTTCCGAATATCTGAAAATTATTCGCTCTCCAAAAATTTGCCTTAAAAGTGCCATTGTGTCTCGTTCAATGTGGGCAGTGGCTCCGTCCTGCTGAAACCACATCTCAGGTCTGTTTTAAAGAGCAAGACGTAAAACATTTTCTATCATAAACCGATACCGCTCTCCATTTACGGTTACAACACTACCACCTTCATTCTCGAAGAAGTAAGGCCCACAAATATTTGCAGATGTTATTCCACACCTCTACACCTAATGGTGTGCAATTGGAGTTGATGATTGCCTCTTGGATTTTTAGAACCACCGAACCTACAGTTTTGCTCATTAACAAAACCATTCAAATGGAAATGAGAAAAGAGCCATTGTTTCGTTAGCTGTGTGGCAAGTGGCACCGTCCTGTTAATACCACATATCGTCCACATCCATAAATAGTTTGTTACCATCTCACTTTAGCGAACACCATTCACAGTAACTGCCTGACCGGCCTCATTTTAGAAATAATACGGCCAGCCCATAAACCGCTCCAAACAGACACACTTTGTGGGTTCATTGTTTTTTCGACAATCACTCTTTGATTATCATTCGTCCAAATGAATCCACTGAGGTGAAAATGTGCCTCATCACTGAAGATATATATGTAATCTGAAAAAATATATATAAACTAAAAAGTTATTAAATTTTTAAACCCCCTTGTAACTTTTGTTTGGTACACCTTGTAGATGCAAGAATTCTCGCGCCGGTTAATTCCGGTTCAACATTTTGCAAACAAATGTGTAGCAAATAATTGGTTTAATATATTCCATTGGTTACTTCATTTCAATTTGACAAATTCGCCAATGAACCCAATTGTTGTTTCATTATCTTTGGAGTATACAAAAAGAAACAATGTTACCACATAACTCTTCAATATGTTCAATGTTGCCAGATAACCATATTGCAAACCAACTAGGTAACTTAGCTAGTTACCTCAAAACACGGCTACTAGTATGAATTGCTATTATATTTAACCGCACTGTCTGGCCTTAACACCAAACAAAACATTTTTGGTTATTTTGTATCAGTTTGTTTGTCTCAAACTGAGTATACCGATCCCCCAGACAGTAGCGCCAATACTGATAAAAAATTAATTTTAAAACGTTTATATCTTTAAAAAAATACCACACTAACAATGACTGGGATACACAATACCGTTTTAGAAAAATCATCGTTATTTGCAAAAACAACTGAAAATGTTGTGACGTCTTGTGAGATAATAAACGCAATTTTATGAATCACTCATCATCTGAGCTGCCAGATTTAATATTCTTTTAAAAATTGGTGATTAATAATTTGATGTGCGGAGTTTAATAGCGGGATGGTTTTCCAGGTCTTTATGACCGTTATGTCTAGCAGATTTTGTGATCAATTTAGCCATAAAAATTAGTTTCCGACCATTTGTCATAGGAAAAAGACCTGAAAAACTTAAAATTTTTCGAACGTGCGACCTAATAAAACTGCTATTTTTATATTTGTAAAAAGTTTTCCTTTAAGGGACTTAAGGTTACTCCAATTTCTTTATACGTTTTGGAGTATTTGCTCAACAGTGGAGGCATATAAGATTTGACCCCGTCCGAACTTAACATTTTTACTTGTTTCATTATTTTTTTAAGGAGTCAAATACGTTGCCCAATGATTTTGCTCAAAAGCACATTTTTATACTTGTGGCAAGAAAAACTGACTGGCGATCGGAAAATAGGATGTGATCTTCTAGAGGCCAACGCATACTTTCGTGCAGATTTTGGAGCGGCCGCATTATTGGCCCTTTTTTCAAAATACTTTGAAAATAATTTTTTTTGAATACCCTTTTTTGAATAAGTAAAAGTGATGACTTTTTTATTCTCAAAAATTATTTCCTGTTACGCGAATGAATGAACTTTTGCCTATTAATGACTAAAGTAACGTTTATTTCATTAAAAAATTTATTTCATTAAAAACAACTTTGAAATGATATTTTTTTCAAAAATTTAATTTTTTCTTTTTTTTTAAATCATATATATCCAAATCGGAAAAAAGTGTCAAGTCTTATATCTTTCACGAATAGCAGTATAACTTATAAACAAAATAAGACATAGATCATAATAATCGATGAACGCATCCCGCTTTTATTTATAAGCACAATTAAGTGAAGGTATCTCATTTTGAATCGAATGTACTTATATCTCTTTGAAAAAAACGACGACTTTTTTGACTCTCAGATTTAAAAAAAATAGTAAGAAACAAAAGGTTATTTCATTTATATGATTGCTCATAAATATAAATTTATGCTGAATTGTTTTTCGTGAATTCAAAAATTGTCCAAAATGCTGATAAATAAAAATTTTAAAATCATTTTGCGTGAGTTTTTTTTTTATCAAATCACCTTATATGTAAGATATTATCTAAGCTTAAATAAAAATTCGATTATTTCAATTAAAATATATAGTTGCCAATCATTTGTAAAATATGTATGGGACCTAAAACACAATTAGATTTCGTTAGTCTGAAAATACTTAAAGCAGCCAAGCAGACAGAGATTGATGCAAAGGAAAGAAAACATAGCCGTCATAGCAGACAAAAATTAATATCATCTAAAGTATGCACAGATCTTTGAGTTCTCCGCCTAATGTCTATGCCATCTGCATACACGAGGAACTTGCATGTGTCCAATTCCATTTCGCTGAAGATTTGCGGAATAGCAGTGAGCAGTATATAGTATCCCATCTAGCCGTTACAACTCAGCTGGTAGACCATTAGCACCTGCAGCCTAATTGAGCCCACAGGTCAACCAGGTCCTTTATGAATCATACTTCACTTCTGCTATACTGGGCTATTGACGTTTTATGCATCATCACTCCTAGAAATCTCAGTATCGTGAAACTAAGAAGTCGCGTCTCCTCCTTTCTTGCTTTTCTGCTCATAACGCAAAGCCCTTCAGTATTGTTATATGAGCATAATTTTGTATTATATTTGTTGTGTAGCGTGGGAGCGGTCTTTAGAAATTTCTAAAACATAGCTTAAGAAAAGAAATAAGAATGTCCTTAAGTTCGGCCTGGACGAACCTAATAAACCCTTTACCAACTTAGGCTACTAAAAATTTCACTTTTCTGGGCTCTTTCGGAAAATGCGTCCGTCCTTAGTCTCAGCCAAAATACTTAAATTACTCTACAATTCGAATTGTAGCAACAAAATGTGATTTACCACATGTTCATATTGACTTTTAATTGGCAGTTTGGACCAAGTGGGACGTTTTATTTTTAGTAAAACCGTTCATTACCTGTGCTCCGTTCATTAAGTGCGTCTCACTTAACAGTACCTATTAGAACCATTGTTAGTCCACAAAAATTATGATTTGTTAAGCAAACACTCAAAAAAGTCCGGTTTCACATTAACAGCTTATGACCATCTTCAGAATCCTGAGTAATCCATTTGACCGCTATAGTGCTTTCAACCAACACACAGACGGACACATGTCTATGTCTAGATAGTCTTAGTATAAGTGTAATATAAAAAAATTCTTAGGGCCTAATCAGGCTGACAAAAACTAGTAGTTGTCCAGGTTGTTTTCCTATACACATCCGTCAAGTGGTGACAACTCAATTTTTTTAAGAAAAAGTTTGATCAGCCTAAAAAGGCTGTAAATTAAGTGATTTAAGGAGAGAAATAAGTACAACTTGGGGAGCAGACTTTAAATTGTGACGGTCTAGCGGATAACGAAAGATTTGTTTTCGGAGAATCTTTGAAGAGGAGAGTTCCTTAGTTTTGTCGATATTGATATACAATTGACGAATACGATCCAAAAAAAATCTGGTAACACTGCTTATCACTGGACTCTCTTCTCTCAATGAATTCCAATGACCTTCAAATGACTTGAACTGTGCCAGTATGTGACGTCATAGTTATTAACAAAACAAACGTGAATTTGAGTAAATTCGTAGCGTCTATGCTCTCGATGACAGTCTACGAAAAAGTGAACACTTTTTAAGCTTTTGTGGAATTTTGATAATACCGAAGCGAATAAAAGCTTACATTTATAACTCTGGCTAGGCACACTTGGAACTCTTTTTAAATAATTTTTACAAGCGGCTTTTAATTTTTAAATTAATCTCGGTATTTGTTTTTAGAGAAACTTGCAGTTTTAAAAGAAGCGTTGCAAAAATCTAGCTCGACTTAACAGCTGATCATCCATATAGGGTATAACTCAAAGTACTATAAAAATCTTGATTTGCCTGAGAACACAGCAACCCGAATGCAAATTTTAGTATTCAAATTTAAACAATATAATTTAATCGCGCTTAAAGCGAGCGTGACCGACTACATAGTATACTACACCAATCAGGCTATGTAAAGTAACATAAGTGGTATTTTAGGTTAATAGTCTAGACAGACGATAGAGTTAATGTGCATTAAAAATCCACTAATGCAAGTTAAGGTTTAATGGTGAGAGACGACAGTATATGCATTTAGGTAAACCACAATGTAAAAATTCTGCATGCAGTACCAACCACTGATGATAAAGCTAATACTTTCGTATTTTTTGATACTTTTTGACTTGGAAAAGTGCCATGGTATACCCGCAATTTCTTGATACTCTTTGCAGTATCCTGAAAAAGTGAATTTTGAGCAATTTAATTAATTAATTTATTTTTTACTTGCTAAGTTTTTCTTATTGCTTGAATAAATACATATACCAACAAAAAATTCTTTGAATAAAATTGAAAGGCACGTAAATAAAAGGCGGCGGGGCTATTTCAAAAGATGGACCAACTGGTCAAGCTTCTGTAGGTTTGGTTTAAGGATTTTGAGCAGAAACCAGAAGGACCTTAGTATGCTATCATAACATGGCCCTACATTGACCAATTTTAATAGGGTTCACTCAATGGAATCAGATAGGCGCCGCCGATCAATAACAGCCGTGTATCCGCCGTCAATAATTGCGTATCGACTTAGAACTTTAGTGTTTTCAATTGCTGAGTGAATTCCACCTTGCAATTCAATAACGAGGGGACTTTATGCAAAGTTCGAATCAGGTTGGTATTTGAAATGTTGAGATCGATGTTCCAGGACAGAGTCGCACAATCTCGGTTACGACATCCACATGCACCGTACGGCGCCGTGGACCGTGAGCATCCAGTCTGACCACCTTTTTGCACAAACTTGAGTGCAGCAGGCGCGGTAGACGCCACTTTTGTTGAAAACGTTTATTCAATAAACGCACTGTTTGAGAAGATCACGGTCAATTTTAGTAGAGAAACAACATATTATCAAAGACATTTTGGGGGGTTTTAAATGATGTACTATTTATGAATAAGAAACCAGTCCGTTATCCGGATTAGATTGTAACTAGACAGTTGTTCTAATAGCCCGTTTTTATTTCAAAAGTACTGTAGCGTTCAATATAATTACTGCAATTACAAATATTGTTGTATTTTTAAACTACGCCTTTTTGAAATGTAACCATTAGTTGGCACAATATTATAACTGATTGCAGGAAGTCAGATATGTTTTTTTACTTCTACGATACTCGTATAAATTATAATCTGTTTAAAGAATTAACGATTGACGTTAATATGTCACTTCTCCATATTATTCATATCGCGATATCCATGTATCTAGTATGCGATATTTGCTATATCATTCAATAATTATTGAATTAATTATAATCAGTCATTTGAAGCAAGATCGTCACACTTCTAATGGAATAGGTTTGTTCTGACCTCTTTAGGATAAGATCTTTCAATGACACAATGGCCCTAAATCGCTAGTGTGGCGGAAAAATCAAGTACAGTTGCCGCTATTGGAGCGAAAGCAATTCACAAGTGCTCGACCAAGCACTACATCCAGAAAAATGTATAACTTGTTTCAGTTTATGGAATAGCGGCATCAACGGACGTTATTCCTACCGAAATGTCTAAGCAGCCACTTAATGGTTCAAGGACAATATCGATGTGAGCCGACATTTTGGCGCACAGGGGACAAATCACCGCATTCGAAATCGAGTTCTTCGTCATCGAAATGTAGTTTACGTGGATCACGGCAATCGTTATCGAAACGAGTCTACTCGAAGCCGTAATCGATTAGTAATTTGCTATCGTAAACAAAGCAACACTAGCTTTTTCCTTTTTGGTGCGAAAGAAAACAAATAAAAAGCCGCTAAAGATGTAAGTATTTTTGTAGTACTTATCACTAGCATAAATGAAATATATTTATCTTTTCTTTTTTATTCAATAAAAGTCATATTTTAAATGTAGGTACTTAAGGATATTTTTATTTGATATCTTATTTTCTCCCCAGTTTTTAACAAACGTGTTTCCCCACCAGTAAATACTTCAATGTTGTTGTTGTAACAACAATATATTTATTTTCAAGTCTTGTTCGTCTATGGGGGATCTGCTTTGATATCCAGGTGAAGGAAATGCGCCATTTGAACTGGATGCGTCCACAGAGACCTGGGGGTCAGCTGAGTGGGCTTGGCCGGACAATTGAAGAGGTGCAGTACATCATGTGGTCCCTGATGGCAGGCGGGACAGTTGTCCGGAACGTTAGCATCAATTCGTGCCCAGTAAGAATTGAGGCGGCTGCTCCATCCAGATCTCAGCTGCGCCAGAACCACGCGCGTCTGCCGAGGAAGTACCTTCTCCTCAGGTAAAATCTCTGGGGGATGTTCCCCTAGCACTACATTCACATGGAAGCTGGATACTGCTGCTGCGACATCATCGGCGTGAATGTTGTTCAAACCTGCCTGATAGTTTCGATGATCTAAAGGTTCTCTTATACCGCTGGACCTCTCTCTCTAGATCATGAAGATCGTACCTGATCTGCCTGGGTGGAGGCATCCTGTTCAAGAGATGGTGGTTAGGATGACTGCTGCGAAAACACCCTAGCAGGTATTGCTTAGACAACAGGAAATTGTGTCTGCGCACGGTAAGGACCTTCCTCTCCTCATGTAGATGGTCCTCAGAAGACATAAGAAGACACCCTGTTGATGTTCTAAGGGCGGCATTCTGGCAAGTCTGAATGTTCTTCCACTGCGTCGTACTCACGTTCGTCGACCATACAGGTGCTGCGTAGTTTGCTACAGACCAACCTATCGCTTTGTAAGAGGTCAACAAGGTTTCTTTGTCGGCTCCCCAAGTACTGCCGGAAAGTGACTTGAGGACCTTGTTCCTACTTTTAAGTTTATCGCAGATAGCTGTAGCATGTGCAGGGGATCTAAAAAGGCAATGTGACCCCAAGGATTTTGGGGTAGTTGGTGGTCGGGATGTTGACGTCATCGACTTTCACATTGAGTGACAACCGCACCTCTGCGGTCCAAGCAGTTAACAGTGTGGCTGATGATTTGGAGGCGGATATTTTCATATTCCTCGCAGTGAAGAAACGTGCTAAGTCAGTGAGGTAACCGTTGATATTCTCGCAAATGTCATCCACTTTAGGTCCTGACGCCATTGTGCCATCGTCAGCGTACGACACAATTTCAACGCCGTCTGGTGGTGCAGGAATTTTAGAGAGGTAGAGGTTAAACAGAGCCGGGGATAAAACTCCACCCTGTGGAACTCCTTGTTTAACTCTACGGGGCTTCGACTTCCTGTCTCTAAATTCTACATATGACTGGCGCCCACACATATAGTTAACGACCCAACGTTTCAAACTGGGCGGAAGGGGCGTTTCTTCGATGTCCTCGAACATAGTGGCATGATTGACCGTGTCGAAGGCTTTTGTAGGGTCAAGAGCCACGAGGACCGTCCTGTCGTTAGGCTTGTTCTGGTTAAGGCCCCGACTTATACGTGTGGTGATGGCGTGTAAAGCAGTTGTTGTGCTGTGCTGCTTGCGGAATCCATGCTGATGATCAGCACTAGGAAAGTATTCGATCAGGCTGGGGAGGAGCAGTGATTCAAGCGTCTTTGCTACTGGAGAAAGCAAGGAGATCGGCCTTTACTTGCGTCTTTGTCTGGCTTCAGTAGCGGGACCACTCTGCCCATTTTCCAGGCATCGGGAACTTCGTGGGTGGCTAGCGACAGATTGAGCACTTTGGTCACGTACTCTACTCCCGGGATATCCAAGTGCTTTAACATCAGCATTGAGATTCCGTCCGGATCCAGCGCCTTTGATGACTTTGCGCTGCGGATGACATGGGCAACTTCGCCAACGGTAAATTTTGGGGGTGCCTCTTCGACTCGGAGAGCACGGATACGACGCAATACTCTCCTTCGCCTTATCACTCTCTGGGTGCTCAAATAAAAGCCGGCTTCGGATCTGTCGCTGTTCTATCACCGAACGTGACAGCTGTCCGATCATCCTTCCTTACCGGGTTAGATAGTGATTTGACCGTTGTCCACAACTTACCAATTCCGGAACTCAAGTTGCACTGCTTTAAGTGGTCTAGCCATTTGTTCCGCTTATATTCGTTGACCAACCTACTGATCTCTGAGTTGAGATCCCTAATTCTAGGGTCAGTAGGGTTGGAGCGATCCTCACTACAATAGTATGGTTCACACATAACCAAAGTATGATTGGCACCCAACCATTCTATGGTTTCCACAACCATATTATGATCCTCACAACCATAGTAAGATTCACACACAACCATGCTATGACTATTATCCTTAAAATTATTTATGAAAATTGGGTTAAGTTTTCAACAATAAATTTGAATTATAAAAATTATTTAAAAATACATCAAATACAAAATAATAGGAGTGATTTATTTAACAGAAGAAAAAAATCAGTCTAAAAAAACGTAAGCGTTTTAGGTAAAAATATTTTAGTCAAACAAAGCCAAAGCAGTTTGTGTAAAAATTTTTAATTTCCATATAAAAAGTACTATTATTGCATTAGATCCGTAACAATAACATTGTTCTAAAAAGCATATTTAATCGCACCAACGATATTTATATGGGTGCTACAACCATATTTTGATTTTAAAAATTGGCAATAATACTAATTCAACAATTCGATTGTTACATTTCATTTTCTGTTTTACTAGCCATCTGTCAAAATTTCCGAAATATTTATTTTCTTTGTTACAGGTGATTGAAGTAAACAAGTTTTATAATTTTTAAAAAATGAAAAATAAAGAGTTTCGTGCGGTAATTAAACACTATGAAAGGTTATACGAAACAATTAATCAAAGATGAATTGGATTCTGTTCATGGTGATAATGCACCACCATACTCCACCGTGAAATCCTGCGTTCAACAATTTAAAATGGGTCGTTCAAGTACGGAATATGAACAACGCTCTGGAAGACCGAAAACTGCTGCTACTATTGAAAACATTAGAAAAATATTTAATGAAGTGACTAAAGATAGACGAATAAAGCTCAGAGAACTTGCTGATATTGTTAAAATACACGAAAAACAAGTTTGGAGTATTTTACATGATGAACTCCACATGAAAAAGCTATCCGCAAGATATGTGCCGCGTTTGTTGACTTTGCCCCAAAAAATCGTCCGTTGGACCAATTCCGAAGAGCTTTTAGCGATTTATCAGCGTAATCCAATAGAGTTCTTGCGCCGATTCATAACTGTTGATGAAACATGGATCCATCACCACATCCCAGAATGCAAAGAACAGTCAAAACAATGGATAGAAGCTGGTAAAAGTGGTCCCAAGAAGGCGAAAATTGTTAAGTCCGCAGGAAAAGTAATGGCCACAGTATTTTGGGATGCAAGGGGTATAATATTTACTGATTATCTTGAGAAAGGAAAAACTAGTGAATATTATTGTGCATTATTGAAACGGTTGAGTGAAGAAATCAAGATAAAACGACCGCATTTAGAAAAAAAGTTCTTTTTCATCAAGATATTGCTCCTTCACACACTGCATTTTTAACTCAGCAAAAACTGACCGAATTACGATTTGAAATTGCTCCGCATCCACCATATAGTCCACATTTAGCTCTTTCTGATTATTTCTTGTTTCCAAATTTAAAAAAAATTCTCGGTGGCAAAAAATTTTCGTCCAATAGCGAGGTTATTACTGAAACTGAGGCATACTTTGAAGGTCTTGAAAAATCTGATGGAATTAAAAAACTTGAAAAACGTTTGATGAAGTGTATTGAGTTGGAAGGAGATTATGTTGAAAAATAAATAATAATAATTCCAAAAAACGGTTATTTTTATGTTAGGCAAGTTACTTTTGCGGTCGCCCTCGTATATTAATCTTGCCGCAATCATACTATTGTCAAAATAAATTCAGAATACAATACTATGGTTGCGATGAACATAATTTAATGTGGAGAACATATTATTATTGGCATATTTTTCTCTGCGTGTACGTTTTTCAAAACGTTCTGTGCTGAAGGGTGTCTTCTGCCAATAGACATCAATTTCACGCGGTGATTTTCCTCCATTGTGAAATTTTAGGATAATTCCTATCTTACTAGCTTAAATTTCTCTTACTATAGGACTCAACACAATTATTGATTAAAAAATACTATTATTGAATCAAACAAAGCTTGTTCAGACGAACTTGATACTTCTTGTTTTATTTAATGCCAATTTTAACACTTTGGCGCTGAAAATTATACGTGTGATTTCCCAAAATACGAATACGGAAAGCGATGCCACACTTAATGTATGTGTTGCAAAAATGTGTAGCAAAAAAGATATGTGGGGGAAATACACCGATAATATAGTAGACAGTTTAACACACCAATGGCATAAAATTGGTAAATAAATGTACAGTGCGCTTGGGATAACGTCAACTAATTAAAACCGCCGGTGTTGACATTTACCAGATTGTTGACGTTTATCAATGTACAAATTTAAGGCCAAAAAAATTATCATTACTGTAGTTTAAAGCGTTTTTATAACTTATAAATCAAATCCAAAGAAAAACAAAACAAAAAAGGTTTTCATGGGGGGTTGACGTTATCCCGAGCTCACTGTATTCACATTATTTTTCGATAATTGGTTTAAAATTAAATTTTCAAGTGTTTGAAATTAGATAAGGGTTGCTCCTTTCCCTATTCTTGAAATCTTTATGGTGTCGTGAGCTGCAAAGGAATAGTAAATTTGTTTCAGGTCGTTCGAATTGACTTTATTTTTTTGAAAATTGCGTTGTAATTTCAAGCAGAGCGCTGTCCAAATCGTCGCTTTTTTTTTTATCAAAATGCAGCATATAAAATAAATAAATAATTAAAAGAAACACATATTTGAGAAACAAAAAGAACTGTTTCCGCCCGGGTTCGAACCGGGGACCTTGTGCGTGTGAAGCACACGTGATAACCACTACACTACGAAAACTAACGGTGTTTGAGGGGCTAATTTCAGGTTTTCTCGGCACCATACTTAGAAAGCTTTTGAATAGCTTTTTCTAAATGTAATTTTAACCGCAGTAAAAGGCAAAAGCTCAATAATTTCGTTCATGTGTACATAGGGGTGCATGGCTGGACAATGATCCAACTTCATTTGAACAACACCATGGATATGAGTTTAAAGGCCCATTTAGTCTCGACGGTTGAGACTTGCTTAAGGATTTGTAATCAATTTCCCAAGGAACCTAAATTATGTGTTATTAACTTGCTTAACAGGATATCCAATATCCTGAACTGAAAAGAAATGCTTCGTCAGTGTGATACAGCTTCCAAATTACTAAATGTCATGGTCGCAAGGGCTAAAGTTAAATGTATTCACCGATTCGATAAAGAAACGCTAAACTTGAAGAAGCAAAATTTATTATTTGCAATTGCAAAAATTATTGCTTTAAACATAAAAAATGTTTGTCGCCATTCCCAGGCATGGATGGGAATCAACGATTAAAATAAATCGCTTTCTTTTTGTAAAATTTTATTAATCAAAAGCTAATGTGAACAATGTTTTTACAAATGTTACAACATATTAAAATTAAACGTTGTAGTATTTTTTAAGTTATATGTTCTAATAAAGGACAAAACACCATTACTACGAGAGTTGCTATATATATTTCTGGAAACACTAAGTGTTGCCTGGCGCCATCTGACATTTATATTACAAAGTTTGACAATATTTAGCATAAACGTACTCAGAAAGTTTTGACGTACGACCATGATTTGTGTTGTTTACAGTGACCAAAAAAAAATCAATTTGGCAAAAAATGAAATTAACTTGTGAACATTTTCGTGCGATCATTTTTCACAATTTTCGACGTTGATTATCACGACAAGAGTGCATCGATGAACTTAAATCTTTGTATGGCGAAGAAGCCATATCCTACAGCACTGTGAAAAACTAATTTAATAAATTCAATTATGGCCGACGCTCGCTCGTTTATGCCGTGCGTGAACTAATGTGACATACCGTGAGATAGAGGCATCCTTGGACATTTCTTGCACAAGCATACATGCATACATATTCGATATTGCATGAACACCTGGTTTGGTCTAGTTGGATCCCGCACAATTTGACAATAGGTCAAAAAAAGGCTCATGTCGATGGGTGCAAAGAAATTTTGCAAAAATACGATCGCGGTGATTTAAAAGACGTTTTTAAGATCGTCACAGGTGACGAATCATGGATCTATGCGTATGAGCCCGAAACAAAACAGCAATAGACCGTGTGGTTCCTCGAAGACGAGCCAAATCCAACGAAAGTTGTTCGTGGAAGAAGCACTTCGAAGCAAATGGTCGCCTGTTTCTTCGGCAAAACTGGTCATGAGGCGACTGTTCCGCTTGAGCAACGTAGGACGGTCAATTCTGAGTGGAACACCACAATTTGTTTGTCTGAAGTCTTCGGAGAAATTCAAAAGACGAACAAGAGAAGACGAACCATTGTACACCATGACAATGCGAGCTCTCACACATCGGCTCAGACCAAAGGCTTTTTGACAAGCCAAACCATCGAATTGATGGGTCATCCGCCGTACAGCCCTGCCTTGGCACCCAATGACTTCTTTTTATTCCCACACATCAAGAAAAAAATGCGTGGTCAACGAATTTCGTCGCCAGAAGATGCTGTTGTTAAAGCGTTCAAAAACCATGTTTTGAAGGTGTCTCAATCGGAGTGGAAGAAGTACTTCGACAATTGGTTTGAGCGCATGCAAAAGTGTATAAATCAAGCTAGAATCATACTTTGAAAAACAATAAAACCAGTTTTGATGATAAATATTCGCATTTGTTCGTAATTCGATTCACAAGGGTACATGGGGTCGAGTTGAAGCCCGAATATTTTTTGGATATTCGGAATAGCGCACATCATTTATGGGAAAATGTTTCACATACGAGCAAAATCGAAATGCAGTACATGGGCGATTCACTATTGTAAAGAGTGATCCATCTAGAGGTATACAAAAAAAATATAAAAATTGAAATCAAGTGTGGAATCTTTATTTGTAATTTAAAAGGACATTTTATGGCATTTATTTTTGAATATAATTTCCTTCAAATGTTGGCCGCAACTTCGCCTCAGGGTTTTCATTCTCAGGGTCCAATTTTACGGTTACGTTCCGACCATCATCATTTTTGAAAAATATGCACCGATGATTCTACCAGCTTGTAAACCGCACCAAATCGTGTTTTTTTCTGAGTACGTGGTTTTTCTCGTATAATGGCAACTCTCGAAATTCTTGTTGTTGCTCTTTAGCCCAAATGCGAAAATTTTGTTTATTTCCGTTGAGCCAGACTGAACACAATTTTGGTCCAAAACAGCGGATCTTCCCGTTTCTCACCAGACGCTCATTTCCATAATACAGTTGCCAACATTTGAAAGTAATTATTTTCAATAAATAAATGCCATAAAATGTCAAATTCAAATTACTATCAAATTACCAATAAAGATTCCACACTTGATTTGAATTTTTATATTTATTTTTTGTTCTGAAAAAAATACCTCTAGATGTATCACCCATTACATTGCATGTTTTAAAAGATAAGTATCTAACAGACAGGATGGAGCGCGTAATTTTGCTTATTTGGGATTGAAATAAAGAAATAATGAACCTTACAATATTTTATTTTATATTTTTATTATATTGAACAGTAAGGGAATTTTCAAATTACATGGTTCTAAATAGTGTATCAGAAAATGTCGACCTTCGCTATCTACAAACTGCTGCATACGTTTTCTAATTTTTCATGAACTCAAAAAAGCGTGCCCACTGGTACGTATTCTGCTAATTTCAGCCTCAATATTGTTAATTAGGTCTTCCAAGGTGTTGGAACGGTTGATATACACCTTCGACTTCAGGAAACTCCAAAGGAAAAAATCGCATGGGGTTAAGTCTGGTGAGAGTGCCGGCCAGTTCACATCACCCCTCAAAGGGATAAGCCGTCCAGGAAACTTTTGCCTCAAACATTTCATAGGAACCCTCGCTGTGTGTTCTGTGGCTCCATTCTGTTGGAACTAGAATTAGTTCCAACAGAACGGTGCCACATTGCATTGCCTCAAAAGTCGGCTGAAAAACCCCTGTATCATAGTCAAGTACCGTTCGGAGTTCATAGTTACGGCAAGACGCTTATTCTGGAAAAAGTAAGGGCCAATGAAGCCTACTCGTGATATGGCGCACCACACAGGTACTCTCCAGTATCGCATATTTTGTTTGTTTACACACCCACGTGGGGAAACGCCGAATCGTAAACGAAAAGCACGCTGCACTGCAACAGTCTTAAATATACAAATGCCCAAAACTTCATCTTCTAACAAACACAATGTAATAGTCTAAAAAATAGATCATTAATGGTTTTGTGTTGCAAAAGTTTGAAATCGGATTTGCAGTCCAGTATCGTCAAAGTGATTGAGTTGGAGTCGGGGCGAAGTCGTTTTATTCAAGGCAAACACATCCACATCCAAGTGAGATACAAACAATCATTGTTTTATAAAGCACTGATCGCTTAAGAATTAATTTTTGAATCATCTATCGTTGTAATCAAGGTACAGGTCGCAAATATGAGCCGAGCCGACGAAACTTCGGCAGATATTACTGATATTAGCCCACAATTCAGAACACATATTCCTAGCTTTGATACATTCAACATTGTGTGCATTTCGATTTTGCTCAAATGTGAAACAATCGAATTAGAAATGGTAAACCGAACGTTTTATGCTGTAAAATAAAAAGTACTGAATGTTTTTGGACCAAATATTTTTTTAATATATTTTGTATCCAAAAAGAATCTACTTATTCGAAATGTCCGCCTTTTGCCTTTACACACGCCTTAAGTCTCACTGGCCAATCGTCAATAGCTGCACGAACCTCGTCCATTGGAAAATTGGCCACAGCTCGAACCAAAGCAGTCTTAAGAGATCCTATGTTGTGGTATCTTTTGTGACAAACCTTTTCCTCTAATTTTACCCTTTTACCCCAAACGAATGAGAACTACTGTTGTAAACCTTACTTTTGAAGTTTTCTTCACACAATTGCAATTCACAATTGTTTTCGTTTATATATTTTTTCGTACGAATAACACCTGGAGAATAAATAATGGAGATATGCACATTTCAACAAGGAACCAGAATAATAGAATTTTATTATTTAAATCAGCGAACAATTATTTTAACGCAAAGTGATGAGTGATGAAGCTCATTTTCATTTGAATGGCTTTGTTAATTAGCAGAACTGTAGGTTCTAAAAATCCAATAGCCATTCATCAACGCCAACTGCACCAAATTAAGTGTACAGTATGGTGTGGGATCACATCTGCAAATATCATTGGGCCTTACTTCTTTGAAAATAAAGATGGAAGTGCATAACCGTAAATGGAGAGCGGTTTTAGTATTTGATAGAACATTTGTTACGTCCTGCTGTTGAAAACAGACCTGAGATGTGGTTTCAGCATCACGGATCCAATGCCCACACTGTCCGAGACACAATGACACTTTTAAGTCAAATTGTTGGAGAGCAGATTATTTCCAGAAATGCGGAAATTATTTGGCCAGCGCGATCGCCAGATTTGTCAGCACTCTTCAGTTTTCATTGGGGTTCTTTGAAGGAGCGAGTATATATATAGCGAGTATAAAGATGTGTCTGGAAGATGCTCTAAAATGAGTCCATTATTGCGAAGCTGAAAACGGGGGTCATTTAAGTGGCAATATTTTTAATATAATCTGAAAAAAATATATATAAACGAAAAAGGTATTAAACTTTAAAACCCCACGGTAACTTTTGGCGCACCCTGTATGTATGATGTGTGTTTTTTTTTGTTTAGCAAGAAAAATCATACACACACGATACATCGCATGGTAGTGGTCCATTATAAAAAAACAACAACAATCGGAAGGCAGTGCCAAGGATTTTTATTGTGTTTACTTTGTAAGATGGAATGCTCTACTGCCGAATGTTTCTCATTTGTTCAGAATCCGCCTTGATCATGGTTTATTCACGCTAATTGCTTGGAGTTGTAGGATGGTGGAGTTGGATTTACCCCCTGCAGTAATCCCTGCTTGCAACTTAAAATCTTTTCGGCTGCTTTATGAATAAAATTTTGATTTCTTGAATGAAATGTTCAATAGAAAAGTGTTTTCAAATCTGACTTTGAACTTATTTAAATAACTTATATATTATATACATATATATAATAATATTATGTTGTGCCACAACCATAAACCCAACAATAGTATGATGATCTTTGAATATTGTACCCTAACCATACTCTTTTCTGGGTGTTATGAGCGACTAATAACTAACGCTGGACAAATTGACCACATCGACCCAAGTTTAAAAATAGCCCACACAAAAAATTTCTTGCGTCATTCGTCGTTCCGCCGCTCCAGATGCCGCAAATTAAACGGATTTTGCTCACAGTTGGTATGTAAGAGTCAACCAACACTAACCTTGGTAACTAAGACCATCTGATCTACCCATACACGATCCCCTTCCATTATAAGGGTGTGAAGATAAATTTATAAGTTAAACTTGTCCGCGACCGAAACACCCTGCACAGCGCGACTGAGAAATTTTGCTGCTTGACTGAGAAATTTCGAAATTCATCTCTTTTTCGTTAAATCCTTGTAATATATGATAAAAGTATACAGATTTATTGATAAATTTATGAAAAGTAATAATATATTAAATAAAAAAAAACACAAGATAAAAAAACATTTTGCGATGATTGTATATTAACACATTTTCTCGATAACATGTAATTTTTGGAGGCCCTTTTCGGGACACTTCCGGTCGACCTTAATCGACCATCGAGATATCCCCAGATATCTCTGAGGGAGTATATCACGACCTAATTTACCATTATGGGTTCACATTAGACACTAACGCTGGCATTTAAGTTAGCTTAGTGCTTTGAAAGCTATCTTTTTTAAGGTCTGGTAAAGTTGGACCATGTCTTCATAAAGCTCCTATAAAAAGGTTTTCCCTTTTTAAGATCCTGCTTCTCAAGAGTTCGATTACTCTTAAATTTATATAAAACCATGGGCGGAGATAGTCGAATTTTATTTCGCTGTTGGTGCTTTATTCCTACAAATGCCACACATGATGAAATTTTCCGTGCATAGAAAAAAGGGGACATAAAAAAAGAGGCGATCAAACTTATGGTTCTTTAAAAAAATCATGCAACAAATCGTTGATACCGGATAAATTCTAGATATTTTAAACCCCAAATTAAGCATCGTGCGTGAATCGGCTGTAAAAAAAAGTACTGATCATTTTATTAAATTTCTGATTTCATTGGAAAAGTTGAATTTTGTCATTCAATAATGGCAATTGTTTGGCAGTAGATTAAGACTTTTACCGAAAAAACATGTTTTCAGATTATGCTCATTTTCATTCGGTACTGTTCGACGTTTTATATCACTTTCATCTTGTCTAGTTAATATGGCTCTTACAAAATTACCCGTAAACAAACATCCGTTGACTAACCAACCACATTTTACAATGGTTAAGGATGTCAAAAAATTGTGTCGTTTTTTATTAGTTTGTGAGACTCCTATTGTTGTATTGACTTTGGGAAATCGTCATTAAAATCAATTAAATGTACATTAGTTTTGTATAGTTTTCCATAAAACTATTAAAACCAAACGACTAACAATGGGAATTGTCATTCCAACACCTGTAGTCAGTCACTCAGTCCGTCAGTTGTCTGGCTATAAACAAAGGATCTTTGGTTTTTGCTTTTTGGAAATTTGTTTTCTTCGTTTTACAATACAAAAGCACAAAGGAAACCTTTAGGGTTTTGTGGATTTCCCGTTGATTTTGATGTGTGATGTAATCACAGTGTCACTCATCTCAACTCTGCTCCACGAAAATATTAAACATAAAAATCGGTTTTGAAACGAAACAATGATTTTACGATCATCCATAAAATAACGGGTGTTCTTTATGGATATTTAATTATAAAAAATCGTGCTGGTGGACCTCACCTTATTGACGGCATTGATCAGAACGCATGAACTGAGCCAAGTGAATGAGCGAGAGCATGTCACCGCATAGTACGGGATGTTTGTAAACATTCCCATAGAAATGAGAACTGCCCGCCCCAAAATCATGTAAAGCAGCAGATCATTAAAAACCCATAAATATCAATAAACGTTTACTCGCAGGTGGACGGACCGACACTCCTTTTGATGACTTCCAGGCACTGTGCACAATGTACTACAGCCAACAAGAGTGTGCGGCGATTATGTGTGTTTTTTTGTGGTTCCCTATTCAAGTATTGTGAACTTGATCTTGAACTGTAATTTACGATCAATTAAAGTCATATCTGAAGAGGAGGCATCAGGCATTGTACACACCGCCGTCGTACAAAAGGTAGTATTGTGGTCGTAGTATCAATTGTCAAACGACACCAAATCTTAAATACCGGTGCTATAGTCATAATCCTCAATGCCCAAACCCAAACTGTTTTTGAAAAATATCTGAAGCGACGTTTTTTTTCTTTATTAACCTCCCATTGAAATGACAATGATGATGTTAATAGTACCAATTTTTTCTTCTATCGAAAAGCATAAAAAAATTTAATTTCCGAAAAAAAAGATTTGTTTCCGCCCGGGTTCGAACCGGGGACCTTGTGCGTGTGAAGCACACGTGATAACCACTACACTACGAAAACGCTTATCGATCATTTGCCAAAGTGCTTACACAAGTCTCGCCTTGTTCGCACAATGGCAACGTACGTAAGATAAGCGTGACCAATGCACAGTGGTCTATAGCTATGTGTGTTGTGTTCGTATTATTTTTAGAATCCACACATGGCTGATGTTTAGCACAAACAAGTGAAGCACTTGAACGTTTGTGCCACAATTCAAAATTCCATTTGGAAATGCAGTGTAGAGAAGTGTACTTATATAGTAGAGTATACGTGTGGTTTAAATTTAAGTTTCTTTTTTTTAAATGCCAAGTTAAAAATAATTTTTAGTCGGTTACTAAACATTCCCATTATTAACTAATGGTTTTAAAGAAGCTCATCCAGACAAGCCAATCTTAGGAATAGCAAAGTCAAACGCAGCCAATTCATAGCACCGAGGCAGACAATTGAGTGGCACTATCCTTCTTAAACCAAAAATCGGCCATGTCTTCAATCTTCGGCCACAAAAATGGTCTTTCTTGTCTTGGTAATGGTCACTGTTTACCGAAATGTCAGTTCCAGCTGAATTTTTAATAAAAATGATAATTTCGCACCAACTTTTTTTTAAGGGTACTGTAGCTTTTAAGGATCACGTGCGGGGTTTAAGTTTCTCTGATGATGCAATTTCGTTAACCGAAATGTCAGTTCCAGCTGAATTTTTAATAAAAATGATAATTTCGCACCAAATTTTGTTTAAGGGTACTGTAGCTTTTAATGATCTCGTGCTGGTTTTCAGTTTCCTTTGATGATGCAATTTTGCTTTTTTGGCATAGCCGCCGAGATAAAAATGCGCTACGCCAGAATGATTTTGCTAGCAAAATCATTGTTATTTTCTAGCTGGTCTAGAAGCCTTCAGTTGCTCAGTCAATTGGACCTAAGCGAATAACGCAATGTCTCAGCAAAATTTAAGTCGAGATTTGTGTGAAATATTATGCAAGACGCCTAGTCGACAAAACGTCCCAGAACTGAGTAACACACTCTCAGTACGCACCATACGACGTCGAGGATCGTCAGACTTACAAACTTCTTTGCTATAAACACAATGTTTTAGCTCCAAATCATCCAACTTTGGAACAAAGTTTGCATTATTACCCAAACTCAGTTTAAGCGCGACTCGATTCAAGTCGTTATACGAAGATTTGATACTGACTTTCCGTCAAGATTTCAAATATAAGAAAGAGCTGCACTATATGAATTACCCGATACAACACTCAGAGAAAACTCAGCTATAGATGAGGTTATCAATACTTACGTAGACCGTGTTTAGACGATGCAACTTTTGCGTGCATTTCGAGCCACAAAACAAGATGTTGTTGGTGCGGGGTGTTAAGAAGCAAGAGGGTGTAGCCAAAGTTGCTCGAATTGAAATTTCGTGCTTTTAATTGGTCAATTTCTCTTTATTAATGATGATTTCGTTTTTCAAAAATAATGTTACCTTCTACTAGTGCAACATATTAAAAATGTTGTCTGCACCCTATGAAAATGTCACACTTTTCTGCCAATAATCGAACATATTTAAGTACAACAGTTAAAGTAGAAAAAATACATACCATCTGTAAATAAAGTTCCAACCTAAACTACTGCAACGTGGTCTTAGATAACATTCTGAGTGAACGCGTTTAATTAGGCTTGTGTACGTTAGATAACATTCTGAGTGAACGCGTTTAATTAGGCTTGTGTACGTTAAAAATACAACATTGTAGGTAGCAGCTGTTTTATGATGTAACATTTTACACCGTAGACTGGAGTGAGTGCAAAAAATGGCACATTCTCCTACGCACACTGGAGTGAGTGCAAAAAATGGCACATTCTCGTACGCACACGCAGAAAAAAAATATGGTTGGGATAACGATATTCGAAGAACATCATACTATTGTTAGTTATATGGTTGTGGCACAACAATATTATGATCATCACAACAATAGTATGGTTCACACACAACCATACTATGATCCCCATAGCAATATTATGGTCCTCACAACAATAGAATTATTCACACACAACCATACTATGATCCCCACAACCATATTATTATTCACATTCAACCATTATATGATCCCCACAACCATATTATGCTCCTCATAACCATAGTATGCTTAACGTACAACCATAGTATGATCCTCACAACCATAGTATGACTTACATACAATCATACTATGTTTCCCAAATTTTTTTTGTAAAGATTGGGTTAAGTTGTTATTTAACAATAGAGAATTTATTAGGAAAGTTATGTTATAATAGGAGTGATTTATTAAACAGTAAAAAATTTATTTATTTAAAATATTTCAGTTATACTAATTCGTAGTTTGTTTCGAAAAAATTTTAATTTTTTTTACTATTATTGCGTAAGATTCGTAAAAATAACATTGTCAAATTAAAAAAAGTACAATTTTGCCGGTATGATTTCCGTAATCATGTTATTGTTAACATAAAACACATGAAAACAATACTTGTTCCACCAACCATATTTATATTGTTCCTACAACCATATTTTCATTTTCAAATTTGGCAACAATACTATTGTTATATTTCAACAATATTAATATTGCCGCAATCATACTTTTGTCAAAATTAAATTCAAAAAACAATACTATGGTTGCGACGACCATACTATTATTGCAGATAACATACTATTGTTGCCGTGACCATATAGTAACCAATTTTTTCTCTGCGTGCATGCAACTCTCTCACAAAGGGGATCGAAATGTGTTCGTAGGGTTGCATTTTTTTAACAAACGAACATAAAAATGTCGCCCTAGCACGCTCCAACCACCAATCCGAAAATTTTTCAAGCCTGCCATTTCGCCTCTTTGCATATTCGGGCATGGACGTAGATGGACATATTTTCATAAAATGATCCAAGGAATATGATGGTGAAATATGTCCAGTCGTCAATGAATCATCCTGTATAAAAGTGTTTTCACGATCTGGAACTGACGTGACTTGTTAATATGGGTACATTTGTATATAAAAAAATCAATGTTTATTTTTCACATTTCATTTCGGGTTTGAACTTCTTTTTTAATTAATAGTTCTTGCTCAATTTCCAATTAAGTATAATAAAAATAAAATTTAATGCTATGCCTTTGATATGAGTTTAGTTGTAAATGTGTCTTTAATAAGTCTTGTCAGTGTTACTGGATTCATTCGTAGAGATAAACTGTTTATTTTGGAGCACTTGAAATAAAACGGGAATAATTATCGGTACACTCGATTATGTTGAACATTGTATGGTGCAAAATGGCTGAAACAGCTTATGAATGCTATAAATAAGCGTTTTCGTAGTGTAGTGGTTATCACGTGTGCTTCACACGCACAAGGTCCCCGGTTCGAACCCGGGCGGAAACAATCTTTTTTTATTTAAAATGTGCGGAAGATAATAATACAAGGAACTTTGGTAAAGAGTATTAGTTTTTATTATGATTGAATGTGTATTGTCAACTGTTCTACCTTTACTGAACATTTAAAAGCATATTAACAGAGTTTAGCATTTTGGTGCTTTTCGCATTGTTTCCAGTGTATTATAACTAATCTGTAGCCCGTTTCTGTAAGTAAATCGGTAAGTTACCGATTTATGAGACGTCACACCGACTCAATTGAAAGTTGCCGATTTCGTGATAACTGCTTTTTCTGTGAAAATAATGAAAACAATAATTGAAAATAATTACCTTCAAAGCGTTCGGTAAGAAACGGGTAGATCCGCTGTTTTCGCCCAAAATTTTGTTCAGTGATGAGGCCCATTTCTGGCTCAACGGCAAAGTCAATAAACGAAATTGCCGCATTTGGGCTGAAGAGCAACAAGAAGAGGTTCAAGAGGTGCCATTATACCCAGAGAAACCACGGTTTGGTGCGGTTTATAAGCTGGTGGAATCATCGGTGCATATTTTTTCAAAAATGATGATGACCAGGACGTAACCGTGAATGGTGCTCGCTATCGCGCCATGATATCGATCTTTATGCTACCTGAAATTAGAGCCCGTAATCTTGACGACACTTAATTTTAACAGGACGGTGTCACTTTGCATACAGCTGCTCAAACAATGGATCTATTGAGAGGTCATTTCGAAAAGCAGCTAATTTCACGTTTTGGACAGGTGAATTGGCCGCATAGATCGAGTGATATCACACCTTTAGACATTTTTCTTTGGGGTTACGTAATGTCCAAAGTCTATGCTGACAAACGAGCTACGATTCAGGTTTTGGAAGCCAAACGCGTGCCATACCGGTCGAAATGCTCGAACGAGTCATCCAAAATTGGACCCTCAGAATGGAAACCCTGAGACGTAGTTGCGGCCAACATTTGATAGAAATTATATTAAAAAAATAAATGCCATGAAATGTCCTTTTAAATTACCAATAAAGATTCCACACTTGATTTGAATTTTTATATTTTTTTGTTCTGAAAAGATACATCTAGATGGATCACCCTATATTATAACTTATATATTTAAACGACATAACTATTAATTGCCTCTCACTTATTTTGTAAAAAATATGCAAACAAATAAAAAACGAGCAATTTAATAAGCTGACAGTTGGTGATGCACATTGCAGTAAACAAACATTTGCATTCGGGTTATTTTGCATTGCATTTATGAACCGATTTCATTGAAATCGGTTCATAAATTGTAGGAAATTTCAACAGAAGACTGTCATCTTAAATGTTTATGATTTTCTACCTATTTTAAACGCTGTAAAGCAAATATAACATATTTATTAATTATGAATTGAGCAGTTTTTTATTCTGGTTCGAGACCTTTATGTTGTTGTTTTCAGAATCAACGTAAAAAGAAGAAATTGGTGAAATGTATTTGCTATGGTTGCCAGGCAGACTGTACAGCTGTTTCTAAACCCACCCACTTCAGCAGTCTTTTGCAACGATTACTTCGGCAACAAATCGAATGACTTATACGGGAGACTCATTTTTATTAATGAGAATTACCCTTTGCGTATAGTCTTTGAACTGTGCGTTCAACAACGCGCAATATCATTTCCACCAATCCGTTTCGCCTGGGTCTTCGTTGAAAACCACAAATGCAAAAAGCACAACTAAAGTGTGCATGTTTTTTGTGCGTTCATATACTCATACATGCGTTGCACATTAGGGCGTACCAATCCTTTTTAATAGATTCTGAAAAAGAAACAACATAAAGGTATCGAACCAGAATAAAAAACTGCTCAAGTCATAATAATGATAAGAGACCGAATAAATTACAAAAAAAGAAAAACATATTTTTTAATAAAAAATAACATCAATAAAATTGTATTTGGTTCAAAAAGTTCCGAACTACAAATATTCGGTTGGAAAAACAGACTTTCTGTTGCAATCACCAACATTTCATGGAAGTAATGGTTACATGGTTCTTATAACAAAAATATGGTTGCTACAATAGTATTACGGTACTCACAGCTAAAAAATCGATTATGGCGACCAATAATTGGTTATGACAATAGATACTTGTTTTGTAGCAACCAAATCCTATTTAGTTCATGGTTGTTATCCGTTATCCCAACATCAACATTAATTTTTACCAAATCTATATTTATAACAAAAACACATTTAAGCCCCCGGCGCACTTAAGCTTTTTTTACGCTGCATATTTTTCTGCGTCCGGTAGTTTAAACACCTTTGAAACAAGCGCCAAAAACCTACAATCAATATATGACAGGGCTTTTCAACGCAGACACTAAATAACATGAACTTTTTCGTAAGTTTTTAACATATATTTAAATGGTTTTTAGACAAATGAAAATTAAGAAAATCGCCATTTTTGGTTCTACCGGACTATTCAAATTCGAAACTAACGTCTATTTTACTGGCGAAAATTTGGCAATAGCATAATTTCAAAAAAAAATGTTGACAAATTAAATATTTTACGGAAACTAGAAGTTAGTTTCATGCATAATAGTGGTAATAATTAAGGAATGGATTCAATACTTGCTTTTTTGAATCCTTTAAATCATTTTATTACTGCAGATTTGGAGATTTAGCTCTAATGAAGCAAAATGTTTATTTTCTTAAAATTTAACTTACTTAACTAACTTGAAAAACTTTGTTAACGATTTCTCTTAACACCCTATACCAAAGAAATTAAAGAAAACTCGATTTAAATCAGTTTAACCAATTTACTTATACTCGTATGTGGTTAAAAACAACTGCTGCGATTTGCTGCATGGTATCTTACTCGTAGAAGGCGTTTGTCATTACGATTTATTAGTTGTATTTAAATTATTTGTACCCGAAAGAATATCATTTTTTATAGTTTCTAAACGAACGCATAGATTCATTTTGTTTCGGACCCAATACTGTAAAAGCTCCGCTGTTCGATTTATATAAAACAAAATTAAAATTTTTTGCTTCTGAAATGTTAACTCTAATACAGTATTTACCATTATTAATCGGAGATTAATAAGATTGTGTCAAGTGGAAATTAATAAAAACACTAAGAGAAATTATAAGCATTTTATATAGGATAAGCATTTCGTCAAAACTTTTAATTTACTTAGGTCTTTTAATTCAATAGCATAATGAGGCTTTTCTTCAAATTTCTTGGGACACTGTAACAAAGAAACTCTATGACCCACTACACAAATTTGATGCAGAAAATCGGTTCACTTGTACATACAAACTCAATTAGATTTATTATTTCGGTAATATCAACCAAATTCATAAAATTTGACCATCCGTGTGTCCAGTAAAGAATCGTTCGTGGATATGACAACAGAATTCACAGAGTACTTCTAACCAACCATTTGAAACAGCAACCAATACATGTAACAATTCAGTTCCAATAATCACCTTAACTAGTTAGGGTTAACGATACTTTGCCTCCTCAACCGATAGGGTCAGTTGCCTCTACTGAAAATTGTCGTGAACTCAACCAACATTCGTTTGCAGCAATGGAATACATGGATAGCACGTGCAGCCAGCAACATTCGATTTGCAAAAAATTCGGTTGTGGTAACAAATCTGTTTTCTGTGTGTATGATTACTTGCTACATCATAATTGCAAGAACACTATAGCAATCGGCAGAGTTCTCACTTGGCTTAAAGTCAGTGAGATAATTACCGATTTCAAGTTGAGTCACTTTTTTTACAGACCGACTTTTTTAAGTGATTCCTATTGGAGTAGAATTGGAACAAATATCTTATTACCGATTTGGAACGAGTAAATGGAATAGGAATCGACAATTTTTTTTACAGAAAAAGTGAAGGTCGGAATGACGTCAGAGTGACGTCAAATCGGCAAACTGGAACTTCCATTAGAAACTTGGACATTATTTAGCATAACTTCACTCAGAACGTTTTGTCATTTGAGGGCGAATTGTTTTGGAAATTATCCCGTGAACATTTTCGTGCCATGATTTTTTACGATTTTCGGCGTGGGTTAGATAATAGTGTTTAAATCAACTTGTTTTGACTTTTGGCGATGAAGCACCATCAAAAACCACTGTTAATCGCTGGTTCCAAGAGTTCAGTCTCGGACGCCGTTCGCTCCTGGATGAATTTAGTGAAGGACGTCCAACTTCGGTCACTTTGCCAGAAACCATCGATACCGTGCGTGAACTGATTAAGCAAGACCGACATGTGAGATACCGTGAGATTGAGGCATCCTTGGGCGTTAGTATGACAAACATAAATAAGACATTGCACTTTCATTTGGCCGTAAAAAAAATTTGTTCTTGTTGGATCCCACATAATTTGACGAATGCTAAAAAAAGGCTCGTATGGATTGGTGCAAAAAGATGTTTTTTTAATATATGCTTTATTTGAATTATTGAATCTGCTCCAAAGGAGCCTAACAATAAGTATACGAATCTTAAGTATAACTCAAAAAGATGTTGAAAATGAATAACTGGGGTAGCTCAAAGGCAGTGTATAGCAATGTCACAGGTGACGAATCATGGATCTATGCAAATGAACCCGAAACAAAACAGCAGCCGACCGCATGGGTCTTCGAAGACGAGCCAAATCCAACGAAAGTTATTCGTGGAAGAAGCATTTCGAAGCAAATGATTGCGTTTTTTCGGTATAACCGGCATGTTGCCACAGTGCCTTTAGTGGAACGTAGGACGTTCAATTCTCAGTGGTATACAACCATCTGTTTGCCAACAGTGTTCGAATAAATGAGGAAAGATAATAAGAGAAGACGGATCATTTTGACTCACGACAATGCTAGCTCTCACACATCAGCTAAAACGATGAGCTATTTGACCACTCAAGATGTCGAATTGATGGACCATCCACCGTACAGTCCTGATTTGACACCCAATGACTTCTTCTTATTCCCTAGCATCAAGAAAAAAAATGGATGGTCAAAAATCATGTTTTGGAGGTGTCTCAATCGGAGTGAAAAAAATGCTTCGTAAATGCGCATGCAAAAGTGTATTAATCTTAATGGAGAATATTTAAAAAAACAATAAAACCATTTCCAATGATAAATTATTAGCCATGCTCTTTTCAGGTTACTAAACAAGCATATGTATGGAAGCTACTTGGTAAGCAAGCGAGTTGGCTGTTACTCGGTAACAAAACGAGTTAGAGTTACCAGGCTTATTATTTTTAACAAAAAAAAATATGACACACCCGGCAAAAACATATGTTTTTTGTTATTGACACAGAAAGAAAATGAATAGAATGAAAGAAAAAGAAAATAAGAAAAGCGCGATAAAACATTTTCCAAAAATTACAATGATGCAAAAACGGTAAGTGAATATGTTTATTGTTAAGATTTAGAGAAATTTCAAGGTAGCTTAATTATTTTAAGAGTGAAAAAAGGAAAATTGGACCAGGAACGAGACGTTGATGCTGTCGGTTTGCCACAAAGCCAGAAAGAAGATTTGAATTTCCCGGCGAAAAATAAATGCCTACTAACATGTTTTAGAAGACATGATTTGTCAATAAAACGTAACAAAACAAGAAACTATACGAAATAACAAAATTCGTTTTCCACAATTTGCTTTGCCTTTTTTTTTGTTTGTAAACAAACTTTTGTTGAGTTTATGCTGCCATCTGATTCAAAATGTTGTTGAATGTTGCCAGAATACCATATTGCTAACTAAATAGGTCACAAAGCTAGTTGCCTGAAAAAAAACTCGGCTATTGTGTTTTTATTGCCGGACCCAAAATATAAATAGCAACCCTCGTATACTCATAAAATTAATGAAAATTGTGCCATGGTATTTTCAGAGCTGATTCTATGATTCCCTAACCCGATATCCCTATTTTAGGGTTATTGTTGCTGCATCTCATTCTAGAGTTGGCATTTGGTGAACTGCAGGATCCCAGTTATTAGGTGTGCTATTTTGAAATATATGTAACAATAGGAAGAAGCCTATTAGTATGAGTTTTCGTAGTGTAGTGGTTATCACGTGTGCTTCACACGCACAAGGTCCCCGGTTCGAACCCGGGCGGAAACAAAACTTTTTATGAAATAGAAGTTTTACTTAGTTTCATGGCTTCGGTAAGGTTACCTTACCGAATATAGCCTTGCCTTGCCTTATCATAAAAATCGATTGGTGTACAAATATCCGGGGTTTTGAGTTTTCAAAAGACCACGTTTGGTGGTTATAGGCCCATTAGTCATTTTCATATATCGGATATTTTCTGCATCCACATTCGAAGTGGTAAGCATAGACGTAAAGACAAACTAAACCGAAAATAAAAAAATTTCCAACAGTTTTTAGTACCTTAGAGAGGAAAGTTTTTGTTTTTGTCCAATTTTTACAGCAACTGTTCGACGACAATAAAACTCATATCTGGTAAGTTCGAAAAAGCTTCGTTTCAACTGTGTCTACTAATTTAAATAATGAAAATTGTGCCATGGCATATTTAAAAGTGATTCCATGATTGCCTTAACCGATATCCGTTGTACCCTATTTAAGGGTTATTGGTGCTTTTTCTCATTCTAGAGTTCGGATTTTTTTTGGACTGCATGGTCTAAGTTATTAGGTGTGCAATTTTTGAATATATCAAATAATGCGAAGAAGCCTATCAGTACACGTTTTCGTAGTGTAGTGGTTATCACGTGTGCTTCACACGCACAAGGTCCCCGGTTCGAACCCGGGCGGAAACAAAACTTTTTATAAAATAGAAGTTTTACTTACGAGGGTGGTTCGGAAACTTCTTAGCCGAGCACAAAAAGCGCGGTATAAACAGAAAAAAGTTAAGTGTTTTGGAAACTTCCATCTCTGCTATGAACACATGTTAAATTTTGTTTCAATCTGGCAACTCTTTTATATAGAAACAGGTGTTCACAAAGGTCGCATCCGCGATTTTTTTACAATGGAAAAAATAGAAATGCGTGGTGTCATTAAATATTTACATAAAAAAGGTTTATCGGGACAAGAAATTCATAATGATATGGTGAATGTGTTAGGTGAAAGTGCTCCTTCATATGCAACAGTAAAAAATTGGGTTGCTGAATTTAAACGTGGTCGTACAAGCATTGAAGATGAACCACGCAGTGGACGTCCAAAAACAGCAACAACAACAGAACTTGTAGCCAAAGTGCGTGATGATGGTATTAAATGATCGACGAATAAAAGTGCGTGAAATAGCTAATATCATGGGCATCTCAAATGATCGAGTCCATTTAATTTTGCATGAAGAACTACAGATGAAAAAACTTTCTGCAAGATGGGTGCCGGACTTGTTAACAGTCGACCATAAACGCATAAGAATGAACATTTCTCAAGCTTGTTTGGATCGTTTTCAGCGAAATAAAATGGATTTTAAGCGTCGTTTCATAACTGTTGATAAGACATGGATCCACCACTATACTCCAGAGACAAAATAACAATCCAAACAATGGACTGAAGCTGGAGGAAGTACCCCAAAGAAGACAAAAACAATTCAATCGGCTGGTAAGGTTATGGCAACGTTTGGGCGTTTGGGTTTTGGGCTTCAAAGGTATTTTTTTGATTGACTATCTGCAAAAGGGTAAAACAATAAATTCAGAGTACTATTGCAAACTTTTAGATCAATTAAATGTACAAATTCGAGAAAAACGTCCTGGCTTACAACGCAAAAAAATAATTTTTCATCAAGACAACGCACCAGCGCACAAGAGTGTTTTAACAATGGCTAAAATCAACGAATTAAAGTACGAGTTGCTTGACCACCCACCTTATTCTCCTGATTTAGCTTCCAGTGAATTTTACCTGTTCCCAAATCTAAAAAAAATTCTTGCTAGCAAGCGTTTTACCTCAAATGAAGATGCAATTACAGTTGTAAACCACTATTTTGAAGACCTTGAGGAAAATTATTTTAATGAAGGGATAGAATTGCTAGATAAGCGTTGGACTAAGTGTATTGAAGTTTCAGGAGAAGTTTCAGAAATAAAAATATTTTTGAAAAACTAACTATTCTCTTTCATTGATAGGCTAAGAACTTTCCGAACCGCCCTCGTAGAAGTATTTACTGTGGTAAAACAAATGCAGAGGCATGTCTCTGTCGGTAACTTCGGCAACGTCGCATTCAATATGTTCGGATATTAGTTTGTGCCCATAACGTACCATGCAATATTTGGGAGTTATCGATTTAATATTCGGATTCAAAAGCTGCAGGAACTCAAATCAGGAGGAAACTTTGTGTGGAAGCTATTTGAAAACATGGATTGGATGTTGTGGCTTCTAGAGCTGCAAAACCTCAAATCGGGAGGGACTATTTCAAGCTGTAGGTTCTGAAATCGGAGCAAAACCTCTGTTTAATATCAAAACATATACCGATGTGGACCCATTTCATACTTGGTCCAAAGAAAAATGTAGCAAAATTAATCGAAATCGCTTCATAATTGCGATCTATATTTCGATTACAACGATAGACAAACAGATATTGATCAACGGAATCGTATTCTGAGTCGATCGGTATACCTATTATAGGGTCCTTTTAGGTGCTGCAAACGTCAGCACTAAGTCATAATACCCAGTACCAAAGTGTGGATTAGGGTAAAAAAAAGATCTATCCTTCTTCTTTAAGACAAGAACCTCAATAACATTTTTAATATGACTTTTTATACCCTCCATCATAGGATGGGTGTTGCAAACGTAATGACAGAGTGAATATGTCATTACGTTTGCAACACCTCAAAATACTGGTCGGAGACTTCATAAAGTACATATGTATATTGTGAATCGCCATATAATTCGATGGTTGTTTAGATATGCCGTCGTTCTGTCTGTTAAAAAAGAAATATGTGTTATTGGACTCAAACTGTTTGCATTGAAAATGGGCCTAATCGGGCAAGAGCCAACCCTTTGAAAAAATCACTATATGTGACAGCGCATAGAGAAAGGGACCTAAGGGTAAAAAATCAATTTTCACTTTTTTTTGATGTGGACAACATCTGAGCATCGAATGAGACCGATCCCATGCCCAAAAGTGGTACACCAAAGATACACGTATTTAAATCTTTAAAATGGCTCTCCTTAAACAAAACTGGTTTTTACCCTTAGGTCCCTTTCTATTTTGCGCGTCACATATTTGAAAAGTTTTTGGTTGTTTTTGCGTATCAAGTCCTATTGTTGCGAAATTTTCACATTTAGTTAGGTTCGGCCAGGTGATTGTTGTAAGTTTTGGACAAGGGGTGTAGAACCGCCCACACAACCCTTCAAAATACAATGGTTCATTAGAGATATGTCGGTGATATTTAGAACATATGATGTTGACATCGATTGAAAGTGGGTGGTGCCACGCCCCTTTTACAAAAAATTAGGATTGGACCGGAATCCATGACGGAGGGTATATAAGTTTAAACTTTATATGTCCACTTGTTTGGTTCGGAGACGCTGCTTTAAAAGTACATTATGATCGACCCGATGTGTCTATACTATGGCTTCAGTAATCGACTTTGATGTCAGATGGACACATCAATACCACGAGTGGTCCATCTATCGTATATTTTAGGTTTTTTCAAATTATTCATTGGTTTGATGCTTCCTCGAACAGTGCTTAATTAAGCCTAAACAACAGAAGAATAAATAAAAATAAAGGACTTAAGGGCATAAAAAACGAAAGTCAATCTGTTAGACTTTTTTACCTCTAGTGAGTGTCATGGGCTTTGAAGACATGCAGTTCCAACTTGACAAAGCCATGTGTAACACAACTGGCACCTAAACTAAATATTCAACGGCTAATCGGTTTAAATATTTATCGTCCAACGCAATCGTTACATGTACTTATCTTATAACTTTTTTGCATAATCATCTCCTAGCTGTTTCTAATCAATCTACAAGATTTTGTATTGATTCGACATTTTGTGATCGTCCATCAATAAATTGATAAGATCTTTATAATATCTAACGCTCATGCCATAACGGAGACACCTCGGAGCAGCTGAACAAAGTGAGCAACAGAAAGTGGAAATTCTTGTGTGGGACACTTTGTGGTTGCAAAATATCAAATCCATAAAAATCCAATAAATTCTTCTGCATCTGCTGTTTACTACGGCAATCATTTGCATATTATTCAATAAACAAAGCGATATGTATCGCACACGTAGAGTGCAAAATAAATAAATCTGAAATCTCCACCGACACCGTCAGACCAATTTGCCACGAGCATTTAGTAATTAATAAAATTATGTACATTAATTACCACTAATGGGATAATCAATCTCTATTGAGAACTTTCGGAAAATGTTAGAAACAACAAAATCAAACTACAAAATTGACAAGCCAGAGCAAATAGTTAATAAAAAGAAAAGTAATAAAATTACAGGAAGATACATAAAATTAAGATAAGAATGAAATTTACAACAGGTTGCTGCCAACGACAGCAGCTATGCAGAAGTTGACAAATGACTGAGACACAAATGATGTTGACGTAGTGCAAGTCTGGACTACGCCTTCACCACTGCCGCCACCGTCAATGTCACGATGTGACAAAATTACTCGAGGGCGTAATATTATCGCAGAGACATATTGCATAATATTTCGCGAAAAAATATCCGATTTAAGTTTGTAATTCTTCTAATACTTAAACATGCCGGAAAACTATGATACGGCTAATTTTTAGATCCTTCTTCGTTTAGATTTATAGCCTAGACAGTCGACAGCGTTAATGTGCATTAGTAGACTTAATACAAATAAACTCGTTTATTATCTTCTACCAAACTACATTTAAACTCACGTAAATGCACAAAATCAAACGGAATTTATACTGCATTTTATAAGAATATAATACCAATTTGGCAATACTGTCACAATTTATCACAAACAGCCGCTGTACTCACAATCAGCGGCTGTTTTCAAATCAAAAATCTATAACAACTTCACCAGCGGTACTGCGTACCACACAAGTTAAGCTTACTTAGAAACCCACCAAGTTTTTTCTTCAACAGTCATTGGCAATTACTTCGGCTACAAATCAAATGCCTTATACGGGAGTCTCGTTTGAATTACTGAGAACTACCCTTTGCGTATAACCCACTAGATGGATTAATTTGTTTTACATCCTATTTCCAAAAGACAGAAAAAAAAAATCAATTGGCTTAAGTGATGTAGCTGTGAGAAAAATTACAAATTCTTCGGAAAAATCAATTTTAATCCTTAAAATCCGAACAGCAGCTTAACTAGTAAAACCCAAACGGAGTTAGGGTACTTTCGATACGAGCTTCAGAAAACCGCACGCTAGAAGCTTTTTGCATTTTATATGTTGCACTGTTTTAGGAATAGTAGCACATATTCTTAAGACATGATCAAAATTGACATTATCCAGTGTAAGTTATCGACGGCTTGCCTAAAACACCAGCGTATTCCTTGGCTCATTTCATGAAAGTATGTCTATCTACGGTCATGCCTGAAAATGAAAGAGGGTCGAAATGGCAGCGGATTAAAACTTTTCGGATTGGTGGTCGGAGGGTACTAGGTTAAAATTTCTAAGATCTGAAACAGGGGTCGTTTTCCTTTAAGAGTTAAAAAATATTAACAATTTTTTTTAGTATATGTGACGCGCACAATAGAAAGGGACCTAAGGGTAAAAACCAGTTTTGTTCAGGAGAGCCATTTTAAAGATTTAAATACGTGTATCTTTGGTGTAGAATCGTCGACTTCACTTTCATAAAACGCGCATATCTCTGGGAGGGAACACTTTTGGGGCATGGGATCGGTCTCATTCGATGCTCAGATGTTGCCCACATCAAAAAAAGAAAAAAATGAAAATTGATTTTTTTACCCTTAGGTCCCTTTCTCTATGCGCTGTCACATATTATTAGTTTTCCATTATTTATGGTACACAACTTCATTCATATGGATGCCGCGGCTGGCTTCACACTAACACCCTGTCAAACTATGCCCGACATTCGCCTTAAAGGCCTGAGTCGTTTTTGATTTATGTACGTACTCATATTTGAATTACAGCGCTCCTTTATGCCACCCTACAAAAAAGTTTAACGGGTATGCAGGTAGACTTCTCTCCGTTAGAGTCGCAACTCCGAGCTGGTGAACTGACATTGAGAAACAGCTTGAAATATGATTACCGAACTTGGCGCTCAAAAGATCGATTGTGGCACGAGTGGTGTGGTATGGCGCGCCATCCTTTCATTGTCCATGTTTTAACATCCGGATATAAACAGATGGTTTATCCTGTCTTTATAGCTCCACCGTTTGCCCGAAATACCGTTTACAGAAAGAAGCATTTTAAAAAAATTCGCACCAAAATCTGCCCTCTGAGGATACACTGTTTTCTCAATTCTAAGAAGAGGTAGCGAGAGAGTGTCGTCTCCCTGGGTCCTCCTAGTCAACTCCAAATCCAGCACGCAGAGAAAAACATGTTATCCGCAATAAAAGTATTTTCGTCGCAACTATAGCATTGTTAACTGAATTTAGTTTTGACAATAGTATAATTGCTGCAATATTAATATTGTTGAAATGTAACAATAGTATTATTGCCAAATTTAAAAATGAAAATATGGTTAAAGCAACAATATTAATATGGTTGGTGCGACAAAAATATGGTTAGTGCGTTTTATGTTAACAATAATATGATTACGGCAATCATACTGTATGATTGTAATTTTTCTTCATTTAAATATGCTTTTAAGAACAAATGTTATTGGTATGGATCTAATGCAATAATAGTCCTTTTTATCGAAAATTAAATTTTTCAAACGAGCTGCTTTGGTTTTGTTTAACTGAAATATTTTTAATAAAAACTCTTACGTTTATTTAAACTTATTTTTTCTACTGTGAAATAAATCACTCCTTTTATTTTGAATTTAATGTATTTTTGAATAATTTTCATAATTCAAATCTATTGTCGACAACTTAAACAAATTCTAATAAATTATATTGGGAATCATAGTATAATTTTGTGTGACCGTACTATGGTTTTAGGGATCATAACATGGTTGCGTGAGAATCATACTATTGTTATGAGGATCAAAGTATGGTTGTATTTGAATCATACTATTGTTGTGAGGATCATAATATTGTTGTACCACAGCCATATACCCAACAATAGTATTATCCTCTTCGAATATTGTCACCACAACCATACTTTTTTTTTCTGCGTGAGGAGTGTCTGCCTCATACTCTGGTCGGCTCTCTGGTCAGCGTCTGCCTTTACGTTAGTAGCGGCTGTTTGAGATATCCTGGCGGTTGCGAAAAAATCTAGCCATCGATGTCAAGCGACTGCAATACTACTCCTGTAACATTATCTGCTGGTATAAAATATAATATTAGACACAACATTAAAAAGGAAGGGTGGATACGTAAAGATAAACAACCCAAGGGCAAAGATACGCTGCCCTCAAGGTGCAGAAGCGCAAACACAATCCACGGCGAACGCTGGCAGTATAATTTCGAAATACCACGAAGTTGCAGCAGATTAAACTCTTGATGGATATGCTAGCGAAAGAGAAGTCTATACGCCAACCACACGCAGAAAAAAAGTATGGTTGTGGTGACAATATTCGAAGAGAATAATACTATTATTGGGTATATGGTTGTGGTATAACAATAGTATGATTCAAATACAACCATACTACGATCCTCACAACAATAGTATGATCCCCACAACCATAGTATGGTTCACACTCAACCATACTATGATCTCCACAACCATAGTATGATCCTCACAACCATAGTATGTTTCATATACAACCATAGTATGATCCCCACAACCATACTATGATTCACACTCAACCATGTTATGATCCCTACAACCATAGTATAATCACTATTTAGATTTGAATTATGAAAATTATTCAAAAATACATTAAATTCAAAATAATAGGGAGTGATTTAGTTCACAGTAGAAAAAAATATGTTTAAATAAACGTAAGCGTTTTTATTAAAAAATATTTCAGTTAAACAAAGCCAAAGCAGCTTGTTTAAAAAATTTTAATTTCAATAAAAAGTACTATAACATATTGCGTTAGATCCATACCAATAACATTTGTTCTTAAAAGCATATTTAAATGAAGAAAAATTACAATCATACAGTATGATTGCCGTAATCATAACATAAAACGCAAAACACAATACTTTTGTCGCACCAACCATATTTATATTGTTGCTATAACCATATTTTTATTTTTAAATTTGGCAATAATACTATTGTTACATTTCAACAATATTAATATTGCAGCAATTATACTATTGTTAAAAATAAATTCAGTTAACAATGCTATGGTTGCGACGAACATACTTTTATTGTGGATAACATATTATTATTGCCGTGACCATGTAGTAACCATGTTTTTTCTCTGCGTGCAATGAGCGAGGCAATAGAAAGCATCATTTCTCCCTTTGAACTGTGTGAAATTAATACGAATTTAATTAAGGCCAATGACCCGAAGCGGAAGAGTCAGAGACATCAACTGCAAAATAAGCATCAACGTGATCGGCTAAGTACTGCTGTAAAATACTAAGAGGATAATAACCCTTGACCAGTGAGAGATACCACTCAAAAGATGGAAAAGGACATCAATTTGCAAAAAGTCAAATCCAAACAGATAAAAAAGCCACTAAATAAGGCGGTGTTAGACCGAGGAAGGTAAGAGCTGACGTCATTGTAATTGCTGCAAAAGGCAAGCTCACAATGCCGGCATCTTGCGGAAGGTTAAGACCAACCTACAACACGGTAACAAAAATAAGGGAGACAAAAGCTAAAAAACAGCTAAACAGAGCGAGTGTAAAATTAGCCCAGTTCCAGAGTATCATTTATTACATCATTGGAGACTACACAATAGTCCGTAGCTTAAGGAGTAGATAACTTTTGAAATAAAAGACATCGACATCAAGAGGCAATAAAATTTAAAACATTTACCTAGGAGATAAAACGAATCTTTGAGCTGTTTACGGAGGCACACAAACTGCATATTGCCTCACCGCTGTGGCAAGATACATCACAGAATCAAGGAGACTAATGATGGGGTAGGTTAACTGTTAGTTACATGCAAAAATCATTCCGATTTAGGACTGTAGGTGTTTCGATTGCAAACACATTTCTACGAACGGTAGGACTAAGTTCGCCCTATCAAACTGCTGTAGAAGATGCTGAACAGAGGGTAACTTTTCCAGGGACCCAATTTGTAATCTATGTAAGACGAAGGATGCAACGGATGCTAATTACATAAAGTGTAGTAATAGATGTTCGATTATCTGGAAAGCGCTCACATCCCAAAAATACAATAAATGTTGAAAAGGGTGGTTACATTTTAAGGACCGATGTTGAATGTGGACCACACCTAAACGTCAAGTTTTTTCTGCATTTCATTTGATATTTTTCAATTTCACACTAACTCATTTTGAACCATGGTCATCATCAATGGTCAGAATGGTGGCAAGAAATGTAAACAGTGGATGATCAATTTTCGAAGAAAATCGTCTTTCGAAGAAAATCGTCTTCATAAGGCACATTTTCATCTCAGTGGATTGGTCAATAAGCAGAATTGCCGCTTTTGGGCGAATAATAATCCAAAAGTGATGGTCGAAAAAACAATGCACCAGCAAAGAGGGACTGTTTGGCGCGGTTTATGGGCAGGCGGCATCTTCGGGCCGTATTTATTCCAAAAAGAGGCCGGTCAGGCAGTTACTGTGAATGGTGTTCGCTATCGTAAGATGATAACGAACTTGTTATGAGCCGAATTGGAAGATATGGATGTGGACGATAAGTGGTTTCAACAGGAGGGTGCCAATTGCCACACAGCTAACGAAACAATGGCTCTTTTGAGTCGTCACGATATTAATTGTCCACCAAGATCATGTGATTTGACACCGTTGGACTTCTTTCTGTAGTGTTATTTGAAAGAAGAGGTGTACGTGGATAAACCAGCAACAATTCAAGAGCTAAAGGATGAGATAATTCGGCACATTAACTGCATAGAACCTCAATTATGCCTCAGCGTCATCGTAAATTTGGACCATCGCCCGAGGTCGCGTCTGTCTTTTGGCTAATATTTTGTTCCATACATAATTGAATCATACCAATATTATCATAATAAAAAGAAATGATAATAATTTCCTAAATATTTTATGTTTTATTCAAATCAACATCGGCCCTTAAAATTTAACCACCTTCTATAATGTTGCTTACTATTAAACCCTGGTGTACGAAGGTAAAGAAAGTCCTCTGTTTCTGAGTACCCATATATCCGAGTTCGGAAGGATCTATTTATCTCCACTCCTGGGACATTAGACGGACCCGTGGCTCAAGGCCTCAAACTGATATTACTTAGTAGGGACATAAATACTGTAACAACATTGAACACACCCATTTTAATAGTAGAACTGAACATACCCCGTTAATAATTAATGTCACATGGGTTTTGAAAGCTAATCTCAATAGCGTTAGTCTGTAACGGGATTTTGAAATTGTTTCAACTTTCATCATGGAGTGGTCAGATAATGAGAACCGTATCGCTGTAATAGCGCTTTTCAAGTGTGAAATGAAAAAAACGATATTTTCACAACGCTCCGGCCATTAGGGATTAGCCGCGTGTTCGTCTACCGATGCACAAAACTGTTTGAGGAGACTGAAGATGAAAAAGACCGCCACCGGTCGGGTTCCACGCTCTGTTCGAACACCGCATGTTATCAAAGCCCAAGGTTTATAAATACAAGGTTACGCCATCAGCAAAAATTGCCGTTAGGTGACGTAGTTGGTGACAAACATCAAAAAGAAGTGGGTTGCCAGCTCTATTTCTGCCTACTTTTAGTTAACAATGCTAAGATTTCATGTGAAAAATGTACATATTGCAGTGAGTTGGCAACCCTACAGCTGAAATCACTTTGCAGATTTGTGAAGAAATAAAACAACAAATCGAAACGTAAACATTAAGTGTGCAGTGGGCAAATGTATGAAAACCAACAGTAAAAAATATGTGTATAAGTAACATTTTTATTGTTTGATTAGAAACATTTAGTTTGTGTTTTTAATCCATAGAAGTGTGACAAAAATAGGAGAAAAAAACAAAATAGTAAAAATGAAGTGTGCAGTGGCCAAATTTTTGGAAAATAAACAAATAAATAAAATAAAACAAATAAATTGATGGCAAAAATAGTCAATTGTCCCACTGTTATGAATACACAAATATTATCAGCTGTTAGCTCGAAATTTTTAGCCAATAGGAACAAAGTTTGCGTGACGTCATTGGTGACAAACGTCAAAAACAGAAAAGGGAAGGGGGCTGGGATGGCGTAACCTTCTATACATAAACCTTGATCAAAGCCGCTAAATCAATAATTCACAGAAATCCGCTCCGAAAACAGAAATCATAGCCCGTGAGATGAGTATCACGCAAAAGTCCATGAGGGACATGGGGCTTTCAAACGACGTAACGGACATTTATTGACTGCAGTTAAAAAAAAAATAGGATTGAAAAATGCAAACGTCTTTTGGTGAAGCACGCTGATAACTTGCACAGAAAAATTTTGTTCACCGATGAAAAAAGTTTTACCGTTCAGGAGAAATTAACAAGCAAAATGATAAGTGTATGCGCGGTCATCTAAAGAAGCATCTGCCAGCGTTCATTTCCTCTGAAGAATGGCCCTCAGGCAGTCCAGATTTGAACCCATTAGATTAAAAATTGTGGACGTTTTAGAGGACAAGGTTTGTCACAAAAGATACCCCAACATTGGATCTCTTAAGACTGCTTTGGTTCGTGCTGTGGCCAATTTTCCAATGGACGAGGTTCGTGAAGCTATTGACGATTGTCCACTGTGACTTAAGGCGTGTGTAAAGGCAAAAGGCGGACATTTCGAATAAGTACGAGGGAGACCGCAAAACTAACTGGCCATTTTCTGTTTTACTAGCAACTTTTTGTTTTGTTTTTTAAAAGCAATCTTTTATAAGCCATCTGCCATCCGAAATATTTAATGATTATTTTCATTGTTACAGGTGATTGAAGTAAACAAGTTTTATAATTTTTGAAAAATAGAAAATAAAGAGTTTCGTGCGGTAATTAAACACTTTTATATGAAAGGTTATACGCCACAATTAATCAAAGCTGAATTGGATTCTGTTCATGGTGATAATGAACCATCATACTCCACCGTGAAATCCTGGGTTCAACATTTTCAAATGGGTCGTTCAAGTACGGAAGATGAACAACGCTCTGGAAGACCGAAAACTGCTACTAACTACTATTGAAAACATTAGAAAAATATTTAATGAAGTGACTAAAGATAGACGAATTAAGCTCAGAGAACTTGCTGATATTGTTAAAATACACGAAAAACAAGTTTGGAGTATTTTACATGATGAAATCCACATGAAAAAGCTATCCGCAAGATGGGTGCCGCGTTTGTTGACTTTGCCCCAAAAAATCGTCCGTTGGACCAATTCCGAGGAGCTTTTAGCGATTTATCAGCGTAATCCAATAGAGTTCTTGCGCCGATTCATAACTGTTGACGAAACATGGATCCATCACTACATCCCAGAATGCAAAGAACAGTAAATACAATGGATAGAAGCTGGTAAAAGTGGTCCCAAGAAGGCGAAAACTGTTAAGTCAGCAGGAAAAGTAATGGCCACAGTATTTTGGGATGCAAGGGGTGTAATATTTATTGATTATCTTGAGAAAGAAAAACTATAAATAGTGAATATTATTATGCATTATTGGATCGGTTGAGTGAAGAAATCAAGATAAGACGACCGCATTTTGAAAAAAAGTTCTTTTTCATCAAGATAATGCTCCTTCACACACTGCATTTTTAACTCAACAAAAACTGGCCGAATTACGATTTGAAATTGCTCCGCATCCACCATATAGTCCAGATTTAGCTCTTTCTGATTATTTCTTGTTTCCAAATTTAAAAAAAATTTCTCGGTGGCAAAAAATGTTCATCCAATAGCGAGGTTATTGCTGAAACTGATTCATGTTTTGAAGGTCTTGAAAAATCTTATTTTTCGGATGGAATTAAAAAACTTGAAAAACGTTTGATGAAGTGTATTGAGTTGGAAGGAGATTATGTTGAAAAATAAAAAATAATAATTCCAAAAAACGGTTCTTTTAATGTTAGGCCAGTTACTTTTGCGGTCGCCCTCGTAGTATCTTTTTGGATACAATATACATCAATAAATATATTAAAAAAATTTGGTCCAAAAACATTCAGTACTTTTTATTTAACAGCATAAAACGTGTGTAACAGTATTTATGTCCCTACTAAGTATATTCAGATTAGTGGCGATATAGTTAATGCTACCCATTTTTGGGACCCTTGGAACCTGAGCCGGTCAAATCCTAATTAACAAGTTTAAGTGTTTATAGAACCTAAAGGCCCAATAACCACTCGTTTTTATTGGACGTTTACTGTGCCTAAGCCTCCGACTTCCAAGCTAATTTTAAAGTTAATGTAAAACTAACTTAAAAGTTAATTATATTGGTTCTATAGTGGACATATCAAAAAATTGGTCCTGAGTCTTTCATAGACCCGCAAAGGGGAACTTTCCCCTTTTATCCGATATGGTCCGTTATCAACACCGACCTTTCGCCGACTATAAGAGAACATGTTCTAGCTTGGCTTAAATCGTGCTTTCCACGAACGGGCGGATGGATAGACCGACGGATAGATAGAAGGATATGGCTAGAATGACTATATTACCTAAACTATACTATGTATTATTCTCCGGGAATTCCCGGAACCTCAATTTTTTGTTGTTCCTATTTACTGGAAATCATAAAAGGTAGGAACATTTTTAACCCTAACTTGCGAGCATAATAACACTCTGTGCATAGTTTGACCAAGATTGGACTTAATATGAGTCTTCTAGAGCGTCAGGCTTTTCAATCAAGTGGAATCCATGGATCAAATTTATTCATTTCCGTCTATTCTTGACCTAAACCAGCAGCACTTGTAAAGTTTCGTTAAGATTCGGTCATATTTGCTACTTGTACAAACTTTAAGTTCAGCAAAAGATAAACAGACGGACCTAGCATCATCGGATCCTATAACCGATTCTAAGTTTATCAGTAGAATTATAATGGGGGCATCTCTCCGCTCCATTTTGGTGTTACGAACGTCAGAGCTACGTGTAGTATCGTGTACCACAGTGTGGTGTAGGGTATAAATAACGCCGTACGCATTTGACAGAGAACGAATACAATACCAACGAACCTTTAGCTAATCAAGTGTGTAGATTATGTTACCCTATACGATTATATTGTATAAAATTAACTCGACCACTTTAAGAATGCTAAAAATAAGCGTTTTCGTAGTGTAGTGGTTATCACGTGTGCTTCACACGCACAAGGTCCCCGGTTCGAACCCGGGCGGAAACAATTTTTTATTTTTTTTTAAATAAGTGTTAAAAAATGGGAAATTCGCATGCTGGTTTCTTGTGGCAAAGTATTGCATATCGTCGCTCTCATGCGACTTTGATCCAAATGCCACTCTCCGCAATTTCTTCCCAATTCCCAACCATTTGTTTTGGCCCTTTGCGCTAGGTGAATGAAAATGTCCATGAATATGGATTGCATAAGCACAACGATTTAGTGCTTAACTGTGGTCCAAGTTTAATGAGTTTTTCTCCCTAAGGTGACTTGGAAGGAGTCGAAACAATCGCCCTTATTCTATTTGGCGTAGTCAACAGAAGACGACGTCGTTTTTTGTATTTTGTTTCAATTTCGTATTCCCGTTGGCAATATTGCCGTATTTCGATGACTGTTAAATTAAGTTTGGTATTCTGTAAGAAAAATTGGCGACGCCGTGGTTTTCAATTGGCTTTGATTTTGGCGTCGGCCATTTTAGTGTTGCCTTCAATGTATTGTTTACGTTAATTTTGATTTCATTAGAAAATTAAATGGAAAAAATTAAAATAACAAATAAGCGCCAGTTCGAGAAGCTAGTGGAAGAGCTTGAAAAGAATCCATCACTAGCCAGAGGATTTCACAAGGTCACTGTTTCTAATAATTTTAATGAACAGTGGGAGAGTATTGCCACTGTGGTAAATTCTCATGGACCCCCAATTAGATCTGGTGCTGGATGGCAAAAGGTAAGGTAAATAGTTTGGTTAAAAACTATGCTGTTTGATGGAATTCTTTCTACAGATTTGGAGGGACCGAAAATTACAAACAAACTTTTTCCCACGAAAATAGCACATAACTTACATATATTTCATCAAAAACAAGAAATAAAATGAATCAGCTGACTCTAAAATTAGATATGTGTGCTGTATGTTATTGACATTTTCGATAAACAGGCAACGGCGTCGTAATACTCTTACAGAATACCAGCATAGAATTGATGTTGTCTTCGATTTGAGTTGCTGTTGCCTTGAAATTGCCGTTGATATTGTCGACGCCAAATAGAATAAGGATGAATATTTGAGAATAATTCCTCTCCTTATGTACGCCAATTGATTATAAATCTTTCTATGATGTGTATTGGCAGTGCGACGTAGTTTGGGTCTTTGAGAAATTGTCACCTGAAACATCCGATTCTGTTTCGCCGTGAGCGAGTTGATTTATGAAAATAAAAAGTCAAAAGGGTTTTAATATATTTATATCCAAAATGTTGAAAGCTTTATTAGAAAGCAATATTACCTTTTTAAATAATAAAAAAAAGCAGCGAACGTGAGCGATCAAGTGAGGATATCGTAAACGATTAACTTAACGAGTAAATATACAACAACCAAGATGGAGAAAGTGGCGGCGACTCCGAAAGAAAGCGATTACTTACTCGTTGAAATCTATGCAAATACTCATACAAGGTTGTAATTAAGGGAGTAAATAGATTTCAACGAGTAGAAAAAAGGATTAAAGTACACTGCTATTTATCAGTGTTGGAACCGTAATTGAAACAGGGTTTAGGATTAAACAGATTCCATAGAAATATTTAGGTCTGAAAATATACAAATAGTTTTAAACAATTTTATAGTTTCTCTTTACAATCTTGCCACTCACTTTTCGCACACAACGATATGGAATCTGCAAAACATCTTGAAAAATAATGATTTTTTTATATTTCAAAAAGTATTTCGGGGTTACTGAAGTCGATGGAAAATGATCAATTCAAAATATCATCGTCATGAAGTGACTAACAAAATATATAGTATGACCATTAACAGATCACTTCTCTTGATATTTTGATATTTACTTCCTATACGACACTGCCTATTAATTAGTTCAGTTTTTTACTACACCGAACATGATAAACGGTAGACCCCTTAGTTATTACACCGATCGACTTAGAATCGCTATTTGATTCGATATTTTCGCCAGTCCATTAAATGTAATTACATGTTTTGTAATTAAAGTTTAGATAGCATTTCCGTCGCTTTTAATTTTTGAATGGAAAAACATACGGAGAAATACTGTGTCTGTGGGACCCTTCAAAATATAAACGAGTATTTATCACAACCGTAAGGTATAAGTTCAACAAAATAAGGAGCTCCCAGGCCGTCCGGCGGACTTTGTTACCAAAGAAATCGCTAAAAAGTTCCACGTCATGATTCTCGCTTATTGCCGAACAAACGTGTTGAAGAAAGAGAGACGTAAGCGTCGTGCGGAATGCTAATTAATATTTAACATGACAAGTTAAGCCTGAAAAGGGTGTCGGCCCGACTGGTGCCGCAATACGGCGGATACGGCTGTTAATGTTAAATCAGTGTTTGCACCTCGTTAATCTCAATTCTCTGGAATCCTGGATCCATTATTATACGTCAGATACCAAACGAGAGTCGAAACAATGGATTTTCAGAGTAAATGTGCTTCGATAAAGGCAAAGTCTGTTAATTCGGCCGGAAAGGTCAATGTACTAGTTTTTGCGATTCTCTGAAAGCGGGCCAGTACTGCAGTGCTGTTCCGCCCATAATAATTGGACTGAAACAATTGGCTATGAAAAGCGTGATGTTTTATTACTATTACAAATAACATATTCATTTAAGATTGTCGCGGCCAAATTACAAGAACGGCTCTGCTCTTAGATATATTTTCTGCTTTCCAACATGAAAACGTGAGAGGTTTTCGTCGAGACAGAAACGTATTTTGAAAAGTTTAACTACCGTTACTTTTAGGAGCGGTAAAAGAAATGGCCCAAAGGAATATTGCGCTAAGGGGGGGGGGGGGCAAGTTTTTGGGAAATTTTTCCACTTTATTTCAATTTCAAACACGGGTACTTTATGATCCACCCGTATGGCGCAATCAAAAAAATTGGTAGTACTTAAGGAAGCTGTTTATACAGAGTGGCCCAAATAGAACTTAAAATATTCGGGTTTTTTTATTACCAATTTGTTGTTTATTTCTTTAATTTTTTTATATATAAGTATATGGTCTATGATAGTCAAGTTATATGTTTTAATGTAAATAAAACTAAATTCTTTCATATTTTCCTCAATGTTCAGGAGAATTTTGTGAATATGCTGTATACGAAAATAAATTAAATTACATTACTTTCGCTTTTTGTTATACTTCTGGTAAATAGTTTACACAACTTACGATTTAATTTACATCACGAACAACTACTAACATTATAAAAAAAACTGGACTTTACGGCACATGTAATAAATAATAAAATAAATAATTATATGGGGTGATCCATCTAGAGGTATTTTTTCAGAACATTAAAAAAAATATAAAAATTTAAATCAAGTGTGGAATCTTTATTGGTAATTTGAATGGCATTTTTTTTTAATAAATAAGTAATTTCCTTCAAATGTTGGCCGCAACTACGCCTCAGGGTTTCCATTCTGAGGGTCCAGTTTTGGATGACTCGTTCGAGCATTTCGACCGGTATGGCTTTAATAACACGCATAATGTTGTCTTCCAAAACCTGAATCGTAGCGGGTTTGTCAGCATAGACTTTCGTAACCCCAATGTAAAATGTCTAAATATGTGATACGACTCGATTTAGGCGGCCAACTCACCTGTCCAAAACGTGAAATTAGCTGCATTTCGAAATGAGCTCTCAATAGATCCTTTGTTTGAGCAGCTGTATAGCAAGTGGCACCGTCCTGTTGAAACCAAGTGTCGTCAAGATTAAGGGCTTCAATTTCAGGTAGCATAAAGATCTATATCATGGCGCGATAGCGAGCACCATTCACGGTTACGTTCCGACCATCATCATTTTTGATTTCACCAGCTTATAAACCGTGGTTTTCTCTGTGTATACTGGCACCTCTTGATCCTTTTCTTGTTGCTCTTGAGCCCAAATGCGGCAATTTTGTTTATTGACTTTGCCGTTGATTTACCAATAAAGATTCCACACTTGATTTAAATTTTTAAATTTTTTTTGTTTTGAAAAAATACCTCTAGATGGGTCACCCTATACAATATAAAAGGTACAGAAGTTGGAAACTTAAATACTAATATCACAGAACTGTATGCTTCAAAATAACGCAACGGAATATTGCAGCTTAGAGTTGTCTTTATCTTATTTGGTGTTTAAAGATTTGTTTATTCTTTGTTGGATTCTTAGGCTCTCCAGTATAAGTATATATCTTTTCTTTTTCTTTCTCTCTCTGTCGAGTATTTTGAAGTTTACTTTATGTCCGCTATTATTATAAGTTTTTTGTTTAATTTTTTTCTTCTCAGCATTGAGTTTTATTGTTCTTCCGGCAAGTCTATTACTTCAACTCAACAAAATTATCTTCGTCGTTTTAATGTCAGAACAGCAACCAGTAACGACTTGGTTAGGAACTTAGTCTCCCGTTTTGAGGAACAGGGATCAGTGTCAGAATTCTAGGGTATAACATCAGCGTCAATTGCACTCTTCGAGATGTACCGTATGGAGCTGTGTTGTGATTGATAAAGTTATCGGTCCAAGTAAAATAAGGAGGGTCAGCTAGAAACCTTTAAAGGGGCTCTGTATGGTACTAGTTCAGACTTATTTGGGACACCCAGCATCTACTACGTAAAGCTGCAATTGTATTTTGTGGCTCTCAAAAATCACATTTAATGTAAATTTATGAATTTGACTTTTATACACTTAGTAAGAAGCTCTTTTTGCTAGTGGAGGCTTGATGGAAACGTTCAAGCTCACAATTCGGAGGGTCTCAGGTTCAAGCCCAAGTAGAGAAAACTTTTTTTTGCAAAATTACGCTTCTTTATTTTTTTATATGTTCCTTAATTTTTTATGTAACAAACTACAACAAACACGTAAAAAATCCTAGTAGCTTGTGAAGTAATTCACTCCTTTAAAAATAAAAACAACAATTGATAATTACAAACCAAAAAACTCTAAGAATACTAAAAAAAATAGTTTCCGAAAATTAAAAAAGAAAGTGACAAATTAAGTTCGGCCGCGACAAAGCTTATAAACCCTCCAACACTGCCCTCTTTTCTATCAGGGTGTGTTTTTTCCATACCAACATCATCTTTAGTAACTACTATCGTCATATTGGTGTTGGTTCCCGGGAAAATGCCCTTTAAAGTTCAGGTTTTGTGGGCGAAACCAAGGCCTTTTGTACAATGTTAACACAATATGTTCTATTACAATATGATAATCATTGATTTCATTCTGTGAATGATGCCGATTTTTGGCCATTAATGTGATTTCTTAAAGGGGCGTGGCACCATCCACCTTTCCTCTTTGAAGTGTTTTAATCCATGCCAACTTTATAAGTTCCAGATATCATTGTCATAAATCTCTTAGTTCATGAGATGTTGTCTATTTAAGTTATAGGCTGTGTGGGCTTGTCTAATTATAGTAGATTAGACAGGGGGCGTGTCTTATTTATCATAACTATAATAAATTCCTAGTCATTTTCTCAATCTGTTCAAATTTTGTAACGATCGGTGCACTGCTTTGGCCATAAATGTAATTTTTAAAGGGTCCTTGCTTGCACCGTTCTCATTTTCTCCAGGATGGGTTTGAATCCATGCCAGCATATACAGCATATGTTCCAAATATCATCGTCACTTCTCTATAAGTTCATGAGGTATTTTCTTTTAAGTTCGGTGTTATGTAAGCGGTGTCACTCCTTTTGTCCAATTTTACCATAAAATAGTCTAAAATAATTGCCATAAGGTAGCCATGCCGCCTTATGTTTAGATCAGGAGCTATATATAAAGTACCATTTTCGTTGTGTCAGCGATATCGTTGCATCATTCCGTCACTACATGTGTCATTAAAAACAAACGACAGTCTGGCTGTCCAATGTTGTTCAAACTGCCTTATTTGGCATTTGAATTCCCAAGAAACATTTTAATATCATGCCCTAGAAAACGCTCATATGTCTCTTCCTGTCTGTTGTGGAGCATATCATTGTTCGCCTCATCTTTTTCTCATGTCGACGGTTGCACTCATATTGTGCCGATGCAAAAGTATTTTACCTAACCTCTAGTGCTCTTGGCACTGTGGTTCGGTTCCACTAAGCCCCTTGTACATACACATAACTTCGATACGAGCACTGTTAGTTTATGGCCAGCATTACAAATAGTTCATTTAAATATTTTATTTTAAGCCATACATTATGGCCATGTTAAGAACGTGATTTACAAATAATTTAATTGTCCATTCCACACAATATTTATGGTCATAATTACGCATTGACACTGGCATTTTTTATGACTTCATTATTCTAAATGTCTGACTGACATTTACCACCACCGCCGCTGCACAGTGGTTTCTGTTGGTTTGTCCATTAAATTTCACACAGCTATAGGCAGGCTGCATTTGAGTTAAATGAACATTTTTAGACCTCTGGAATTGGAATATATATTTTTGTTTCTTGAAAGAAATGTTCAATAAAAACATGGCCTCAATTCTGGCTAATAACTTATTGTAATGTAATTTGGTATAACTTGCTTGATAAAAATCTCTATTTTTGAATAACAACATTACCCAACGCTAATGAATCATTTTGGGGATCATAGTATGGTTGCGTGTAAATCATACTATGGTTGTGAGGATCATACTATGGTTGTGAAGATAATAGTATGGTTGAGTGTGAATCATACTATTGTTGTGAGGTTCATAGTATGTTTGTGGAGATCATAGTATGGTTGAGTGTGAATCATACTATGGTTGTGGGGATCATAGTATGGTTATGTGTGAATCATACTATAGTTGTGTCACAACCATATACCCAACAATAGTTTGATCCTCTTCGAATATTGTCACCCTAACCATACTTTTTTTCTGCGTATAAGTACCGCTAATTTCCCCGATCTTTAATTAGTATTAATCGTGTACCTTCTTTGCATTGCTTCCAAAAGTTCTTGTACAGGTTAAACCACAACTACCGTTGTGGTTTAATTTCTTGATAATTTTTTTTATTGGTTAATTATTAATCGCCCTTATCGCGAATAAATGGCGCACAGTTTGTCCCCCCGAATTTTGCTTTTCCCCTGAACAAATATTTGCTATCTTGCATCTCCACCGAACTGCTGTTTTTGTTCGGCGATGATCAGCTGTTGAAAATAAATTAAATCAAGTGCACAAAATAGCAACAGAAACATTTATACGGTTGTCTTCAAATCAAAATTAAAATAAAATATAAAAGAAATGTTTAGAATTGTTGCAGTTTTTTACTAGAAGATGAAAGAACCCAAAATGTATAAGACGAAGCCTACGGGATGCTTCAAACCCTTTAGAACTGCCGGAGACACAGTATGTATGTATAATAAAATTGATATTAATTTGCCAGCACAATTTAAATTATTTCTTCTCAGGTTTTTCAAACATTATAGGATAAATAAAGCGGCGTTTACATGCGAGTACATTATTATAATAGCACCAAAGGAATCGAAATGTACTCAGCTCAGTTTACTACTTATGTATGTAGGTCAGTAAATAACTAAATTTGGGGTTAGATATGCGATCAAAGTAGCTTCGTCTTATTTGGACCTCCCCCAGTTCCACCTCGGTGCTTAACGTTTTCTGCAGCCTTTTTACGAACATACCTATGTTAAGGAAAAGTCCAAACTAGTCCCATACGCACCGGCACTGCTGAGTTCTCTATTGACGTTAGTTCAAAACGAAGAGACTGAATCTTTTGTTTCCATAGTGTAAACACGAGCTATACCTGGATTTTCTTGCATTCTTTGCAACAAAATTGACATTTGATTCTTATTTAATGCATTGCTCCTAAGAAAATCTGTTAAATTATGTTTTAAGACAAAAAAAACCCGGTACTTACATTTTGTGTTTTGTCTGTTCGCCACCAAAAAGTGAACAAAATGAAGAAAATGGCGTACAAATTCGCCCGGAAAGATCATTCACGATAGGGATAAATTTTTTCGAAGTTGCCATATTTCGGGCGAACAATATTGGCTATAGCAATTTAACGAAAATGGAATACTTTTCGGGGGGGGGGAAATTATACGCGATAAGGATTAATATTATTTTTTGTTATTTGATTTGCAGGAGCATCATACATAAAACAAGTTTAATGTTGTAGAAAACAAGTATTAAAGTCGCTAAGTTCGGTCAGGCCGAACCTTGTATACCCTCCACCGACTCTACGCTACTAAAAAGCAAAAGTAAAAAGGTAAGTTTTTGGGCCCTTTTAGCACAAGCGTCCGTCCATCACTTTTAGCCCATGCGTTCATCTCACCCAAAACTTTAAAATTATTCTATAATTCGCTTGTTTTTTCATGCGGATCATTTTTGGACCTAAGGAGCCAAAAAGTGCAGCAACTTTTCCCTTTTTAAGGTATTGTAGTCCGTCCCAACCTTAACTTTACCCTTTAATCATTGTCTAACCACAAGGAAATTATGATTTGATAATCAAATAGTCAGAAAGTGTACTTTTCACAGAGGTACATTTAGTCCCTTAAGGGGAAAATTGTTTTTACTTGTTTTAATCGTGCAAAATTTTAGGATGATTCTTTTGACCGCTATTGAGCTTTCAACAGATTTATAGTCTCTGATGGTTTAAAAATATTAATTAAGATTGATTTTAAATTTGAAAAAAACAATTTTAACAGTTTTTTTGAGGTTTGTAGTCATATTTAGCTTATAAAATAACTACTTATAAAGATACATATGCAACATGCATATGTTTCGGAAAGAGGTCATTACAGAGATGAATACAAACAAAAATATCTCTTGGATTTCAGCAATATGTCATTCATACGGTGCTTTAAACTATATCAATTTGATTTTTAAAATAAAGATTCTCGCAACGCAGGGCTTCGATCTTAGAAGTAATCTTTATACACTGGTATGACTGCTAATATCCAAAAAAAAAAATCTTAACTGGGCCGAAACTGCTATTTTTTCCAAAAAATACCCATTTTGATGATTCCCATATCCCATTTTAGGAATTGTAGGAGTTTTGTAAGAGGTTTGCCAAATGTTTGGGTGGGCCAAAAGTTACCATAGGGTTTTAAAATTTAATTACTTTTTCTTTTGTTTATTTTTTTTTCATTATATTTTTTCAGATTATATAGGGTGATCCATCTAGAGGTATTTTTTCAGGAAAAAAATATATAAAAATTCAAACCAAGTGTGGAATCTTTATTGGCCCTTTATTTAAAAGGACATTTTATAGCATTTATTTTTTGAATGATGTTTTCTTCAAATGTTGGCCGCAACTACTCCTCAGGGTTTCCATTCTGAGGGTCCAATTTTGGATGACTCGTTCGAGCATTTCGACTGGTATGGCTTAAATGACACGCGTAATGTTGGCTCAACAACCTAAATCGTAGCTGGTTTGTCAGCATAGACTTTGGACTTTACGTAACCCCAAAGAAAAATGTCTAAAGGTGTGATATCACTCGATCTAGGTGGTCAACTCACCTGTCCAAAACGTGAAATTAGCTGCTCTTTGAAATGACCTCTCAATAAATCCATTGTTTGAGCAGCTGTATGGCAAGTGGCACCGTCCTGTTGAAAGCAAGTGTCGTCCAGATAACGGGCTTCAATTTCAGGTAGCAGAAAGATCGATATCATGGCGCGATAGCCGGGCTTCAATTTCAGGTAGCAGAAAGATCGATATCATGGCGCGATAGCGAGCACCATTCACGGTAACGTTCCGGCCATCATCATTTTTGAAAAAATATGCCCCGATGATTCTACCAGCTTTTAAACCGCACCAAACCGTGGTTTTCTCTGGTTATAATGGCACCTCTTGATCCTATTCTTGTTGCTCTTCAGTCTAAATGTTTACTGACTTTGCCGTTGAGTTAGAAATGGGCCTCATCACAAAACAAAACTTTGGTCAAAAACAGCGGATCTTCCCGTTCCTCACCGAACGCTCATTACCATAATACGGTTGCCAACATTTGAAGGTAATTATTTTCAAAAAATAAATGCCATTAAATGTCCTTTCAAATCACCAATAAAGATTCCGCACTTGATTTGATTTTTTATATATTTTTTTGTTCTGAAAAAAATACCTCTAGATGGATCACCCTATATAAATAACACTTGGAAAATAAATAATGGACAAATTCACAACTGAACAAAGCACCAGAATAAAAGAATTTTATAATTTAAATCAGCGATCAATTATTTGAACGCAAAGTGATGAAGCTCATTTTCATTTGAATGGCTTTGTTAATAAGCAGAACTGCAGGTTCTAAAAATCCAAGAGCCATTCATCAACGCCAATCGCACCTCATTAGGTGAACAGTATGGTGTGGGAAGACATCTGGTAATATCAATGGGCCTTACTTCTTCGATCGATGAAGATGGAAGTGCTGAAACCGTAAATGGAGAGCGGTGTCGGTTTATAATAGTATATTTTTTACGTCCTGCTCTTGAACAGACCTGAGATGTGGTTTCAGCAAGACGAAGCCACTGCCCACACTGCCCGGGATACAATGTCACTTTTAAGTCAAATTGTTGGAAAATTTTCCAGAAATGTGGAAATTAATTGGCCAGCGCTATCGTCAAATTTGTCAGCACGCGACTATTTTCTTTGGGGTCAGTTGAAGAAGCGAGTATATGTGAACTAGCCCGAAACAATCCATCAACTTAAGGCCAACAGTGTTGCAGAAACTCGAACGCTACAATTACAAATTTTGAAAGATGTTACGGAAAATGCTCTAAAACGAGCCCTTCATTGCGAAGCTGAAAACGGGGGTCATTTAATTGACATTATTTTTTATACTAGGTGTAAAAAAATTTCCATTTTGTATATGTGACAGCGCGTAGAGAAAGAGGTCTAAGGGTAAAAAAATATCAACTTTAATTTTTTCTTTTTTTGATGTGGACAACATCTGAGCATCGAATGAGACCGATTCCATGCCCCAAAAGTGTTCCCTCCCAGAGATATGCGCGTTTTATGAAAGTGAAGTCGACGATTCTAAGCGCAAATAGAAAGGGAACTAATCTTTAAAATGGCTCTCCTGAACAAAATTTTCATCAACTTTTCACTTTTTTTTGATGTGGACAACATTTGGACATCGAATAAGACCGACCCCATGCCCCAAAAGTGTTCCCTCCCAGAGATATGCGCGTTTTATGAAAGTGAAGTCGACGATTCTAAGCGCAAATAGAAAGGGACCTAATCTTTAAAATGGCTCTTCTGAACAAACCTGGTTTTTAACCTTAGGTCCCTTTCTATTTTGCGCGTCACATATTATACTTATATAATCTGAGAAAAAAAATTAATAAACGAAAAAGTTATTAAAGTTTTTAACCCGATGGTAACTTTTGGCACACCCTGTACCATATACTTTCTGTATACTCTATCATCATTGCCTCAAGAGTTGTACCAATATCAAATCTTAAATTGTTTGCCTAAATGCACCTTGGGTATGTATGACTGTGTTAAATTTCATGGAAACGTATTTAGGACTCATTTGCAAAATATTTTTTTTTTGCCACTGTGCGCTGCCGCCCGCGTTACCATTCATTGCTAAGGCTGGGAATTCTCACTCACACACCACCAACACAAGAAGAAGAAATGACAAATGCTGTCATAACTTCTTCACGCCAGCGAGGCCAGGCACCACTGAAACTCAATATTCTTCCACTACCAAGTAGAGAATCGACAGTGGTGGCGTTTAAGACGTTTAATGCATTTTAATTCAATCGTAAATTTGGGCATTAAAATACTGACACTTGGAGAAAACCGATGCTCTTACAATCTTCACAGTTTCAATGCCATTCTCACCGTTTCATTTGAAATCTTTCCGAGTGTGGCAATGGCAGTTTTTGCAAATGCACGTACACATTTTTGATGTGACAATTTAAATTGTATAAATTTTAAAAATTCTCTCAGCCTAACTGTTATTATGCAATAACTCATGCAATAACGAATGCAACAAAAAGCACAAATTTATTAAATTTCCATTAATGACCATCAATAATATCAGTCATTTGAAGTTTCAGAAACATCCTGCATATACAAAATGGAATTTTTTTTACACCAAGTATACAAAATAAAGTCAATTAAATGACCCCCGTTTTCAGCTTCGCAATGATGAGCTCGTTTTAGAGCATTTTCCATAACATCATTTTAAATTTGTGGCTGTAGCGTTCGAATTTTTGCCACAGTGTTGGCCTTGTCTCGAGCTTGTTCACATGCATTTAATGTAATGGTAGATAATTGTAGAATAACATCCAAAATATATAGCCTTATTCATATTGACTTACCATAAGCAAAGTCAAAACATAGAAATACTAGTATGATAAGGACATGTTCTCTATTTATTTACTACAAATTTCTTGTCACTGTGGTGACCGTATTAAATTAACTGTATTGAAGGTCTAGTTATTATAACCTCTACCATAGGTGAGTTGACTAAATTTGTCATTCCGTTTGCAATACCTTGATCGGATATCCTATAAGGAGCTGTTTAAAGCACACTAGCCGTCTTTCGAAAAAGGCCTAATGAGGGTATGACCCAAAGGGATAGAATGTCCCTTGCATTAACTAAAAGTACATCTGGTTAAAATACACCTCTTGAGGTTTTCCTATACTTTTCTAAATTATTTGATGACGAACCGTGGTTTAACAGGGAATCGTTAGTGGAGACGCACCCAACCAACACATACATTAATGGGAATCTTGTCAGAACCTTTGGGCTTTAATGGCTCAAAAACGGTCCCAATGGAACATACAAAGATTAACTACTAAACTTGACAGTAGAGTCAATCAATAATAAAATAACTACTTAATTAATCGAATTATGAATATATTTTTGAGATCTGCCTAAACTTCGGCTCGGTCGCATGTACCCAAAGGACCTTGAAGGGTTCTCGATGTTAGAAAGGCCCCGGACCTGGATGTTATTTCGGCGCATTTCCTGTGTAAATGCTCTTCGACGCATTCCCGTCCATTACACAATCTTTTAAAATCGCTCCACGGGAGACCTAATGGCTTTCTTGTCGAAGCGTCAGAAAAAAACCAAAATCATTCTTATAGCTACTTAATTTAGGGTATCCAACTTTATTGTATCTCTCAAGCATCTTCGGAATGTGGGTTGTTGCAATTCTATTGTTTCTTTCACGGTGTGTGTTCATCAGCCTTACCTCCCAACATTTGGATGTTTCTTTCATCGTCAAATGCGTTACGCTTTTGTCACTTCCAGACGATTATTGGAAGATAGCTTGAATTTTACAAGAACAATTTACTTTACAGTCATCTTTAAATCATCCAGACGGCAAATGGAAGATTGTTAATTGTTTACAACACCAGCCGAAAATCACTTATGCTGTTTTGGATATATTAAACAACATTATACACTTTGGCCAAAGGCGCAGTGACCGCGAAATAAAATTTGAATGAAAAGTAACTTCCAAGAAGGCACTTAGAAGTGACCATTTCAATAGTAGAAATGAACATATCCCGTTAATGTCGTAGGGGTTTTGAAAGCTAACCTCAATAGCGTTTGTCTGTAACGGGATATTAAAATTGTTTCAACTTTCATCATAGAGTGGTCAGATAACAAGAATCGCATCGCTGTAATAGCGCATTTCAAGTGTGAAATGAATAAAGCGATATTTTAAAAACGCTCCGGCCACTAGGAATTAGCCGCATGTTCGTCTACCAATGCATAAAACTGTTTGAGGAGACTGGAGATGTAAAAGACCGTCACCGGTCGGGCCGCCCACGCTCTGTTCGAACACCGCATGTCATCAAAGCCGTTAAATCAAGAATTCACAGAAATCCGCTCAGAAAACAGAAAATCATGGCCCGTGAGGTGAATATCACGCAAAAGTCCATGAGTCGAATCATTAAAAAAGACTTGGGACTTTTAAACGACGTGCCGGATATTTATTGACTGCAGCTTTAAAAAAAATAGGATTGAAAAATGCAAAGGTCTTTTGGTGAAGCACGCTGATAAAAAAATTGAACAAGCAAAATGATAGTGAAAAGCGACATCACCCATCTTCAGTCATGGTTTGGTAGGGTGTCTCTTACGATGGGGTCACTGACCTGCATTTCTGCGAACAAGGAGACAAAACATCGGCCAAAGTTTACCAAGAAACCGTATTGGAAGCTGTTGTGAATCCTCTTAACAATTCCCTGTTCCAAAACTAGCAATGGACGTTCCAGCAGGATTGTGAAAAAATATCGATATTGAAGGCAAAAATAAACTACCGGTATCTTGACAGCTCTATTGTGTAAGCAGCTTCGCGGCTTCTAGCTTTCTCTGTGCACTTAATCTGGAGATCCTTACCTTAGTCGATTTAGGATCGCTCAACATCTAATACATCATAAAGGGTTTAGTGAGGACCAGCGATGTGCAAAGGGCCTAGCTAGTATTTTAATAATTTTCACACTTTCGGAAGGCGTGAAACTATACCAGATAAAATGGCAAACCTTGCTGAATGTTTAAATTACTAAATTACATTATTAGCTCGGATTACTTTTGAAAGGTAACAGTTAAAGAAACTATCCTTGCACACAGAGAAGAATTTGGGTAGATTAACTGAAATAATGATGGCTATCGGATGTTTTGCTTGTATTATATATACCACGAGAACGGTAATCAGAGCCAATAAATCAGTTATAATAAGAGAGTGCTGTCTAACTGCTAGTTGTCACAACTGATGGTTGTAGCAAGCAACAACGAAGACATCTGTATTTGATTACTTTGTATCGGCATTTCAATTGAATACCTAACTGGTTGAAAGTGATAATAAACGGTGGTCCAACTAAAACGCAAGATGTTATTTGTAAATAAAACAAACATTTCTTAGAGAATTATCTTGATTTTTTCATAGAAGGATCGAAGGTCCATATTTTCAACGACACTGATACATAATGGAGGTTCAATGTCGTTAATGTGCCGCATTAGAGTATAAACAGAAAACTGCGGCTGCGGCGACGGCACCCGGTGCGGGAATAAAATGTAAATTAAATGATGACGGGTGCGGCGACGGTTTTTGTTGTCATTTCTCAGCTGTTTTTATTTATTATTTGGCCTTCAGTGATTTTGAAAAAAATGCAAAAAAATTATTTGCAAACTAATGTTTTGAAAGTAAATTTGTAAATTGCATGAGCAATCAAATTCTTTACTTTTATTATAATTTGCTAGTTTTGGTCCATTGTTTTTTTTGTAAAATTGGCTTTCCCCCAAATACTTTTAATATTTATGATTTCTTCTTCTTACTGAAAATATGCACAAGAAACTATTAGTTCGTACGTTTTTTGTTTACAAAAAACATTAAAATATGTTAACACATAGAGAGAGGCAGAAACAAAAATTGGGAGCGCAAGAAAAACCGCAGAGAAAATAAAAATAGATTTAATTCAGTGCGGTTTTGCCTCTCAATTTTCCATATAAATTTGACAACCGCTACCGCAATGTTGTGTTTCTACTCTTAGTTCATACCTAAGCTCTTAAATTGTTCTTGGCTTATTGACGTACACTTTTTCTTTTAAATATCCCCACAGACAGTAGTTCAACGGTGTTAAATCACTTGATCGAGGATGCCAATTAACATCGTTGTTTCGTTGGCTGTCTAGCAATTCGTTTTGTCCTGTTGGAACCACATATCGACCAGGTCCATATCTTCAATTTCCGTTGTTAATTTCAATAGCGAACTCAATTCACTGCTTGGCTACCTTATTTTCGACGAAGTACGGCCCGACGACGCCGCAAGCATCGGCTTTTCAGGAATCACTCGTGAATTCTCATTTTCCCAAATGCAGCAATTCTGCTGTTAATTAATCCGCTGTGGATTATGCTGACCAAAAAAATCACGTAGTGCACGTAATGCATTTTGGTTTGAACGACCATTATCGTAATTAGATTCAACAATCTTAAAGCGCTGCTCAATTGTGTACTCCATGGTGAAATTTGTCAAATAAATATTAATATAAGTAGGAAAAAACTTGACGTTAAGGTTCAACTCAAAATTAACATCGTGCATTATGGTTGGACAACCCCTTACTTTTTTTTAAATAGCCAACACTCAGGGAATGCCCCCTATACATGCGGTTCATTGCGTTGGCGTGTGGAAAGTAAAGGATCGGAGGGGGGAAAGAGGGAGTAATGTTTATTGACACTTGCCTTGAACTTCTGGATGTAGCATTTGGTGGGAAATACATTTGCTGGAAGTCGATTCCACATACTCACTGTACGAGCGAATAACGAATTTGTTTTGTAGTGTATAGAACGGTCAACTGGCCAATCGATAACAACGGGTGTGTGTCGCGTATCCCTGCCGAACATCCTAACGTCTGGAATAAGGCGACGGATGTCTGATGAACACACACCATGAAAATGACGATAGAACAGCGTCCGACGATGCTCAAGGGAAACTATAGAGTTGGATACCCTACAGTCACCCATCAGCACAATCGCTCTCAATTAGCTCCAAGGATGATTTTGGAGCACCTGCCCATATATGTGACAGCGCATAGAGAAAGGGACCTAAGGGTAAAAAAATCAATTTTCACTTTTTTTTGATGTGGACAACATCTGAGCATCGAATGAGACCGATCCCACGCCCCAAAAGTGTTCCCTCCCAGAAATATGCGCGTTTTATGAAAGTGATGGTACACCAAAGATACACGTATTAAAATCTTTAAAATGGCTCTCCTGAACAAAACTGGTTTTTACCCTTAGGTCCTTTTCTATTTTGCGCGTCACATATGGGAGTTGTATACCATCTTTGGCCTGATGTAAGTTGTATAGATATTGAAAAGATCAGAAGGAGTGAATTATTTCTTGCACCGCTTTAAAAAGCCTATGCACTTGAGAGCTTCTTTCGACACATCGAATACATATCTCGTCCAGAACAGCAAGAGCTTCTGATTGTTCAATATCCGTACCATCGATAGAAATTGACGATATTGTTGGGTGAGCTAATCACTTCTGAGACAACAAGCAGCACTGTGTCTTACGCGCATTAAAATCTACTCTATTCACTTGACCTCATTCGGAAATGGCCTGTAGATCCCGGCCAAGTGTCTCATCCATAATTCGCCTTTTGTCTTCAATATCATGAAGACTCGGCCTACGGTCAAATAAATATGAATGACAGAGGTAACTGTAATCCGCAAAGGAGTAGATTGGATTCACGGTCTGACCCAACAGATCATCATTGAAAATTAGAAATAAGGAGGGAGAAAGGACAGAGCCCTGTGGAACACCTGCAGTAAGCCTATGTTCGTTGGATGAGAACCCATCTACAACAACTCTTATAGTGCGATCACTAAGAAAGCTCGATATAAAACGAGCGAAAGTATCACCGACACCAAAAGCCATCAGTTTTGACAAGAGTGCACCGTGCCAGACTCTATCAAAGGCCTTGGAGATATCCAGAGCCACAACCTTACTCTCATCAAACTGATGGATAGACCGACTCCAGCGCTCCGACAAGAAAGCCAGCAGGTCTCCCGTAGAGCGATTTCTACGTAAGCCATACTGTCGATCACTAAGCAGGTCGTTGGACTCCAGGTACCTCGCAAATGGTGGTTAACCATGCTCTCCATTACCTTAGAGAGCGCAGAGCAAATCGCGATAATTTGCAGGATTATTACTGTCAACCTCAACCGGTCGGTGGGAGAAAAATTCGATTGTGACGACAACTCTTTGTTCTGTTGGTGCTGGTTAAACTTTAGAAGACAATTCAAAAAAAAAACAACAAACGAGAAATTGAGTGGTCGGCTCAAAGTAAACCCTGGGTAAACTGGAAAAGCTCCTGCCACAATAGGTGATGTTTAAGAGTCTAGTGGTGACTTATTATTTTGATTTTCGTTTAAAACTTTGCTCAGAATTATCTCTGGAACTTGCATAGCAACGTCTGGCGTTAATGTAAAAGGGCGCAAGTCACGTATCGATCGAGATTAATTATCGAATTTGACGCCTTTCTTATCTAATAAATTTCCACCTAAGCTAGAAGCTCATTATAATATTTGTAAGCATAAAGCAAACTTTTAGAATTTCGGTTCGTTGTCCATTCACTGATTAACTATCAAATTAAATTGAAAACTGAGTATGGTTAGAGTCACGTTTAAACGTGGTTTAATTACGAATTTTAACCATACTTACCATGTGTTGTTGTTGTAGAGGCATAAAGTAACGGGGTGATAGCCCTTGGCCGAAGAATTCCTCCTCGGGGTCGTCCCTATGCATACAACCGGCTGTCGTGGGATCGCACCATAGGTAGATCATCTTTGCCGCTGGCAGTTTATGGTGATAGCTGTAATTATAAGGCCACTCCATGGTAACATGAATCATCATGCTACGTGCTCCATATTCCGTAGCATTTGATGTGTGGCTTGTGTCCATATATCAATATCCATGCCCCTATCGATGATGATCTTCCAACGTGAGACACTGCCATTGAATTGCGCTAAAATTCTTTGGCGTAATCTCCAAGAATCAAATATAAATTCCACATAAACGCCAGTCCATACATCATTTGATCATTATTGATTTTTCGTTGCGTTTCGCCCCTTACTTTGAGACGGGACGACAAGTTGATCGTAATCAATGATCAATGTGTACGGAATCAATGAAGAAAATAAATCAATGCATCATCAATTGCGGCAATTGTCGTCTCCGTTGCCGTTGGCGTTGTTCTCTTCCTCATCGTCATCTTCATTTTGGGGGCACCAAATGTGTTCCTGCTGCCATTCTTTGGCTCCATTGTGTAAATGAGAGACAACAAAACTGACACCTTCCTCGGCTGGGCAGTGGCAAACATAAACGCCGTCGTTTATGGCTGGGCCAGTGCGGGCTGCTTACGAGAATTGTCCCACGTTAGTGACATGTTTTCTTTGATTTGTTTCTTTTGTATTTTTTGTAGCACCTTTTCTCTCTGGCCATTCGTCCGTCCAATCACTTTTGTTTTAGCTGTTCTTTTCGGGTTCATTGTTTCCAAAAAGATGATTTGAATGCATTTTGTTTTCGCTGCTGCCGCCGGCAATTCGGGGTTGTCCGTTCTTTTTTTGGGGGATTATCTAATAAATCCTGAATATTATTATCTTGATATTTGATCAGATTTATGGTCGATCTGAATTGTTTTATTTCGGTTGCTTTTTAAACTTTTATTTTTATTGACCGTCGTCGAGGTGCGAGTATTGATCTCATTACATTTTCGTGGGTGTTCTGGGAATTAATGGGTTCTGTGTGTTTTCATTTCTTTTTTTTTGTCATTTTATGGTTCCGACTTTATTGGAGTTCACTGACCTACGTCAAAGTGCTGTGACGTTTTCGAGTTGAGTTTTAAACTTTGTATTTAATGGCTTAGAATAGATGCTGTTTTACGTTTTGAAAACACAATTCTTGAAATTCCAAATAGGCATATTAGTGTTCTTGTAACTTTTCTGGTTTACGTTGAATGTATCAATCTTTACTGGTGTTGGCTGGCATTAAATAAGATGTCTAACGAAATGCAGCTGTCGAAAATCCCAAAACTGCAGCCGAACTATACGAATAATTCGTTCAACTCCCACTACATTCTTTGTAACTCAGTGGCCTTTCATGGAAGAGTGTGTGCTTGGAACTGAACCTTTGTGAGAATTAGAAACCAACCCACCACATGGGCCAAAGCACGGGTTAATTCAGACATGGACTTATGCATGCACACAAACAACGAAATTTCTTGGAGATTCCAAAACATATGCAACTATTTGAAAATAAATTTGAGACAGGAATCCACGAGAAACCAGTGCTGTTTATTAGCACATACTAGCATTTCGTTCTAAGCAAAGAAAGTTCAAGACTAAATACAACGATTTTTTTTTTAATATTTTAAGAGTTGTCGTAGTCCAAGGGACTTAAATACTTCTTGCTCGTTTTAGTCAATTTTCAACGCCAACCGATCAACAAATAAAGCGTTTTTCGATAGCGCATAACAATTTCGCATCTGTATCTCAACGCACCCTCAAAAATTTTTAATGATCCGTAATAATCGTCCTACCCGACAGGATGAATTTGGATCCAAATATTCACTTTTTTATGTTCCGGCGCCAAAGAGACGCTGTACCGCTCGAATTGACGAAAATATGGCAGTCGTAAGTGTATCCGTTCAATATAAGCCAAATCGGTCAATTCCAAGTCGTTCTCAGAAATTGGGCATTTCTCAAACCGTATTTTGCGAAAAGATTATGGCCTTCATCCTTATAAGATCGAACTGAGTCAAAAACTAAAGCCGATTGATCATTTGAAATGCCGAAACTTTTCCGATTTGGCTCTGACAAAGTTTTACGAAAATGCAGAATTTCAACGGAAAATCATCTTCAGCGATGAAGCTCATTTAGGACTGAATGGTTTTGTCAATAAACAAAATATGCGTTATTGGACAGCAACAAACCCACAAGTACTTCAAGGGACACAATTGCATCCGCAAAAAATTACTTTGTGGTGTGGTTTCATTCCGGCGGTGTATTGGGCCGTATTTTTCGTTTCTAAAAACAATCGTCATGTTACCGTCAATGGAAAGAGCTCTCGTGTCATGTTAGAAACATATTTTTGGCCAGAATTGGATGAGCTTGACATAGCCGATATGTGGTTTCAACAAGACGATGCCACTAGCCACACAGCACGCGTTACAATCGATTTACTGAAACGAAAATTCGGAAAAGGTGTTATCTCGAGTAATGATCCTGTCGAATGGCCACCTCGTTTATGCGATTTAACGCCTGTGGATTTCTTTTTATGGGGTCACATCAAGTTATCGTTCTATGCCAAGAAGCCAACAACTTTAGGCGAGCCCAAAGATAACTTCTAACACACAATTGCATTAGTGGTGAAAAATTGGGTCCAAAGAATAGAAAATTGGGTCCAAGAATAGGTCCAAAGATTAGATCGGCATCAATGTTTTTCGCAGAACGAACTGGACGAGCATGCACAGGTGTTTCGCATTCCTTTAGACCTGGATTGCTGAATTTTGCGCATGATTCTCCCAATGGTGGACACATTTGGAGGATTATGCAGACCAAAAAATCACAAAGTGCACGAAATGCATTTTGATTTGAACGCAGATTTTCGAAAAAGGATTCAACAATCTTAACGCCTTGCACAATTTTGTACCTCGCCATGATTGAATTTGTCAAACACTGAAACAAAAAAATGTCAAATTGTCAAATGTTGGGCAAAAAGCTTAACGGTAAGGCGTGACTCACAATTAACATCGTGCATTATAGTTGGACCACCCTTCATAGTTCTTCTGTGCGAGTGTGTGTCACATAACTTCTGCTAAACGGAGCGATTTTAAAAAATTTTATGTGTGTCTGCAGGTGCATTCGAGAATGGTATACGAGTATATGGGTATATCTTCCACACCCATTTAAATTTAACATGAACGTAACTCAAAACAATAAGAGCTACGGACATAAGGATTAGTAAATATACTCTTAATGTGTAACCTGAAAAGTAGTGGGAAAAGTGGGCGGAGCCTTTGTTTTAAAAGCAGTATGTTACTGTGGACCACCAAATTTTCACAAGAGGGGCGTGGTAGCCCCAAACTTTCAAAAACTTTAAGTACATGCAGCTGATAAACTTTAAGTGATTGGAGCAACATATTTAGTATATGCGAGGGCATATCAATAGTTCCGTGACTTATCCAACTTCACTCGTAGTTATATGAAATGCAACACTGCTCCCATCAAGTACCATCTGTTAATAGACTACAGTCAAATTTTGAGAGAGTTCCGTCATTAAGTTTGTATTTAACAGCTGTTCAAAACATTCAACCTCGTGGATTTTGTTAAAATTGGAAAAAATGAATTTCGAGAGCTCATTAAACATTGTTTTTTGCGGAAAAAAACAGTAAATTAAATGAAGGACAAGCTTGAAAAATACAATGTGTACTCTGTACCATCGATTTCAATGGTAAAAAAGTGGTTTACTGACTTTCGTTGAGGTCGCACAAGTACAAACGACGCTGCACGTTCTGGACGGCCAATTGAGGTCAATACACCCGAAAATGTCGAAAAAGTCCGCGATATGGTGTTGGCCGATTGAAGAGTACAAGTGCATGAGATTGTTGATGCCATACGCATTTCATATGGTTTCGTTTATAGATGATCAGTAGGGTTAAGGAAAGCTGTCTGCAAGATGGGTGCCGCGTTTGCTCTTAGTTTACCATAAACGTAATCGTGTGACAACTTAAAAGAATTCTTTGGATTTGTTTAACCGCAATTCGAATGAGTCTTTGCGGCGTTTTTTAACTGTAAATGAAACATGGGTCCATTACAGCACTCCGGAGAACAAGCAGCAGTCTAAACAATGGGTTTCTCCGGGAGAACCGGCTCCGAAGAAGACCAACGTGACTTTGTCGACCAATAAGGTCTTGGCAACAGTTTTTTGGGATTTACGCTGGATAATCCACATCGATTAACTTCACAAGCGAAAAACAATAAACGGCGAATACTTTGCCAAGTTATTATACCGAGTTAACGAGGATTAAACAAAAAAATACCGCATATGGCCAAGAAAAAGTTATTTTTCATCAAGATAATGCACGGGTGCACACGTGTGCAGTCTTAAAAGCAAAATTGCATAAATTGGGCTACGAATCGGCACCTCCTCCGCCATATTCTATGGATTTAGCTCCCAGTGACTATTTCCTATTTCCCAACCTAAAGAAATTGTTCGGTGGAAAGAGATTCAGCTCCAACGATGAAATTTTTGATCAACAAATGTCTATTTTGTGTTCCTCGGGAAATTCTATTTTTTGGAAGGGATGCCAACTTTGAAGAAACTTTGGACCAAGTGTATTGGTTGAGCTTAAAGAATATTATGTTGAAAAATATTTTTTATTTTGAAAAAAACTGTGTTTTATTCGATAATTCACGGAATTATTGATATGCCCTCGCATCACAACTATCAATGTGTAATAAAATACTGCAACGAACTTATCTGTTATTGCCACCAATTATTGTACCAAAGAAACATGTACAACATAATGGGTGGGTTGTCATAAACAACAGTTGTGGCAACCCATAGTTTAACTGATTTTCGGGTTTTCGGGAAGTTCGGACCGATGTCCAACGTGATATTTTGATATTATTATTGTTAGATTTGAGCAGACATAGTTTTCATGATTAACATATGTGACGCGCAAAATAGAAAGGGACCTAAGGGTAAAAACCAGTTTTGATCAGGAGAGCCATTGTAAAGATTTAAATACGTGTATCTTTGGTGTACCATCACTTTCATAAAACGCGCATATCTCTGGGAGGGAACACTTTTGGGGCATGGGATCGGTCTTTTCCGATGCTCAGATGTTGTCCACATCAAAAAAAAATTGAAAAATGATTTTTTTACCCTTAGGTCCCTTTCTCTATGCGCTGTCACATATAAGTAGTTTTGTGTAAAGCACGCTGCCGCTAACCCTGTGAGCACATGCGGCTCCTCTCGTTAACACAACAAAAAGTGTTTATAAGCAGGTAGGTCATATGTCGTTTTCTGCCATAAAATCCGTAGTGTCCGACAATTCTAAAGAAATCGAAAACATCAAGCTGGTACGTTCTAAGTCCCAACCAGTTTCTAAATTAAATAATAAATGTTATACATTTTCTAGTTGAGGCCGGAAAATTCTTTACGAAATACAACAACTACCTACCATAGACAGCCGGATGATAGATGTTACTCTTGACGTTCAAAATACATATTTTCAAACAGTATTACACAGTTCACACTTCAGCTTCCTTTGTCTTTATCCATCTTACAACCTACCTTAAAAATCTTATCATAGCGCAAGGCATGGAGCTGTAAAAAAACTAAAACAAGGAAAATCGATTTGGAGGCATTTAAAAAAGAACCCGTTTAATACCCCCACCATTTAAGGTGACACCGCCCAAATCCCCTAAAACTAAAACTAGTGTTGGAGATTCCATTAATTTTCAACGTAACCCATTCTAAACGATTTAATGTAGGGAAACAACAACAGGAAAAATAATCAGAAATGTTCACGCCAAGGAAATGAATGCATTTGGAAATAATGATGAAAACCTGGGATTAGTTTTGACAACTCTCTTGTAAGTGTCATTTATTTACGGGCTCTGTGTGAGTGGGAAGGAGTCGAATCGGCACGAGATGATCGGAGAGAATTTGCGAAATGACAAATGAACAACATTTATCTGGATCTTCATGTGCCTGGTATACCCTACACTTTGTCGCTGAGTGGTGAGGGTTTGCTATGATGTTTGTAACACTTTCTACGAGTATGTTTTCTAAGGCTAGGTACATACGAGGCGAACTATGAGATCAACGTGTCGCAGCAAATTATTCTGTTGTTCACAAAACACGGCTATGCACGAATCAACGGTTGCTTGAACATGGATGTGTTGCTGCAACGGTAGTAAAGAGTATAGCAGTAAACAATTAAAAAAACGAAGCTACAGTTGCGCCAACCGACCAAAAATATCAAAAAATGTTTTGATATTTCTGGCATTTCTGAGAAATATTAAAACACGATACGAAACCAATGGTAAACACAGCTGCACCCGAAGTAACGGTTGCTTGAACATGGCTGTGTTGCTGCAACAGTAGCCTCGTGTGTATCTAGAATTAAACCATAAAAAGGCCTATGTCTACCCTGCGGTTGTGATCTTTAACAGGCCGAAACCAATGAAAATGCGTCGTTTCAAAATGTGAGCCTAAACGCCATCGCAGTTGTTTAGGTTAGGGTTGTGTTCGGTTCTCTTCTTTTTTAAGTGTTGCACTTAAATTTGGCCAACTGATGGCAGTAAAAGAGGAATATTTTACAGATTAGGGGTACAATTTTTAAATTTTTTCCAGCAGATATTGACTATATTGAAGTTGTCGTGTTTTGACATACGAGGGTAACTTTATAACCTTCTTCATATCGAAGGACGTTGCGTTCGATAATGCCGTCTTGCTCTAAGATGTATCAAACATTCAACCTTTGTAAATACTGTGACTCTTGGTCTAACCCTTGAAAATTTACTAGAATAAATTTTTCTTTTTGACATAACCGCTGAGCAAAAAATGGACCTCGTTAGAGAAATACCAGATCATCGGCCAAGCCCATTGATAATGGATCATATCGCTTCAAGTTGTGATAATATGTAGAAGCTCCATATTGAATAAAGCGTACCAATATCCAACTCAAATACAATTGGACCTCATCGGTGCATGTTTTCAAGCAGACTTCACACAAAGGTCCCTCTCGGTTAGAAGTAATAAGACACCAATAAGTAACTCGAATAGCCCCATACAAATGCATCTCTCAATGTGAGGCCCTGTTTAAAAGTCACATTTAGGATTGTAGTTTCTTCGATATTTCTCATGGTCCAAAATGAGCCTTTTAAGTTCAAAAGAACACACGAACTTATGATAAATCAAACAAAGTAAGGCTCGAAAGAGCCAAGGAGTTGTTATGCATGCACCAATATAGCAATTTTCGAAATATTGTGTTTGCTGATTAATAACATATTTCCTGAATTAACTCTCAAAATGGCCGCTTTGCCTAACTGGACGAAGTAATTTTCCATGTACAGCTGTGACCACCAGTAGGGATCATAACATGGTTGCGTGTTAATCATTCTATGGTTTTGAGGATAATAATATGGTTGTATGTGAAACAAACTATGGTTGTGAGGATCATAATATGGTTGTGGAAAACATAGCATTATTAAGTATGATTCACTATGTTTGTGGGAATCATAGTATGGTTATGTGTGAATCATAGTATGGTTATGTGTGAATCATACTATTGTTGTGGGAATCATAGTATTGTTGTATTTAAATCATATTATTGTTGTGTGGACCATAATATCGTGGTACCACAACCATATACTCAACAATTGTATTATCCTCTTCGAATATTGTCACCACAACCATACTTTTTTTCTGAGTGTGGACACACACTCTTTTCGGTCTGGCTATTGCATGCTTCTTTCCGTTTTTGATTTTTGCCATTTTATACTTATTTTTCTATTTATTAGCTGCTCAGTGGAAGTTTAAGCAGTTTACCCTCCTTCCATCCAAGGCAGCGATAATCCGAATAGCCAGAGTAATTCCACATATTGCACGAATCAAACCCATAATCAATAAAAATATGAAACTTTTTGTCTGCTTTGTCAGACGTATTAAGGCAATATGTGACAGCCCATAGAGAAAGGGACCTAAGGGTAAAAAATCAATTTTCACTTTCTCTTTTTGATGTGCCCCAAAAGTGTTCCCTCCCAGAGATATGCGCGTTTTATGAAAGCGATGGTACACCAAAGATACACGTATTTAAATCTTTAAAATGGCTCTCTTGAACAAAACTGGTTTTTACCCTTAGGTCCCTTTCTATTTTGCGCGTCACATATAAAAACTGTAGCCGTCAAAAATTAAATATTTGGTACGCTGCTGCTGCTCATTCCATACTAGGGCAATGGTTCGAACTTATTGATTCAAAGCACATTGAACACATTAGCGTTTTTGCGTTATCGATTGGACGTACAGATAATAAGGTCGATTCCTCATTCGCATTTCACTATCCCCATATTCCTCTGTCGAAATTTATAACCCTTTGTTGATGAAAACTTAGGTCTTGAACTAGTATTCTATTAACTTGAATTGTCCAAATTTGCTCTTTTAAATCTTGTACAAAATCATACGAGTATTCCTGATTTACAAAGTTTTACGAATTTTTTGTTGGATTTCCAAAATATTTTGTTTCACACAAGCCTTCTGCTGACAATTGTGAAGAATGTAAACGAAATTAAGGTCTCACAAAGTCTGGACACATATGTTTACCTTGACTTTGAAGCTAATTTAGTTGTTTTGAAATTATCTCAAGTCTCTTGCCACCGAGAAGATCCCAATGTCATTGGCAAGGTTTTCTGTAATTAAGAGATTTATTCTTTAATAAAATCATACTTTAGTTTTTATATGACAGCGCCACTTATCGGTACTTAACTTAAGAGAAACCTTTCGACAGGCTTACGCAACATATGGTCCTAGTAGGGGCCAGGTTTAGGCGCTCGTACACCGAACTATAATTTTTTTTATATTAACCCTTTAATCACACAATATCATTAATAACACAACCATAAGCGAAAATCCCACGATTATATTTTTAGTCGAAAATAAATAAATTAAACAGAAGTACCCGCCCTATTTTAAAAAATAATATTTTTATAACTTAATTTTAAACTTTGTGTTCTATTGTTAGTTAAAGAAAACAAAATTTTGTAAAATCAAATATATAAGTAATACGCGTACATATTTGTGGGTATGAAAACTTTATGCTTAAGTGAAGCTGGGGTAACAAATTGTAAAGTCGCTTTTGTTTGAATTTTGAGCAGCTTGCACGAGTAATTAAACCAGAGGTCGCAATCCGATCTTCATGAAATTTGGCACAAGCTAGTTTTTGGACCCAGGACGAATGTTATTGAAATTGGGGAAAATCGGTTTTGATTCCGATATAGCTACCACGAATATTTAGCCTATTTTATGTCTTACCTCTAGAAGTTACAAATTACATCCAACCCTGATCATATTTGGCAGAAGCACGTTTTTTGGAGCAAGGGCGGATGCTATTAAAATTGAAGAAAGTCGGTTCACACATATTCGCACTAATTTGGCACAGTTTATTAAGGTCGATCTGTGAGCAGGGCACGAAAATGATCGTATCGGTGCAAGGCCCAGTACAAAGGTCTCACCGGTATAATATATAACCATTCTAGAACAACCTTACTAATTCAGATTACTATCAAATTAAGTGTAGTACTTGATAATGGACCAACATCGGTCCTGGAACAATTTTGACTATAAAGGTTTATTTGTTTTACATGTAGTTCCCATACAAAATCTATAAGGGCTAATAAGTTGCATCCGGAAATGTGTCAGTTGTCATATAGCCCAGTACAAGGTCTCACCTGATTTTAGATACGACCACATGTTGTATAGTACATGACGATAGACAAACATCCAGTTCTAGAACAATTTGGACTGAATACGAGTATGTCCGTTTTTTCTATAGTCCCCAAACAAATAGTCCAGGGACCAAGAACTGGTCCTCCGGTAAACACGGACATATAAGAATCAAAAGCAATGGAAATCATATAACCGTCTGCGGCGGTCAAACGATTTAATCTAGGAATATGACTTTTGAACCATGGTGCTATTTGACATTGTAGGAGTGTAATACCGACCCAGTGGTGAAAAGGGTTTTATATAAGAGACTACAGAAGACTAGGAATATTTACTTAACGGAGTAGGATATATAAGATTTGACATAGCCAAAGGTAACGTTACTTTACTAGGTTTTTATATATTTAGGTGAAATATAAGAAAAATTGGTATAAAACTAATAAATAATACTTTTCTTAATTTTACTCTAACCGATTTCCAATAAGAACTAAAATTTCGAGGAGTGCGCTCTGTATATTCTCAGATACAACCACTTTTACTTATGATAAAGATGATGATGTTTGTTTATTTAGGTAAAATAGTTTTTGTTACAGTTCTACTTTATACAAATTTTAGAGATGGTTTAAATGAGAAACCTTACAACTATATTATTAATAATACATTATTGAAATTTAGAAATAAGTGTGAAAAGAAATGATAAGGAAAGTATTGAAAAAACCATCATTAGAATACTTTATATCCTTATGGGATATTACGAGTAAAAACAAGATATTTCATATTTGTGATTCACATAAATTACATTATTGAATATTTAGTAGGAGTTGTACTTATATAGATCTACGATATAATTGTTTTCGCTGAAGTTGCAAGCGTTTTTAAATTTGTGTTGCAAGCGTTTTTAAATTTGTCATAATTCGATTGTGAATATATTCGACACAACTTAAATTAACAACCTTTTTGTACTAAAGTGCCACGGTAAATTCGACATCATTTTTAATATTTTGTTTTGGGAAATTTAAATGTTCCGGATATGAGTCTTGGCGCAATTACCCCACACAGGGCAGGCATATAGAGCAATAGCTTGAATACTGTTTTCAATATGACGATCTTTTTTAAATGCGATTGACATGATCATTAAAAGACAGACGTTTATTTAGAAACACACCTGGATATCTGACAGAGTCAGACCAGGCAATCTCTCTTCTATACATACAAAGATTAGAACCAGGAATATAACAAGCTTTTCTTTTCTTTGTGACAAAGATTGCTTGTGATTTCTCGGTGTTAATTTTGATTTTCCATTTAAATGAAAATTCGACAACCTTTTCTAAAGAAGCTTGAAGGCAGTTTTGAATGCTTTGGGCTAGCAAACCAGTACATAGCACTGCTAAATAATCTGCAATTGTTCATTTAAGGAAAATCATACATATATAATAAGTAAAGGACTAGACCTAGAACAGACCCCTGCGACACACCTGCAGGAACAGGAAGACAATCAGAAATTAAATTAATAATTCCAACACAAAATGAAAGCTGACAAAAGAACGATTGAACACTTTTAATTAAAAAATTTAGAAAATTCAGTTTCAGCAACTTTAATATTAGACCTTCGTGCCAAACTGTATCGAAAGCCTTCTCAACATCTAATAACACCATAGCCGTTGAATTGCCCTGCTGAAATTAATGGTTAATATGGTTTGTTATGCGCTTGACTTGATCTGTTGTGCTGTGGAATGGTCTAAATCCGAATAGTTCATCAGGAATTATTTTCTTGGTATTTTTAACTTGCCATAATTTTTCTTTAATAACCCTTTCAAATAGCTTACTCAAATTGCTGAGTAAGCTTATAGACTAACAACTAGTAAGCAAGTTAGGCTGTTTTCCAGGCTTTGCAATTGGAATGACTTTTGCTTTCCTCCACGTTTTAGAAAAATATTGCCGTTTTAGGCATACATTGAATATAAAAGGCGGTTAAATTTTAAGGCCGATGCCATTTCTTGCCATCATTCTGACCATTGATGACGTTTGGAATGGTCAAGAGGCTTTAGTTCTTGAGTCAATTGTACCTTGTAAATGGGTAAATGCAAGTCTTTATGTACTTATATAATGTTCATTAACGACGTGCGTGAGAGGTGCAATTGTTGGGCACGACGACGAGTTGAGGTGAAAGGCTCTTCAGTCACACTTTCGCGAACAGCAGCAAAATTGTCTGCAGTACAAGCATGCACTGGTGTTTTTACATCTCCTACAGATCCGGTTTACTCAAATTTTTGCACGATTTTCTGATTGTACGCACAATTGGACCATTAAATTGACCGAAAAAATCACGAAGTGCACGATATGCATTTTCATAATAGGTACGCCTGAAAATCTTTAACGCGTTGCTCGCTTGATGATGGTTCAAATTGAATTATGTAGTCTGAAATTGAGAAATGTCAAATGAAATGCAGAAAAAAACTTGACGTTTAGGTGTGGTTCACATTCAATATCGGCCCTTAAAATTTAACCACCCTTTAAAAGCTAGCTGTGCTTTTCTTGAAAGATTTTTAAGGAAGTTATTCCTGGTGTTGTCCAGGCCACACGAATGTTTAGTCTATAGAATTTTCAGAATAGTTTTCATGGTTTCTTCAGACACAGCCGCGGCTTGCAATGGCGTTGCAAAATGTGAAGAATTAAACTGAGTTAATACATCATCAACTTGCAACTCAGTACCATGACATTAAATGTTGTCAGATATCCGATGATTTGACAGCAAATGTTCTGCAAAAGTAGAAATTTTGGTGGAATCAGTCATAATTGGGCCATGGGGACCAATTATAGCTGGAATAGTAGGAATGTTTTTTCTTAATATTTTAGAGATTTTCCAAAATAGTTTTGAACGGGTGTTAAAACTTGAAATTTCGATTCCAACATTCCAAAACATGGACAAAAACTAACTGACAAAACGACAACTACTTATACATTGCATAAGTTCAGAATGTAGCACATCATCAATTCGAGTCTCATCAGTCATTTGATAATATCCCGCTAAAGAAGAGTTTAGTTGTGAACTGGACCAGATGCCATGCAGGGCATACACATGAGAAGATGAGCTCATTGCATGCGCCCAAGTAGGTGTACAACAACAAAAATCTGGGCACGTACAAGGCGACACTTGCATTAGTTTGACATTTTGTAATCTGTTGCATTCGCTGGGCGAGTGAGTCGACCGAGTGTGTGAGTGAGTTGCCTTGTCTAATACTTTGCGTACAACATGGAAATGCAACAACAAACACCATGTACGCGCATACACTCAAGACCGTTGGCTGCCTCAACCAACTCGAGCCGAAGCACCAAGTGCAGCCAGCTATTCCAGAACAGCCACGCAACGGCGACAACGATGGAGATGCGGATGAGAGGACTATGATTCGTTCTTGCACTGTGTTGATGACTGATTGACGACAAGATATTTGACAGCCGCTCTAATCATGGATGTCACATCTGCTGTTCAAGAGTATGCGTTTGGTGCTGGCTGTCTGGTGTCCGTCCGTCTTTCTGTCTTCACATTCGCCTCTATATACGAATAATATGCGTGCAGACTTTCATTAGATGCCACATATTTCTAACTGTATAAATATATAAGTATGTATAAATGCCGCGGAGGCATACTACGGTGCATTGTTGTTGCTGTTGCTTGCCTCGGTTGCGGCTGATGTTCTTTCTGATGCCGTTGTTGTCATTTCGTTAATGACACGAGATGCCTGTTTTCATCAGTTTAGTTACATTTGCCATCTTTTGCGGATGATATGCATCTAATGCACCAAGGGATAGGATGATGGGATGCGATGTCGTGGGACCACTTTGGAGCACTCCGATGAGCTCCCTTTTGTATAATTCCATTCAGACGAATATTAGATCGGTCCGGTTTAGGATACAATGGGATCAAGAGTTCAATTATAACTTCGGAAACAGACTAAGGCTGCCGGTCCTGTAGGTCTACTGCTTGCTTGATTCCTTAATTCAACGTAGCATAAGGAACCAAAGTGAAAATGATGGCAAAGTAGTTAGTTGTGCAAATAGTAAATGGTAAATCACGTGATGAACCTGAACCTAGACCTACGGTTCTACGCCGGCTTCGAACATCTTTTGTACTATTATAAAGAAATTTTTACATGGCTTAGAGAATATTTTTTTACTTGTAAAGTCACCGCTACTCTGCTCTCAAGATAGTCTAAAAGAACTGTGTGGAGCGCTAATTTTGCTTTTTTGCACTGCAGGCTGTGGCGGCACTGTTGGTCGAAGGGAGTGGAGAGTGTGCGTGGCTTATAGGTTATTTTGTGTTGAAGCGTAGTTTTCAAATGTGCACTCGATCATTGCAGTGCAGCGTGCTATTCGTTTACGATGCGCTGTTTTCCACGTAGGTGTGTAAACAAACGAAACATGCTGTACTGGAGTAAAACAAACCCCAGAGACCTCTGCATTCAGACCGCGTCACAGTGTGGTGCGCCATATCAGGATTACAGGATAACCGTCTTGCCGTTACTGTGAACTCCGAACGGTACTTGACTATGATACAGTATATTTTTCAGCCGGCTCTTGAGGCAATCTACACGCTGAAAACTTGCACAGACAAATTTTGTTCACCGATGAAACAATTTTTACCGTTAAGAAAAATTTAACAAGTAAAATGAAAGAGTGTATGCGCGGTCATCTGAGGAAGCATCTGAACTGATCCCAAGGGTGGAAAAGCGTCATCACCCAGCTTAAATCATGGTTTGGTGGGGTGTCTCTTACGATGGGGTCACTGACCTGCATTTCTGCGAACAAGGAGTCAAAACATCGGCCAAAGTTTACCAAGAAACCGTTTTGGAAGCTGTTGTGAAGCCTCTTCACAATTCCCTGTTCCAAAACCAGCAATGGACTTTCCAGCAGGATTCAGCGCCGGCACATAAGGCTAAAACGTCCCAGGCTTCGAAACAATTTGTCAGCGTTCATTTCCTCTGAAGAATGGCCCTCAGGCTGTCCAGATTTGAACCCATTGGATTACAAATTGTGGACGGTTTTAGAGAAAAAGGTTTGTCGCAAAAGATAAATCTAACATTGGATCTCTTAAGACTGCTTTGGTTCGAGCTGTGGCCAATTTTCCAATGGACGAGGTTCGTGCAGCTATTGACTTAATGCGTGTGTAAAGGCAAAACGTGGACATTTCGAATAAGTAGATTATTTTTGGATACAATATACATCAAAAAATATATTAAAAAATATTTGGTCCAAAAACATTCAGTACTTTTTATTTTACAGCATAAAACGCGTGTAACAGTATTTATGTCCCTACTAAGTAATCAGAGAATACATGGTTTCAACAGGATGGTGCCACTGCACACTCAGCGAGGGTTACCACAAATTGTTTGAGGCAAATGTTTCCTGGACGGCTTATCTCTTTGAGGGGTGATGAAAACTGGCTGGCACGCTCACCAGACTTAGCCCCATGTAATTTTTTCCTTTGGGGTTACCTGAAGTCGAAGGTGTATATGAACCGTTCCAACACCTTGGAAGACCTTATTAACAATATCGAAGCTAAAATTAGCAGAATACCAGTGAACATGCTTTTAAGAGTTCATGAAAACTTCAGAAAACGAATGCAGCAGTTTGTGGATAGCGACATAGGCCGACATATGTCAGATTAAACCATGTAATTTAAAAATTTTTATAATTTTTTTATTTCATTCCCAAATAAGCAAATTATCTTTTGTGCGATATATGGTCAAACCGCTCGAGAAGGTGATCTTAATCAAATTCGATATATATTAATGTGCTATAATATGGAAAGGAATATACAAAAGATATATTTCATGTTTAAGGAACCAGTCGATTGAAAATCAACAACATAGGTCTTCACCTAATAAGAGCTGATTTCGACGAAACTTTTAGAATTGGTCCATTTCCACAATCCCTTTTTCGCATCATCAAAAAGTCACTTTTTGGTGTGCCCAATAGGCAGAGGGACTCATTGGTCCATATTTCTTCAAAAATGAAGCCGGTCATAATGTTACAGTCAATGGGGAACGCTATAGAGTCATGATTAATGATTTTTTCGTGCCTGAGTTGGAGGATGTTAATGTGGACGACCTTTGCTTCCAACATGACGGCGCTACATGCCATACAGCCAACAAAACAATCAACTTATTAAAAGAAACTTTTGGTGAGCGCAATATCTCGCGTCGTGGGCCTGTTGCGTGGCCTTCAATATCGTGCGATTTAACACCGCTGGATTTTTTTGTGGGGTTATGTGCAGCCGCTTGTCTATGCATATAAGCCCGACACGATTGACGCCTTGAAAGAGAATATTCGGCGCGTTATTTGCTGACATACGACCCCAAATGCTGCAAAAAGTGGTCGAAAAATTAGACTCTCGGCTTCGAGCCAGCCGCGGCGGCCAATGGCAAAACCTTATCTTTATAGTAAAGCTTATTTCGTGGCCATAATTTAAATTATATGCGTTTCATTTCTTCTTGAAACCCATGTCTGAAAAAACAATCTTTACTATTTTCTTAGTTTACTACTGTTTTTTGTTTTTATATCCTTTGATTACAGGCGATGAAGTTCATTTTTGACTGAGTGGTCAACAAATAAAATATGGGTTATTGGACAGCAACAAACCCCCATGTGCTTCAAGAGACACAATTGCATCCGCAAAAAATTATTGCGTGGTGTGGTTTTCATACGGGGGTGATTGGGCCTTATTTTTTCGTCCATGAAAACAAACGTCATGCTTCCTTCAATATAGAGCGCTATCGTTCTATGTTAGAACATTATTTTTGGCCAGAATTGGATGAGGTTGACGTCTACAAGACGGTGCCACTAGCAACACTGCACGCGTTACAATGGATTTACTAAAACGCAAATTCGGTGAACGTGTTATCTCGAGAAATGGTCCGGTCAAATGGCCACCTCGTTAATGCGATTTAGGGACATTGGATTTATTTTTATGGTGCTACAACAAGTCCTTGGTATGCCAACAAGCCAACAACTTTAGACGAGCTCAGAGACAACATCCAACGAGAAATTGCATCCAACTTTCCGGTCAATATGTGTGTATGAGTGGTGGAAAATTGTGTCCAAAGAATAGATTGCTGAACACGAGCTCGTGTTGGTCATAAGATCAAATTTGAATTTCATTCTTAAAATGTAGCATTTGCACTACACCTGGAATAAATTTGAACTCTATATCTTACATATTTTGTGTTTATTTAATATATAAAATTGTTCTGTGCTTAATGGAAAACCCTGTATTATATATCTGAGTCAAAGATGATAAGTGAAACTTGATAGATTTGTCTGCTTAAGGTTAAATAATTTTTTGTAAAACTTTTTAGTACAATTATCACCAATTAGCACCGATCCACACATATAGCCCCACGCATACATATATCCTTTCCGACTTGATACCTGACCGCCCTTACTTATAGTGTTACACACTGAATTCAACTTTACTTAAATCTAGTATACAAGTATTACTTTATGGGCGGATACGTTAAAATTTCACCAGCGATTGGTGTACGTCACCCGTAATTCTTTGTCTGAAATTTGGCAAAATCAAATGTAAATCGCAGTTTTAGAGCTGTTGGCTCTTAAATCGGAAAAAAACAATGTATGATTTTAAAATATGGACCGGTGTAGGCTAATTTCAATATGGTATTAAAGTTTCATCGAAATCGGTTCATAATTGCAACCTGTACTTTGTTTACAACGATAGATGGACAGACGGACGGGCATCGCACAATGGAATCAGAAAGTAAACCTGAATCGATCGATATTTCTGAATACACAAGGTTTATCTTCATTTGTTTAACGTGTTGCAAACATCTGCACTAAATCATTATACCTTGAGGTGTAAAGAGTTTACAACAAAATATGTAAATGGCAGCGATGGCATTGTCACTCCGCCATCACTTTTATTATTGTAACAAAAATTGTAGATGGCGCTTTGATAGGAGAACAACAACTAAATATTTATCAATAATTGTGAAGGTTCCAAAAATTAGTACTAGCTGGCTCTGGATTTTGGGATCTTACCCCAAACAAAGAAATATGTTTTTTCAGATTGTTGGCCTTTGCTGGTATGCTGGCGTTTAGCGCGACTAAGCTCGCCGGGTGGGCGTGGTTCTTGCCAGCAATCAGGACATGGATACAGGTATAAAAACACATAATCACAGCAGGCTTTAACTTATTAAAAACACACAGAGGACAACACGGAAGACACGGACCCGAAGCAAGACAGAATTTAAAACAAGAAGATAACAACACGGAAGTATGTACGAGTACTCACTTCCACCTTCACGGACACTCAACTTATTCGCGACAGTTCTGCCAAAGAATTAGCCCTTGCACTTGGGGTCGGAAATCCAACTCCACCGTGATAACTCCTACTATTTCAGAGATATCCCATCTCCAATGCCTCTACTTACCCCTTCCCTATTACCCGTAGAATGCCTTCTATGAACTAAAAGTTCATATTAAAAAGGTTTCTCAATTTAGTTTGTGCTGGTTACAAACGAATCCATTTACTTGTATTACGAGGGCTTCTATATATATATTTCTGGCCAAATAATGAAAATGCGAATATTTATCACCAAAAAATGGTTTTATTGTTTTTAAAAGTTTTCTCCAGCATGATTTATATATGTTTGCATGCACTCAAACCAATTGTCATAGCCCTTTTTCCACTCCGATTGAGACACCTCCAAAGCATGGTTTTTGAACGCTTCAACATCATCTTGCGACGAAAACTGTTGACCACACCTTTTTTTCTTGATGTCCGGGAAGAAGTCATTGGGTGCCAAGTCAGGGCTGTACGGCGGATGACCCATCAGTTCGACATTTCGGCCGGTTAAAAAGGCTCTGGTTTGAGCCGATGTGTGAGAGCTCGCATTGTCATGGTGCACAATGATTCGTCTTCTCTTGTTCGTTTTTCGAATTTCTCCGACTTCAGGCAAAAAATTGTGGTGTATCACTTAGAATTGACCGTCCTACGTAGCTCAAGCGGAACAGTCGCCACATGTCCAGTTTTGCCGAAGAAACAGGCGGCCATTTGTTTCGAAGTGCTTCTTCCACGAACAACTTGAGTTGGATTTGGCTCGTCATCGAAGACCCACAAGGTCGATTGCTGTTTTGTTTCGGGCTCATATGCAGCATAGATCCACGATTCGTCACCTGCGATGATCTTATAAATGTCTTTTAAAGCACCTCCATTTTTTTTTAATTTCTTTGCACCAATCGACACGAGTCTTCTTTTGTGAGAATGTAAAATTGTGCGGGATCCAACGGGAACAAACATTTTCTATGTTCATGCAATATCGAATGTATGCTCTTGGAAGAAATGGTCTAGGATGATTCTATCTCAGGGTATATCACATGACGATCTTGCATTATCAGTTCACGCTCAGCATCAATGTTCTCTGGCACAATGGCCGTTTTTGGACGACCTTTGTCTTTGAGCGAGCGTCGGCCACGATTGAATTCATTAAACCAGTTTTACACAGTGCTATAGGATAGTGCTTTATCGCCATACAAAGAATTAAGTTCATCGATGCACTCTTGTCATGATGATCCACGTCGAAATTTGTGAAAAATTATCGCACGAAAGTGTTCACGAGTTAATTTCATTTTTTGCACAAATGTTGGTCGTACGTCAAAACGTTCTAAGTACGTTTATGCTTAAGAATGTCAGATGGCGCCAAAAATATATAAATATATAGAGCGCGCTTCGTATAAAAAAAACGTTCGATTAACGTTAAAAAAACAATCAAATAATTTTGAAGCATGTACATTTTTAAATCAAATTTGCTTTTATTTATTAACATATTGGCATAATTCGCCCAGATTTGTTAAAATAATAATCCAATTTCTCTCCAAAAATTTATAAATTTGAACTAAAAAAAACTGTAGACGTTTTAGATAATTTCTAAATAATTTTTTTTTAATAATTTTTGGATTGGTCTCAGCTGGTTGCGGAAATATTGATAGTTTTAAGATTCAATTTTTTGTGTTTCTCTTTTTTAAACTATTTCACAAAAATCAAAATATCTTTAAAAATATTGTTGTCGTATTGTATGTTAAGTGTTTTTATCGTTTATTTGTATTTTGGTTCACTGTTGAATTCACTTGAACTTGAATTCAAAGTAGTATTTTCTCGTCAGACCAACCTTCTTAAACAGGATCAAATCAAAGGAAGCTTCCATTTTCCTCTCTAGCCTTATTTTTTCCTTCTTCCTTATTTTCATTTTTCTTCTTGTTTATTTTTCCTTCAGTCCTACAGCTGTTTGTAAAGAGCTGCCTAATTTGACACATTATTTGCGCTTTTTCATATTTTTGCGCAAACGCCCTTAACCCCTTTAAGGCGCATGACAAGTTTCTACGTACAGCCATTGTGTCTATACAGCGCTTGTAAAGTGGTTAGAAATTCAGTTATACATTTTTCTTAAATATTTAAAAATTTAACATGCATTTATGATTTGAATATGAAAAAGGAAGACAAGGAGAAAACCAATCTCTATGGGCTCCTGTTATTTGCGTATCCCTGAAATAAATTAAGAAAATGCTTACAGTCTTCCCTCGCCTATTAGTCATAATTTGGCACCAGATTGAAAATAGCTAAACTCGCTCCGGTCCAATGTTCACACAAACGTACGCTTGAATTGTTGTAATTTTTTCATGTTTATCTATGTAAATAATTAAAAACGATTTGTTGCACTAAATTTTAGCTGGAAGAATTGCCGCAGCATTGCAATTAAATTGTTTGAACATTTGTTTGTGGCACAGCCTATTTGTCGTCTTGTTCCTCGAATCTGGTTGTGGAGGCAAATCGTAGCAGTGGATTGACTATTGAGGTCATGCATCCATCATAATTTCCGCTGCAATCATTTGAATTCAATATCCAATTTGTTGGTGATAATAAATGGGTGCAGTGGAAGTGTCGATAGATTTGGGTGTTACCTTAATGTGAGATATGGTTTTGGGATAGGTATTCACAAGTGTGTCAAGAAGTACATGAAGTAATCTATTAACAAATCGTGGACTGTTTGGATGGTTCGGTTTTAAAGTAAAATTAATTTGTTTTGACTCATATGCTAGCTTAATGTTATTAAGGTCCTTGTGAATGGTAGTCCTATATTCGTTGCGTGGGTCAGATCTTGCAACATGTTGCAGGGCTATGGATGTCTTTTTTTATGCACCGTTAAACGTGGGGGAGGCTCACTAATTGAATGACATTATCTTTACTAACGCTGCAGTTGGGCCCATTCATTAACTAAAGAAAATAAGTAATAGATTTGTATACCAGAATGTGTTAGAGATCGTAATGCTTCCTTTTGTCCAGGAAAATATACCATAAGATTAGATTTTTCAGCATGAGGATGAGCCTAAACATAAACCGATATATGCTACAGATTGAAAGGTTAGGTCAAAATCTGAGTTCTGGTGTGTCCAAAGCCATCATTAGGCAAAATTTTGGATTTGTATAACAGAATGTGTTAGAGATCGCAATGCTTCCTTTTGTCGATGAAAATATGCCATAAGTTTGGATTTTTCAGCATAGGAATGAGCCAAAACATAATTCGATATATGCTACAGATTGATAGCGTAAGTCAAAAATCTGAGCTTTGGTGTGTCCAAAGCCATCATTAAAATTTTGGGTTCCTACCAAATTTCGTTTGGCCGCTATAGTGTTTTCAACAGAACGGATAATAAAACAATAATAACATTTAAAATATATCTCGCAAAAATGCTTTTAAAGGACAATCACCTAGGGATTAATATGATATTTTTAAAAAGGCTTTTTATTTAACTTTTTGCAAAATTAGGTTGACAATAATGTTAAATTTGTTTTGTAAAAAACATAGAAAACATTTGTCAAAAATATAGTATTAAACCCTATGTAATTACTAGACACGGAGTTTTAGGAAATTGCATATTTTAGCTGGAAGGTTTGTAAGTTTGTTTCATCAAAAAACAACTTGAATTTTATAATATTTTTTGGCATAATTTATCCAAATTGTATAAAATATGGATATGCAAAAAATATGCAAAATTTTTATGCTTAAAACCAAAGTAAAACGATTTTTTTTTAAAAAAATAATGTTAAAGATAAATATGCTCCTTGAACTTCAATCGATTAGAACAAAGCTTTTCTGCATCTAAAACTGCTTTTTCGGTAATTCGCCAAAATCTAACTATGAAGTAGATGATTTCCATATACCGCAGTATAAATTACAGACAAGAATTTGTGTTACCACGTCGAATTTAATTAATACGAAAAAAATAGAAAAATACATTTTAGTTTGTATTTTTAAATTCTTTTTACAAATGCATATTTTAGCTGTTTCAACTTAACATAAATAAGTTCAAGATTGAAATCTACTGGTCCTAAAATGCTGTAAATTATTAAGATTTTACGACTTAAGTGGTTGCTTGTGAAAACCACAGGTTTGACCTTTTTCTATTCTATGAAACGTCTTCATGATAACGCTGGTGTTGAACTTGTTATCGATAAGATACTTACGGAGAAAAAATTGTTTGGAAACTGGTTGGAACTAATAAAATTCCGAGCTAATAAAAACCAAATGTTAATAATCGTATTCGGTTCGACTTACCACAAGATGATAAATATGATCATCGTAATGTAGACGCAACTTATTTATCAGCCATACCAATGAAACGCCTAATTAAGTTGTGGGAACCAATAGTTAAGCCAACATTTTGTTTTTGCGAAAATAATCCTATTATTACTACATTAAGCAAATCGTTTATTCCACCAATTTTTTTTTTGTTTTATTACTATGCTTAAGATTTCTTAAAGGAAATTAAGAAAAGTTTTTTGACTCTTCTGAAATTTAAATTTTTTAGTTTAGTTAGTCTAGTGCCGCCAGTGGACTTTTTTTTCTGTTTTGATACCCTTTTTTCTACCGATACTTTAGTTATAATTACTGAAGGTTACATAGCGCCAACTAACATTCGGTTGAACTGATGGTACTTGAGGTACATGTAACCTCAATGATTCGGTTGCCAAAACAGTTCGGTTGTGACAACGAATATGTGCTCTGTGAGTGGTTATTAGTTGTTTTTATAAAAATTTTCGTTTTCGAAAAAACCGGAGAATTAAAGTCTGTGCACCATGTTTTTTTGTTGTTGTATAAGTACATATATCGAGAAAAACAGTCATAATATGTCCACAAAAATTCATATAAAGTAAGCAGAACAGGCTTAAGTCGGACTTGGCCGACTTTGAGATATCCCACAATGCTCTGCTATTCAGAGGATTAAGCGTCTCTGTCTTAAGCTTTAGCAAGGTCGAAACGCATATGCAACGAGAACTGCTATATATATTTCTGGCCTAATAATGAAAATGCCAATTTGTATCATCAAAAAAGGTTTTATTGTTTTTCAAAGTATTCTTCAGTATGATTGAAACCCTTTTGCATGCGCTCAAACCAATTGTCGAGCACTTTTCCACTTCGATTGAGACACCTCCAAAACGTGGATTTTGAACACTTCAACAGCATCTTCTGGCGATTTATTTTTTTGATGTGCGGGAAAAAAAGAAATCATTGGGTGCCAAGTCAGGGCTGTACGGCGGATGACCCATCAATTCGGCGTTATGGCCGGTCAAAAAGGCACTGGTTTGAGCCTATGTGTGAAAGCTCGCATTGTCGTGGTGCGTAATGATTCGTTTTCTCTTGTTCGTTTTCGAATTTCTCCGATGACTTCAGGCAATCAAATTGTGGTGTACCACTTAGAATTGACCTCCTCCGTTGCTCAAGCGGAACAGTCGCCACATGACCAGTTTTGCCGAAGAAATAATCGACCATTTGCTTCGAAGTACTTCTTCCACGAACATCTTTCGTTGGAGTTGGCTTGTCTTGAAGACCAACACGGTCGATTGCTGTTTGGTTTTGGGCTCATACGCATAGATCCACTATTCGCCACCTGTGACTATCTTATATACGTCTTTTGAAGCACCGACATCGTATTTTTTTGAAATTTCTTTGCACCAATCGACATGAGCCTTTTTTTCAGCGATTGTAAAATTGTGCGGCATCCAACGAGAACAAACCTTTTTTACGGCCAAGTGTTCGTGCAATATCGATTGTATGCTGGTGGAAGATATGCCCAAGGATGCCTCTATCGCACGGTATGTCACATGACGATCTTGCATTATCAGTTCACGCACGGCATCAATGTTCTCTGGCACAACGGCCGTTTTTAGACGACCTTCGTCTTTGAGCAAGCATCGGCCACGATTGAATTCATTAAACCAGTTTTTTTACAGTGCTATAGGATGGTGTTTCATCGCCATACAAAGAGTTAAGTTCATCGATACACTCTTGTCGTGATAATCCACGTCGTGAAAAATGTGAAAATGATCGATCGAAAATGTTCACGAGTTAAATCCATTTTTTGCCAAATGGTTTTTTTCAAGGCACTGCAAACAACACAAATGATGGTCGTACGTCAAAACGTTCTGAGTACGATAATGCTAAAAAATGTCAAGCCTTCCAATGGAAATGTCCGATGGTGCCAGGAAACACTAAGTGTTGTCTAGGCCAGAAACTTTTAGAGCGGAGAGGACATATTTCGTGGGGCAGATCGGGTCAATTTCACCAGGGAGCTATGATAATGACTTTCTGTTAAGATTTCCAGCGGATGGCGTCAAAATTACACTTGATCAAAAACGAAACCACTCGATGGACTACCCGGTGTAGGACTTACATAACTTCCCAATTCTCACAATATCCTATTAACAACCGGCGTAACTTCTCTCAGAGGAGTGAGCTTTGCACGCTTTAATTTTTCTCACTGACCGGGGCCTACTGCTTTAACGTCGACTCCGAACGTCTAATAAATTTATTGGAGAAGTTCCTACATGGCTATGAGATTAATCTCTTACTCGTGAAGTTGCCGGCATTAACAAGGTCAAACCCGCCGCTGAAAATTGTTAGATGTTCTTACCCGGGGTTAAACCTGGGTTTACTGGCACCACAAAATCATTCAAAATCTATTGAGAAACGTTGCAAACTTGTATGCGATTTACAGTTTTTACTATCTCTAAAAAGGCGTTTAACCGGGTAGGTTGGTGTGGAGGCTGTAATAGGATGGAATGACACTAAAATCCTTGACATGGCTTCCATTAGGAATGTGTAACAACAACAAGATGCAATTAGCTGCATTAACATATCAACAAATATTCGCATTTAAATGGCGCCCAACTAATGAATTGCAACTCTAATGCGATAATTATTCATTGATTAAGCGATTAATATCCCAATTAGCATAGTGGTAAATCGCCGATACGCTTATTTGCGCCAATATGCATGAATGTGCCGGTACCATTGGCCGCCGACTACGTACGGGTGGGCATATCGGGAGTAGTACTCGTATGTTCAAATGTCGCAGAAGGTGGAAATGGCAATAAACGCTGACAACTTGTAGACAGATTGCCATAAATTAGCAACTGCTGCAAGTGCTGGCGGCCGCAGTGGCAGTGGCGACCAAATGATAAATCAAACAATCGGCATTTGTTACAAAACAAACGCGGAGAAGCGAAGCTATTATGACTCCGATATAAATCGGGGTTGGGTACTTAGCCGATTCGATTAGCTATTCGACAACAACAAGTACGTTCGAACGTACTCGCACGTACGTATCGAAAGCTAATTATAATCAATACTAATTAATTTACAACTAATCATAATTTAATAGCGTAACAGCCAGACTCGAGTTCGATCCGTCGCATGGGAGGAGGGGCGGCTGGACCACCGACCGGCACGCAACCAACTAATTACTCGTTTTGCAGCCACTCGATCACAGCAAGTGAACCCAATCCGGCCGACGGACAACTGAACTCGGACAAGATGGTGGTGTTGGCTCTATTAATCATATTCGCGTCGATGAGGAAACTGCCTTTACGTACTACATACTTACATATCTCTATGTCCATGTAAAATACCAGTGACTGGAACATGCTCATTGTGGTGGAGATACGTGTGTAGAGTTTCTGACCGAAGACGGGACGCGGAGTCAAAGAGGCCAGTGGAAACCCTGACATAGACACTGACGCAGCCGCATTCGTTGAACATGGAAAAAAGTACGTACTTAACGAAAACAACTGCATTGACAGCAGCAATAACAAGAACATCGAATACAAGAGCGGCAACAACATCGACACCGACGCCAAACAATGACATTTTGACATTTGAAGTTGCACCAGAGCAAGCAGTTCTTGCACAGTAGGTCTTTTAATGTTCTCTCTAAAGTAGGTCTTTTAATGTTCTCTCCAGAGCGGACATGTCTCTTCTGACAATTTAAAAAATAATTAACCTAAAATGATCGGGTGACGAACGGATCTTTTCGAGAAGTCGCTTTCATCGGAAGCAATCCAAATTTGCGCTGTAATAAGTTTTGTGACAAAACATGGCTCTCTTAAAATGTTTTTGCATCACGTAGCTCTGAGAAGATAACAGTGATCAGTAGTGGGATGCTCTCCAGAAAAGCATGTTGATTTGATATAAGTCAGTTTGTTAGCCATTTATTCCACCGCCTGAAACCGTAAATGCATTTTTTACGTTCTGCTCTTGAAAACAGTTCTGAGATGTGGTTTCAGCAGGACGGAGCCACAGCCCACACTGCCCGAGACATAATGAGACTTTTAAATCAAAATTTTGGAGAGCGAATTATTTCCAGAAATTCGGAAATTATTTGGCCAGAAATTATTTTCAGCACCCTACTATTTTCTTTGGGGTTATTTGAACAAGCCCGAGACAATTCTTCAACTCAAGGCCAACATTGTTGCAGAAATTCGAACGCTACAGCCACAAATTTTGAAAGATGTTATATGAAATGCTCTCAAACGAGACCATCATTGCGAAGCTGACAACCGGAGTCATTTAAGTGACATTATTTTTCATACTTAGTGTAAACAAATTTCTATTTTGTATATTATATAATCTGAGAAAAAAAATAATAAGCGAAAAAGTTATTAAAGTTTTTAACCCCATGGTAACTTTTGGCGCACCCTGTATATATGCTTTATAGGGCCGCAAATAAGTCTTTACAAACGGAATGACAAACTTATATACTCGTATGCTTCCATTCTATGGTGGAGAGTATAAAAATAAACACAAAACAAGTAAGAAAGTACAATATTCACATCAGATATGGCAATATCGGAAAATGTCTTAGTAGTAACATATGTGACGCGCAAAATAGAAAGGGACCTAAAGGTAAAAACCAGTTTTGTTCAGGAGAGCCATTTTAAAGATTTAAATTCGTGTATCTTTGGTGTACCATCACTTTCATAAAACGCGCATATTTCTGGGAGGGAACACTTTTGGGGCATGGGATCGGTCTCATTCGATGCTCAGATGTTGTCTACATCCAAAAAAAAAAAGTGAAAATTGATTTTTTTACCCTTAGGTCCCTTTCTCTATGCGCTGTCACATATGCAGATGACACGCAAATGGCAGCAAGTACCTCAGCGAGCAGTGCATCGTACATAATTCAAATCAGCTCAATAGATTGCAACACTGTCTTTTAAAGTGGGACATTAAGGTGAACTGGGGCAAATCAAATTATGTGATAAATGTGATAAATGGCAAAAAAGTTCCAAGGACAGAATGCGTCAGATATCTGGGAATGCACATGGACCGTCGTTTGAACTGGAAATTCCACATAAAAACTAAGCGAAAGCATCTTGAAGTGAAGTTTAAGAAATTATACTGGCTACTAGGACCAAAATCCCAGCTCAGCGTGGAAAACAAGTTAATTATTTGTAAATTACTACTAAAATCGGTTTGCGTAGACGGAATATATCTTTGGGGAACTGCGTTTAACTCAAATGTCAAAATATTAGAACGCTTTCAATCAAAAACACTACGGCTGATACTAAATGCAGCATGGCACGTTAAAATCCGAATATACATCCGAATCTACTTGCGATTTGTCTTCTAGATGGTACCAATGAAACGAGGCGTTTGAAGAGGCTACACGTTCTGAATCTGCCTTTTAGAATATAAAGATAAGCTGAAGATATATAAGCCTGAAGTATTTTTTATTTATTATTGTGATTTTTTTATTTATTATTTATTTTTACCATAATCGTTTCTGAAAAATAAATAAAGATTTAAAAATAAATAAAATTCGCTTTTAATCGCATTAATTTCTTCGGTGAATTTTGACGGGTTATGAGGGAATAAGTCCAATCTGATATTTAATTTGCTTTTAGTAACCTGGCCTTCAATAGATTCAAAGGGGATGGAACATTCGACGTTGCACTTGTGATGCAATAATTTTTGTACAAATTTTTATTATATCTGAAATTTTTAAACTTTCAAATGAATTTTTTCATTGCAATTTCTTCAAATTTTATTTATTTGCGGTATAAATATTTTATTTATTTCGGGTATTTTATGTTTAAAAAAGAAGTAAAGGTGGAATTATGCGAAAAATGCTTATAATTGGTGTGCATATACGATAAGTGGTAAATACTGCATAAGAATTAAATAAAGGGTGGTTAAATTTTATGGGCCGATGTTGATTTTGAATAAAATGCAAATTATTAAAAAAATAAGTGTCATTTCTTTTAATTATGATAATAATGGTATAGTTCAATTATGTATGGAACAAAATATCGGCCAAATGGCAGCCGCGACCTCAGCGGCTCACCTCCATCCGATGATTGATTTTGATAAAATGTTTTAACGATTAAAACACGTCGGTTTATCGAATATTTTTCCAAAATAAATTTGTCACGTCTCTACTTCACGACTGCCAAATATCAACTGTCAAGACTAATGTTTACCAAAACGGCGGCCAAACAAAGTAGTATACCTTTCCGACAGACACCCTGTACATACTTAAACAGGTTATCAGCATTTAACTTGATTCGGAGTGCAGTTTTAACGTTTTGGCGAAGACATATTGAGGCTTAGATGAAGTTAAGATTAAGTTAAAATTCATTCAAGTCTACTGGTTATCAATAACCAACATTTTATGAGTCTAATGTTTAGCGTTTTGCTAGAATTTTCGGACATCTATTCGATATTTTTACATATCAATTATTTGATCTCGCGACCTAATTTTCTCTTCCTTTCTTTTAAATCGGAACATGTGATTCTCCTCTTTCGAACTCTTGTTGCTACACACTGCAGAGTTGCGTTCTGGGCAGTACAATATGCTTCTATAGCGCTTATATACTCGTCATGGTATAAGGGGTTCCGTGGTCCCGGATTTGGTTGCCCCACAATATCTTTTGGCTGATGTCGGCATAAAGAGAAGCTGGAGGAGTGTTTAGGTGGATAAACTCATTGGCTGTTTGTTGTGTACACAGCTTTACGACCTCATTCTAGTTTATTCTCATTCTAGTTTAAATGCACAGTTTTCACTACTATCAGCGTGAACCTTTGCTGAAAAATAGCAAAAAAAAAGAAAAAGCAGCGTTTACAAGGTAACATCTCTTAATAGTTTTGAAATATGTACCACTATGCATCGCCCGTCAATCGACCGACGACGAGACTCACGCAGCAAGTGGACTTACTCACAGACTAGCTAGCTAGCATGCTGCTGCCACAGCTCCCCCAGCGCTCGATGACGATGATTATGAATCTGTTGAACGCTAATGGAAATCTCCGCTTTGGTATGACTACTCTCGTGCACTCGTAACTAAGATGTCATTTGTATTTAATTTCAACAAGTTAAATCAAGTTGTATTAACTTATTATTGGCGCCAATTCAAATGTTCGTTCGTATTGTTCGCTAATGCACCACCACCGACGCTTCCACCCCTTGCTCCGAATTCGAAATTCAGCACGCCATAGCTGGCGATGGAGTGGCGCTCATGTCTCAAGAGGTGAGCCGGCGTCAAAGATTTAAATAATCGCTGTTTATAGAAAGCCCGAAATTCATTTCCTTTATGTCATATTTCAACAACTGTCTGTCTAGCTAAGGTACTTGTAGCCAGCTCATTAGCGCTAGAATTAATGGACATGCTTAGGCGATGCACTCATTATTTACGAGGGCAGTTTGTCAGAACGCGAGAAAAGATGGCTGTCAAAGTGCCTGCATTAATGTGGCTCTAATTTAAAATGCTAATTTAATTAAAATACTCAGCGAGACATCGTATTCCAAAGTGAGTTCATTAGTTGAACAATTTTTAGCACGCAAAACCGTTCACGGGCGGGATATGATTGACTATCAAAAGAATTTTAAGATAAATAGCAGAGCCCCGAGATTTTACAAAACCTCAAATTGTTTCTGGATTTAGCGAATAAACCAGAAACAATTCCTGCCACATCTTTGTGAAAAATGAATTGATATTTTAATGAAACGAATAATGGTCTCTCATCAGAGCTGTGGGGCCATTTGACGAATATTTTATTCCATAGTTAAGCGGAACACAACTGCTTTGCAATCCAATAAAAAAATCACAACTACGAGTATCTCAAACAATATGTGAAAGTCGTTATGTGAGAGCTGTAACTAAATCTGAGCCGATTTTCTCAAATTTAAACAGCACATATAGAGAACAGATTCGTTGCCAAAACCGAATTGTTTGCCAAACGAATGTTGGTGATTGCACTTACTATCCATGTATTCCATCCTTACAACAGAATGTTGATTGGGAAGACAGCAATTTTCAGTAGAGATAACTGCAACTTTCGGTTAAAAAAAAAAATAATCGGTAATCCTAACAGACTATGATGATAATGGGATCTGAATTTATACATTTATTGGTTGTTGTAATAGGATGTTAGTTGTAAGTAGTTTTTGAAAAAAACGTAATTTTTTTTTGGGTCAACTGAATAGTAAAATAAAAACGTCTTTGGATAAATCTTTTGATAAGCATTGAGTGATGCCCCGATCGGAAAAGAATTATTAAGATATATTTCAATATTTTTTGTCAAGCTTTGGGTGGAATATTCTTCAGAATTCGCCATTGATAGGGGGTCTATCAATGGCGAATTCTCTGATCAAGTCTGAGTTATGTCTCTTAATTGCAGTTAAGCCTGCTTCTATACATATTCTGGAAAAAAAAATTTTTTATTTATATATTTTATTATTTATTTATAGTTCATTTATTTATATGGCAGTATCGTTTGGAAGCATTAATCGTCTAACGCAAGAAACTTAACTGTCTGACTATTTTTTTTTGTTTTTAAAATTTTTTTGGAGGTTCTGAAATAGGTTTTCGTCGTAAAGTTTTTGTTGTGACTAAAATCGATAACATATTATAGTTTTTATATGTTGATGTTGAAATAACTTATATTATGTTACAACAGCCAACTAACGAGGGTTTGGTTACTACAAAGAACTTATCTGTTGTCACCAACAATTATTGGTACCAAAGTTATGTTTACATCACAATTGGTGGTTGCCATAACCGCCTGTTGTCGCAACCAATAGTTAAATTCAATTCGGTTTGTATAACTGTGTTACTGGCTGTAAATACCGTGATATGGTTGTAGCAGCCATAATATGATATCTCGAACCATGACACCATTAATACTATGGAATGTTGGTTATTGCAACAGAAATTCGGTTTATCCAAACGAATTTTTGTAGTTCGGACCGATTTCCAACAGATTTTTGCTCTGTGTGCGCCTGTCCTAGGCACAAGGAACTTACCTCAACCAAATCTCATCAAGATTAAATGTGATATGTGGTTTCTAGAGCTAAAAACAGAAAATCGAATGAACACATCTGTGGGAGCTATATTCTTGTTACCAAACACTCTTTTCTGCCAAATTTAATAAAGATCGGACAACAATTACGATCTGCAGTTTGACTACAACCCAACAAGCAATTTTTCGATTCATCTCTATATTTTCATAATTTTTCTGTCTGTTTTTCGACTTTATTTCGGTTCGATGTCGGCTCTACATTTTTGCAATTTTCAAGTCTTCGAGCACTCAATTAAAATATAACTCAAATCGATTTCGATGAATACTTAACGATTAACTTATATCGATTTGGAAGCAAAGAAAATTTATTTAGTATTTGCTGAATAGTTTTTTTTATTAAAAACTTATAAAGCTAAACAAATATCGAATCAATAAACATCTTAATTTATGGGTTTTTTTTATTTTGTTTTCTTCAAAAAAGCATTAAAACAATAAATAATGTCCTAATAGAATCAATTTAGAGTATTTTTCTGTGATCTTAAGTCTCTTCAGTTTTTGCGCATTTTTCACTTACGAGGGTTGCTATATATATTTCTGGGTTAGGAATTACTAAGTGTTAACGTACTCAGAACGTTTTGACGTACGCCATCTTTTGTGTTGTTTACAGTGACTTAAAAACATCAATTTGGCAAAAAAAAAATGGAATAAACTCGTGAACATTTTCGTGCGATCATTTTTCACAACTTTCGACTTGGATTTTCACAACAAGAGTGCATCGATGAACTTAAATCTTTATATGGCGATGAAGCACCATCCTATAGCACTGCGAAAAACTGGTTTAATGAATTCAATCGTGGCCGACGCTCGCTCAAAGACGAAGGTCGTCCATAAAAGGCCGTTGTACCAGAGAACACTGATGCCGTGCGTGAACTGGTGATGTCAGATCGTCATGTGACATACCGTGGATAGCGGCATCCTTGGCATCTCTTTCACCAGCATACATTCGATATTGCATGAACACTTGGCCGTAAAAACGGTTTGTTCTCGTTGGATCCCGTTCAAAAGACGTATATAAGATCGTCACTGGTGACGAATCATGGATCTATACGTATGAGCCCGAAACAAAACAGCAATCGGCCGTGTGGGTTTTGGAAGACGAGCCATATCCAACGAAAGTTGTTCGTGGAAGAAGCACTTCGAAGCAAATAGTCGCCTGTTTCTTTGGCGAAACTGGTCAGGTGGCGACTATTCCGTTTGAGCAACGTAGGAGGTCAAATCAGAATGGTAAACCACAGTTTGCCTGAAGTCTTCGGAGAAATTCGAAAACGAACAAGAGAAGACGAATCGTTGCACCATGACAATGCGAGCTCTCAAAAATCGGCTCAAACCAGCGCCGTTTTGGCCGGCCAAAGCGTTGAATTGGTGGGTCATCCGCCGTACAGCCCTGACTTGGCACCCAATGACTTCTTTTTATTCCTACACATCAAGAAAAAAATGCGTGGTCGAAGTGGTTGAAGCGTTCAAAAACCATGTTTTGGAGGTGTCTCAATCGGAGTGGAAAAGTGCTTCGACAATTGGTTTGAATGCATGTAAACATGTATAAATCATGCTGGAGAATTCATTTGAAAAACAATAAAACCATTTTTAATGACAAATATTCGCATTGTCAGTATTAGGCCAGTAATATATATAGCAGCCCTCGTATTAAAATCGAAAATTAAACGTTGTCAACCGTTCCAGAAAACAGAAACAGTGGTTACTTCGCCCCGCAAATTCCCGCAAGATATTCAGTGGAAGCTTAATCACAAATTCCATAAAACTTTTAAATGTTCATTGTCATTAAATATATAAATTAAATCGTGCACAAATCATCCGACTGTTTGGGTAAATATATATTCGAACGCATTAATTCCTTTTGAATAAAATTCCAAAAAACATATTGAAGAAATATGAAAATTATAAGAACATATTTTTTAATGTCAAATTTATTTGTCGTTTAAATTTGTGAGACGAATCTCCTGTAGGCAGATGTCGAAATCAATTGGAAGACAAGAGTGGAAGAATTTCTAATTTCGATTAACTGATGGCGGGATTGCTGCCTGTCCGAATTCAGTTGATTTTAATTTTATTTATGTGATTTTCAAAGAAAAATGCATTAAAAATTAAAATGTATGTGATTTAAATTCAATAACATGTGTTATCGATATACATACACGGGTAAAAATATCGCAAATTAATATGTGTTATCGATATACATATATGGGTAAAAATATCGCTAAAAATCGAGTCGATTTCGATTCGATAAAAATTCAATCTTGGGACTTTTGTAGGTTAGGTTGGGTAAAAATATCGCAAATTAATATGTGTTATCGATATACATACATGGGTAAAAATATCGCAAAAAATCGAGTCGATTTCGATTCGATAAAAATCCAATCTTGGAACTTTTGTAGGTTAGGTTTCTAAATCGACATAGATAAGAACTTGATCAAAGTTTCAACTAAACTTCGATTTGAAAATTCTTTGATATTTTTGTCGACATCGAATAGAAAAAAAACACAATTTCAACTCTATATAGCACTGCAACGTACACAGCAGAACTCACTTGAAATAGATCATGATTTCGATTATATTGTAGCTTTAGATGGGCGGACGGCCAGACAGACACCGATAAATGGACTCAGCTGTTGACTATAAGTGGATCGGTATACTTAAAAGTGGGTTTAGCTCAAATATTTTGGTAGTTCCAAACATTTGCCATGAAACTTACTTATAACACACTGTTCCGCATATAGGTTTATTGGTTTTTTTGGAAAGAGCCCTGCCGTTATTTAAACAATTGAATTCATGTGGCTGCCTCGGCTGTCTTTGCACTTATGCATCCTGTCAACACAATTTTCCTAGACCTTAACGGTGAATTCTGGCTCTATCTCGCGAATGGCTTCCACGATGTTCTTCTTAAGTGCCTAAGTTGTTTAAGATTTGTTGGCAGCCGGCATGTGTCCTTTACTGTAACTTACAAAGTTTAACCGCGTCAAATCCCACCTTTATGGTGACCAATTGGCCGTGCCGAGACGCTATGACCAAACTATGGCGCGGAAAAGATTGATTGATGTACTCGTATAGTATTGCGTGCCATCCAGCTGAAAGGAAAAATCATATCATATCTTTAATCTCCGGCAACAAACAATGGGTTTTCAAGCCTATGAAGGCTGCTATATAAAAATCTGGCCTAATAATGAAAATGCAAATATTTGTCATCAAAAAATTGTTTTATTGTTTTTCAAAGTATTCATCAGCATGATTTATACCCTTTTGCCTGCGGTCAAACCAATTTTCGAAGCGCTTTTTCCACTCCGATTGAGACACTCCCAAAACATGGTTTTGAACGCAGCAACTTTTGGCGACGACAACAGCAACTTTTGGCGACGAAAATCGTTCACCACTCATTTTTTTCTTGATGAACAAAAATAAGTCATTGGGTGCCAAGTAAGGGCTGTACGGCGGATGACCCATCAATTCGACGTTTTGGCAGGTCAAAAAGGCGCTGGTTTGAGCCGATGTGTGAGAGCTCGCATTGTCATGGTGCACAATGATTCGGTTATTCTTGTTCGTTCTTCGAATTTCTCCAAGACTTCAGGAAACAAATTGTGGTGTACAACTCAGAATTGACCATCCTACGTTGCTCAAGCGGAACAGTCGCTACATGACCAGTTTTGCCAAAGAAACAGGCGACCATTTTCTTCGAAGTGCTTCTTCCACGAACAACTTTCGTTGGATTTGGCTCGTATTCGAAGACCCACACGGTCGATTGCTGTTTTGTTTCGGGCTCACACGCACAGATCTATGATTCGTCACCTGTGACGATCTTATAAACGTCTTTTGAAGCACCGCGATTGTATTTTTTCAAAATTTTTTTGCACCAATCGACAGGAGCTTTTTTTTTTAGCGATTTTCAAATTGTGCGGGATCCAACGAGATCAAACCTTTTTAAAGGCCAGGTGTTCATACAATATCGAATGTATGCTGGTGGAAGAAGTGCCCAAGGATGCCTTTATCTCACGGCATGTCACATGACGATCTTGCATTATTAGTTCACGCACGGCATCCATGTTCTCTGGCACAACGTCCGTTTTTGGATGACCTTCACTACCTTCGTCTTTGAGCGAGCGTCGGCCACGATTGAATTCATTAAACCAGTTTTTCACAGTGCTATAGGATGGTGCTTCTTCGCCATACGAAGGTTTAAGTTCATCGATGCACTTTTATTGTGATAATCCACGTCGAAAGTTGTGAAAAATGATCGTACGAAAATGTTCACGAGTTAATTCCATTTTTTTGCCAAATTGAGTTTTTCAAGTCACTGTAAACAACACAAATGATGGTCATACGTCAAAACGTTCTGAGTACGTTTATGCTAAAAAATGTCAGACTTTCTAATGGAAATGTCAGATGGCGCCAGGCAACACCTTGTGTGCTCTAGGCAGGAAATATATACATCAACCCTCGCATTGTGAGAGACAAATTGGGGCAAATTGTCACTCTCCGATGATGTAATGGCTTCTCGAAGACGATAATGTCCAGGTTTTCGGTTTCCCAGATGCGGCAGTTTTAAATGTTAACAAAGCTGCTGGGATGAAATCAAGCTGCTCTGAAGTCGAAACTAAGAAGCGTTAACGAACAGATGTTGTAGCCTTAAATGAGGAGAATGAGAGCAGAACAAATTTAAGTTTTAGAGGCGCAAGAAACGGATGACGGCAGAGGCTTCAGAAAGTCTTAGGACCCATGGGGAACTGTCCATAACTCTGGATACAGAAGTCAGCGGCATTCGGGGTGGTGAATTTTAAGAAGTTAACGACATGTTGGTAAACACTGTTCGAAAATTAGTTTCAGAATAGATGAGTTCTCGTTAATGAAGATTTGGACAGTAAATGTTTCAATGATTCTAACATTTTACGCAGATGTATAAGTATAGCAATTAAATCAATTATTTTGCCACAGCAATCTATTACAATATCTCCCAGAATGCTAAATCTTCTTTGGCAAAACCTACTAATGATTTGAATCTTTTTTTATTTACTACTGATAATAATAAATTTAATTAATTCTTAGATTTCTGTGTTTCTCAACGAATTTGAGTCTTCGTGACGCTTAGGTCTGACATGCAGCTATGTTGCTGAAATCTGGGGTCCAAGTAAGTGTAACTTGTACTGCCTGATTTCGGAGAAGGATTTTGTAAGTTGTAAGGTGCGTCTATATTTTAATCTGTTGGATTACGGGACTCTGATTGCCGCCAGACTCTTCATGTGGGTTTTTTTCGAGGCTGTTAAATTCCTCTAGGCTATCAGCTGGGATGCTATTTGAATTGCAAATACTTATATAGCCACCTAGAATACTCTGTAGGTGCTTGGTAGCCCGGTTTTTCTTTGGCGCGATAACTCCAGAGCCCGATCCTTCCTCCTTTTTTCGTACGGACCTCGAAGACTATTTTCTGATCTTCATATAACATACATAGCGACCCTTGTATTCGTTGTTCATCATTTTTAAAAAGAATTTTAATAATGTGTAGCAGTTTGGCCAAACTGTACTTAATATCTTGGTGCCGGTTCTAATTACACTTTCCGTACAGAAAGTGCATATCGACAGGAATTCTTAACTCAATTTATAATCTGATCACTTTTCTTCATTAAAATCTTACTTATTACAAAAAGAATCTAATTATCTAATTAAGATTAATAAGAACCAGTTTAGACTCAATTTGAATTGGAAATATTTTCAATACGGATCAAATTTCAGGCCACACTTAAGATGAGAACATCCGAGCTGACATTGAGTACGATTGAGATTGACATGACATCGACAAGACGTTGCGTTGCGTCCACAAATGACAGATACCACTGTTCCCATTTGTAATGGGTTAGAAACACTTCGGCCGACTTAATGGAAAGTGAAATTGTGAATATCTAAAACCGATCAGAGATACTTACACCATATGACTGCCCCCCAATGATGACTGCCACATGTAGCACCACCAAACGGAAAACAGTAGTAATCGATTGTGTGTGTGTGTACGTGTACATATGCGCCTGCGCAACAAATCATTTCCAAATTGGAATTCCTTCCTTACTCGCCATGGTTGTTAACTTTGAGATCACTTAAGTGGCCGGAATATCAAATTACTCACCACCCATCACAGACATAAGTCAGAGTTGTTGCATATGCTCACAATCTTAAGAGGATTGTAATTTTGTTCATCGAGATCGCAAGACAAATGAAGTTCAAGTTCATGATTACCCAGTTGACATCGGCGAGCAGATCCTTCTGCTGGAGTAAGTGTGCGCCTCGAGTAGGGATCGATCACAAGGAAACAAATTTATGCCACAAATCATCATACTTGGGCCAGAAGACCGAAAAGGAGAGAAGTGACTTTTCGTAGACATGAAAAAGGGTTGACTATTCTGTAATTATATTTAAAAAGTCGCCTTTGCTTTCAGTCCTTTCGACAAAACATTTTGTAAAAGAGAAAAACTCAACAGATGATCTTGGAAATGTATCTATAATTTGACTGATTTATGATGAATACGTAGGGGGTATTGATTTATTGACAACACCAACCCAGGAAAATCATTCTTCGAAATCATTCACTTCTCCCATAATTTTCATTTAACTTTCTCATCGTCACAGTAATCGATGATTGATTTTGATTAAATGTTTTCACGATTAAAACACTTTGGTTAATCGATTTTTTTTCTATAATAAATTTGCCACATCTCTACTTTACGACTGCCATATATGAACTGTCAAGACTAATGTTTACCAAAATAGCGGCAGAACCTTCCCGACGAGCACCGGTCTTTATTAGTAAAAAAAATTCCCTTTAATTACAGCCTCGGCTGGTTTCGCAGTAGCGCACTCTGCCACTCCAATTTTCCCAAGACCTGGTTGGTGGTTTCGGGCTGCAACTCATGTATTACTTGGATGATAGTGACCTTAAGTGTTTGAATCGTTTCTGGATTGTTGGCATTGTCGGTCCTTCACGTTTCCCACAAAAAAACTCCAAAGGGTTTAAATTGCAGTTCCGAGGCGGCCATTGACATTGCCAAGACGGCTGATAACTCTTATTCCTGCCTGAAAGAAGAGGTCGTCCAAATCCATGTCGTCAGTCGGATAATAAGAAACGCCTACCATTGTCCGAAACGTTGTTCCCTGCCTCATTTTCGAAATGGTCTAGTGATGTCACCACTTCACAATTCGTACCAATCTGTCACCCTCTGTGAATGAATTGGTAATTTTGTTTATTAACGTAGCCGCCAAAAATTAACGTTTCGCCAAAAATCGTTGTGCAAGCTGCTCTGAGGCGCAATATACAAAGCGATAACAAAACTGATAGTCATGTGTCTTCGTCATGTGTCTTCCATTGCTGAGTCAATTGGACCTTGTTAGCGAATAATCTGAAATATTTGTGCAGAATTCTCCCAAGGCTAGTGCGTGAAGTGTTGATATCGACGAAGGGTCGATGTGCTAGGATTGAGCAACACACTTTCGGCTACTGGAGCCACATTATCGTGCACGCAGAGAAAATATATGGTTACTACATGGTCACCCCAACAATAATATGTTCTCTTCAATAAAAGCATTGTCATCGCAACCATAGTATTGTTTTCTGTATTTTATTTTGACAACAGTTTGATTGCGGCAATACTAATATTGTTGAGATGTTACAATGCTATTTTTGCAAATTTTAGAAATGAAAATATGGTTGTAGCAACCATGTATATATTGTTGGTGCGACAAAAGTACTGTTGTTAATAAATAACGATAACAAAAATATGATTACAGCAATCATACTGTATGGTTGAGACTATGAACAAAGCATAACAGGTTTTAAAGACTATGTGTGAGTGTTTGTTTTTGGTATACCAAAAAAAACATACACACACGCAAAAAAAAGTATGGTTGTGGTGACAATATTCGAAGAGGATAATACTATTGTTGGGTATATGGTTGTGGTACAACAATATTATTATCCCCACAACAATAGTATGATTCAAATACAACCATACTATGATCCTCACAACAATAGTATGATTCACACATAACCATACTATGATCACCACAGCCATAGTATGATTCACACTCAACCATACTATGATTTCCACAGCCATAGTATGATTCACACGCAACCATGTTATGATCCCTACATACATAGTATGATCACACACAAATATACTATGATCCCCATTATAATTTATTAGAATTTGTTTAAGTTGTCAACAATAGATTTAAATTATGAAAATTATTCAAAAACATATTAAATTCAAAATAACACGATTTCACAGTAGAAAAAATAAGTTGAAATAAACGTAAGCGTTTTTATTAAAAATATTTCAGTTAAATAAAGCCAAAGCAGCTTGTTTAAAAAATTTTAATTTCGACAAAAAAAAGTACTATTATTGCATAAGATCCGTACCAATAACATTTGTTCTTAAAAGCATATTTAAATGAAGAAAAATTACAATCATACAGTATGATTGCCGTAATCATATTATTGTTAACATAAAACGCAAAACACAATACTTTTGTCGCATCAACCATATTTATATATTTATAACCATATTTTCATTTTTAAATTTGGCAATAATACTATTGTTACATTCCAACAATATTAATATTGCAGCAATTATAGTATTGTCAAAAATAAATTCAGTTAACAATGCTATGGTTGCGACGACCATGTAGTAACCATGTTTTTTCTCTGCGTGCACACACGATGCAGTGCATGGTTTTTGTCCATTATAAAAAACAACAACAGTCGGAAGGTAGTTCGAGGGATTTTTATTGTGTTTACTTTGTTCGGTGAAATACTCTACTACAGGCTGGTTATTTAAAATCTGCCTGCACTTATAGTATATAGCCATTGATAATGTTTAATTCACATTCGTTACTTGCGGTCTACGGATGGTGAAGAAGCATTCACCCTGCCGGCAACTAAAAGTATTTTCGACTGCCGTTGGAATATATATTATTGTTTCTTAAATGAAATGTTCAATAAAAACATGGCCTCAAATATGGGTATGAACTAATAGTAATGCAGATTAAAATAGCTTACTTGATAAAAATCTGTAATTTTAAATAATAACATAACCCAATCCTAATAAATAATTTTGGGGAACATAGTATGGTTGCGTATGATTCATACTATGGTTGTGAGAATCATACTATGGTTGTACGAGAAACATACTATGGTTGTGAGGATCATAATATGGTTGCGGAGATAATAGTATGGTTGAGTGTGAATCATACTATTGTTGTGAGGATCATAGTGTGGTTGTGGTGATCATAGTATGGTTGAGTGTGAATCATACTATGGTTTTGGGGATCATATTATGGTTATGTGTGAATCATATTATTGTTGTGAGGATCATAATATTGTTGTGCCACAACCATTTACCCAACAATAGTATGATCCTCTTCGGATATTGTTACCCCAACCATACTTTATGCCAGTCTCAACAACTATTTTCAAAAACTTGCGTACAGAAAGCGCGATGAGTTCTACATTTTAGTTCTTTTCGAAACATGCGCTATATGGGCTAAACACCAGACACCACTTCCTCCGTTACCCTTCATCCTTCGGTATGCTAAAAAGGACAATTTGTATAGTCATTACGTTTGCCATAGACACAGGAAATACGCAATTTGTTCTTTTAATCTTTTTTCTCCATATTTTAAGTTATAACCACAAAAGCTTTTGAAAGCAATTTGAATTTCCACTCAATAAATTTCTTTTCATAATTCACAGAACTACCAATCAAAATTTAAACAAACAAAAAAATTTCAACAACGAGAGGCAACTGTCAAAACATCTCTAAATCAAAAATTTTAATCAGCTGTTTGTATGACTTTGGCTTCTATAATTGTACCATGGTCGCTACTACGAGTATAACACGATTTCCATGATACTTTGGACGTTCCTTTGTTTTCGGCTTAACACCGTTGCACTCAGGATAAACATTGCTCAAAATAGACCAGATCGGTCCAAATCTTATACTGCCCCCGAACAAAGGATCCTCTCGATTTAGTTTATAACCGACCTAACAGCGCAAATTGCATCAGATTTAAATGTACAGGAAAAACATTGTTGAAAATTTACGATATCTAAACCAATGTTCCTCCGTTTTGTGATCCATATTTAGACCACATACCTAGCGAATTGGAATCTAACCTAGATTTTAATTACACTTGTTTTGTGTTATTTATGATTGTCTACAGAATTGTACTACTTATAAATATACTATACATATCTCTTGTACATATGGGAAACCAATAATTCGGAGATATGACTCTGGAATTATAGGTCATTCACAAAGACTGTGGACTGTCTTAAGCTTGTGTTGAGGGTACCATATAGACGGTCGTCTGACTGGCAAATTGCCTGTTTTTTGGTTTGAAAATTTAAATCCTAAAGTTCCAATTGTTGGCTTGGTTTTAATTTGTCCAGGTTACTCTGTCAAGCATCATTTCCAGTTTTGTTCAAGAGAGCCATTTTAAAGATTAGGTCCCTTTCTATTTGCGCTTAGAATCGTTGACTTCACTTTCATAAAACGTGCATATCTCTGGGAGGGAACACTTTTGGGGCATGGGATCGGTCTCATTCGATGCTCAGATGTTGTCCATATCAAAAAAATAAAAAAAAAATAAAATTGATTTTTTTTAACCTTTCTCTATGCGCTGTCACATATGATTATTTCCAGGCCAAGTAAAGAGTTTTTTTATAATTTTGTTAATATTTTTGTTTTACAATAACAAATTAACGTACTTTTTATCTTGTTATCACTTCAAAGTGTTTCTAAAAATTGAAATTATGAAAACTCTCCTAGTGTCATTTTCCCCAGTGATTATCTAAATAAAATTTTTTAGTTTTTGATTTCGAATGATCCAGCACCGAGCTGTAAGAGGCATCGCAAATTCCTGTATTTTTTCCGAGGGTCTTCCGTATAGGCGTATTTTATTAAAAATGAAATGAAAATTTCACACAATATTCTTCGAATATTATACTTCAATCTGCCATTAGTTTTAAAAACTAGATTTCAACAGTATCGCCAAAAAAATGCAAAAATGTGTCTTTTTTGCACAAATTAACGTAGCCCCCGATTAATATCCTTTAAATAAGTGTCTAACATATATAATCAATATACAGGGTGGTCCAACCATAATATACGGTGTAAATTGTGAGTCACACATTAACGTCATGTTTTTTGCCCAACTTAATTCGGCATTTCTTTGATTCAGTACACAATTGAGCAACGCGTTAAGATTGTTGAAGCCTTTTATGAAAATGGGCTTTCAAATCAAAATACTTTTATGCACTTCGTGATTTTTTGATCAGCCTAATCGACCAAATGTGTCCACAAGCAAGAGACTCGTGGTCAAATTTCATCAAACGAAAGTGTTGTAACTAATGCTCTTTTTTCACTAGGCACTTTTGAAGTGTTTTTAAAACTTTGGCCAAAACAAGTCAAAATGAGACGTTTTCCCATACAAATTCAAGTGATGAAAACGTCTCACTTTGACTTGTTTTTGTACGAAAGAGGAACGAAAACGTTTCGCACAGGCGATGCCACCTTAAATAAAGTGTGTCATCTCCAAAATAATCGGTTTTTTTATCGTTGGTTTGTCATCTCAAGGCAGACATTTTTAATCAATAGTCAAACATATTTGGTGAAATAGATATTTTATGAAGTAAAAGTAAAAATGAGCGTGCTAAAAGAAAAAAAAACTTAATTTAATTTACTTTAATTTAGCCATTTGTTTAAGAAAAATATGTATTTCAGTATTTTAATAGTCACCACGTTGTTCTTTGTTTGTAAACAATAATGAACTGTCAAACGAAAACCAAAACGAGAATGAAAACGAACACAAATTGTGCGAAAATTGGTTGAGACGTTTTGAAAAGTTTCGAGCGAAAACGAGAATAAATGGCCTAATGATCATGCAGTATTACTCACTTCGCCTTTTGCGGTTTTTGTAGTTTTATCATCATCCATCTAGTGTCACCGCCAACAATTTTCAAAACTAAAAAATAACTAAAAGGGGTTTCTTTATAAAATGTGGCAAATTCTTTTGGTAAAGTGGCACAGTTTTTCCAGTTTTTAATTTGAGACAACTTGTATACCGAGCAAGGTGAAAGTTCGATAAAATGTTTTGAATGATTTTCTTAGCATGCAAATACCAAATTCCTCGTGTTTCGAACCAATACTGATCTCGAATTCCGAGTTTGCAAATGAAAAACAAAACCTTTTTTAACTGAAGGCTCTATTAGATGATAAATACTTTTAAACATTTTATGGATAAAACTTGATATAAAACGCACACATTTTTTGCCCAAACGAATTTGCCTTTTAGTAAATCGATTGAAACGCGTGCTGTGCAGCTAGTGGCACCGTCTTGTTGAAACCACACATCGGCGATGTCAAGCTCATCCAATTCTGCCCAATAATAATTTTCTTACATAGCACGATAGCGCTCTCCATTGACGGTAACATGACGATTGTTTTCATCGACGAAAAAATACGGCCTAATCACAGCTCCGGCATGAAAACTACACCACGCAGTAGTTTTTTGCGGATGCAATTGTGTCTCTCGAAGCACATGTGGGTTTGATGCTATTGACAGAACCACTCAGCCGGAAATGAGCTCAAACGATGCTGATGATTTTTCGATAAAATTCTGGGTTTTCGTGAAACTTTGCCAGAGCCACCGACTCGGAATTTCGGTAGTAATTTTAAATGATTTCCAAGCGTTACTCGGAAGTGAACTTTACCATGATGAAAATGTTGACTTAGACTAACGTTTTGACACTGAAAGATCTTAAAAAAATGTTTGAGGGTGCATTGACATAAAGATGCGAAATTGTTATGCCCCTGTTAGAAAACCCGTTATATGTCTTTTAGGGTAACTCGGGCTCAAACACAAATAGGGCGGCAAGCAAACCATAATTATAAACTATGAAAAATTAACATTGCACCTTATAGCTTCTGAAGCGATAAAGATACAAATTAGGAGGGAGTTTGGAATGGAGGCTTTGACAATGGAACAAAAAGGCGAATCTTCACCACGGTTGAAAAATGATTCCTCATAACTTGATGAGGATCGGGCTCGTATGGGCCTTCTAGAGTTACAAGACTACATTTTGGAAAAAAAAAAACTCGAGCCTATATTCCAATGAGATTTGTCTTTGCCCCTATATAAAACAATCACCATTATTATGGTTGTCGTTGTCGAGTGAGTTGTAATTTCGTACACGAAAACCGTTATAAGAGTGATTATAAAGGGTGTTTTTTTAGACGTGTGGTTTCAAGAAGAAATAAAACGCATATAATTTAATTTTATGGTCAAGAATTTAGATTAATTATAACGATAAAGGTTTGCTAATGTGTTTTTAAAATGATTTCGAGGAAGTGCCCGCCACGGCTGGGTCGAATAAATTTCATCCTTAAGACCCAATTTTTGACCACTTTTTGCACCATTTGGGGCCGTAAGCAATAACGCCCAGGCGACTTTACATAACCTCGGAGGCCACGCCAAAGGCCCACGACGCGATTTAATGCGCTTACCAAAAGCATTCTTTAATAAATTAATTGTTTCGTTGGCAGTATGGCATGTAGCGCCGTCTTGTTGGAAGCAAAGGTCGTCCACATTAACATCCTCCAACTCGGACACGAAAACTTCATAAATCATGGATCTATAACAATCCGCACTGACGGTAACATTATGGCTGGCTTTATTTTTGAAGAAATGTGGACCAATAATTCCCTCTGTCCATAAAGCACACCAAACAGTGACAGCCAACGAAACAATCAATTTATTCAGTAAAGGGAAAAAAATAAAATTCTGATCAAGTCTGAGTAATATCGCTAAATTACAGTTAAGCCTGTTTCTAATGGGTGATCCAAGTAGAGATACTTTTTTCAATAGCCCTTTTTGACAGATCACGTGTGAGTCGTGTCATGCTGTCATGTTATTTTTGTTTAGTATTGTTTGGCATTTCATCATGGAGAGACTTACTCGTGAACAACGTTTACAAATCGTTCAACTTTATTACGAAAGTTCACGTTCTGTGAGGAATGTGTTTCGTGCACTTCGTTCAACTTATGGTCAACATAATGGGCCTACTGAGCGCACTATTCGCTACACCATCACCCATCTTGAGACCCAGCATTCATTATTGGATAATATTCGAACGAATAGACCACGTCCAGCACGCAGTGAAGAAAATGTTGCGGCCGTAGCTGAGAGTGTACACCAAGACCGTGGAGAGTCGATTCGGTGCCGTTCGCAGCAACTCGGACTGACGTATGGAACGACTTGGCGCATTTTATGTCGAGATCTTAAATTGAAAACGCACAAAAGTCAGCTTGTGCAAGAACTGAAGCCGCCCGACGTTCCCAAGCGACATTACTTCGCTCTATGGACTCATGAAAATTTCCAAGACGATCCGACGTTTTCGAGCCAAATTTTGTTTAGCGATGAAGCCCATTTTAGGCTCAATGGATGTGTAAGCAAGGAAAATTGTCGCATATAGGACGAAGAGTAAGCAGATGACATTCAAGAGCTGCCACTTCACCCAGAAAAAACAACGGTTTGGTGTGGTTTGTGGGCCGGTGGAATCATCGGTCCATATTTCTTCAAAAATGATGCCGGTGAGAACGTAACCGTCAATGGCAACCGTTATCGTACCACGATAACCGACTTTTTTATGCCTGAAATTGAAGCTCGTGATCTCGGCGACATTTGGTTTCAACAGGACTTTGCCACTTCCCACACATCGCATCAATCAATGGATTTATTAAGAGAACACTTCGGTGAGCTGATAATTTCAAGTTTTGGGCCGGTCGATTGGCCACCAAGATTGTGTGATACCACACCGTTAGACTTTTTCCTGTATGGATATGTAAAATCCAAATTTTATGCGTACAAACCCGCTTCGATTTAGGCCTTGGAGCAAAACATCACAAGTGTCATTCGCCAGTTACCAGTCGAAATGCTCGAACGAGTCATCGAAAATTGGACTCAACGGATGGACCATCTGAGACGTAGCCGCGGCCAACATTTGATAGAGATAATCATCAAAAAATAAATGCCAAAGAATGTTCTTTCAAATGAAAATAAACATTCTCCATTCAATTTGAATTTTCTGTGTTTTTTCCTTAAAAAAAGTAGGGAACCTCGAAATGTATCACGAGTTATAATCCGGAAAATATTTTGATATATATAGTTTGATTATATAGCAGTATCATTTGGAAGCATTCCCCGCCTAACCCAAGAAACTTAAACTGTCTGACCATTTATTTGTATTTATACTTTTTGTATACTTTTCGTCGTAAACAAAGGTTTTGTTGGGACTAGAACCCATAAAATATTATAGGTTTTATTTTTGATGTTGGTATAACCAATATTATGTTATAACAGCTAACTAAAAAGGGTCTGGTCACTACAAAGATGTTATCTGTTGTCACCACCAATTATTGGTACTACATAAAGCAACATGTACATCAAAATTGATTGGTTACCACAACGACCAGTTGTCGCAACCAATAGTTAAATTGAATTCGGTATGTATAACTATGTTGTTGGCTGTGAATACCGAGATATGGTTGTAGCAACCATCATACGATTTCTCGAAACGTGTTACCATCCTTACTATGGAATGTTTATTATAGCACAAGAAATTCGGTTCATCCAACCGAAATTTTGTTGTTCGGGCCGATTACCAACTGATTGTTTCTCTGAGTGTAGACTATTATTTGTGGTGTTGTGTGAAGTTGCTTGTCTACGCAGATAAGCCCGACACGATTGGCGCCTTGGAAGAAAAAATATTCGACGCATTATTGCTGACATACGACCCCAAATGGTATTTATGCAAGCCATCCGCGGCTGTCACTTGCCCGATATCACTTTTAAAACATAATGGTAAGCATTTATCTTTATAATATAGATTAATTCTTGGCCATATCATTAAATTATAAACGTTTTATTGCTTCTTGAAAACCACACGTCTGAAAAAAACTCCCTTTATACTGTTACACACGTTTTATGCTGTAAAATAAAAAGTACTGAATGTTTTTGGACCAAATATTTTATAATATATTTATTGATGTATATTGTATCCAAAAAGAATCTACTTATTCGAAATATCCGCCTTTTGCCTTTACACACGCCTTAGGTCGCACTGGCCAATCGTCAATAGCTGCATGAACCTCATCCATTGGAAAATTGGCCACTGCTCGAACCAAAGCAGTCCTAAGAGATCTAATGTTAGGGTATCTTTTGTGACAAACTTTGTCCTCTAAATCCGTCGACAATTTGTAATCCAATAGGTTCAAATCTGGACTGCCTAAGGGCCATTCTTCAGAGGAAATGAACGCTGGCGAATTGTTTCGAAGCCAGGTCTTGGACGTTTTTGCCTTATGGCCGGCGCAGAATCCTGCTGGAAAGTCCATGACTGGTTTTGGAACAGGGAATTGTTAAGAGGCTTACAAGGTATTTTACATCACCAGCCTCCTCAAACAGTTTTATACATCGGTAGACGAACATGCGGCTAATCCCTAGAGGCCGGAGCGCTTTGAAAATATCGCTTTTTTATTTCAGACCCGAAAAGCGCTATTACAGCGATACGGTTCTCATTATCTGACCACTCCATGATGAAAGTTGAAACTATTTTAAAGTCCCGTTACAGACTAACGCTATTGAGGTTAGCTTTCAAAACCCATATGACATTAACAGGGTATGTTCAGTTCTACTATTGAAATGGCTGTGTTCAATGTTGTAGAAGTATTTATGTCCCTACTAAGTAATTGTTGCCGTTACCATATCATTTTTTTGTGCCTGCTTGTGATGATCAGAATCACATATGTGACAGCGCATAGAGAAAGGGACCTAAGGGTAAACAAATTAATTTTCACTTTTCTTTTTTTTTGGTTGTGGACAACATCTGAGCATCGAATGAGACCGATCCCATGCCCCAAAAGTGTTCCCTCCCAGAGATATGCGCGTTTTATGAGTGTGATAGTACACCAAAGATACACTTATTTAAATCTTTAAAATGGCTTTCCTGTGTTTTTACCCTTAGGTCCCTTTCTATTTTGCGCGTCACATATATTTAATCAAATATTGTACTGGGTATCATTTCGTACTGACACCAGAGAGTTGTGCACTCAAATGCGTACCCTCAGTTGTGGGCACACAAATCGTTGGCCGGTTCAAATGCGAAGTTACCACTAGAAGTTACCGCCAGAAGTTACCACTAAAGCTTGACTTTGTAGTGCTAATATTTCATTCATTCATCTTCACATGCCACGATCATCGATCTGAAACCGTGCAGACAGACGTGTGTGTGTGACGTGTATAGTATGTGTGAATGGGATCAATAGCGCGCCCTCATTAACGTCCTCTCCTTAAGTATTGTTCAACGAAATGTTCTATGCAGCCATTCACTGGTTTCTAGCACATTTTAGGCCCATAAATGCTGCCGCTTAACCTTGCAACGACCAGCGCAAGATTGTGCAACAGACGGATGTTAGGTGTCAAAACAACTCGCGCATGCGGCTTTCAAATGTGAGGGGCAGGCACGCTCAGCATTGCATGCCCTGTCGATTACTTAGAATTTTACATTGAAATTTATGTGAACACATCCTCAAAATGCTCCATTGGCATCCATTACAATGTACGTACATCGTACTCGTTCGCACATTCACACGCGTCCTCATCTCTCACGTAATGCCAGACATGAGGTGTTTACATCCCATAGCGGGGGCACTGCGCCTTGGTTTGGCTGTGATTATATCGGATTCGATTCTTCGTAACAACTCCACGATGGTGATGATGATGAGCCAAATCATGTCGTCTTTCATCTCAATGGCTCAATTGAATTTGAAGATGAGGATGATGATGCGTTACGCCGGTTACGACAATGTGGGGTACGTTAATGACATTTATCTGCCGTAACGAGAGGATGTCTGATACGAGTAATTGCCCCCAGAGAATCGAGAGAGAGAGGGTTTGCTTCAGTTGTTGTAAACAAAATTCTGCGCTTGTTTTGAGTTGTTCCTAATAATGTTTCTGTTGTTCTATGTCAAACAAGTGACAGTACACAGCCTGTCCGAGTGTGTGTGGAACACACCTATTATTAGAATTGTCCGCTGTTGGCCGTGCGCGTATGACTTCCATGAACCGCCGCCATGCCCTGTGGTCCCGTCGCCCGACTGTTGCCAGGGCGTGTGATTGTTTATCATAAACCATGCCATTGTTTAATTTGTGATTTGTTGCCTCGGGGGTTTGGGGAGTTTCCAACTGTTTCATTTATGAGGTGTTATTGAAAATCGGTATTTATTTTCTCGAATTGACACCAACAATTACACTTTAACCGGAATTCGTGTTAAGTCCTCGGTGTGACATGTCATGACACTGTGGATGTAAACAACGGACGGCATGCTTGATAATTGAGATCGCAAATGGGAGGAGCGCCCAACGTCTGGTTCGAAAGAACATTTTAATTTTGACACACTTATTTCTGCATTGAATAATGACTGCTTTAAATAACCAGGTGCTGTTGTGAATGAGTTTTGTTCCATGTGGGATTGCTCAAAGGATGTAGTGGGTGCACTGAAGCTACTACTCATTATAGGCATACTGGTAGTGTACGCCTGTAAGAATTTCGCTATCCCTAGATTAAGGTTCAAATATCATGTTTACCGAAGCAAATAAATGCTGACAGTTTAGGGAGCCCCAGCTTAGGGAATGTTTGAAGTTGGGCTGTGCGAAATCAGATAACCCAGACTAGTTTAGTTTAAATCATCCCATGAAGTCATCATAGCAAACTCTCTATAAACATTAGGGCCACCCGTGTTTTACACGGGCATTTGTCTCTAAAATAGTCATTGGTCATACATTTGTGATGCACATGAAGTTTCGAACTGGTATAAGATGTTTCTTAAGGATTTATTTTCTCTGGTAGAACTTATTTTGCTCTCGGAGCGGACTAAAATTGCGCTAATCCATATAGTGTCAAAAACTTTTTGGAAATCCACGAAGAATAAGTAAGGTATTGGTCTGGTCCACGCAATTTCGATGTGGTCTGAATTATGCCTTCGTCATGTTCGTCATGTAAGACATCCTCTACGCATTTTAGTTTTTTTACAATTAGATTAGGGTGATACCTCTCCAGTTATTTCTGACTGTTCGATCGCTTCTCTTCAGTGCAGCTTTATCGCCAATGAGGCTTGTACACTTGTTCGGACGTTCTTCATTACACAACACATTCAATATGAGTGAGCAGATAACTTCGGATATGACGACCAGGTTTTTTCTGTTAGGACATTTTTTACTTTCCTCCGTAGGATGAAGCTACAATGTTTGCCATATCGTTTTTGACATTTCGAATCCTTCATCTGAAATACTAAGAAAGGTTTGACGTCTTATACGTAACTCATCGTTTCACGTCTTTCAAAAGCGTGTAAATATTAAAAAATTGGAAATTACCCGCTCAGTTGCGACTACGCAAAAGAAGAAATCTTGTTGTGAGGTGCCTAAAGCTGCGTTGCCATCACTTTCCTATTCAGAGGGAAACCGTAGATGTCACTGTGGCTGAAATCAACTGTTCGATTATCATGCTGTGATGTCGATGCTCTAAAACTGAGATAGCAAATTTCCCCAACACAAGAAAATAATAATACATTACAAATTTGCCATATTTGTGAAGTTTTTAGGCTGGCTCCACAGCCACTTGTTGGTCTGAAGCTGTATTCTCGTTCCCATCTCCTGTTGTTGCCTTCACGGAAATCTTGATCTTAATTGTCAACGATTTCCGTGTAAGTTCTTGTCGAACGCCTTTTTGGAAGAAGCGTTTGTGTCTATTGTTTATGGGGGATTTAAGGTATACCTACAACTCAGTGTCCTATCTCAACTTTGTAACTGCCGGCTATAACAATCTCACCTTTCTTACTTCGGTTTTTAGGCACTCCGAACCGTGATTCTGGTTCGGTTCAATGTTTTTTAATTGGTTCATAAATCGTAGAAACAAAAATATTTTTGGATCTTATTTATTTTTCTTTAAAATTTTTAAAATAAAAATTAAAAATATTATTTAACATTTTTAAAATAATTATTTTATTTTTTTATTTAACATTTTTATAATAAAAATTTATTTTAATTAAAACAAACAACTAACATAAAATCAGATACGTTTATAAAATAATACCTAACATGCTCATCGATGGGTATTCATTTAAAAAAAGCTTGTGATGTATCGATTTTTTTTTGTAAACCAACCAACATTTATTTTTAATTTTTGCGGTTTTTGGTTCGGTTCCGTTGCTTGATGTGTAGCTGTGTTGTCCATTGGTTTCGAGTTGCCATATCTGTTGTCCGAAATATCAAAACTGACAGTTTCGGTTGAAACGGATATGTATCATAAACCCTAAATAACAAGGATGATTATTGGAACTGAATTTGTACATGTATTGGTTGTTTTTATAAAGGGTGTCCAACCATAATGCACGATGTTAATTGAGAGTCACAGCTTAAAGTCAAGCTTTTCGCCTAACCTAATTTAACATTTCTTTATTTCAATGCTTGAGAAATTTAACAATAGAGAGGTACGTAATTGAGCAGAGCGGTTAGATTGCTGAAGCCCTTTATAAAAATAGGCGTTCAAATCAAATTGCATTTCTTGTACTTTTTGGCCGCATAATCGGCCAATGTGTGGATTGTGCACCCAATCGGGAGAATTGTGCGCAAACTTCAGCAAACCGGGTCCGTAGAAAATGTGAAAACACATAGGTATGCTCGCCCATTTCGTCTTGTGAAAACATTGATGTTGTTCGCGCTAGTGCGCCTGGAGGGCCGTCAGCCTCGACTCGTCGTCGTGCCCATGAATTGAACATCTAACGAAAATCACTGATGCGAATTTTTAATAAATATTTGAATTTGCGCGCTTACAAGGTTCAATTGACTCAAGAGCTAAAGCTTACTGACAGCGTCGTCAATATGCCGAATGGTTGCTTGAACAGACGTAAATAATGACTTTAAAGTAAAATAATATTCAGCGATGAGAAAAATTCACCTCAGTGGATTCGTTAACAAGCAGGATTGCCGCATTTGGTCAACTGAGAATCCACGGGTCGATGCTGAAAAGCTGATACATACACAAAGAGTGACTGTAGCGTGCGGTTTATAGGTTGGCGGCGTCAACGGGCTGTACTTCATTGAAAATGAGGTCGGCCATATGATATCGCGAGATGATAGAATATAGACCGGGACGATATGTGGTTCCGAATGAATTGTGCCACTTGTCACGATGAAACAATGGTTCTTTTGCGCGAGAAATTCAATGGCCGATGAAACAATGGTTCTTTTGCGCGAGAAATTCAATGGCCGTGTGATCTCAGGTCGTGGCGTTTTTAATTGGACGCCACGATCATGTGATTTGGCACCGTCCGACTTTTTTCTTTGGGGTTATTTGAAAGAAAAGGTGTACGTTAATAAGTGAGCAACAATTCAAGAGCTAAAGAATGAGATAATTCGGCAGAATGACGACATAGGCCCTCAATTATGCCTCAGCGTCATCGGAAATTTTGACCATCTGATGGAGGTGTGCCGCCGAGGTTGCGGCAGCCATTTGGCCGATATTTTGTTCAATGCATAATTGAACCATACCAATATTATCATAAAAAAAGAAATGACAATAATTTCCTAAATTATTTGTGTTTTATTCAAAATCAACATCGGCCCTTAAAATTTAACCACCCTTTACGAAAATGAACTCCATACGGTTTTACTCAAGATGCGAAAATTCAATAAAAGGAAGGAGTTTTTACATATTTTTAACTTATTTAATATGGTTTATCGTTTCAATATAAAAATTTCCTTGGCCTTTAATAAATAGCTCGGACCTACAAGTTTCCGTCTTTTTAGGAAGTTACTATCATCACCCAGATCATTGATTTCTAGAAGAATTCATCCGAAGTTTTGTTGCATAGTGTATAAGTAATATGTTAAACCAGCGAAGTAATAGAGGTATGGTTACTACAAAGAATTTATTTGTTGTCCCCGCAATTATTCGACCCAAAGTAATATGTTCTCCATAATTGTTTGGTTGTCATAACCACCAGTTTTGGCCACCAATAGTTTTACTGAATTCGGTTGTTTTATCGACTTATTGGTTGTAAGTGTCGTAGGACTTTTGTAGATTACATCTCATGATATGTCGAACCACGTAACCAACAATACCAGGGAATATTGGTAATTGCAACAGAAAATATGTTTATCCAGCCGAATATTTTCAGTTCGGACCGATTTACAACTAATTTTTTCTGGGTGTCTGGGAAATGCTTTTTTATTTAAAGTTGGTTTCTTTATATACTCGTAGATGTACGTATCGTAAGGAAGTTTTAAACTTTTGACCGAAGAATCTTAACTAAATCTTTTTTATCTCATTTTGTTATACTTTGGGATTTCTAAATGTGTTTTCTTCAAAAATATAGATTTTAAAGAGACTAGAACCGATAAATTATTATAGGAATTATATTTTGATATTCAGATTACTTATCATATGTGACAGCAGCAAACTAAACGGGGTATAGTTAATACAACTAAATAAACTGTTGTCACCACCTATAATAAGTATCAAAGTAACATGTACTTCATAATTGGTTGGTTGGTGGCCTCCAATTGTGTTACATAATTTGGTTGGAATATCCGATTTATGGCTGTGCGTTCTGTAATACTATCGTTGCTACCATTTTATGATATGTCCCACCACTTGTATGTGGTTTGTGATTGTATGTAGTAGAAGGTCCGTTTATCTAACTGAATTTTTCGAGTTCGGTTCGATTTCCAACTGATTTCTTCTTTGTGTGCAGGTACTCGTATGTGGTCTCAAAGTTGTCCAAGTTCAAGTAGCAAAGACTTGCTAGTGTTTCAAATGATTACAATATCTTGTACTAATAATGGTTAAGGCATAATTAAACTTCTAGACTATACCAGTTCCTAATAGAACATTCATCAAGTGATCTTCGATAAAAGCGGACAGAAATGTTAATCTATAAATAACAATCTTGTTTAAATTTTGTTAAAAAATAGACAAAGATTAAGTAGATTGTTGGCAGAAGGCGGCAATGGATAAACATCAGGAAGTTTTGCATGCACCTCATCATTACATGGAACAGATTTACATAATTATACGAGGCTTGGTGTAATAAGTCTAAAATCTTTCAATTCCAAAACTAACTTGGTTTCTACCACTTTGCCAAAGCAAGGTAGAGAAATTCCCATCTGCCCGAACTTAACCATTTCTTAGTCCATATTTTGTTCAATTTACTTCTCTTGTTGAACTACAAATCCTTCACACTATAAGTTGAAGTGAAACAAGGCAAAAATCTCATGATAGCTATTTCCTTGTCTGAACTTGAAGCACTCGTACGATAAACATGCATCACGACAAAATAAAAGAAATGAAAAGTGTTGCATGATCACAAGATCGTGATACGCATTTAGAAAGAAAGAACAACCTCAGCTACAAGCAACTACAATAACAACACCTGCAAACTGAGGACATAAATCTAAACTGAAGATTTTTCATTTTTGTCTTACCACAACATCCGTCGGTTAGGGCTTGGAAGAGTCAAAAAAAAGAAAAAATTGTAACAACTTTATAATGCCCCGTCAACGAAAGGATATATCGCTTAAAACAACACCATTTGTGTGTGCTTTTTTTTTATTATTTTTGGTGGTGTTTTGGGCGAAACCTTTAAGGTTCGACTGAAAATTAAAATGTTTTCTCTACAAGTGAAGTGAGTAATCGTCCCAGTTCAATCGCTTCATTGCACCGTGAAATTTGCTTATTATTTATGGGGCCTCAATCAATGATGGAGATTATGTTGTGGCGGCGGCGTTGGTGCATTAGGAAGGCGGCTCATAAAGAAAGGCGCTAAATTTTCTTTGTGTGTGGAACGTACATGGAAATATTTACTGGCAGCGAACTGCGGCAACATCGTCATCACCAGCAGTATCTGGCGTCCGATGCGTTGGACAAACAAGGCCAAAAGGTAAACATTACAATTCTTTGAAAGAATCATTAAAAGGTGTTGAACCACTGCGAACGGATCATACGGGAGGATATGGCGATGGAGTGATGCAGACACGAGTAGTTAGCATATGATTATGGAGATGATGTTGGCAAGATCTTCGCTCTGCACCACACCCAGCAAAAAGAGATAGCTTCAGTGTTTCCTTATAAATATAAACCATATGGATTAACTTGATGGAGGTATTTCGACAGTTTTGAAGAAATTGAAAAAGTAAATAAGTTTTTTAGATTTAATTCTGAAGAAACATAACGCAATTTGGTTTGAGAACCCAACACATACAGACACACCAAGGCCCGTAATATGCACTAAGAGAGTAGCAAAAGATAGCTAGAACCAAATCACATCTCGTATAGATTATCACATACAGAAACACGAGCTTAGCCAGAGGGACAAATTAATTTTAGACACAGTGGTTCAAACCAGAAAATTTGTGAAAGAAAATGACGACATATAATTATTAAGTGCTGACAAAGGAGGTAAAACGTTACAAATGACAAAAGTTGACTTCAAGCTGAAAATGGACAACATTTGGATGGATATTTGCACATGCAGGAGATTGAAAAAGGATTTATCTAAAAATAATAAATGTGACGGAAAAGAGGAAATTAACAACCAGAACAGCGCTTCTTCCGAGAAAGAATGGTCTACCAAAGATTCACAAGAACGAAACGCCTCTACAATCTACAGGGTGGTCCGAATTAGACCAGCTGATATGAAACACAAATAACTTTTTTTATTTTTTAGCATAATTTATTTTTTCTTTTTGCAGATTATAACTGAACTCCTGGAAATTTAAAATGATTATCGATTATTATTATTCTTCTCAACGATCAATTTTTCTGACGATCAATTGTTCTGACGCGAAATTATCGCTTTTTTTTAACGTAAGATCAGCGCCCACATCTTCCATGATTACAAGTTTAGTTCGCCGATTTGAGGAACTGGGTTCAGTTGCCGACCGTCCAGGAAGAGGTGCTCATCGAAATATTCGTACTAAGGAGAACGTGGAAGCTGTGCAGCAGAGTGTTGCAAATGATCCATCTGTCTCAACTAGTCGCCGTTTCGCCCATTTGGGTATACCCAGAACAACATTACAGAGAATCTTAAAGTTGGATCTTAAGATGTATCCATGCAAAGTTCAAATTGTGCAACAAGATGGAGCCACTGCGCATACTGCTAGGCAAACTATGCACATGCTGCCTGAAATTTTTGGTCAACGCATAATTTCAAAAAATTCAGATTTCCCTTGGCCTCCTCGTTCATCAGATTTATCTGCGCCCGATTTTTTTTTATGGGGATATTTTAAAGACAAAGTGTATGTTAACAAACCACAGACACTTGGACAGCTTAAGCTGAATATTCGAGACGAAATACGGTGCCTGCAACCAGAAACATTACGCCGTGTAATGCAAAATGCGCTAAAAACAGCCAATGCATGTATCGAGCAAAATAGTGTCATTTGTCTGATGTCATATTTCACACATAGTCACGTTAAATTTCCATAAGATGTATTTAACATATAAAATAAATCATTTAAAAAAAAACCGTTATTACAAGAGTTATACGTGTTTAACATCACTTGGTCTCATTTGGTCCACCCGTTATTTGTTCGTCCATAAACTCTCCAGCATATGGGGTCTCGAGATACATGGTAGGCATATTAAAAGATTAAACAAAGGATTCATTACACTAGTTTACAGCCGTTTTGGTCCAGAGTTCTAAATATTTTTTTCCTATAGATTCTTTAAACCTAAACACGAAATGAATTTTGAAAATTTTCCTCTGATAAATTTTCCAAATAGAATTGAATTTGTTTACTAATTTTTTAAGGGATGTCTCCCAAAATCTTTCTAAAAGGAAATTTGATTTCCTAAAACTCATTAAAGGTTTTAAAATCAGTTCAATAGTTTTGACTTTAGAGGAATTTAAAATTTAAAAAATTCAATTTGTTGTGCCAAAATAACGATTATAAAATGAAAAACAAAATATAAACAATAATACTTATATAAAATATATCGAGCCATAAGCGCTAACCTATCGTAAGTCAAATTTTTGGAAAAAAAATTTTATTGCTGAAAAATAATCGTTAGGACAAGCCTCATCGTTTTGTATTTTTAAAATGACAAAATTGTTAGTAAAACATCAAAAAAAAAGCTTTTGCATTTTATCGTAAATGATTGTTTAAATTTTATTGTGTAGCAATTTTATCGTAAGTCACACATCAAATTGCTGCAGCAATCGCAAATGTGTTCAGATTTTTTTTTTTGTTTTTTGATACAGTTATATGAGTAGGTAGAAATCTTAAATTTTTGCATTAAAACATTTGCATTTTTAATAAAGTTGTTTGAAATAAATAATAAAAACCGTCTCCTGTAAAATTTGCATTTTTTCACTTACGATAGGTTAGTGCTTATGGCTCGATATTGTACGAGTTTCAAATCATCTTACATATACAATAAGAACGTAATCAAATTAGCAGGACAAAGTCGGGGTTAGTAGAAGAAGATAAATTCAATCTCGTTTACCAAATCAAATGAAATGGTGACGAATATGATACGAGGGCGACCGCAAAAGTAACTAGCCTAACATAAAAAGAACCTTTTTTTTGGAATTATTATTTATTTTTCAACATAATCTCCTTCCAACTCAATACACTTTATCAAACGTTTTTCAAGTTTTTTAATTCCATCCGAAAAATAAGATTTTTCAAGACCTTCAAAATATGCCTAAGTTTCAGCAATAACCTCGCTTTTGGACGAAAATTTTTTGCCACCGAGAAATTTTTTAAATTTAAAAACAAGAAATAATCAGAAGGAGCTAAATCTGGACTATATAGTGGATGCGGAGCAATTTCAAAACGTAATTCGGCCAGTTTTTGTTGAGTTAAAAATGCAGTGTGTGAAGGAGCATAATCTTGATGAAAAAGAACTTTTTTCTAAATTTTTTCTTGATTTCTTCACTCAACCGATCCAATAATGCACAATAATATTCACTATTTATAGTTTTTCCTTTCTCAAGATAATCAATAAATATTATACCCCTTGCATCCCAACTGTGGCCATTACTTTTCCTGCTGACTTATCAGTTTTCGCCTTCTTGGGACCACTTTTACCAGCTTCTATCCATTGTTTTGACTGTTCTTTGCATTCTGGGATGTAGTGATGGATCCATGTTTCATCAACAGTTATGAATCGGCGCAAGAACTCTATTGGATAACGCTGATAAATCGCTAAAAGCTCCTCGGAATTGGTCCAACGGACGATTTTTTGGGACAAAGTCAACAAACGCGGCGCCCATCTTGCGGATAGCTTTTTCATGTGGAGTTCATCATGTAAATTACTCCAAACTTGTTTTTCGTGTATTTTATCAATATCAGCAAGTTCTCTGAGCTTTATTCGTCTATCTTTAGTCACTTCATTAAATATTTTTCTAATGTTTTCAATAGTAGTAGCAGTTTTCGGACTTCCAGAGCGTTGTTCATCTTCCGTACTTGAACGACCCATTTTAAATTGTTGAACCCAGGATTTCACGTTGGAGTATGATGGTTCATTATCAGCATGAACAGAATCCAATTCATCTTTGATTAATTGTGGCGTATAACCTTTCATATAAAAGTGTTTAATTACCGCACGAAACTCTTTATTTTCCATTTTTCAAAAATTATAAAACTTGTTTACTTCAATCACCTGTAACAAAGAAAATAATCATTAAATATTTCGGAAATTTTGACAGATGGCTTATAAAAGATTGCTTTTAAAAAACAACAAAAAGTTGCTAGTAAAACAGAAAATGTGCCAGGCCAGTTAGTTTTGCGGTCGCCCTCGTATATGCCAAAAGGTATATATCGGATCAACTGAAAACTAGACTTTCATTCCATTATTCGGAACAAAAGGCAGTGTATAAGTACAGACCAATTGGGCAAAGGACGTCTCTCGCAACACACTGTACTAAGACTGGACATAAACCCAACTTTCACAATGTGGATGTGTAGCCGAAGAGAAAAATCCATTCAGACGTTATACTCTGGAAATGCTTTGCATTATTGACGTTCCAGCGGAAAAGAGATTAAAATACAAATAGACACTGACAAGTGCTCTCAAATGTATAGGTACATTGTCAATAAACTCGAACGACATAAACATTAGCTGACAAAAGCTTTTGTAGTGAACATTCGGACTTTAAAATATTTCATTTTAATGTTAGTATGAATGTTATACAAGGGCTGCTATATATATTTGTGCCCCAATAATGAAAATGCGAATATTTATTATTGTTTTTCAAAGTATTCTCCAGCATGATTTAAACACTTTTTCATGCGCTCAAACCGATTGTCGAAGAACTTTTTCCACTCCGCTTGAGACACCACAAAAACGTTGACCACGCATTTTTTTCTTAATATGCGGGAATACAAAGAAGCCATTGGGGCTGTATGGCGGATGATTCATCAATTCGACGTTTTGGCCGGTCAAAAAGACGCTGGTTTGAGCCGATGTGTGGGAGCTCGCATTGTCATGGTGCACAAAGATTCGTCTTCTCTTGTTCGTTTTTCGAATTTCTCCGAAGACTTCAGGCAAACAAACTGTGGTGTACCACTCAGAATTGACCGCCCTACGTTGCACAAGCGGAACAGTCGCCACATGACCAGTTTTACCGAAGGAACAGGGGACCATTTGCTTCGAAGTGCTTGCATTTTGCTCGACTTCGAAGACCCACACGTTCGATTGCTGTTTTGTTTCAGGTCGTCACCTGTAACGATCTTATAAACGTCTTTTGAAACACCGCGATCTTTTTTTTTAAATTTCTTTGCACCAATCGACACTAGACTTTTTTTGAGCGATTGTCAAATTGTGTGGGATACAACGAGAACAAACCTTTTTTAAGGCCAGATGTTCATGCAATATCGAATTATGCATGGCGATCTTGCATTATCAGTTCACGCACGGCATCAATGTTCTCTGGCACAACGGCCGTTTTTAGACGACCTTCGCCTTTGAGCGAGCGTCGGCCACGATTGAATTCATTAAAACAGTTTTTCACAGTGCTATAGGATAGTGCTTCAATGCCATACAAAGATTTAAGTACATCGATGCACTCTTGTCGTGATAAGTAACGTCGAAAGTTGTGAAAAATGTTCGCACGAAAATGTACACGAATTAATAATTTTTTTTTGCCAAATCGATTTTTTTCAAGTCACTGTAAACAACACGAATTATGGTTACGTTCTGAGTACGTTTATGCTAAAAAAATGTCAAACTTTCCAATAAAAATGTCAGATTGCGCCAGGCAACACTGAGTGTTAACAAAAATATTTATAGCAACCCTCGTTTGTTGATATAATTTGTGTAACTTATGTTTTTTTTTGATAGATCTCCTGAAGATGACTAACGAAGTAAGTCAAAATTTCGGGAACAAATAAATATTAAAAAACAATGGTTTTTATGGAGGACTTCAAGCCGAACGATAAACCAACATAAACTTTTTAATAAAGAAACAAAATAAGAATATATTTTTTTAAAAAATTTGAGGCACACGATCTATTTTGTCCGGTCTGGAGTTGCTCATTACATTGGTCGCAATACCTCTCTAACAGTTTCTAGTCTCATTTACTTCCAGAACCATTTCAAACGACTCCAACCGCGATGAACAAAGTGCCTAAACAAACTTTGTTTTTCGGTATTTAAAAAAAACACTGATTAATCACATATGTGACAGCGCATAGAGAAAGGGACCTAAGGGTGGATGCTGCGGACAACATCTGAGCATCGAATGAGACCGATCGATCCCATGCCCCAAAAGTGTTCCCTCCCAGAGATATGCACGTTTTATGAAAGTGATGGTACACCAAAGATACACGTATTTAAATCTTAAAAATGGCTCTCCTGAACAAAACTGGTTTTTACCCTTAGGTCCCTTTCTATTTTGCGCGTCACATATGTAATACTGCTCTGGAAGTTTGGTTTCAACTTCGGACTATGCTTAAATGTATCCCGACTAAATAATCAGGGGAAAATGATGAGGATTATCAGGTATTCTTAGGAAAAAAATACTAAATACTAACCTCAGATTTTTCATTTAGACAGTGAAAGTATTGGGAGTCGCCAATTCGACTGTAGAAATTATAAGACAACACTTTTTACATTACCTTAGGGAACAGTGCCTACATCCATCAATGGTGGGTTTTAGCATTTGAAATCCCAAAGTGGCATTTTAAATCTTCAGAGGGACATATCGTAAGCCACTCTTTGACTTGTCCATATAAGAGACACTAAGAAACGCCAACACACATTAAAGTATCACCAAAATCTTTGCTGGGTTAATTGCCTGTGAATATTGAACTGATCTTCACACTTATCCATTAGATGCCTTGATAGATGTTATGCCAAAAATGTTTATGATGGCTCAAGCAAAAACCCGGCAACAAACACAACTCATGCATCATCCCCATGCATCGTTGATGCGGACGCATTGGCGATGGTACGTGCAACGTAGGCACAGACAGACATACGCTCTGGTAACTCTTATGGACGAGGCTCACTTTTGCTGTGTGAAGAAGGAGCCAAATGTTGTGATCTTTTGTTGTGTTGTTCCGGGAAACATCGCGGATGATGATGATGCCTTCGCAGCAGTGTGGCAAATCTCGCCAATAAACCCCTTAACAATGATGGTACCTTTTTATTGGAAAAACAAACTGATAACTCGTGTTTGGAATATGAATTTCCGAAAAAAATCAATTGCAAATTCCACAATTTGTTGGAGCACTAAAAAGACTCGACCAGAAGAGAATGAAAGGAAACTAAAACGACGTAGCATGTTAATTTCCAGTAACATTTGGTTCAACAGGTTAAAACCACCTGGCAACTATTTTTACTCCGGTCTGGTTTCGTTCGTTCTGGGAATGTGGCAGCCGGGGCGATTGCAATGGCAAGTTGCCGCTGCTCGGCTTACTGGTTTTAATTTTTGCGCTTTTTTTGGTTTTGGCTGTTGCAAGTTTGTCTGCGGTTGGTTTGGTTCGCGAAAAGGTGAAGCACTTTCATTAGGAATTCATATGCTGTTGTCCAAAAGATGTTCCTGTATTTGCTTTAATAGCACTTCCTGTTCTATTACCACGTCTATCGCGCTTCATGGTGCCATGCCATGCATCCAGCGGCAGACGCCGCAGCAGACACAGTTTGTTTGTTGTGGAAGTCAGACAGACAGACAGATAGATATGAGGCCGAACGGACGGAGTCGTCTGGGATGGAGTGGTCGGTCGCCCGGGTGGACGGGCTGGCACTTGTGGTATCTAAGGCAGCGGCAAGGTAAACGCAGGCAAAAAAATAAATTAGTTTTCCATGTTTGTATTGTCACTTATCACCGCAAAATGCTTGTTTTCTATCAAAGAATTCCTCATGTTCTGTAACTGTATTCGGCGTTAAAGGGAAGTATCCCCAAAGGCGAAGGCATTCTAGTTTACTAGTATACTATCATTTAGTCAAAATTGCGTATAAAAAACACCACCGATTCCAGGTTGGATAATTTTTGTACGTCAGCGATTTTACTCAGCGAAAGCGAATCCGGTCTTTTTTGTTTCCCGGGAAAGCGGAAAAACATTTTTAATTTTTCCTGGATCCCGGCAGGAAAAAATAACAAATACTTGACGTTGAACCACTTTTTATTAGAAAGTGAATAACACTAACCAGTTTGCAAGTAAACACACTTAATTTTAAAAAAGGAACTTAAATTGCACTCTTTAGCACCATAAACTTCAGCGGTAATTTTGGACCCTTATAAATGTTCATGTCTTAAGCAAAAATCAGTTTCAGACTATTTGCGATTTAATCTATAACATTTTTATAGATATAAACTCCTCCTGGTACTTTAGACGTTAGAGAAAAAACAGATATTCCGGCTATGAATAAAGCTTGTAGAAAAAGAAAATCGTTTTATTAACTTTCGAAATCAATTACGAGTATATCGCAGATATATGAACTCTTCCAAACTTCTAACATTCCTAGGGTGGTTAAATTTTAAGGGCCGACGTTGAATGTGAAGCACACCTAGATGTCAAGTTTTTTTCTTCATTTCATATGATATTTCTCAATTTCAGACCAATTCAATTTGAATCATGGAAAGATACACAAGCGAGCAACGCGTTGAAGTTATTCAGAATGGTGGCAAGAAATGGCAACCGTGGATGATCTATTTTCGAAGAAAATCATCTTCAGTGATGAGGCACATTTTCACCTCAGTGGATTCGTCAATAAGCAGGATTGCCGCATTTGGGCAAATGATAATCCAAAAGTGATTGTCGAAGAAACAATGCACCCACAAAGAGTGACTGTTTGGTACGGTTTATGGGCTGGCGGCATCATTGGACCATTTTGTTCCTAAAATAAGGCCGGTCAGGCAGTTACTGTGAATGGTGTTCGCTATCGTGAGATGGTAAAGAACTTTTTATGGCCCGAATTGGAAGATATGGATGTGGACGATATGTGGTTTCAACAGGACGGTGCCACTTGCCACAAAGCTAACGAAACAATGCCTGTTTTGCGCGACAAATTCCATGGCCATGTTATCTCACGTCGTGGCGATGTTAATTGGCCGCGAAGATCATGTGATTTGACACCGTTGAACTTCTCTCTATGGGCTTATGCGAAAGAAAAGGTGTACGTCGATAAGCTAGCAAAAATTCAAGAGCTAAAGGTGGAGATAATTCGGCACATTTACGGCATAGAAGCTTAATTATGCCTCAGCGTTATTGAAAATTTGAACCATCGAATTTAGATGTGCTGCCGAGGTCGCGGCGGCCATTTGGCCGATATTTTGTTCCATACAAAATTGAACTATACCAATATTATCATAATAAAAAGAAACGACAATAATTTCCTTAATATCTTGTGTTTTATTCAAAATCAACATCAGCCCTTAAAATTAAACCACCCTTTTCATTATTTCTTTATTTACAAGGCTTTTTAAAAAATCTAATTTTGATGATGAAAATAAATTCATTTATTAAATAATTCACTCTTGATTTAGTTTGTCCCACCCTTTGCGAAATTTCGACTAATTTTGATTAGGGAAATCTTAACACATTTAAAATATCAGTAGTTACCAGTTTTCAAACAGTAACCACATTTCTGCTAAATTGCATCTGCTCTATAGACGTGATCCTTTAAACAGTGAATACAAATCGCAAACGGGCGCTCCAAAGACTGTGTAGAATCCTTTATTCTACGTCACGTGGCTTAAATGCTCTTATACATGATCCTTAAAACAGTCAACACGAAAATCCTACAAAACCTAAATTACGTCGTCCAGTCTGCTATTCTAGAGCTATCCGTTATACATACATAACTAGAGTTTTTCAAATTAATGCAAATTCCTGCCAATAAGCAGAGATCCACATAACAAAAAATCCATACTAGGATTCATTATTGAATTCTACTTAAGATTCGTATAATTATTGTTAGGCTCCTTTGGAGCAGATTCAATAATTCAAATAAAGCATATATAAAATGTTTTTGCGGAACCTATCCTAAATATATTCCATTGGATCCCATTATACGGTATCAGCAAACTTAAATACTGTGAAAAATGTTGTGATAGCTGAAAATCCAATGTCGGTACGTGGTGGAGAAATTTGAAAAACAAATTCGATCTTAACAAAATTTAATTGATTTGATACTCAATCCATTTGGTTTGATGTAAGCAATTAAATACTTTCCTGATAAATTTATTTTTAATTTATTAATGGAAATTCATATATACCCTACACCATCCCAACGCTACTTAAGCGCGCAAAAAAATAAAAACTAATGATCCGTTTTTTGGGTCATTTCGCCATGAAAAACGAACAAGAGCAGACGAATCATTGTGCGAGCTCTCACACATCGGCTCAAACCAGCGCCTTTTTGACCGGCCAAAACGTCGAATTGATGGGTCATCCGCCGTACAGCCATGACTTGGCACTCAATTACTTTTCTTTATTCCCGCACATGAAGAAAAAAATTTGTAGTCAACGGTTTTCGTCGCCAGAAGATGCTGTTGAAGCGTTCAGAAACCATGTTTTTTAGGTGTATCAATGGGAGTGGAAAAGTGCTTTGACAAGTGGTTTGAGCGCATGAAAAGGTGTATAAATCATGACGGAGAATACTTTGAAAATAAATAAAGCCATTTTTGATGATAAATATTCGCATTTTTATTATAAGGCCAGAAATATATAAAGCAGCCCTCGTAATTCTACGAAATACATATCTGCAACCATATACATAAATAGTATATGTATAAGTATACTCGTATTACACTGGGCAATAAAACTTAAATAAAAAATCTGCAGCAGAAGGTTTGATAGTTAACCTTAGTTAATTTGGGGCTGTTAATCATGAATCTGGAATGAGTTGTTCTCATTTCTGACTAACTCTTAAATAACTCAGTCAAATTTTATCGGAGCTTATAAGCTTGTTGGAAGCGGATTTTAATATGCTTTAATGGAGTTTATATGAAAATACAACACTTGTAAAAAAACTCAAAAAGCTAAGGCAGCTCAAAGTATTTTTTGTAACGAAAATTTAAAATTTCTGTAGAATTTTGCCCATATCTTCAACAACTCTTATCCGAAATTGAATCCTCGCAAATCGCTGAAACGTTCAATTTCCATTTCCAAACACCGCGCTCGAAAAAATATAAAATCGTTTCACAAGTAAAGCAGTTAGGGGTCCTTAAATTCAAAAACTGAAAATAACAGTTTATGTGAAAATATCCTAAACTATAGCGAATCGGGCAAATCGGAGGACAGATTCGTGATGAGCTGCCCCAAATCAACTACAGATAATTATCAAACTTTCTGCCGCAACAGCTGGGTTGACAAGTGTTTTTGATCTTTATAAAATTCTAAGAGGATCTTGCCATGTCCGTCTGTCGATAGCACGATTAAGTCCAAACAAAAAGAGCTAGAGTCTTCAAACTTAACAGATGTAAATCTTATAGTCTGCGCTGGGTTGGTATTGTAAATAGACCGAATCTAGCAAAAGGGAAAATGTGCCTCTAACCGAGACTAAAAAATGTCCAAATTATATTTTTAATTTTTTGATATTATTACTACGAATGTTTTTAATGACGTTTCAACCAGCCTTTTTTGAAGTAGTAGGCATAGACTTTTAACCTTCCCTTAAGAGGGCGCTGTCATTGAGACAAGGGGCCCAAAAACTAGTATTTAGGTATTTAAGAACGGTAAAATCTTCTCCTTGTCTTTAAAATTTGGACCATATAGGCCGAAGGAACCAAAAATCGGCCTCGTCACAAATCACAATATCACATTTAGGTTACGATTTGCAGAAATTTGAGGCCTTGACCCTTAGAGGTAAGGTCCCTATGGCGTCGAAAAACTGGTTACTTTTTAACATAGACATACTCAGAAACAATGGAATTTTATACAGAATTTGAATTGACCTATGGGCGTGGTCTATAAGACATAGGGCCAAAACACCGTCTCGAAATGTTTGGATACCCATCCAGCAACAGTGAAATTTTCTAACTTATCCAAAAGTGTACATATAAATTAAATATTTGTGTCAATTTGGAACGCGACCGGTCCATTTGGGCCAAAAAGACCCAAAAATCGGCATTCTTCAACTATGGACATATGGGTATTAAAAAACATTAAAATTTCGGCACGGATCCAAATATTATATAAATTTTACGATTCGGATTTTTTTTAAGTCCTTGACCAATGGTTTAAGGTCTCTAGATTGCGGAACAAGAACATATGGTCTTGACCCATATGTCAATGGAACCTAGAATGCCGAGAATTAGGTCCCTTCGAACATCGACATATGTGACACGCAAAATAGAAAGGGACCTAAGGTTAAAAACCAGTTTTGTTCAGGAGAGCCATTTTAAAGATTAGGTCCCTTTCTATTTGCGCTTAGAATCGTCGACTTCACTTTCATATCGTCGACTTCCATCTCTGGGATGGAACACTTTTGGGGCATGGGATCGGTCTCATTCGATGCTCAGATGTTGTCCACATCAAAAAAAGAAAGAAAATGAAAATTTATTTTTTTACCCTTAGGTCCCTTTCTCTATTCGCTGTCACATATGTGGACTCTGATACAGTGGCCGAACATACAAATTGTTTACTTGTTTTTTCTTCTTATTGGCTGTGCTGTGGGAAGTTTTTGTTTTTATTAGAAAAAAAGCTGGTTACTTCATTTCGAAAACATGCTGACGCCTTTGCGATTTGATAATTCGTTTTCTAGTTGAGTATTTGAATTGACTATGTTGGTTGTATAGGGTGATCCATCTAGAGGTATTTTATCAGAACAAGAAAAAATATGAAAATTCAAATCAAGTATGGAATCTTTATTGGTAATTTAAAAGGACATTTTATGGCATTTATTTTTTGAAAATAATTTACTTCAAATGACGGCCGCAACTACGCCTTAGGGTTTTCAATCTGAGGGTCCAATTTTGGATGACTCGTTCGAGCATTTCGACCGGTATGGCTTTTATGACACGCGTAATGTTGTCTTCCAAAACTTGAATCGTAGCTGGTTTGTCAGCATAGACTTTGGACTTTACGTAACCCAAAAAAAAAAATGTCTTAAGGTGTGATATCACTCGATCTAGGCGGCCAACTCACCTGTCCTAAACGTGAAATAAGCTGCTTTTCGAAATGACCTCTCAATAGATCCATTGTTTGAGCAAGTGCATGGCAAGTGCCACCGTCCTTTTGAAGCCAAGTGTCGTCAAGATTACGGGCTTCAATTTCAGGTAGCATAAAGATCGATATCTTTTCGCGATAGCGAGCACCATTCACGTTTACGTTCCTGCCATCATCATCTTTTGTAAAAAAATATGCACCGATGATTCGACCAGCTTATAAACTGCGCCAACCCCAGGTTTTCTCCGGGTATAATGGCACCTCTTGAGCCTCTTCTTGTTGTTCTTCATCCCAAATGCGGCAATTTTGTTTATTGACATTGCCGTTGAGCCAGAAATGGGCCTTATTACTGAACAAAATTTCGGTCGAAAACAGCGGCTGTTCCCGTTTCTTACCGAACGCTCATTTCCAAAATACAGTTGCCAACATTTGAAGGTAATTATTTTCAAAAAATAAATGCCATAAAATGTCCTTTCAAATTACCAATAAAGATTCCACACTGGATTTGAATTTTTATATTTTTTTATTCTGAAAAAATACCTCTAGATGGATGACCCTAGATATTATTCTAACGCGGCTCAAATTTAACATTTACTTTGATCACTTGATTCATACCATGAAGGAGTGGTAGCCGATAAACATCGAGGCTTCATCGAGGTGTCGATCCCGACCAGGGGGCCTCTCAGTCGTTGCGGCATCTAGCCATCCGATTTTGCATGTTTCAGCATAAAGTTATTTTGTAATTTAGCTCACAAGTGTAAAAGAGTGTAATTAATATGGTGAATGGAACCCCAAAGTAGTAGGTAAGTGCTTCAGATTAACTGAAATTGTTGGCTATACTTCCCCATTTCTCTCTCTCTCTCTCTCTGAACCCTATGATACCTAACAAAACTACATGTACATATGTACGAATGTATATCCTACACATACCAGTAACGACACTTACGTATTTACGACACTTACGTATTTAATGAACGGCATATATCCATACCTTGTAAAAAAAACCTTACTCTTAGGTTGTCATTCCCAAAAAATAGATATTTCTATGGGATGGCAGTTGTTGTTGGCGGCGGAGCGTATGGCGCATGGATCAACGGATCTTCTTCGCCAGGTTTTCTGCACTGGTTATTTATCACTTCATTTCGGTTCACGTGCGTGCTCCTCGTAATTTGCAATCAATTTGGCAAAGTAATTGCCACAGCTGCAATGATCTATTTGCGTCTTGCCAATTGGCGGCAAAATGCCACATTCGAAGGAGTGGTGGCAAGTTTTGAAACATTTGGAAATTTATACCGGCAATGTCAAACAATTCCAATGTAAAATTGTGTGTGAACGCAAAAGTTGATTAGGAGAAGAACTTTCAGAGAATCAAAAACAAATTCGAACACAACTACCTACGTTCATGTGATTGCCCTAGCTGAATTCGCGGTAGCACAGTCTATCAACCCGAATTCCACGACCTTTAGGACGGTTTCTCTCACGAATGGCTTACAAGGCAATAAGGTTAAAGTCGGGCTAAATATGTTATACCCTACACCACTCAGCTATTCCGAAAATTCCGAGCCACTGTCTAGAGCTTAAGCATGGGCGGACTTAATATGTTATTTTAAGAGCGTGTAGGTCATATTTTGTGGTGCTATATGAAATAAAGGATGCTCAATTTAAACAGGGATAATTATGGCCGCATGTAACACACTATACTTCCTTTGATCTGGATTCGATTGGAATGCAGCAGGACCTTAAATCAGCAGTGAATTCTGTGCGGGCCTTTTCGCAAACATTAGCCGGAATGATCCAGTTTCACAACTCATGGGCGTTGGCAGCTCGTTACGCTCCACGCGAAAGTCGGATAGTATATGTGGTTTTAAGGCTGCACGTTCTAAATCGAAAGGACCTTTACGAGTATATGAGAGCTATACGAAAATGTGGTCTAGTTTCAGCAGAGTTTATTACTTGTCGCTCATAACGTACCAGCAAAAAGGGGGAACTTATGTGGAAACTTTTCAAAATCGGTCCATGATGGTTCAATTTTACTAAAGATAGGTACTCGCTGATAACGCTCTTCGTAAAATTTGCCCGGAATCGAATATAAAAAAATTAAAAATTCGCTAAAAACCCCAATTTTAATTTAATTTCTTATCAAAAATGATTAAACTTCTTTAATCAGTCAAAAAACGTTTTATTTAAAATATTTATACTTGAAGAAAACAATTATTAACGAAAATGCGTTAAGCTTGTTCATAAGTATATGTTGGACTCTATTTTACTTTAAATTTAAAATTCTCACAATAAAGTATTTCGTCGTAGTTCCCAGCAGAAGGCCTATGTGTAAATATTTTTATTGTCGCTTTTAGTTGTTCAATTTTTCGTACATGTACCCACCAAAACGTTTTTCGATATCTTTATTGGTTCATGATTTAGAAAACGGCCTATGTGCATTGCTTTATAGAATTTATTATAAAATTATTGTAAAAGGTTTATGTGTTTTTCTTTGCATAGGCCTTTTCACTTTCTAAATCAATATTTCTATATGGTCCAATATGGTCCAGATTCTTAGTTGTCATTCCACAAAACTACTTTGTACTGAATTTTGTCCAAAGTAGACACTAAATGAGGCTTTCAGAGCGTCAGGACCTAAAATCGGGAGTGACCTATGTATGAAGGTGTAGAAAATCATATGGTCTAAAATATAAACGTGCCATGAAACTACTTAGTAGGGACATAAATACAGTTACAACATTGAACACACCCATTTCAATAGTAGAACTGAACATACCCCGTTAATGTCATATGGGTTTTGAAAGCTAACCTCAATAGCGTTAGTCTGTAACGGGATTTTAAAATTGTTTCAACTTTCATCATGGAGTGGTCAGATAATGAGAACCGTATCGCTGTAATAGCGCAAGTGTGAAATGAAAAAAGCGATATTTTCAAAACGCTCCAGACTCTAGAGATTAGCCGCATGTTCGTTTACCGATGCATTAAACTGAGGAGACTGGAGGTGTAAAGGGCCGCCACCGGTCGGGCCGCCCACGTTCTGTTCGAACACCGCATGTCATCAAAGCCGTTAAATCAAGAATTCACAGCAATCCGCTCCGAAAACAGAAAATCATGGCCCGTGAGATGAATATCACGCAAAAGTCCATGAGTCGAATCATTAAAAATGATTTGGGGCTTTCAAAGGACGTACCGGACATTTATTGACTGCAGCTTTAAAAAATAGGATTGAAAAATGCAAACGTCTTTTGGTGAAGCACGCTGATAGCTTGCACAGAAAAATTTTGTTCACCGATAAACAATTTTTTACTGTTCAGGAAAAATTCGACAAGCAAAATGATAGAGTGTATGCGCGGTCATCTAAGGAAGCATCTGAACTGATCCCAAGGGTGGAAAAGGGTCATCACCCAGCTTTAGTTATGGTTTGGTGGGTGTCTCTTACGATGGGGTCACTGACCTGCATTTCTGCGAACAAGGAGTGAAAACATCGGCCAAAGTTTTCCAAGAAACCGTTTTGGAAGCTGTTGTGAAGCCTCTTAACACAGCAGGATTCTCTGCACCGGCCAATAAGGCTTAAACGTCCCAGGCCTGGCTTCGAAACAATTTGCCACCGTTTATTTCTTCTGAAGAATGACCCTCAGGCAGTCCAGATTTGAACCCATTAGATTACAAATTGTGGACGGTTTTAAAGAACAAAGTTTGTCACAAAAAATACCCCAACATTGGATCTTCTAAGGCTGCTTTGGTTCGAGCTTTGGCCAATTTTCCAATGGACGAGGTTTGTGCAGCTATTGACGATTGGCCAGTGCGACTTAAGGCGTGTGTAAAGGCAAAAGGCGGACATTTCGAATAAGAAGATTATTTTTGGATACCATATACATCAATAAATATATTAAAAAATATTTGTCCAAAAACATTCACTAATTTTTATTTTACAGCATAAAACGTGTGTGTGTGTCTTATGTCCCTACTAAGTACTTCGTGTCGAATTCCGTCGAGATCAGACTTTAAATCCAGTTTCTAGAGCCCTGGTACCTGAACTCGGGCAGGTATGATGTTAAACTTTTACAGATTTGGCCTATCTTCAATCCTAAATAGGCCTTGTCTAAAAGACATTTTCATAACTAGTTTCAGCAGTTAAGATCAATCTCATGGTACTGACCTTTTTACAAAATACCTCCTAAAAGTGTGATTTTTACAGATGTTGTTTAAGTCCTTGGATAGATCTGGTCCATTATAAATCCCAAGCAGCTTGCAAGAACTATGCATTTCTCCGAAAGATTAGGATTTTCTAGGTTTTTTATATTGACCTCTATCGTGCTTTCGGATGAAAGGACGGACGGTCAAAAACATATATTCTTTATAGGATATCAGGTCGATATCTTGAGGTGCACCAAACGAAATGCCAAAATTGTTACACCCCCATCATACGGGGAGTACAAAAAGGCCTATGTGGAAAATTATGAATTTCTTTTTATTTTAATACAGCAAAGGCAATACAAAAAGCGCCTATGTGATATTTTTGTACATGTGACGCCCAAAATAGAGAGGGACCTAAGGGTAAAAACCTGTTTTGTTCAGGAGAGCCATTTTAAAGATTTAAATACGTGTATCTTTGGTGTACCATCACTTTCATAAAACGCGCATATCTCTTGGAGGGAACACTTTTGGGGCATGGGATCGGTCTCATTCGATGATCAGATGTTGTCCACATAAAAAAAAGTGAAAATTGATTTTTTTTTACCCTTAGGTCCCTTTCTCTATGCGCTGTCACATATATTGATGTGTCATTCAAAATCGCGCCTTAAACTCAATTTTTTTTAGTTAAAACGTGCCAAATCTTCATACCAATTGACTGCAATTACTGATTTTCGGAAATTCCGCGAAGTAAATAAATGCAACAGTTATTTGGCTCTTCTATAAAGTAGCGGTAAAACATATAGTCCTTCTGCTGGGAACACCGACGATTTGTGACGCGTATATCCAACACAGTTTTGTAAATAAAAACCTTTAGGTTTTTTGTTAACGGCTTAAAATTTAGCAAATGTTTTCGCTTGTCGAATAAAATACGTTTAACATGTTGCTTCTAGTACTTATGAATTATGTCAAAACATGGACCTATGTGGACCAAATTAAATAGGATTCTTTCTTGGTCCAAGCTTAAAGGATGTAGCAAGTTTTATCAAAATCGGTTCGTAATCCAGTACTTTGACTTCAACGATAGACGGACAGACGGAGGGACTTTGCTCAATGAAATCAGATAGTGATTCTGAATCGATCGGGATACTTAACATGGGGTCAATCTCCTTTACGAAAATCACCATTAACTCAAAATACCCTGTACCACAGTGAGGTGTAGGGTATACGAATTGGTCTCTTTGAAGCGGTTTATATTTGGTAGTAAAATGATAATTTATTATATTTTTTTTTTTAAAAAAATGTAATATTTTTTTAAATATATTTTTTTTTATTTTTTCATTGTCGCCGATTTTTTTAAAATTTTGATCGGTACTCGCTGCACATTTTCATGAACATTTTGATTAATGCTCTCCCCAAAGCACACACACAAAACGTGCAGATATCTACTTTAATGAAAATGTTCGTGGAAAGTGCATCGGTGTTTTTCCTAAAACTTCAACAATTTTTGTGGTGCCCAAAAATTTAGTTACGGCTTTAGATACTTCAGACTTGGGCGCAAATTTTCTAATATTATCAACAACTAAAATTGGCGACTATAAATACGAGTATTTAAAAAAAATTAAATTTTTAAAATTAAAATTATACTTGTACCTCATATAATAGATCGTTCTGTTTTTATCACTGAAATTTCGTACAAATCGTTCGATCGGTTCCAGAACAGCAAAATTTTATTAAAATCCAAAAATTCGTATTTGGCAAATTTTAAGTTTTTCATGTACGAGTACTAAATAAGCTTAACCGCGGGTGATTCGAATCAGAAGTTCGGTGCCTTTTTAGAGCACACATTACGAAAAAAAGGAGCTGATTAACTGCGGAAGAGCACATCTGGTTTCCCCTTGAAAGTGTTTTGGTTTTTCCCCTCAAAAGTGTTTTGAGTTTTCTTCACTCTTAAAACTTTCAACGCAGCCAACGTATAGGAAGCTCAGTTGCAAACATAAAACACTGGACGACACATTAACTCATTCAATTTCTCTATCAGATCAAAAACACGAAAAGGGAAATTTATTTATTTCTTACATTCCGTTTGGAGAATTTACAGCCTCAGATATGATCAATTATTTTTAAAAATAAATTCAAATACGGACAAGTATCTTGACATATGCTGCACCACACGCGGGTACATGTGTAGCCAGCCAGATGCACTATCGGTCTGTGGCATTTAAATCTTGCACTTTGGCGGCATAATAAATCATGCGAATCCTGGCGATTGGAGTATGTCCCACTCTCACTGCTCACTGTCCCAATGGCCAACAAGTATTCCACACGCGTCAAACGAAGTGTTTATCAAATCAAAAACTTGCTGAACGAAACTAATCTTTCCTAATCGCCTTAGCACTAATGGAATCTGATGGTCGGCCAGTCGGTGGTTTCCGATGGTCTTCTTGATGTCGGTGGATGATGTCTGCCTTTTCGTTGACTTTGCACCATGACTATGGCCTCTGCTTAAGTGGCGATTTCATAACAATCTCTACGTTGCTTTTGTTTTGTGCAATGTAAATCTGACTTTGGGATCATTACAATTAGTTTGCGCAGTAGGGTTGCCCTGAGGGTTTCAGTGCGGTTTGGCCACTTTATGTTATTTAGATAGCGCTCACTGATATGTCACTGATCAATGTGCGATAAAAGAATATTGACATTGGTTATAATGCGAATAATTGTTGCCTTAATAGGGGTTCATATGAATACTTTATGCACACATTGTTCGTTAGAGGTCAACAACCCCAACTGTGTCTGGATGCTGTAGATCTCAAAAGTAAGATTAAAGGACCACACATGATGTATACCGTATAATACGATTATTAGTTAGTCTATATGAGTTTTGTGCAGTGAAAGTGATACGGTGTAAGAAAATTTAAGAAAATAGGCAAAATATGTACGTGTTCGAAAATTAGAGCAGCATAACTTAATTTTCCTAAGATCCGATTTGGACGACACATACAAAATTTTATTGTATTTAAGTATAATAATGGTGATCCAACAAAAAAAACGACGTTAATTATAAATAAATTCACAATTATGTGTGAAACAAAATATCGGTCACATGCATGCCACAGCATCGGTGGCATACCTTTATCCAATGGTCCATATGTGTAATGACTCTGAGGCAGAATGAAGGTTCAATGTCGTTAATGTGCCTAGTTATCTCGTCCTTTAGCTCTTGAATTGTTCTTGGTTTATGAACGTACACTTTTTCTTTTAAATATCCCCAAAGAAAGAAGTCCAACGTTGTCAAATCACATGATCGTAGAGGCTAAATTATATCGCTACGTGAATTTCTCGCGCAATAGAGCCATTGTTTCGTTGGCTGCGTGGCAATTGGCACCATTCTGTTGAAACCACAAATCGACCAGGTACATATCCTCAATTTCTTGCTACAATAAGTCTGTATCATTTCGTGATAGCGAACACCATTCACGGTAACTGCTTGGCCGACCTCATTTTCGAAAAAGTTCGGCCCGAGAACGTCGCCAGACCATCATACTCACCACACACAGAGAAAAAACATGGTTACTACATCGTCACGGCAATAATAATATGTTCTCCACAACAAAAGTATGTTCGTCGCAACCATAGCATTGTTAACTGAATTTATTTTTGACAATAGTATAATTGCTGCAATATTAATATTGTTGAAATGTAACAATAGTATTATTGCCAAATTTAAAAATGAAAATATGGTTGTAGCAACAATAAAAATATGGTTAGTGCGACAAAAGTATTGTGTTTTGCGTTTTATGTTAACAATGATATGATTACGGCAATCATACTGTATGATTGTAATTTTTCTTCATTTAAATATGCTTTTTAGAACAAATGTTATTGGTACGGATCTACTGCAATAATAGTACTTTTTTTATCGAAATTAAAATTTGTTAAACAAGCTGTTTTGGCATTGTTTATCTGAAATATTTTTAATAAAAACGCTTACGTTTATTTAAACTTATTTTTTCTACTGTGAAATAAATCACTCCTAGTATTTTTAATTTAATGTATTTTTGAATAATTTTCATAATTCAAATCTATTGTTGACAACTTAAACCAATTTTAATAAATAATATTGGGGATCAAATCTATTGTCGACAACTCAAACAAATTCTATTAAATAATATTGGGGATCATAGTTTAATTGTGTGTGATCATACTATGGTTGTTGGGAGCATGGTTGCGTGTGAAACATACTATGGTTGGAAGGACCATACTATGGTTGTATATGAAACATTCTATGGTTGTGAGGACCATAATATTGTTGTAGCACAACCATATACCCAACAATAGTATTATCTTCTTCGAATATTGTCATCACAACCACACTTTTTTTCAGCGTGCAAACATTAATTTTTTGTGGATGCATCGGCTTATAAACAATCAATCTCATTTGGCTTAATGCGGCAATTCTTCTGGTTAGGTGAAGGTGTGCCTTCTTAGGTGAAGGTGTGCCTCGTCGATGAAGACGATTTTCTTTGTAAGGTCAGCATTCACTTCTGTCTGTTCAACCAACCATTTGGCATATTAACAACGCTTGAATTGATCAGGAGGCTCCAGCTTTTGAGTCAATTAAGCCTTGCACGCTCGTAAATTCAAATGTTTATTTCAAATTAGCACCAGTGATGTTCGTAAGATGTTCAATTGTTGGGCGACGACTTCCACTCTCCTGTCACTCTATCGCGAATAACATCAATGTTTTCCGCAGAACGAACTGGGGGCTAATCACCGCATTCGTTAACGACCAAATTTACTTCGAAACGCAATTAATTTGGATCACGGCAATCGTTATCGAATTGCAACTACCCGAAGTTGAATTCGATAGCACAACCGTCTTCGAAAAAAACCAAACACTACCATTTTTAATGACGCCAAACAAAACAACAAAGTAAAACAAAAGAAATGTAGTTATTTTTCTATATTTTGTGAAATAACGTAAAAATATTCGTCTTTTTTATTATTTTTAGGGACAAAGATAATGAAAAAACGATTTCCAGACCAAATTCGAATATTTCTTCTAATTACGTTTACATTGCAATCCTCCTCCGAATCGGACGATGATGAGTAAAAAAATAGCATTGGATCCATTTATAACTAATTACTTTCTATATTTTTATCAGATTTATTAAAATATTCACTTGCACCAAACCAACAATCGCTTGTTGTTTTGTTTTTCTGCTTTTCTCTGCTTGTCATCATACTCGTATGCTTGCCGCAAAGAGAATCAACAAAGAAAGATGTTTCATCGGCCTTTTAGGAAACTCAATTTGTGTTATCACAGTAGTGGTTTGAATTGTTATAAAATAATAAATTAACTACAATAAAATAATTAATCGTTACATTTTTGCATTGCAATAATGCGTAAAATGTTTCTTATTATCTATTTAATTTTTTAACAGTCCCACGTCGTGCTCGAATCAGCCAACGACACATCGTTTTGGTGTTTCCTACAGACCCGGTTTGCTGAAATTTGCGCACAATTCTACCGATTGTGGCCACATTTGGTCGATTATGCTGATCAAAAAAATGACGAAGTGCAGGGAATGCACTTCCATAAAATGCTTAAACAATCTAACCGCGCTGCTCAATTGTGTACCTCTCCATGGTTAAACATTGCAACAAAGAAATGCCAAATTAGGTTAGGCGAAGAGCTGGACTTTAAGGTGTGACCAGCGTTACCGTTGTGCAACTAAAGTGGCAATTTGACCCTTTTTTGAAGCCGTGCGACTTTTACTGCCCCCTTCTAAAAAATACCCTTTTTGCCCCTTTTTGAAATTTGTACTACTTTTCACAGCTTGAAGTATTTGTATGCCATAAGACATACACTATTTTGTCTGAATAATGTCAGATAATTAGTAAGCCTGAGGCATTCATAAATGAATTTATATTATAAGAATGTAAGGCTATTGATAAATCATATGAACACGTCTTTGATATAACAGACGTTAAATTCTTGGTTGAAGATAGGTAATTCTTTAAAAATAATTTTAATGAACGTTTGTTTCAGAATTTATTTGAATTTGGCGCATATACAATGACCTTGCCACACTGCAGTGTTGCGCTGAACCTGTATTTTCAAAGTTAGAGTTTATAAAAATTAAACTAACTAACAGGTTAAAGGCGAAAACCTAAGAATCTATGCTTTCGGCTTTGAATGTGCTGGACACGAAGTTAGAAAAGTGTACTCCAGGTGAAAAACTTGTATGGAAATTAAGTTTCGAATATATAGAACGTTTAAGTTAAAATTTTTATTTTTGTACAAAATTCGTGCTTTAGAAAAGTAGAAATATATTTACATGTATGTACTTAATTTTACAGCATAAATACTGTTACACACGTTTTATGTTGTAAAATAAAAAGTACTGAATGTTTTTGGACCAAATATTTTTTAAGATATTTATTGATGTATATTGCATCCAAAAAGAATCTACTTATTCGAAATGTCCGCCTTTTGCCTTTACACACCCCTTACGTCGCACTCGCCAATCGTCAATAGCTACACGAACCTCGTCCATTGGAAAATTGGTCACAGCTCGAACCAAAGCAGTCTTAAGAGATCCAATGTTGGGGTATCTTTTGTGACAAACATTGTCCTCTAAAACCGTCCACAATTTGTAATCTAATGGATTCAAATCTGGACTGCCTGAGGGCCATTCTTCAAATTAAATGAACGCTGGCAAATTGTTTCAAAGCCAGGCCTGGAAAGTTTTAGCATTATGGGCCGGCGCAGAATCCTGCTGGAAAGACCATGGCTGGTTTTGGAATTATTAAGAGGCTTCACAACAGCTTCCAAAGCGGTTTCTTGGTAAACTTTGGCCGATGTTTTGACTCTTGTTCGCAAAAATGAAGGTCAGTGACTCCATCGTAAGAGACACCCCACCAAACCATGACTGAAGCTGGGTGATGACCCTTTTCCACCCCTGGGATCAGTTCAAATGCTTTCATAGATGACCGCGCAAACACTCTATCATTTTGCTTGTTAAATTTTTCCTGAACGGTAAAAAATTTTTTCATCGGTGAACAAAATTTTTCTGGGCAAGTTATCAGCGTGCTTCACCAAAAGACGTTTGCATTTTTCAATCCTATTTTTTTTTAAAGCTGCAGTCAATGAAAGCCCCAAGTCCCAAGTCTTTTTTGATTCGACTCATGGACTTTTGCGTGATATTCATCTCACGGACCATGATTTTCTGTTTCCGGAGCGGATTTCTGTGAATTCTTGATTGAACGGCTTTGATGACATGCGGTCTTCGAACGGAGCGTGCACGCAGAAAAAAGATATGGTTACTGTATGGTCACCGCAACAATAATATGTTCTCTACAGTAAAAGCATGTTCATCGTAACCATAGTATTGTTTATTGAATTTCATTTTGACAAAAGTATGATTGCGGCAATATTAATATTGTTGAAATGTAACAATAATATTTTTGCCAAATTTAGAAATGAAAATATTGTTGTAGCAACCATATAAACATGGTTGGTGCAACAAAAGTATTGTTGTTTAAAATTTGCGTTAACAATAATATGATAACGGCAATCATACCGTATGGTTGCGAATATGAACATAACAAAACAGGTTTTGTACAGCATACATGAATGTATGTGCGTATGTTTTTTTTTTTGATATACCAAAAAAACACATACACACGATAATGTACATGGTTGTTGTCCATTATAAAAAACAACAACAATCGGAAGGTAGTTCGAGGGATTTTTATTGTGTTTTTTTGTTCAGTTAAAACTCTACTACCGACTGGTTCTCGTTTATTTAAAATCTGCCTGCACTTAAGTATTTAGCCATTGATCATGTTTTAATCACATTTGTTACGTGGCGTCTACGGATGGTGAAGTAGCATTTACCCCTGCTGGCAACTAAAAGTATTTTCGACTGCCGTTGGAATATATTTTTTTGTTTTTTTGAATGAAATGTTCAATAAAAACATGGCCTCAAATCTGGCTATGAACTAATAGTAATGCATTTTAAAACAACTTACTTGATAAAAATCTCTATTTTTGTATAACAACATTACCCAATTCTAATTATTTTGGGGATTATAGTATGGTTGAGTGTAAATCATATTATGGTTGTGCGGATCATAGTATCGTTGCGTGTGAATCTTATTATGGTTGTGAGGATCATACTATGGTTGCATGAGACACATACTATGGTTGTGAGGATCATAATATGGTTGTGGAGATAATAGTATGGTTGAGTGTGAATCATACTATTGTTGTGAGGATCATAGTATGGTTGTGGAGATCGAATATTGTCACCCCAACCATACTTTTTTTCTGCGTGTGGGCGGCGCAACCGGTGGCGGTCTTTTACATCTCCAGTCTCCTCAAACAGTTTTATGCATCGGTAGACAAACAGGCGGCTAATTCCTAGTAGCCGGAGCGTTTTGAAAATATCGCGTTTTAATGGGTGTGTTCAATGTTGTAACAGTATTTAGGTCACTACTAAGTATAAAAGAGCGTACCACCTTACAGGTAACAAAAAGTTCGCCGTAAACCTTTGAATATAAAGTATTATTGGAAGGTAGTTTCGAAAAATTGTTTCTTGTTTTTTTAGGGATCTCGCTTTAATATATTTCCTTATATCTTCTGCATTTACATCCGGATCTTAAAGTGTGATATGTCGATGTTGTTGTTGGTCTCTTTAAGACAAAAAACATCGATGAATCACACTTTACCATCCGACTGTAAACACCGAAGATACAAAGGACGACCCCAACATTCGGCAAAATAGACAAAAACATTTTCAAAAATTGCTCTGGTGGGATTGTCGACATACTTCCTTTGCAAAAGTCTAATGATTTTGTTTTAACTTTACTCATATCAACGGAGATATGATGGGTAAGTACCAGAAGGGGGTACTTAAGGTCAATGACTTCAGAAACAGAAAAAGGCCTCTTCGAGACAAAAACATCGATGTATTACACTTTAAAATCAGGCTGTAAATGCAGAAGATAGAAGTTCGGCAAAAAAAAAATTTCAAAGCTACCTTGCAATAATTCTTTATATTCGAAGGTGTACGTACGGCGGACTATTTTTTTTGTTATGATCTACGGCCTAATGTACACATGTACATGTATGTACCTTCAAATCAATTGTTTTTTAGTTTTATGTTTATTTTGACGCCCATTTTTTTAACTCTTATTTTTTCGATGTTTTTTTTAATTTTATTGTTTTTTTTTAATTAAATAAATATGAAAAATTTGCGACTTTTTTTTTTTAAAAAATACCCTTTTTGTGCCTTTTTCTTTAAAAATAAATCCCCTTTTTGTACCACTTTTTGAAATTTCCCAACGGTAACGCTGCTCCCTGGCCGGGACCTGCTGTTTTGTTTTTGTCCTTTGACTTATAATCACATTTTCAAAAGAACACAGCGTTACAATTTGAAGAAAGGGGGCTGCAACTTACCTTTTTGTAACTATTCACATTTGTTGGAGGAATTGGCCAAAAAGTTCTGATATGTTCGATAGTGTTTTTACTCTGTATTTGTAAATAAAATTTATTTTTAATATCTCGACTATTTTCCACGAAAATAACTCTCTTCGTTACTGCTTTTGGAATTTCTCCACGGTAACGTTAATTACAACGACAGATGCACCGACGTTCTGCAACGATCAATGGAATCAAATACAGATTTTGAACCAAGCAGTATAAAGAAGTTAAAGCCGTTACCTGCTCACCGTCCTGAAGCTACTAAAGCAAATTTTACGTTTTTGGGCCCTTTATGCAATGCCTCCATCCCTTATCTCAGCCAAAAAAGACTTTATATTTGGATTGGAACTAAAATTTGCTTTAATTTGAGTACCCATATTGACTACTAATAGCTCGTTTTGACCATAAGCTCTGCTACTATGCTCTTTTCGAGTTTATAATGCTTTCTAATAGTGCTTAGACAGATAGTGGTTAAAATGTCTACTTAACCATTGCCTGTCCACAAATAATTCTATTTTTTAAAGCAAATACTCAAAAAAGTATAGTTTTTACCGAGGTTCCTTTAGTTCTTTATAGGGAAACTTTTCCCACCTTGGCCGATTTCGCCCGTTAAAAATTCCAAATAGCTTATGGCCATAAGCCACTGTAATGCAAAATTTCAGGATCTTAGGCCGGACATGGAGAGATCGTCTTAGAAGTTTACGACAAGGGTTCGGTTTTCCTTTTACCAATAGCAGCGAAGCTTTCAGAAGAAGATCGTCAGGGACCTAAAATCGCGATAAAAGCATTGTGCAGCCACGAAAATCAAAGTCAAATTTGTAAAAAAAAATTGTCTTCTATTATAATGTAGAGATGCACGAGGTCTCGAGCCGGGTAATCCCGGTTCAATGTGATTGATAATAATGGGTGACCCAAGAAGAGATACCTTTTTCAATAGCCATTTTTTAACAGATAACGTGTAAGTCGTGTCATGCTGTCATGTCATTTTTGTTTAGTATTGTTTGGCATTTCATCATGGAAAGACTTGCGCCTGAACAACGTTTACAAATCGTTTATCTTTATTACAAAAATTCACGATCTGTGAGGAATGTGTTTCTTGCACATCGTTCAACTTATGGTCAACATAATCGGCCTACTGAGCGTACTATTCGCAACACCATCACCCATCTTGAGACCCAGCATTCATTATTGGATAATATTCGACCGAATAGACCACTTCCAGCACGCAGTGAAGAAAATGTAGCGGCCGTAGCTGAGAGTGTACACCAAGACCGTGGAGAGTCGATTCGGCGCCGTTCGCAGCAACTCGGACTGACGTTTGAAACGACCTGGCGGATTTTACGTCGAGATCTTAAATTGAAAGCGTACAAAATACAGCTTGTGCAAGAACTGAAGCCGACTGACGATCCGTCGTTTTCGAGCCTAATTTTGTTCAGCGATGAGGCCCATTTCTAGCTCAAAGGTGCTTAAACAAGAAAAATTGCCGCATTCGAGACGAAGATCAACCAGAAGAGGTTCAAGAGCGGCCACTTCATCCAGACAAAAAACAACGGTTTGGTGTGGTGTGTGGGCCGGTGGAATCATCGTTCCATATTTCTTCAAAAATGATGCCGGTAAGCACGTAACCGTCAATGGCGACCGTTATCGTGCCACGACAACCAAATTTTTGATGCCTGCAATTGAAGCTCGTGATTTCAGCGACATTTGGTTTCAACAAGACGGCGCCACTTCCCACACATCGCATCAATCAAGGGATTTATTGAGAGAACACTTCGGTGAGCAGATAATTTCACGTTTTGGACCGGTCGATTGGCCATCAAGATTGTGTGATATCACACCGTTGGACTTTTTCCTGTGGGGATATGTAAAGTCTAAAGTTTATGCGGACAAACCCGCTTCGATTCAGGCCTTGGAGCAAAACATCACGCTTGTCATTTGCCAGTTACCAGTTGAAATGCTTGAACGAGTCATCGACAATTGGACTCAACGGATGGACCATCTGAGACGTAACCGCAGCCCACATTTGATAGACATAATCTTCACAAAATAAATGACAAAGCATGTTCTTTTAATTGATAATAAACATTCCCCATTCCATTTGAATTTCCTGTGTTTTTTTCTTTAAAAAAGTAGAGAACCTCGAAATGGGTCACACGTTATATAAACTTTGTAGGGTCACCGATCAATATTTCGTGAAATGGCATATTTAATCCACCCTTCTTTGAAGGGTATAAAAACATGGTTTGGTGTTACAAACATTAGCACGTAGTCGGAATATCTTGTAGCACATTATGGTGTAGGGTATGAAAACACTCGCCTCGAGTAATAAAAGTATATCGTGCATTGTAAACTTCTCATTCGTTCCGTGATGTGTTGTTGAGGAATGTAAGCAAATAGCTCTGGACATTTTTTTTTATCACAATCGCCTGTCATCCAATATGCCTCGAAGGTCAATGTGTGTAGGTACGTTTACGTACGGCGGGTATTACTAGAATCGATACTACAAATGTTCACTGTGACAGGTCAAAAATTATTTATTAAGTGTCACCTCACTATGACACAGTCATGCGGATGTCACTGGCTTCTTAGTTGTAAAAGTGTAGGATTTAGGAAGCGTTACTATCTACAATGAACATCTTACTAGGCTAATAGTGCAACTGTTTTATTGAAGTAATAATGTATGAATTCAAATTTAAAATCAATAAATTAAAAAAAAAATAGTGCAACTGTTAAATTTTTCATACGGTTCTGTTGGAATATATTTTAACTGTCTTCTATTTATGTTTTAAGTGCAGCTAAAGTACGATCTCAGTCTTTTGGACCGTCGCACTGTGGCTGAAAATCATTTTTCGTTGGCCAAAATTCTGTAACTTTTGAACCGATCATAATATTTAAGTTATTTTTTTAATGGATAGATATTTAGTGCAGCTTGACTCAGTTTTCATTACATTAAAATTGATTGAGGAGTTTTTAAGGAGTTCTAGGTCAAAGTTAAGCTTTTGATTTTTTTTGAACTTTAAGAGTGAAATATGGGTTTATTATTTATTTATTTATTAAAAAATTTAATATTTAGATTTTAATAATAATTATAATTTTTTTTTTTAATTTTTAATAAAATTTAATATTTGGATTTTAAAAATTATTATAAATATTGTTTTTACTAATGGAATTTTTTTAATGTTACACTCAAAAAATTTTTTAAACTCAAAAAAAAAATAGTAAAATCAACTGGAGATTTTGCTATTATTACAGAAAAATTAAAAATTTTTTGCTGTCAAATTTGCAAATTTGTTTACACTCAAAGAATATTTACACTTAAAAAAAACGATAATAATATTATTTAAAAATCTTGCTATTACAACAGAAAAATGTATTATTTTTTGCTGTCAAATTTGATAATTTTAAAAAACATTTTTAAAATAGCATATAATAGCATTTGTAACAATGGTAGGTTCTGTTTATTATTATTTTTTACTAATACTATGTTTTCGTAATTAAATAACAATGAAAGGCAATTATAATTATTATTCATTTGACTCAAATATTGATTGCAAATATTCCATATTTTTTTCTGTGCTATTTCTGTTCTTAAGTAGTTTTTTTGGCTTCTTCATCTAAATCCCGATGTTCCACTTTCCATTGATTGCGAATACTGCAGATGAACGGATCTGACGTTGTGAATAATATATTTAATAGATCTTCATTTTTGGAATTTCGTGAAAATTTTCTAGTATTGTGCTCTTTATAAAATCTGTAATCCTTGTTCCTTTTTTCCTTAGCCTCCCCTGATAGTTCTCCCAGTGGCACCGAATGATATTTAATGACATCTTCTCCATGGTAAAGGATTTTGTGAACTGTTGCAGACATATTTCTCCATGGGTAGTTGGTTGTATATATTTTTGCAGTTTCCTTTGCATAATCTCCAAATTTTCAATTTCGTCATTGCATGCAAGTACTTCTAGCATAATTTAAAATCTGAAAATAGGGCTTAAGTCCACTCCTATTATTTCAGATGCTGTTTCTGGATCTAAAAAGAATCTTCTTGTGATATTGCCATCATTTGTATTGCTTGACCTTTTTTTTGGATGATCTATAATCAATCCAAATTTCCGATATTCACCTTGAACATGTTTTTTTTTTGAACTTCTTAAATCTTTGTTGGTTTCGTTGTTTCTTATTGATCCTGAAGACCCGTAATCAAAATCATAACTGATTTTTAGTATGTGTTCCATAAGTCGTATTCTTGCATGTAGTGGTGATAATCCAAATTCATGTGCATCGGTATTATCTAATGTTTTTGTCGATACTTGATTTAATTGGGTTGACGTTGCTTGGCATATTATGCATCTTGATGCAACCTTCGTGAATCTAAAAAGAATCTTCTTGCCATATTGCCATCATTTGTATTGCCTGACCCTTGTTTTGGATGATCTATAATCAATCCCAATTTCCGATATTCATCTTGAACATGTTTCTTTTTTTGAACTTCTTAAATCTTTGTTGGTTTCGTTGTTTCTTATTGATCCTGAAGACCCGAAATCCAAATCATAACTGATTTTTAGTATGTGTTCCATAAGTCGTATTCTTGCATGTAGTGGTGATGATCCAAATTCATATGCATCGGTATTATCTAATGATTTTGTCGGGACTTGATTTAATTGGGTTGATGTTGCTTGGCATATAATGCAGCTGGATGCAGCTTTCGTGTTAGTCAAAGCCTGACCTACTTTTTCATCTATCATTGTCAGCACTAATTAGAAGCTTACTTGAATTTGCTGACCATCTAACTGTAATTATAATGGCTGTAGTGTTGCAATTTAGGCCTTGATAAAACTAACTTCTTTCTTAATAGCATCATGAGTTTCTTTTTTGAATTCAAATTTTGATGGGCCTGCAGTATATCGTAGAAGATGGTGTCTCATTTTTCCAAATATCCATTGTTGGCGTTCTACTAGTCGAAGGCTCTGAATCTGATAACAGGTAAATTTGGAAAGAGATCATATGTCTACTGTAGAACCTATTGTGATAATTCTATGACTTATTTTTTTTGCTGATCAAAACAAAGCCATAAAACCCTTTCACAGGTATTAAATTTAACTATTTTCTTATAAGCTATAAAATACCTAAAGCACATATTTAATACACCATTGTACACGAGTACTTATAGGGCTCTTTAAGTTATCGTAATTTGATTGTTTTTAGAGTAATTTCATTAAAATGAAAAAAGTGTTCTACCGGAGGGTCGTCGCGGGTACAAAAATATATTTAGGGTTAAAGAAGACACTTTCACCTTTCTCCGGGTGGTACAGGTTTCTTGTTCCCTAGAAGTTCTATTCCACTAAAGTTTAAATTTGAGAAAAATATAGTAGTTTCATAAATATTTCATAACCCTCTAATATTAAACGCTAGAGCTGTGACCACTTACAACAACTAAAGACTATAATCCTACCAACATTATAAAAAAAGACCGCAGACCATTATCTATGATAGCTTGCGAGTAGTAACCATTTATTTTTGATAAAAAAAAACAACAAAAAACACATTTTTCTGAAATTAAAAAAAAAACAGTTGAGTTTGACAGCATGCCACGCCCACAATTAGCAATAGTTTCACCTAATTTTTTGGCTACACTAATCTGGATATATAAGCTACAAAAAGGCGTAAACATTTTCAAAATCGGTGACAGAAAATATTATACTTTTGCCCAACGAAATCAAAATTTAAGCCACAGTGCTTCGGAACTTTAAACTGTTTTCAACAAGCTTTTATCGCCAAAGAAGAAAAACGCGCAATTTTTATAGTGATTGTGGTTGTGGGAAGCGGATTTTTTGTTAATATAATTCATACATATACCCATATCTACAGACATCACCCATAGCCAATTTAATAGTTTTCGTTTAGAGTCCGTCGATACTCAATATTTAAGATTTATCAAAAATGGAAGCATTGAACTGTTTTCTATTATCTCTCTGAGCAAAATAGATAAGAGCCTCGACTACCACTATTCTGTTTACAATGTCTTTTATTGGGGTACTTAAAAATCTAAGCAAATCTATTTTAAATTAAAAATAAATACTTAAAAACTACATTTCATGACGGCGCTCTTGTCATTTTAACTACTGAATATAATGATTATAAGCGGCTTTCGGCCGAACCCAATGTTTACCCAAGGCCAAGTCTCGCGCTTTATCTCTCACCACCTTGCCACTGCCGGTCTTCGGCAGATCTTCGAGAAAGAACACACCACAGTGGAGTTGTTTGTGCGAGACCACAAATCGCTTGGCCACATACTCGACAATCTCCTGCTCGCTCAGTTTGCTGCCGGGAACTTTGACAACAGCCGCAGCTGCGGCATCACCGTCCACTTCGTTCCACAGGCCGAAGACACTGACTTCAATCACATCCGGCAATTCGGCCACGCATTGCTCTATTTCGTGCGGCCAATACGGCATGCCATGAAAGCGTAGGGAGTCGCATTTCCGGTCGATCACATAAAGATAATTGTCCTTATCGAAGTATCCCAGGTCACCGGTGTGGAACCATCCCTGGTAGTCTTGCATGCGCTTGGACTCGTGAGGATTGCCATAGTAACCATTCCATACTTTACCCGTGTGTACCAGAATTTCTCCCACCTCACCATGGCCGAGGCTGCGATCATTCTCGTCGAGTATTTTCACCTTAATGCCGGCTACTATTTTACCCACGCTATTGGGATGACTTACGCCCATATTGGCGGCAACGCCACCACACTCTGTCACGGCATAGCCGTAAGAAATACAACCGTTTGTTAGGTAATCTTGCAGCTCCAGCAACGTCGTCACAGGGACATTGCCTCCGGTGACGCTGATAAATCTAACACTGGATAGCTTTTCCTTGCTCAACTCCTTGCACTTGGCCAGCGTGATGACGCAACGCGGTGAGATGGTAAGCAGTGTGACCTTGTATTTGTCAATGAGTTCCAAAAGATATTCGGGCGTTTGCGGCTTATCCGTTATGATGCGCGTCGAGCCATGGCCGCAGCTGAAGAGCATGTTGAACATGCCCGACGAGACATCGATGGTGGTGAAGGACAACAGAACATCTTGACCGGTCACAAATCTAATTTTGGAGAGAAGAGTTTGCAATTATTTAATAAGCAAATGGCAAGAAAGCATCTGGGGAAAACATTTACCCAAAATCGAATAGGCATGCTGAGTTTGATATGCAGACATTTTTCGGCATACCCGATGTTCCGGCAGTACAAAGAATGGCGACGGTTTGATCACCGCCAGTCCTGAGAGTTTCTGGTCTGAAAATAAAAGAAAAATAATCCTTTCTAAGTGAAATCAGAACAATAATATTGGAAAGGAATCGATGTTAAGCGATTCTTCCTTTATAATAAAGAAAGGGTGACTATATAGAAGTGATAGTTTCTCCCAGGGTTCTATTGCAGAAGCTTTCAAACTTAGCAATGCCAGTCAGCTTTCATTCATTATGCACAGTTTCATCAGTGCTGAATGTTTAAATATTCTTCACAAATACAGGGTGGAGCGCGGTAATTTGGATTTTTGCACTGCAGGCTGTGGCGGCACTATTGGTCGAAGAGAGTGGAGAGTGTGCGCAGTTTATAGTGTCTAACGGTGGATTTGTTTTCGTCTGCCATTCAGTTGCCATTATGCATTTGACACGCGAGGAGATGTCATTTTGTGTTAAAGCGTATTTTTCAAATGCGCACTCGATCATTGCAGTACAGCGTGTTTTTCGTTTGCGATTCGCTGTTCCTCCACGCGGACATGTTTCTGGAAGGCACTCAATTGTTAATTGCGTAAATTCATTGAGAGTAGCAGGGAATGTGTCATGTGTACGCAGGGGACCTGAGAGAAGCATTACAACACCACAAAACATCGAGAGAGTTAGAGCAGCACTGCTACAATCTCCAAAACGCTCTGCTCGGAAGCAATCGTTTGCTCTTGGCATTTTCAGACTTCGTTTTCAGCCCGCTCTTGAGGCATTGCAATTAGAGGATACATGGTTCCAACAGGATGGTGCCACTGCGCACTCAGCAATGGTTACCATGAATTGTTTGAGGCAAATGTTTCCTGGACGGCTTTTCTCTTTGAGGGGTGATGTGAACTGGCCAGCACGCTCACCAGACTTAGCCCCAAGCGATGTTTTCCTTTGGGGTCACCTGAAGTAATAGGTGTATATCAACCGTCCCAACACCATGGAAGAGCTAATATTGAGGCTGATATTGGCAGAATACCAGTCGACATAATTGTTAGAGTTCATGAAAACTTCAGAAAACGTATGCAGCAGTTTGTGGATAGAAAAGGTCGACATTTGCCAGATACACTATCTAGAACCATGCAATTTAAAAAATTCCCTTACTGCTCAAAATCATTAAAATATAAAATAAATTTTTCTAAGGTTCATAATTTTTTTCATTACCAAAATAAGCAAATAATCGCGCTCCGGTCTGTACTATCAAAATACCGGCTCAGTAGAAAACGAGTTAAAGGGTCATCAATTTAGGAAATTATGATTTGTTAAGCAAATGCTCAAAAAGTGTAGTTTTTACCGGTGTACATTTAGTCCCTCAAAGGGAACTTTTTCGCCTTGGTCCGACTTCGCCCATTTACAATCCCAAACAGCTTATGACTATAGGCTATCATCATGCTAAATTTCAGGATCCTAGGTTGATTCGTTTCAATGCTGTCATGTTTTCAGCAGACACACAGACGGACATGGCCAGACCGTCTTTTTTACGACGATCAAGAATATATACGAGTATATATACTTTATAGGGTCTGCGATTAAAATTTCGTGTTATTGCAAACGTGAAGGCAAATTTAGTATACCATACTAAAATGCAACATGAGTTATGTCGTGAGGTCGGTCGACATGCTGGACTTAGTACGCAAGCAATTCGTAGCGCCGTGGAAAATTTTTAGCGTGACTATACTCTTTTGGACCTTAAGTCAGCAACCACGCAGATTTTCATGCGAAGTAAAGAAAACTTAGCCACAATAGCGGCCACTATTGAAGAAGAATTCACATATGTCATTTCGGAGTCGACTCAACGGGCCAACTTCTTTTATGTAACACTAGTACTTTAGCCTTATCCACAGAGGATTAGACTCGCGGAGCAAAACAAACCAAGCAAAACTTCCGCTATTTGCGCTAACAACGTCCACAAGTATAAGTATTTGACCACGCATCACTGCACCATCGGTCCATATATCTATTGAGATAACGATGAAGACACCGTCAAAGGTCAACGATCGTCGGTATAGAGCAATTTCAAGCGATTTTCTGTGATCGAAGCTTAAAGCTGGGGTTAAAAAAACCATGCCACAAAAAAACGTAGCGCTCGAAGTTTTGAAGGATAAATATTCCGACTATGTCATCTCACGGCGACCGTTCATCAATTAACCGCCGTGATCATGTGACTTGTCAAGTCTGTAGTCAACACTTACAAGCCAGTGACGGAGGAGCTCGACGCCAACATTCCAGTACTTATTTCGCCATAATGCCTCTCCGGGAGTCATCAACAAAAGGACCGACTGTTTGAAGCGCTGCTAACGATGTCAAAACTTGTTTTTGAACTATGTTCTGTTCCAGACACAATGGATGAAATCTAGTTTCAAAATAAGGTTAGATTTAGTTTAATATCATGCACATAATTTACCTATCTTTTTACTGTGGTTACCCTACAAAATCTTTGCCCCATTGTATATTTATTTAGGGTGATCCATCTAGAGGTATTTTTAAAGAACAAAAAAAATATATAAATTCAAATCAAGTGTGGATTCTTTTTTAGTAATTTGAATTTATTTTTCGAATATAATTTCCTTCAAATGTTGACCGCAACTATGCCTCAGGGTTTCCATTCTGAGAGTCGAATTTTGGATGACTCGTTCGAGCATTTCGACCGGTATGGCTTTAAACACACGCGTAATGTTGGCTTCCAAAACCTGAATCGTTTGTCAGCATAGACTTTGGACTTTACGTAACCCCAAAGCAAAATGTCTAAAGGTGTGATATCACTCGATCTAGGCGGCCAACTCACCTGTCCAAAACGTGAAATTAGCTGATTTTCGAAATGACCTCTCAATAGATCCATTGCTTAAGCAGCTGTATGCCAAGTGGCACCGTCCTGTTGAAACCAAGTGTCGTTAAGATTACGGAATAAAATTTCGGGTGGCATAAAGATCGATATCTTGGCGCGATAGCGAGCACATTCAGGGTTACGTTCTGGCCATTATCATTTTTGAAAAAATATGCACCGATGATTCCTCCAGCTTATAAACCGCACCAAACCGTGGCTTTCTCTGGGTATAATGGCACCTCTTGAACCTTTTCTTGTCGCTCTTCAGCCCAAATGCGGCAATTCTGTTTTTTGACTTTGCCGTTGAGCCAGAAATGGGCCTCATCACTGAAGAAAATTTTGGTCGAAAACAGCGGATCTTCCCGTTTCTCACCGAACGCTCATTTCCATAACACAGTTGCCAACATTTGAAGGTAATTATTTTCAAAAAATAAATGCCATAAAATGTCCTTTCAAATTACCAATAAAAATTCCACACTTGATTTGAATTGTTATATTTTTTTTTGTTCTGAAAAAATACCTTTAGATGCATCACCCGTTTACATACATCATTCCCTCACATTCCATTAAGGAACAAACGGGAAACTTCTCTTGATTTCATTGATCCTGATCTACTGTTTTAACGCTAATACATTTTATAGAGAAGCTCAAAGGACTAAGAGATAAATCTCTTACTCGATTTGAAAATGGGATTACTTCTGCGATTGTTGTGCAGGCTAACCATCGCACCATTGCGGCCCACTACATACTCGTATTGCATGCATTAAATTTATTCACACCGATTTTGCACGAAATTCCTTCTTTTTCACGAATCATATTTTCATCTCGGCTTACTCTGGGGATCACACGTCATCGTTAAGAAGCCAAAGCTGTCTCAGAGAGAACGTTTAGTGTGCATTTTAGAACGTGAGCATCATTGGCCTTTTTTCTGCTAAGAAAGATATAAACAATTTTTTGTGGCCGGAATTTAAGGTAGGCCTTGAAAAATTCGGGTGAAGAAATTCGAAGCAGCCACACATGTAAAATAATAGCCGCTTTCTTTTGAGGTAACTAGCTTAGTTACCTAACTATGTAGTTTGCAATATGTTAATCTGGCAACGCTGAACAAAATTGAGAGCAATATTGCAACATGTTTTCTCTTTGTGTAGGACAAAGGGAATTAACTAACAATAGTGTTAACGGCGAATTCGTTAATACGGACAATGAAACCCAAAAATTGTAATAAAAAATAAATGAAATATATTAAATAAATTAATTGCTACATTTCTAAAAAAAATGATGTAAAATTTCTCTGAACTATCAGTTTGAGTATATATAGGGTGTCCCAAGAAGAACGCAATTTTTAAATCTGGCAACATTCCAAGTGTCATTGTTTGACATTTGAACAATTGTTATTGTTTGTTAGTAGAAGGTACGAGGTTAGTAAAAATGGAGCGCTACACGAAAGGGAGTTCGTTAATTGGGTATTGGAGAGACAACATAAAAATGCTGATTTTGCCGATAAAATCATCTTCAGTGACGAGGCCCATTTTCATCTTGATGGCTTCGTCAATAGGCAGAATTGTCGCATTTGGGGTGCGGAAAATCCTCGAGTGATTCACGAGAAGCAAATGCATCCTCAACGTGTCACTGTGTGGTGTGGTTTTTGGGCTGGAGGAATCATTGGACCTTTTTTATGAAAATGAGGCAGGTCAAGCGCAAACAGTCAATGGTGTTTGGTATCGTGAAATGATAACCAGTTTTTTCTTGCCTAGAATTGAAGAAATGAATGTGGAGGGCATGTGGTTCCAACAAGACGGCGCCACATGTCATACAGCCAGAGAAACAATTCAATTGCTGCATCAGTCATTTCCCGGTCGTGTTATTTCGCGTTTTGGAGATCAGAATTGGCCGCCTAGATCGTGCGATTTAACACCATTAGATTTTTTTTCTTAATGAAATACCGCAGCATTCATGCAAAACGGTCATTGAAAATTTCATTAAAAGATCGCGTGCATGCCAGCAAAGCCGCGGCGGCCATCTGCACGATATATTGTTCCATACATAACCTCATTCTGTCTACTTTACGATATAATAAAGTTTCACGATTTTTTCTTAAATATCTGTGTTTTATTTAAAATTTAATAATTGCGCTCTTCTTAGGACACCCTTTATAAGTATATATAGTTTCCCTTATCCCACATATACCCAATATGAATTCGTCGATGAGACCTCTTATTATTTGATTATTTTTTGTATGCATAACAAAAGACTTAGGGTTTTATAAAGGTGTGTCATGCTAGACCTTTTGCCGAAAGAACAAGTGTGGTAACTCTTACTTATTTGTTTAGTGACTTGAGTCCAACTCGCTTGCTAACCGAGTAACTTCCATACAAATTATTTTTTTGGATTTGGTACCCATATATCCATTTTTGAGTGCGCCGAACTTTCGGTTGACTTTGTCAGAAAATTAAATAGTTTTTCGGTACTCATAAGTATACTGAAAGCCGATTTGTGGGTCCTTAAACAATTTGTATGGGGACTATATCAAAAAATAGGCCTTATGATCCCAATTGGTATATGGCTGAATTAGCTGAAAACTTAATTAAAACGGGTGTTTTGGAACGGTTGTAGGTAAAAAGATGAGGGACATTTGTACTGGGGTTATATCAAAACGTAGGTAAAATGATGAGGGACATTTGTACTGGGGTTATATCAAAACGTGGACCGATATCATCTGTTTCTTTGAGCTGGTTACTGTTCGATCGTAATGGACAGTACCAGGTATCATTAAGACAAGATGATTTATGTGGCTTCTTGAGCTTAAATTGGTTGAACAACAAACCGGTTGAACTTGATAAAATTTGGCACAATTTAGCTTTTTAGGTCAAGAATAGAAGCTATTGAAATTAAAGAAAATCGGCTCAGATTTAGATATAGTTCCCGCACACAAATATATCTAAATCTGAGCCCATTTTCTTTAATATCAATAGAGTCTGTCCTTGTCCTAAAAAACTAAATTATGCCAAATTTCATCAAGATTGGATGTAAATTGTGGCTTCTGGAGCTTAAAACAAAAAATAGGCTAAATTTATGTGTAGGAGCTGTATCTAACCCACCTTTTTTAACTCTAATAGCGCCCGTTCTTGGTGCAAAATAATCATTTCGGCCAAATTTCAGCGATTGAAACATGGGTTTTAAAACATTCTTGGTTTATGAGATTGTGCTGAGTCTTGTTGGAACATCCATGGTCTACGACCGACATGTTTACTTGCCCACGGCTCTAAAGCAGATTCCCAAACATTTTCCCGATATAAGGTCGCATTGAATTTTACATCTGGCTCAATAAAAACGATTGGATATCGTCCATCGAAGCCACAGCTGCCATTACATAAAATGGAAAATTACTTCGGTTTCTCAAATTGTAGTCAGTGCGTTCTGTTAGGTAAACACGATCTTTAGATTGTTTATGAACTGCTCCATAGAAGCATTTTTAAGTGAACACAATGTTTAGAAATTCATCACGTTTGTGCAAGCATAACAACTCCTTTGATCTTATGCCGTGTAAGGCTTTATCTTGAGCTCATTTTGAAATATTCGTTGGATGCATCTCTGGGATATTTTCAGTTCTTTGGACTTCGTTGAAGTCGAGACTTTCTTTCTACAGCATTTCTAAACAATCTGAATGTGACATTAATTTTTAGATTTGGCTTAATTAGAGGCGTTGGCCAATAGTCTATTGGCTCTAGGACCAAAAAATCATCCCCTATTGTTTGGAGACATATGTGACAGCGCATAGAGAAAGGGACCTAAGGGTAAAAAAAAAATCAATTTTCATTTTTTTTCTTTTTTTGATGTGGACAACATCTGAGCATCGAATAAGACCGAATCCATGCCCCAGAAGTGTTCCCTCCCAGAGATATGCGCGTTTTATGAAAGTGAAGTCGACGATTCTAAGCGCAAATAGACAATGACCTAATCTTTAAAATGGCTCTCCTGAATAAAACTTTTCATCAACTTTTCACTTTTTTCTTATTTTTGATGTGGACAACATCTGAGCATCGAATGAGACCGATCCCATGCCCCAAAAGTGTTCCCTCCCAGAGATATGCGCGTTTTATGAAAGTGAAGTCGACGATTCTAAGCACAAATAGACAATGACCTAAACTTTAAAATGGCTTTCCTGAACATAGCTGGTTTTTAACATTAGGTACCTTTCTATTTTGCGCGTCACATATGGTTTATATTTAAGATTTTTTTATTTAAGGTTTGTACCGGCCCATAAAGGTCCTAGCGTTTCAAAAATCCGCCTTCTAGAACTATAGAACAATATAATTTTGTTACGAATCAGAATAGGACAATAGTTCCAAAAATGAAGTTCAGTCAAACGTGGAACCACCACCAGCAACCAAATACTCTAACCCTATCAATGCCGAACAACAATGCCATGGTGGGGAGTATAAAAGCTTCAGCGCGGCCGAACTTAGGAATTGTCCACTTGTTTAGTTTTTATTTTCCCCTAGCTTGTCTTCAGATAGATTATTGCCTACCACAAATGGCGTCAAATTAGAAGTAATCGCTACATTCACGGCTGTTTGTTATTATGGGCCATAGAAACAATTGCACGATAAGAAGTTGCCCTCCATTAATATCAGTATAGAAATACCTCAGTTGCCCTTTGTTGTTGTTTATAATACTTACACATAAAACAATTCGGCATTTGTGGGCTCGAGTAGGTCTTCTATTTTTGGTATATCCGAACGGTGTTCCTTCAGCGTAAATACTTTTGCCTTGAGAATTTTAGCAATTGTGGCCACATTGAGATAAACGCTGCCATCGCAGAATATCACTTTCGGTCGCGTGCTTTGAAACAATTGTTTTATGGTTGCTACAAAAAGGTATGCGTTGAAAGAATGTCCAATAATGATTGTAATGGTGAGGAAAAAAACTTAGTTCGATTACCTTCGTCATTCTTGTGGTTAATGGCATGGAAGGGGTTGCAGTTGAGCATGCATCCCAGCACCAAAGGCATCATGTAGGTGGTATTAGAGCCTACAATGCCGACGACATCGTCTTGCTTTAGGCCCATCGTTCGCAGATGTTGGGCTATGCGCACTCCAAATGTAATGGCCTCGCCGTTGGTCAAGGCCGTGCCTTCGGTATCGGAAATCTAGATAATGGGATCGATAACAGCGTTAATGTTTCCTACTTTGTTGGCTGTAATCACCTGACATATATTCCTGGGATTATTTCTCATGAAGGCAAACAATATCTTGCCAATCGAACAGTCGGCATCGAAGAAATGTGAGGCCTTCGGACCCATCCAAATTTTGGTGTATTTGTCAAATTGTATTAAACGATCCATGCCTTGTTAGTCGATTTATTTTGTAACCCGCAAAAAATCGTGTTTTCTTCTTACGAGTTGTTAACCAACTGAGTAAGTGCTTTCTGACCACTTTTCAATATCTGCCATTGATTGCGTGCTGGTTCTTGATAACGTTATCGGGACGATTGTATAAGAGAATGTTTACAATTGATATCAAATTTATAGAATTTACGTATAAGAGCCAGTTTTATTTGGCAGACTTGGATTAATCAACTCGAATGACAGTTCAACTGATAAGCTTAAAGATAAAGAACGCGCTGGCGGTATTCATAAAAATGTCATCTTTCAATAATGGTTATGCTAATTTCGAGTGGTTATAAATGTGTATAAATTTCAGTAAACTATTGAACTACTTTTGAAGGGAATAATTTCCACGTAGCGACAATTTTTTACATCCTTGACAGTCATGTTCGCTAATGGATGTCGTTCTCATACTTATTGACTAGGGTCTACTGTTAAAAGCTCCAACCATCGTTGTTCGATCATTACTTTTATGGTTTGTGTTCCGCTGAAATCCGTCGACTTATTAGGACTTTCACCAGGAATACGCGACTTTCCAGGAATTTACACCCGTTTGTTATCGGTGGACCGGTGGAACGCACTATACACTACAGATCGAATTCGTTTTTGCCCGTACTGTCCGTATGTGGAATCGACTTCCGGCAAATGTATTTCTCTCTAATTACGACATCCAGAAATTCGAGACAAATGTCAATAAACATTACTCCCTTTTCCCCCTCCCCTGATCACTTACATGCTCACCAACGCAATGCACTGCATAATAGGGGACATCCCCTGAGTGTTGGTCAAAAAAAAAACAAACGGGATTTTTTTTTCCAGAATCCAACTATGTTATATCTGTCCTTATGTTTTACCTGCGGACCAACAACTGTCCACAGGTGGCATTCCCTGAATAAAATAAACAAGAATGGGGTCGGGAATACCAGTGGGCAATTCGTAAGTTCTGCTGGCTAAAGCTTTTAAACTCTTAACCATGGGCATGGTCTCGACTTAAGTCGTATCGGTTTTTAATGTCACACTATGATTTCTATGGCAATCGTTGGAGCGGCCCGTACATCTGAAGCCCAAATAAAACATTTCTTACAAGTAGGTGCATATGTGACAGCGCATAGAGAAAGGGACCTAAGGGTAAAAAAAAATCAATTTTCATTTTTTTCTTTTTTTTTTGATGTGGACAACATCTGAGCATCGAATGAGACCGATCCCATGCCCCAAAAGTGTTCCCTCCCAGAGATATGCGCGTTTTATGAAAGTGAAGTCGACGATTCTAAGCGCAAATAGCAAAGGGACCTAATCTTTAAAATGGCTCTCCTGAACAAAACTTCTCATCAACTTATCACTTTTTTTCTTTTTTTTTGATGTGGACAACATCTGAGCATCGAATGAGACCGATCCCATGCCCCAAAAGTGTTCCATCCCAGAGATATGCGCGTTTTATGAAAGTGAAGTCGACGATTCTAAGCGCAAATAGAAAGGGACCTAATCTTTAAAATGGCTCTCCTAAACAAAACTTTTCATCAACTTTTCACTTTTTTCTTTTTTTTGATGTGGACAACATCTGAGCATCGAATGAGACCGATCCCATGCCCCAAAAGTGTTCCCTTTTATGAAAGTGACGTCGACGATTCTAAGCGCAAATAGAAAGGGACCTAATCTTCAAAATAGCTCTTCTGAACAAAACTGGTTTTTAACCTTAGGTCCCTTTCTATTTTGCGCGTCTCATATTTAGATTAGTGAAAAAATGTCACTGTTTTCCAATAAGTCCATGTTAAAAAGGACATTTTTCTGCATCATTCGAGCCATGGGTCAGGCCTCAAATTAAGTTGAATCGTAAAGTTAATTTTATATTCGGATTCTGGACGAAATTTTATTCTTTTTTAGATGGCCTTATGTCCATATGACCCAACTTGGCCCAAATCTTTAATATATGTAGGTATATATTTGAATTTGTGAGAAAATTTCTGTTTACCCATATGTCTTCGAACATTAAGGCAAGATCCCAACTTCAGACAATTCTTAAAATTAATGACATATTCAGATTCGTGAGAAATTTAATTGTATTTGACCATCGTTGAAGGGGCCAATTTAGGAATCCCTCGTGATGGTGTACTTGAAACTGAAACAAATCTAAAGTGTAACTGGAGTAATTTACCTCTTTCTTTCTCTTCTTTCCACTGGCCACAATTCGCACTAAGGCAAAATATTTTTAAATCAACCTAATATGAGCACATGCTTCGAAGGAAAAAAAGGCGATGATGCTAAGATCAGCTTCTATGAGTACCTAGAGCAGACATATGACCGCTGTCCAGCCACGACATTAAAACTGTTCTAGAGAATTTTAATGTAAAAGTAGCAAAGCATCTTTCGAAGCATCATCGCCTTTATTTTTTGTGAATTGGGCATTTGTTCCAACATCGAACATGCGTTCCGTCTTCCAGTTAGTGCAAACTAGCTGATGTATTAGCTCGTCGCCTCCAGACTTATACAGCTCGGCCGAAATTTCGTCGGCTCCTGCTGCTTTGTTTTTCTTGAGCCGGGTTTTTGCTGTTATGATCCCTTCCTGGGTCGGGGGTGGACATTCAGCTTCATCATCTGCGATTGGCAGGATCTTCAGCCACTAATAAGTTGGAAAAACGCTCTTTCCTAATCATCCGCTCACTCGACGTATCAGTTACCAGATTCCCATTTACATCTCAACACGAAGCTATGACAGTAGTCGAGTCTTTCGTCTGGTAACTGATAACATTTTCTGGCGTAGTTTCTGTTGCCGTATAATTCGATCACTTCATAGTGGCGTCTTTCCATTCTTCTTTTCATTCTTAGGAATTGACGAGTTTCCTCCCTGCATTGCCCGCGTAGCCATAGGCGTCAATGTTTCCTTGTAAGCTGTGTTATTTGCTTCTATCGCGACCCTACTCTTCTCATCGTACCTTTGGTTCCTTTTTAGCCGCTTTTGGTAACCAATTTCTTTTATGGCGATTTTTTTAATGGAATCTAGTATGTGTTGCCTCTGAACGCTGATGTCATCGGGAGGAGAGATTTTTGAAAGGAGCAGTTGAGATAGCTTTGTGAAGTAGGCTTCCGCTGTCTGTTAGGCCAATATTGTAATTTATTTGTGCCACTGTATTTATAAATACGAGGGCGACCGCAAAACTAACTGGCCTGGCACATTTTCTGTTTTACTAGCAACTTTTTTTTTGTTTTTTAAAAGCAATCTTTTATAAGCCATCTGTCAAAATTTCCGAAATATTTAATGATTATTTTCTTTGTTACAGGTGATTGAAGTAAACAAGTTTTATAATTTTTGAAAAATGAAAATAAAGAGTTTCGTGCGGTAATTAAACACTTTTATATGAAAGGTTATACGCCACAATTAATCAAAGATGAATTGGATTCTGTACATGGTGATAATGCACCATCATACTCCACCGTGAAATCCTGGGTTCAACAATTTACAATGGTACGGAATACAAAGTACGGAATATGAACAAAAACGAAAACTGCTACTATTATTGAAAACATTAGAAAAATATTTAATGAAGTGACTAAAGATAGACGAATAAAGCTCAGAGAACTTGCTGATATTGTTAAAATACACGGAAAACAAGTTTGGAGTACTTTACATGATGAACTCCACATGAAAAAGCTATCCGCAAGATGGGTGCCGCGTTTGTTGACTTTGCCCAAAAAAATCGTCCGTTGGACCAATTCCGAGGAGCTTTTAGGGATTTATCAGCGTAATCCAATAGAGTTCTTGCGCCGATGAAACATGGATCCATCACTACATCCCAGAATGCAAAGAACAGTCAAAACAATGGATAGAAGCGGGTAAAAGTGGTCCCAAGAAGGCGAAAACTGTTAAGTCAGCAGGAAAAGTAATGGCCACAGTATTTTGAGATGCAAGGGGTATAATATTTATTGATTATCTTGAGAAAGGAAAAACTATAAATAGTGATTATTATTGTGCATTATTGGATCGGTTTAGTGAAGAAATCAAGATAAAACGACCGCATTTAGAAAAAAAAAGTTCTTTTTCATCAAGATAATGCTCCTTCACATACTGCATTTTTAACTCAACAAAAACTGGCCGAAGTACGATTTGAAATTGCTCCGCATCCACCATATATTCCAGATTTAGCTCCTTCTGATTATTTCTTGTTTCCAAATTAAAAAAAAATTCTCGGTGGCAAACAATTTTCGTCCAATAGCGAGGTTATTGCTGAAACTGAGGCATATTTTGAAGGTCTTGAAAAACCTTATTTTTCGAATGGAATTAAAAAACGTTTGATGAAGTGTATTGAGTTGGAAGGAGATTATGTTGACAAATAAATAATAATAATTCCAAAAAAAAGGTTCTTTTTATGTTAGGCCAGTTAATTTTGCGGTCGCTCTCGTATATCGAAAATATCTTCTTTCTAGAGTGCATGTAATTGACTCGTTGAAACACGCTTTGGTAAATTATAGATAATTTTAGTGATTTTTATTGAAGATTATTTAGCGCTTTTTGCTGTATGTTCTAGCGACATACGTTATACGTAGGCCTAATACATATTTTGAATAACAACAATCGCATCCTGCAACTTTTTTGCACGTTTTGAAAACATGGATTTTAAAGGCAAGTTTTACATCTTACTTTACCCAGATATGCTACGTCATCATGTATTAGAATTTCTGTTTCTGAAATACACAAAAAAATGTTTTGAGGTCTTTTAGGTGATTTATTAAAAGGGAAGATAATGGCTCTCGTTAATTTGTATTTTTCATTTTGCCAAATATTTTTCATTTTCATGTTGACACACTCTTTCTGTTTGTTATGGCAGTAGCAGCTTACAGGGATGTTTTATATCGAACCTTAAACTCTAAAGTGTAGATTGTTTACAAGATGGGAGACAATGCTGATCCTTGATTCCAGCAGGTATTAAGTATCAGCCTTTCACTCTTCCTTCTATGAAGTCATATTCATCGACCTTAACAACAAATATTCTATCACAAAGGAAACTTTGAATAATTTTTTGCAAATACAGGGTGGCTGATAAATATTGCTACATTAAGAAACTCAAATAACTTTTTCTCAATATATGGAATTCATTTTTCTTTTATTCATGTTAAAGCTCATGTTATTAAACATAGCTTAATTAGTTTTAAACATAATGGAATTTTAATTCCCCCCTCCCCTCCTGCTCGTTGATGAATGTGCGGCATCAAATTTGTTGGTTGTGCTTTGTGGACTTCCTGTTCGCCATATCCCCACAAGTAAAAGTCAGGTGAAGTAAGGTCAGGTGATCTGGGGGGCCAACGGAATGTGGAGTTTCTGGATATCAGCTTATTGGAAAATTTTCGTCGCAATTCTGCCATAACAGGCCGGGCTATGTGAGGAGTTGCACCATTTTGCTGAAACCACACATAGTTCAAAGAAATTTTCATCCGGCGTAATTCTGGATAGAAAAACTCTCTCAACATGTTCAAGTAACGGTCTCCAGTAACCGTAACGGTGTAAATGTTTTCTTCGAAAAAGTAGGGCCCGACAATGCAGCGTGATGAAGCTGCACCACACCACTCTGTGACACGAAGTGGATGCACTTCCGTCTCATGGAGTACTGTGGGTTGGAAGCACTCCATATTCGATGATTATCTTTGTTTATCTTACAGTTTAAATCTAAATGGGCCTTGTCAAACATGAAAAGACAGTTCAACATTTTTCCGTCCTCTTCCACTATTTGAAGCATCTTCTGGTTGAAGATGCGAATCGGGAAGTCGGCTGCGTTCAGTTTGTTGGTCATTTGAACAAGTCCAAATCTTTGTGCAATTGGGCAGATAAGCTTCTTGTCGAAACCTTTGGATTGTTTTGTATGGCAGCAGCTACAGCAGCGTTTGTTTCAGCCGTCCGAACTGATGGGTTTCAAAATTCTATTTCAAAATTTCCTAATTCTTGTTTCAGTGTACCAGCTATCCATTTTTGTTAAATCTAAAAATCTATCTGCAAAATAAAAAAATAACCAGATTCATTAAATAGAAACCAGATTCTTTCTTATTCCAACTTATTCCTTCTTCAATAAATTTCTTATTTTCTGTAAAGTCTTTTAATTGACGCAAAATAATTTCTTTAAAAATGCTACCAAGACAACTCAGCTACTTATATTTTATAGGTCAGTCGTTTTTAGGGGCTTAAGATTTTATACCAGTTTTTAGTATTGGGATTTTTTGACAATTCAAAAGTTGAGTTATGACATTGAAGAATTGTGCTGGCATTTTTTTCTGAATATTATTAGTTTTATAGCGTCGTTTAAGTTTTTTATTTCGCTCGAGAGAGATTTGACCTCTTCCAAAAAAAGAATTGTGGTATTAAATTTGCAATTTTAACACTGTCATGAAAAATTAAGCCATCTTTTATTGGAGTGTTCATGTAAATCTTTCACCTACATCTGTAATGAGTTGTCGTTTACGTCTCCAAAGGCCAATTCTAAAATAAAATTTGATATTCTTTTTTTTTTTTAAATAACCAACACTCAGGGGATGCCCCCTATACATGTGGTGCATTGCGTTGGCGAGTGAAAAGTAAAGGAACGGAGGGGGAAAGAGGGAGCAATGTTTATTGACACTTGTCTGGATGTCGCAATTAGTGGGAAACACATTTGCCGGAAGTCGATTCCACATACGGACTGTACGAGCGAAAAACGAATTTAATCTGTAGTGTATAGTGCGGTAAACTGGCCAATCGATAACAAACGGGTGTGAATTCCTAGAAAGTCTCGTATCCCTACCGAACATCCTCACGTCAGGAATAAGGCGACGGATGTCTGATGAACACACACCATGAAAGTAACGATAGAACAGCGCCACGCAACCCACATTCCGACGATACTCAAGGGAAACACTAGAGTTGGATACCCTACTGTCACCTATCAGCACCATCGCTCTCCTTTGAACACGGTCAAGTAGCTCCAAGGATGATTTTGGAGCACCTGCCCATATATGGGAGTTGTATTCCATCTTCGGCCTGATGTAAGTTGTAATGATATAGAAAAGATCAGAAGGAGTGGAATATTTCTTGCACCGCTTTAAAAAGCCTATGCACTTGAGTGCTTCTTTCGACACTTCGAATACATGTCTCGCCCAACGAGCGTCACATTGTATTTTTATACCCAGAACATCAAGAGCTTCTGATTGTTCAATATCCGTACCATCGATAGAAATTGATGATGTCGTTAGGTCAGCGAATCGCTTGTGAGACAACAAGCAGCACTGTGTCTTACGTGCATTAAAATCTACTCTATTCACTCGACCTCATTCGGAAATGGCCAGTAGATCCCGGCCAAGTGTCTCATCCATAATTCGCCTTTTGTCTTCAATATCTTGAAGACTCGGCCTACGGTCGAATGAATAAGAATGACAGAGGTTACTGTCGTCCGCAAAGGAGTAGATTGGATTCTCGGTCTGACCCAACAGATCATCATCGGAAGTGTGTTCTATATAGAAATCTTTATGTGCAAAATTTCATTTCGATAGGTCAAGCTTGTGGTGAGTTATCGTCATATTATTTCTCAAAGCCCATGAGACCGTTTGTGTAGGAGGTACCTGTAGGACTTTTCCGATCCAACAGAATATGGCGCAAAGGTGTGTTCGATAGAAACATCTTTATGTAGAAAATTTCATCTCGATAGGTAAAGTTTGTAGTGAGTTATTGTCATATTATTTTTCAAAGGCCATGAGACCGTTTGTGTGGGAGGCCCAGTAGGGCCTTTCCAAATTTAGCGCAAAAGTCTATTCTATATATTAATCTTTATGCCGAAAATTTCGTCTTGATAGGTCAAGTGTGTGGTGAGTTATTGTCATATTATTTTTCAAGGCCCATGAGACCGTTAGTGTGGGAGGTACCAGTAGGACTTTTCTGTTCTCAACCGAATTCAGCGTAGAAGTGTGTTGTATATAGAAATCATGATGTGTAAAATTTCATTTCGACAGGTCAAGTTTGTGGTGAGTTATAATCATATTATTTCTCAAGGCCCCTAAGGCCGTTTGTATGGGAGGTACAAGAAATGGTGGCCCAATCTAAACCATTTTTACACAGATGATTGCACCTATATAGAGATTATTTTTTGCAAATTTCAGTGATTTTGCTCAACAAACTGGACGGATATTTCCAAATAAAAAACTAATTTTTATGAGGTAGTGTCGGTTGAGGGTCGCCAACACCAACTTTCCGTAGACCTATATAGCCCATTTTCAATGCCAACTATGCTAGGTTAACTAAACATGTTTTTTTGGCAAAATTTCAGCTCCCTGAAAACATGGCTAGATCGTCTTAGAATTTTACGAGGATCAAGAATATATATACTTTGTTGGGTCTCCGATGATTATTTCAAGGTGTTACAGACAGAATGACAAAACTAATATACCCTCCATTGTATGGTGGAGGGTATAGAAATCCTTTCACAAATACAGCAGTTTTTTTTGTCAAAAATCCGTAACAAACATTTTATGTGAATATCTCATAAACTAGAGCGAACCTGGTAAATCGGAGCCAAGATTCGTCATCAACATCTCCAAATCAACAAAAGTTGATTATCAAACCTTCTGCCGCAAATTTAGTGTTGACGAGAGTAATTATCGAACTCCAATTATTAAGAATATTTTACAAGTATTTGATGCTGTCAAAATAAATGACAAATATTATTGTTGAATATTTGTTACAATTCAGTCTCACAGGATCTTATAAGTTAGGATAGAGTGTCTATGCGTGTAATGTCGATATTTGTTGATGTTGTTAAAATAAACCGACAGGCGACAAACCTGAATGGACTAACCAAGAAAGGAAGCATTCCAATCTGCTCGAAAATATCTCCAGTAGAATTTTCTAACTGCAGGCGCAAAATAGTTTATTACAAAAATGTAACAATAATTTTAATGTGATGACAAATTAAGTGTTGTTTGTTTGTAGCGTTTGCAGCAAACAGCACATCAGACATGGGGTGGGCAACAAGGCGAAGATCGTAGATCGCCAAAAGAGGCGGTTAATACAGCATGCAATTTGGTCCAATTAATCAGTTAATCAGTGAAAATAACGTGTTATTAAACGACAACCAACACATGTTAACCCAAATCAAGTGCGACTTGAGCTGACCGACCGACTGACTGCCTGCCAAATGGGCACAGACATCGTTGCCAACATTTATGATCACATGGAAATATTTAAACCGCACCCATGCCTAACATGAAGAACGCCATCGTCCACACCGCGCCACGCCATCTCTCGAGCAAACGAACGTATCGCCGTTTCGTATGTGTGGTAACAGGATGAATATCTGAATGGAACTTATCACAACACGTTGCCACCAAAAGCAAATAAATCCGACGATGACCAGACCGGTACGTTTCACGTCCAAATATGATGATGTACCAACAGCTGCTGCGTCTGCGTCCGCTGCCGTTGACGCTAAGCTACTAGTTTGCAACATGAGATATCGCCGCATTTCTCGTTGATCTCTCTCGATCGCTCACTCCTGCCTCCCCTATAAAATCCAAAAATTAGTTTAAAATCTTAAAAATTAGCTGCATTCATTTCCTAATGATCAATGGATCATAGACGCACACACACACACTCACACACATACGTCACCACCACGAATACAGAAGCGGTTGCTGGTTTTATGATCTTGTAAATAATTTGTTATTTATCGATTTCACAGTCAATATCAAGGTGAGTTTCATTACTCGTACCGGACCGAACTGGTCCGCGCAGTAAACATGTTCACGAAATTTTGCACAGATTTTGTCGCCAGTTTTATCTCGAAGAGGTATGCATGTTTTCGTACATGTATTTTGAAACCAATAACACGAGCAAAATATACAAACAGTGCAAGGTGTGAACATTAGAACGGCTGAAAATATAAGTACATATTGAACTTTTCCTTTCAGGCCCAAAGTGTTTTTGGCAGGAAAGAGGGTGTATATATATAAGAGATGGGTGGAAGTTATCCTAGTTTTTATATTTGTTATCCGTTCTGGTTAACCAACTGGTTCGAGCAGTTCGGATCCTTCCCGACCGTTTAATAAATTTTAGTATTGACTTTGGTAGTGCATCCCCTTTTTAGGCTAGGCCAACGAAGTACGTGTATCTACTGCCTAAGTAGGCAAGTCAACATTCTTGAAGACCCGTGCATGTGCATAGCAAATGATCTACTGACTCACCTTTTTCTGCAAGTGGTGCCCATACGCGCCGTCAAAGTCTCGATTAAGCAGTGTCCCAAGAGGACTCCTCTAAGGGTTGACATCAATCGTTTTCTAATGTCAGCAATTCCCTTGTCCGTTGCCGGTATATTTTCGCCCAGAGAGAGCGGATTATTGCGCAGTTGTGAATTGAGTTTCACCTTGACTCTACTTCCAAAACAGCCATTTCGTCGATTACATTCATCAATTCGACGAATGGGCGAAATGGACCAATGCTCCTTAGCCAATTCTAGCGCATTCGTCTGCCATTTCGATGCCCGGTATATCGCTGTGACCCGGTCAGCGTAATGTTGTGTCTCCGGATATATTGAGTGATTCACTGCATCCCTTCACTCCTTTCAGGTTACTAAACAAGTTAACTGATTAACTTTCTACCACACTTATATAGGGTGATCCATCTAGAGCTATTTTTTCACAACAAAAAAAATATAAAAATTCAAATCAAGTGTGGAATCTTAATTGGTAATTTGAAAGGACATTTTATGGCATTAATTTTTTGAATATAATTTCCTTCAAATGTTGGCCGCAACTACGCCTCAGGGTTTCCATTCTGAGGGTCCAATTTTGGATGACTCTTTCGAGCATTTCGACCGGTATGGCTTTAATGTCACGCCTAATGTTGGCTTCCAAAACCTGAATCGTAGCTGGTTTAGAAGCAGAGATATCACTCGATCTAGGCGAGATATCACTTGATCTAGGCGACTAACCTGTCTAAAATATGAAATTAGCTGCTTTTCGAAATGACCTCTCAATAGATCCATTGTTGGAGCAGCAAGTGCCACCGTCATGTTGCAACCAAGTGTCGTCAAGATAACGGGCTTCAATTTCAGGTAGCATAAGGATGGATATCATGTCGCGATAGCGAGGACCATTCACGGTTACGTTCCGGCCATCATCATTTTTGAAACAATGATTACACCAGCTTATAAAACGCCCCACACCGGCACATCTTGAACCTATTCTTGTTGCTCTTTAGCCCAAATGCGGTAATTTTGTTTATTGGCTTTGCCGTTGAGCCAGAGATGGGCCTCATCACTGAACAAAATTTTGGTCGAACAGCGGATCTGCTCGTTTATCACCGAAAGCTCATTTCCATAATACAGTTGCCAACATTTGAAGGTTATTATTTTCAAGAAATAAATGCAAAAAAATGCCATTTCAAATTACCAATAAAGACTCCACACTTGATTTGAACGTTTATATTTTTTTTGTTCTAAAAAAATACCTATAGATGAATCACCCTATATTTAAAAAAAATTCAACATGACGCTGCTACATTACAAGTTTTTTCTGTAAGATCTACGAGTGACTACAGTGACTTGAAGAAATCAATTCGGTAAAAAATGGAATTAGCTCGTGAACATTTTCGTGGATCATTTTTCGTCCAAAAACGGCCGTTGTGCCAGAGAACATTGATGCCGTGCGTGAACTAATAATGCAAGATCGTTATTGGCATACCGTGAGATAAAGGCATCCTTGGGCATTTCTTTCACCAGCATACATTTGATATTGCATGAACACCTGGCCGTAAAAAAAGTTTGTTCTCGTTGGATCCCGCACAATTTGGCAATCGCTCAAAAAAGGCTCGTGTCGATTGTTGCAAAGAAATTTTGAAAAAATACGATCGCGGTGCTTCAAAAGACGTTTTTTTAGATCGTCACAGGTGACAAATTATGGATCTATGTGTATGAGCCCGAAACAAAGCAGCAATCGGCCGTGTGGGTCTAAGAAGATGAGCCAAATCCAACGAAAGTTGTTCGTGGAAGAAGTACTTCGAAGCAAATGGTCTCCTGTTTCTTCGGCAAAACTAGTCATGTGGCGACTATTGCGCTTGAGCAATGTAGGACGCTCAATTCAGAGTGGTACACCACAATCTGTTTGCCTGAAGTCTTGGGAGAAAAACGAATAAGAGAAGACGAATCATTGTGCACCATGACAATGGGAGCTCTCACACATCGGCTCCAACTAGCGCCTTTTTAACCGGCCAAAACGTCGAATTTATGGGTCATCCCCCGTACAGACCTGACTTGGCACCCAATGACTTCTTTTTATTCCCGCACATCAAGAAAAAAATGCATGGTCAACGATTATCGTCACTAGAAGATGCTGTTGAAGCGTTCAAAAACCATGTTTAGGAGGTGTCGCAATCGGAGTACATCGACAATTGGTTTGAGCACATCCAAAAGTGTATAAATCATGCTGGAGAATACTTTGAAAAGTCAGTGACTTTTATTTATAAAAGTCATTCGCGATTTTTATTTATCTAAGTCCTTATTAATATGCATTCCTTGTTTAAAATGGAGGGATGTTTTAACCAACTACTCGTAGATACGATCAAAAAATTATAAATGTCAAAAATTCGGCGAAAACTTCTCCGATATTGTTCTAAGGGAGTGGTTGCCAACATCTATAGAAACTTAGATAGCCAGTATATGTGACGCGCAAAATAGAAAGAACCTAAGGGTAAAAACCAGTTTTGTTCAGGAGAGCCATTTTAAAGATTTAAATACGTGTATCTTTGGTGTACCATCACTTTCATAAAACGCGCATATCTCTGGGAGAGAACACTTTTGGGGCATGGGATCAGTCTCTTTCGATGCACAGATGTTGTCCACATCAAAAAAAAATATGAAAATTGATTTTTTTTTACCCTTACATATAGCAAAGGGCCAAAAACGCACTAAAATGGGATAACAAAGAGGCTAAAAAAGAAAAATTAAAAAAAATATATTAATATCTATTTAGCATTAATAGGACAAGAACTAATTTTTCTCGTTTGGCCCTTGTCCATCATTTTTTTCTTTCGTGTTTATAATTTTTTTTTTTAATTATTCCTTTTTTGACCGCTTTTATCCTGTTTTGGGCCCTCAACCCAATGGTAGTATTCCACGTCTTGGATAATTTTTTCCCCAATTGCCATCATTTTGCTATTTCTTTTAATTAATTTTTTTTTTATTTTACCCCTTTTGAATATTTTTTTCGTTCTGAGCCCTCAACGCAATGGTGACAGCCCAAACAAAGTTTCCAAATAGTTTCTCCCTTTGTTTTCTACGAATGAATGATCACTTTTGATATTTCCTTTAATCTTTGCATAGTCTTTCTTTCCATCTATTTACCCGTTTTAGTCCCCTTTTCCCTTCAAGACATTTGCTACACAATCTCGCTTAATAAAATTTTGTTTGGCATTTTATAAGTTTTGTCCTTCTTTTACCTTTATTATCCTTTTATAACACTTCTTGGTTTGATTACTTTTGAGTTCGATTACTTTTGTTAAGCTGATCGATGAGGTATATAACCTATTTAATGACTCATTTAGTGATTTTAACCAAATAAATTATAAAAATAAAAGTCAATGAATGCTTTTTATTTAGGAAGTCACCGACTGACTTTTATTAATGACTTTTGTAAATAAAAGTCACTGACTGACTTTTATTTACTTTAATTTTAAATAATTTTTTTTTTATTTGGATTTTTTGTTTATAATTAAAATTCATTGACTGACTGCAATTGACAACTTTTATAAATGAAAGTCATGAATAACTGTTACCGTACTAGAAATAAAATAAAAATCGGAAATTACTTTATGTCTCTGAGTTATTAAAAATATGGACCATTGGATAGAGGTTTATCACCTAAGTCGTGGCGAGCATTCGGCCGATATTTTTTCTCACACATAATTATCAAATATCCTTCTATTATAATAAAAATATTAAGATAAGTCTCTGAAAACTTTTTGTTTTCCATACAACTAACATCGTGCGTTTTAGTAGAACTAACCTTTACCTAATTATGACACCAAGAAGTAGTTAAATTTAGTGCAGATATGAAATTTTTAATATTTAATACATATTCTCATATAATTATTTAAACAACGAATCAGTCAGTATTAACGGTGGCTACGTTAAGCCGTTTCGATCGGCGGCGGATGGGCTAAACAAAAATTAAACGCCGGCGGCGCCCAGCCTGATTTAGCCGATATCGCTTCAAACTCTGGCCTCGGTAAAAGGATGTTTCTTTCCGTCGTTGAACACTGTGTTTCTTGTGTGATATCAGTCATATGTGCCCAATTAACAGTTCATCAACTTTTCGCACTAAACTAAAAGTGCGGCCTGATACTGTACGCATATCGAATGCCAAATATCCAAAAATAATTGTTAACTGTTATCGCCACCTCAAATCGGTGAACACTTGTTGTGCTGCTCTTGTAGTTGCATTCAGCGATAATGTGTCGCTTAAAGCAAACAAAATTTGGATTTAACAAATTTGTTACTCAGCACTCAGCGAGCATGTTACAGACAATAAACATCCGCCAAACATATTCCGGTGGCCACTTTTGGACTAAACTCCAAACACATGAAGACACGATTCACATGGATATTGATTGCGCTAAATACGTTCGGTGTTTAAGACGAGCCATGTCTAACACTCTTTTGCCGCATCCATGCAAGAGTCATGTTTTGTGCAGCGACCGGCGATAATGTCGCGGAGCTTAAGGCGGTGAAAATTTGATTGCTGCTTGGTGTTAAATTGTAGATTTCGATTTCCAAACCATTTTTGTCAAACATCCGCTACCGTTTCTGTGGGATGTGGGGACATAAAGGGAAAGGATTTATTTTATGTCATGCCGTTTTTAGTACATGAAAATATTGACCGATAACCCAATAAAGCTTGTATAGGGTGATCAATCTAGAGACATTTTATTAAAATAAAAAAATACGGAAATTCAAATCAAATGTGGAATCTTTATTGTTTATTCGAAATGACATTTAATGCCATTTATTTTTAAATATAATCTCCTTCAAATGTTGGCCGCTACTACGCCTCACGGTGTCCATCCTAAGGGTCCTATTTTGGATGACTCGTTCGATCATTTCGCGTTCGCCATAATGAAACGGCAAACAATACTAAAAAGAAAAAAATTAAATTAAACAAAGCTCATGTGTAATCTGTAAAAAAAACCCCTATTGGAAAAAATACCTGCTGAATACCCGTCACAAATTTGAAAAAATATGAGCCGATGATTCCACCAGCCCATAAACCGCACTAAACTATGGTTTTCGCGGTGTAAGTCTTTCAATGGTGAAATGGCAAACAATACTAAAAAGAATCCATTTTAACACTACTCATGCGTAATCTGTGAAAAAATAGCAACTACTCCTCAGGGTGTCCTTTCTGAGGGTCCAATTTTGATTGACTCGTTCGAGCATTTCGCGGTCGCGGTGTAAGTCTCTCCATAATGAAACGGCAAACAATACTGAAAAGAAAAAAATTAAATTAAACAAAACTCATGTGTAATCTGTAAAAAAAACCCCTATTGGAAAAAATACCTGCTGAATACCCGTCACAAATTTGAAAAAATATGAGCCGATGATTCCACCAGCCCATAAACCGCACTAAACTATGGTTTTCGCGGTGTAAGTCTTTCAATGGTGAAATGGCAAACAATACTAAAAAGAATCCATTTTAACACTACTCATGCGTAATCTGTGAAAAAATAGCAACTACTCCTCAGGGTGTCCATTCTGAGGGTCCAATTTTGATTGACTCGTTCGAGCATTTCGCGGTCGCGGTGTAAGTCTCTCCATAATGAAACGGCAAACAATACTGAAAAGAAAAAAATTAAATTAAACAAAACTCATGTGTAATCTGTAAAAAAAACCCTATTGGAAAAAATACCTGCTGATTGATCACCCGTCACAAATTTGAAAAAATATGAGCCGATGATTCCACCAGCCCATAAACCGCACTAAACTGTTGTTTTCGCCGTGTTAGTCTTTCAATGGTGAAATGGCAAACAATACTGAAAAAACCCCATTTTTAACACCACTCATGCGTAATCTGTGAAAAAATAGCAACTACTCCTCAGGGTGTCCATTCTGAGGGTCCAATTTTGAATGACTCGTTCGAGCTTTTCGACCGAAATGGCGGTATTGTGTGTGTCATTAACGCCATTCGCGCTGTAAGTCTTTCTATGGTGAAATGGCAAACAATACTGAAAAGAAAAAAAATAAAGTTTAACACAACTCACGTGTAATCAGTGAAAACCCCCTATTGAAAAAATCCCTTCTCATTGATAACCCGTTACGAATTTGAAAAAATATGGGCCGATGATTCCACCAGCCGCATTAAACCATGGTCTTTGCGGTGTTAGTCTTTTAATGGTGAAATGGCAAACAATACTGAAAAGAAAAATAAATACAGTTTCACACTACTTATGTGTAATCTGTAAAAACAACCCTATTGAAAAAATACCTCTAGATTAATCACTGGATATACTCATTATAAGTATAATCGTACAGCTCTAAGGCGAGCTTGCTTCATCTGCCCGTTCTGCCATTCAATAGCCAGCTAATACCGGCCAAACGAACTGATGTAAATTTTGCACGTGGTAGTTTGTACCACGGCAGTTTGTGGTAGTTTGTACCACCTTTCAAGATTGAGATAAATAGACCCTGAGGGAAAAATTTTATTTTTTTAGTCAAGATTGTTGCCCAACTTTATTTGACATTCGTTGTTTCAGTGTTTGACAAATTCAACCATGGAGCGGTAATAGGCGCTCAAATAAAAATGCATTTTGTGCACTTCGTAATATTTTGGTGAGCTTAATCGACTAAATGTGTCCAAAGTGGATTCGTTAACAAGCAGAATTGTCGCATTTGAGCAAATAAGAATCTACGAGTGATTGTTGAAAAGCCGATACATCTACAAAGAGTGACTGGTTGGTGCGGTTTAGGGGCTAGAGGCTTCATTGGGCTGTACTTCTTCGAAAGTGAGGTCGGCCAAGCAGTTACCTTGAATGGTGTTTGTTTTTGCGAGATGTGACTGGACGATATGTGGTTCCAACAGGGTAGTGCCACTCAGCCTCTCAGCCAACGAAAAAGTGGCTCGTTTGCACGAGCAATTCACGCCGGGGCGATAATAATTGACCGCCACTTCTTTTTTTTTGGGGATATTTGAAAGAAAAAGTGAATGTCAATTAGCCAAAAACAATTCAAGAGCTAAAGAATGACATTATTCGGAACATTTACAACATTGAACCTCCATTATGTCTCAGAGTCATTGAAAATATGAACCATCGGTATGTCACCGAAGCAGTCGCGAGAATTATCAAAGATCCTTCTATTATAATAAAAATATAAAGGTAAAGCCCTGAAAACATTTTTTTGTTTTACTTACAATTAACATCATGCGTTTTAGTTGGTTGGCACACTCTTTAATACAATCTCTTTATCCTAATTTTTTACAATGGACAACAACCAGGCACTATACACACACATACCGGTATGAAAGTTGGTATTTAAAACCTGTTTTGTTATGTTCATAATTACAACCATAAAGTATGATTGCCGTAATCATATTATTGTTAACGTAAATCTTGAACAACAATACTTTTGTCGCACCAACCATATTTATATGGTTGCTACAACCATATTTTCATTTCTAAATTTGGCAATAATAGTATTGTTACGTTTCAACAATATGAATATTGCCGCAATCATACTGTTGTCAAAATGAATCTCTAAACACAATACTATGGTTGCGAGGAACATGCTTTTATTGCAGAAAACATATTATTGCTGCCGTGACCATAAAGCAACCATATCGTTTCTCTGCGTGTATGTATCAAAATAAAGTAACTTCACCAAGAGCGGCAACTGGTCTTTTGTAAAGTGGCAAGATTGAATTTTAGAAGAAATTTTTCTTTCAGGATTTAATCTAAGCATTTACCGATGTGGACTAAATTTAAAGTCAATCGTCCATTGCCCAAAATAACCCAATGTGCGAAGCTTCGCCTTTTCAACAAATCCCTCAAAGTTCCACATTCAAACAGCAGCGCATGATGCCACTTATGTGACATATTTATACATAGCACAGAAGTACAAAAAGTTGCACGTTTGGTATTACATTAAATGGTTGCATTAATGTGTCATCGCAGAAAAAAGTGTCAGCAATGGTAACACCGGTTGTATCGAAAAGAATAATATTACAAGAGATGTCATAAGCGAGTTTGAGCCTTGTGGCGAAATCAAGCTCATCTGCCTGAGATGGGGTTTCCGTCAATATTAGACATAAAATCATTAAATTAAATAATAAACGAAATAAATTAAATCAACTTATCGCTCCATTTCTACATTGCAAAACTTTATTTGTGTTGTGTTAAATATTAGTGGTGCTTTAGGTTGAGCCTCGATAAATATGACTGGATAGCAAAATTGAAATAGTTAAGTCACTAGCTAATAAATTGCCAATTCTGTTCGTGTCTAAAGGAAAATTCCATAAGTACTAGACTCTCTAAAAAATTAGAAAAGTAGTAAGATTATTTTTTTTTCTTTTTTACTACTTAGCCTGGATAACAATCGAGAATGAGGTCTTACCAGGCTTAGTGTTAAAACGGCTACTAAAATTTATTTTTTAATAAATGTTTTTAGAATCGAGTTCAATCATAGTATGATTTTTAAAATACTCGTATATACTGTTTCCCAAGCGTGACTTTTTGTTAAAAAATGTCTCAACTATTGCGGTTTTGCTATTCAGTCTTAAATTTTGGGGCTAAGGCACCACTGTTGACATAGTTCCCTCCCCTCTCATCTCGTGCACCTAAGCCACAAAAATAGAACAAATAAAACCACTTTATTCGCACAGTTTACCTTGAAGTCGCCCTTGTTGTTGATATCAGATAGTATGCTGTCTCACAATCATTCCATAATTGGGCCATAAAAGCGCCAACAGTTAGTGATAGCATTTCACATCCGATGTGGGCCTCATTTGTCTAGATGGAATGTGTCCGCAGCAGATCTGTAAAATAGTTCTGATCGTGAGGGGTATGTTTAAGAGATTTTTCGGCAGCTTAATTAAGATTAATTTATCTTTCCCACATAACATTATATATATGTATCTCATCCTTCTCTAACTCCTGATATCGATAAACACTAATAATTAAGAAATACTTGATTGTTTCAGATTCATGCATCCCGGCACGCTATTAGTGTCTTTGTCAAAAACCGGTTCAGCCGGGGTGCAATGAACAATGCTTGAAAAATCTGGAATGGCGTCATTGACAAAGTCACGTTTGGGCTTTGTTTACGTTTCAATAAATACTCCCGAACATATATACATTTCTGGTAAATGTTTGGAAACTAAATTATATTTTACTAGTAAATACAAGCCACTTCGTGAGCGGAAAACTGTCATATCAAATTATTTTTCTACTCGTATTATATTACGGACAAATCAATAATTCCGTGACTTTTCCAACTTCCCTCGTAGTTATATGATATGCAATACTGCTCCCATCAAGCACCATCTGTTATAGACTACTGTCATTTTTTATTTTAACAGAGTTCCGTCATTTAGTTTGTGTTTAACAGCTGTTCAAAACATACAACCTCTAGGATTTTGTTAAAATGGAAAAAGTGAATTTCGGGTGCTCATTAAACATTTTTTTTTGCGGAAACCAAAGAAAAGCTTGATAAATACATTGGGGACTCTGCTCCATCGATTTCAATAGTAAAAAAGTGGTTTAATGATTTTCGTTGTGGTTGCACAAGTTCAAATGGCGCTGAATGTTCTGGACGGCCAATTGAGGTCAATACTTATATACCCGAAAATGTCAAAAAAAATCCACGATATAGTGTTGGCCGATTATAGAGTACAATTGCGTGAGATTGTTGATGTCATACGCATTTCATATGACAGTGTGGTTTCGATTTTGCACCATCAGTTGGGTTTAAGAAAGCTGTCTGCAAGATGCGTGCCGCGATTAGCATTTCATCAAGATAATGTACGAGTGCAGTCGCAATAGAAAAATTCATAAATTGTATTTTATGAACCTCACAAAATCCTATTTTTTGGAAGGGATACAACAATTGAAGAAACGTTGGACTAAAAGGATTTTATGCTGACAAATTATTTTTAGTGCAAAAAACATTTTTTTTTGAAAAGTCACGGTATAATTGATCTTCCCTCGTAAAATAAAAGTATTCCATTGAGTAATTGTACACGCAAAAAAAGTATGGTTGGGGTGACAATATTCGAAGAGGATCATACTATTGTTGGTTGTGGCACAACAACATTATGATCCTCACAACAATAGTATGATTTACACTCAACAATACTATTATCTCAACAACCATAGTATGTTTCTCATACAACCATATAATGATCCTCACAACCATAGTCTGATTCTCACGCAACCATACTATGATCCCTACAACCATAGTATGATTCACACTCAACCATAATATGATCTCCTCAACCATACTATGATCATCACAACAATAACATGATTCACACTAAACCATACTATTATCGCCACAACCATATGTGACGCGCAAAATAGAAAGGGACCTAAGGGTAAAAATCAGTTTTGTTCAGCAGAGCCATTTTAAAGATTTAAATACGTGTATCTTTGGTGTACCATCACTTTCATAAAACGCGCATATCTCTGGGAGGGAACACTTTTGGGGCATGGGATCGGTCTCATTCGATGCTCACATGTTGTCCACATCAAAAAAAAAGAAGTGAAAATTGACTTTTTACCCTTAGGTCCCTTTCTCTATGCGCTGTCACATATAATGATCCTCACAACCATAGTATGATTCACACTCAACCATACTATGATCCCCAAAATTATTTTTTAGGATTGGGTAATGCTGTTATTTAAAAATAGAGATTTTTATCAAGCGATTTATTTTAAATTGCATTACAATTAGTTTATAGCCAGAGTTGAGGCCACGTTTTTATTGAACATTTCATTCAAGAACCAAAAATATATATATTAAAACGGCAGTCAAAAATACTTTTAGTTGCCAACAGGGGTGAATGCTTCTTCACCATCCGTAGACCCCAAGAAACGATTGTGATTAAACCACGATTAATGGCTATATACTTAAGTGTAGTCAGATTTTAAATAAACGAGAACCAGTCGGTAGTAGAGTTTTTCCCCGAACAAAGTTAACAAAATACTTTTGTTGCGGAGAACATATTATTATTGCTGTGACCATACTGTACGAGTAACCATATTTTTTTTCGGTATGAGTGCCGTTATCATATTATTGTTATTGTAAACCCCAAATTGTAAAATAAAATTCGAAAAACAATTCTATAGTTGTGACAAACATACTTCTATTGCAAAGAACATATTATTGTTGTCGTGACCATATATTATTAAGCTGTTATTTGTTGAGATGGATCTCAATCTGGCACCGTATCCATTGATCCTAGTAGCCCAAATTTCGGGACCGCTACTTATAAAAAGTAAAACTTAAAAAAAAATTGTCACGGAACAACATATTCTGATTTACCTACATTTACGGTCAGCCCACATATGTATGTCCTCATTCGTACTCTAGTTTCTAGCTCTTCTTAATGGATCCTAAGTGCTGTGGAACAAATTTCCTTAAAAACGACGAAGGAGTACTAAAAAAAAAACGAATTTTAATTACAATTTCAATAACGGACGTGTTCTAAGGATTTGGGTTCATATAAAGGCCAGGCCCAATATTCCTAGAGGCAGAAAAGGGACCTTTTTTATATGTCCAATAATTCTATGTGCACTTAACTTGAAAATTTCACTAGTACCATTAACCCTCTAGTATCAACTTGTCTGACAAATAGTTTGAATACATATACATATTTTATATAAAAAACCCCACCAATAACTAAATCCCCCAATACTGCGAAATCCATATTAGGAAGCAATACATCGTGGAGAGTATAGAAGCTTTGGCACAGCCGAAATCAACAAATTGTCGAAATGTTTTCTTCAAGTTTAGTCTAAACGCCACTTAAATTAGGAAAATAACGTGCGGCTCACAACTTTCATTGATGTTAAGTCTTTTTGTTTCATAATTGATGGAACCTTAAAAACGAATTACACAAAAAATGACTTAGCAACAAAATTAAAAATTGTCTTGTAGAAACATATCCGCCGCCTGTGGCATGTTCGAATACAACAACAATAATTCTGCCACACAACAATTTTTTCTTAGATTAAGTGGGACGCATGGCACAGGCTGCCAACCATTAATATTAGCAATCCATTTGAAAGTTAAAGTCACGGATAAGCAAACCACGATGTCACGTGTTAAGTACTACGGAAGTGCTACTACTCTCCGCTAGATGGTAGCAATCATTTCAATCACACTAATGTTAGGGGTTGCGACTCTGCTAAACAGAAATATACTGTACAGTACTGTCAGCAAAGGGTATATATATCAAAGAGTATATCAAAGAGTATATATATTAGAGTATATATATAAGAGTATATATATATATATATTATTATTAATATATATACTCTTTGACTTTGCCCCAAAAAAATCGTCCGTTGGACCAATTCCGAGGAGCTTTTAGCGATTTATCAGCGTAATCCAATAGAGTTCTTACGCCGATTCATAACTGTTGATGAAACATGGATCCATCACTACATCCCAGAATGCAAAGAACAGTCAAAACAATGGATAGAATCTGGTAAAAGTGGTCCCAAGAAGGCGAAAACTGTTAAGTCAGCAGGAAAAGTAATGGCCACAGTATTTTGGGATGCAAGGGGTATAATATTTATTGATTATCTTGAGAAAGGAAAAACTATAAATAGTGAATATTATTGTGCATTATTGGATCGGTTGAGTGAAGAAATCAAGATAAAACGACCGCATTTAGAAAAAAAAAAGTTCTTTTTCATCAAGATAATGCTCCTTCACACACTGCATTTTTAAGTCAACAAAAACTGGCCGAATTACGATTTAAATTGCTCCGCATCCACCATATAGTCCAGATTTAGCTCCTTCTGATTATTTCTTGTTTCCAAATTTAAAAAAATTCTCGGTGGCAAAAAATTTTCGTCCAATAGCGAGGTTATTGCTAAAACTGATGCATATTTTGAAGGTCTTGAAAAATCTTATTTTTCGGATGGAATTAAAAAACTTGAAAAACGTTTGATGAAGTGTATTGAGTTGGAAGGAGATTATGTTGAAAAATAAATAATAATAATTCCAAAAAAAACGGATCTTTTTATGTTAGGCCAGTTACTATTGCGGTCGCCCGTACGTTCCTTAAAAACTAGAAAGGCGTTAATGATTTAGACTATGAATCAACTAAAGTGGACCCAGGTGACCCTTCGCCGTACCAATTTTAAAATGGCACCGCAGGTAATGGTTCAAGAGGTCCCTCCGCTGTACATGTCAAAAGAAAAAGCGCTGCGGTTGAAGGAGACTAACTACGTAGGAAGACCAAAAGGATACTACGCAGTATTACGATTAATGCGTGAAATGTTCGCGGTATCTTCCAGAGAAAAAGTTGTTGTGGGCTGAAGACACTTCCCACTAAGACGACCCTACACAGCACCATTTTTTAAATGGCACTGCGGGTAATGAACCAAGAAGTATCTTCCAAAAGAATATGCATTGCGCAATAAAATAACTAACTTCTTATGTAGACAAGCGCATCCTTATCTAACTAATTTAATCTGCGAGCCGGAGGGCGTTTTTGTATCATTTATCGTTTTTATCATTCACGGGGTTTATCTATTGGATAGAGATTTTTGACGGTTCTATATACTTAGTAGGGACATAAATACTATTACAACATTGAGCACATCCATTTCAATAGTAGAACTGAACATACCCCGTTTATGTCATATGGGTTTTGAAAGCTAACCTCAATAGCGTTAGTCTGTACCGAGATTTTAAAATTGTTTCAACTTTCATCATGGAGTGGTCACATAATGAGAACCGTATGGCTGTAATAGCGCGTTTCATGTGTGAAATGAAAAAAAGCGATATTTTCAAAACGCTCTGGCCACAAGGGATTAGCCGCATGTTCGTCTACCGATGCATAAAACTGTTTGAGGAGACTGGAGATGTAAAAGACTGACACCGGTCGGAACGCCCACGCTCTGTTCGAACACCGCATGTCATCAAAGCTGTTAAGTCAAGAATTCACAGAAATCCGCTCCGAAAACAGAAAATCATGGCCCGTGAGATGAATATCACGCAAAAGTCCATGAGTCGAATCATTAAAAAAGACATGGGCCTTGGGACTTTCAAACGGCGTACCGGATATTTATATACTGCAGCTTTAAAAAAAAGATTGAAAAATGCAAGCGTCTTTTGGTGAAGCACGCTGATAACTTGCACAGAAAAAATTTGTTCACCGATGAAAAAATTTTTACCGTTCAGGAAAACTTTAACAAGCAAAATGATAGAGTGTATGCGCGGTCATCTAAGGAAGCATCTGAACTGATCCCAAGGGTGGAAAAGGGTCATCGCCCAGCTTCAGTCATGGTTTGGTGGGGTGACCTGCATTTCTGCGAACAAGGAGTCAAAACATCGGCCAAAGTTTACCAAGAAACTGTTTTGGAAGCTGTTGTGAAGCCTCTTAACAATTCCCTGTTCCAAAACCAGCCATGTACTTTCCAGCAGGATTCTGCGCCGGCTGATAAGGCTAAAACGTCGCAGGCCTGGCTTCGAAACAATTTGCTAGCGTTTATTCCTCTGAAGAATGGCCCTCAGGCAGTCCAAATTTGAACCCATTGGATTACAAATTGTGGACGATTTTAGAGGACAAGGTTTGTCACAAAAAATATCCCAACATTGGATCTCTTAAGACTGCTTTGGTTCGAGCTGTGGCCAATTTTCCAGTGGACGAGGTTCGTGCAGCTATTGACGATTGGCCAGTGCGACTTAAGGTGCGTGTAAAGGCAAAAGGCAGACATTTCGAATAAGTAGATTATTTTTGGATACAATATACATCAATAAATATAATAAAAAATATTTGGTCCAAAAACATTCAGTACTTTTTATTTTACAGCATAAAACGTGTGTAACAGTATTGATGTCCCTACTAAGTAATTCCTAAAATTATTGACTCAACTCGCTCGACGTTTTCATATTGGTTGGTCCAAAGTTGTCCATATTTACACTATAAAACTATTGTTCAGCAATACTTTATATTTTATCGTAAGCTTCGAATTGAATATAAAGATTTAAAGAATTTGTTTTCTAATGGTACTGATGGGTCCTACTATTATTTAGTTGGTGCAAAACTCTGCCCATAAAATTTATTCTATGATCATTTGGCGCATTAAGAACAATATATTGGTATACCAATCGTAATCGAATCTTCCACTACTGGTTGTCATTGATTGTCATGACTATGTTGCCTCCCTCCTTCTCAAAATTACCCTTACCTTTACACTTGTAGATGTACTTACCGTGCCTTAATCGTTGACTTTTTAAATAAAAATGCCAATCAACGATATTCATTTCAATATTTTATATACAATATATTTTCAATTTTCTATTATGTTTCTCTTCACAAGTTGGTTTAATAAACATTTATCATTTATTATACTTTATTTTAATTGTTAGGTTTAACGAATGTTCATTTATTTTTATTATTATTTGTTTATATTTTTCATATCCGTTTCCTGTTTGAGTGTGAGGTTTTTTTTTTTTTTATCAATTTTTCTATAAATATTTTCACATTTATTGTTTTTTTTATATTTTTTTTGTTTATTTAATTTTGTTTTCAACAATAAATAAACATTTGTATCGGTAGTTTTTTTTTTACAATCTTGTGAAAGTGACACAAAGTGATAGCATGTGTGGGTGAGAGATGAGACAAAGGGGTGATAGGGTGAGTAAGTGATTAAGTACGACAGATCAGAGATGGACATTTAACAAAATTTACATCCACTTAAAAATTAATATTTGATTCCGGTTGTAGTTTAACGGGTTTTATTGTTTGGTTTTTATTAGTATTTGTTTAAAAGACATTGTTCTATTTTTGTTAATATGGGCCTGCTTTGCTGTTTGTGGTGTCATAGACAAATTTCGAGTGTGATTTTCAGTATTAAAAATGACATGCAAGATTTTTTCGTTTGTCTTACTAGGAAATGTGTCTATTTTAATTCCTAGATAATTTGATTTCAATATCATTCTGTATTGTAAATGTTTTTTTTTTAATATTATTGTTCTGTCTTTAAGATTTATTTACTGCCAATTTTTGTTTAATTATCTATGCACACAAAATCATTACGATTAAAACATAATTCGAACATTTAACATCTCAATCCATTATAGAATATTTTCTCTATTTTCTAATAATTCAGTTACAGCTTCTGTTGTACCAAAAAAATTACCTCAATTCTGACGTTGAAATCGATAATGTAAATATTTTCTCCAATCTTTCTTGGAGCAAGTGCAGTTTAGTGGCACAGAGAATGTAAACAAAATCCCGAAAGCAAAAATTTCCTGAGTTAATGGCCCACAAAGCTTGATTGTATTATCTGGTATACGTGTCTTCGTTTTGTCTTATCCCATCGAACGAAATAAGTGTAGATGGAAAGCTTATTAAAATACCCTTTCGGTTAGACCTTTTCTGGAAAATAGCTGATAATATTAATTTCTTGTATTTCCGTTATATCGTTCAAAATTATGAACGATATAACGGAAATACAAGAAATTGCACACCATATTAACCCTTAAAACACTGGAGATATCCATCTTAAATAATTTACTTATGTTTTGTGATTTTTATGCAGTTTATGGTGCGTTATTCGAAAAAGATAAAAAATATGCCACGTTCCCCAGAATGGGACACGTACTTCGGGGAAAATAATTAATAAAAATTAATTATCTAAACTTTCTCCTGTGTGGCCGTTCTTCGACAGGTCTTAACCCTTTACCACCTATAAAGCCTCTGGACACTTGTCGTGTTTACTCCAACTGCTTGTTTTGATAAAAAGTTGTTTTTGTACTCTCGGGATCACTCCAAATGACTATCTCTTAAAGGTTTAAATGCTCTTTGACATTTCGATTAGTTTCTGTCATAAAGTGTTGCGACTGAAGTCAAAAAGTAATCATAAAACATCGGTGGTCGGTGATTTGTTTCAAGAGATAAATTAACCCGATTTAGAGTGTTTCAATCAGAGTGGATAATTTTTTTTTGAAAAAGAAGAGGTGTTGTGCTATGACAAAGTGACAAAAGTTAAATATATGTTTTTTGTAATTAAAGACCCCATAATTTTCTCTTAGCACTGTTTAGTGTCCCCGTGTACATTTTTCGTGATCTTTTTACCTTAGAATATTGTTTTCCACTGTTTATTAATGTCTTTTTAACAGATATCCAAAAAAGGCAAATAGAGTGCAAAAAGTCTTCAAGTTATCTTACTTCAAGTTTTTTCTGTCGGTGCAAACTGACGAGGAAGAAGATACAAGTAGTGAGTGACACGGATTGTATTCCTGACTAAATCAATGCAGAAGACGAGCGATGCTTTCCCAATATATAGTTAGTATGGACAATATTAATATGCTAAGGCAGTTAACTTTTCCCGAACTGTGATTCCGTTTAAAGGGTGTCAACAACAACCAATACATTTTCGACAGCTACCGTCGACAACACAGTGTGACAGTGAAAAATATCTGGGAAATGATATTATTTTTCTTGTAGATCTTGCTGAGTACAACAAGAAACCGGTTTTAAAATTTTCCAAACACCTCCAAAATCTGGAGTTAGGGTAAAAAAACGGTTTTTCGGATCTTACGCACTTAAATGCCAGTAACTTGGTCCGCTTTTAAGTTTCTCGGCTGATTTGGAAAGAAAAAAACTGCGGCCTTTCGAATTATGTGTAAAAACGCATCCAAAAAAATTTAAAAAAATGAGTTCACAGGAAAAATACACAGATTTTTTCAGTGTGATTTTAAAAGTGTATACACCATTCGAAAGGAAACTTAAAATCGGTTGATATTCAACCAAGTTACTGGCATATAAGTGCGTAAGATCCGAAAAACCGGTTTTTTAACCGTAACTCCAGATTTTGGAGCTGTTTGAGAAATTTAAAAACCGGTTTATTGTTGAACTCAGCAAGATCTACAAGAAAAATAATATCACTTCCCAGGTATTTTGACTTCATTCTTTTTTTTACACTGTGTAATGCTAAACAAGCAGTGACAATATCATCAACAAAAATTGCAGCCCCAGATGAATCAATTATACCAACTGAAGCGCAGAAGTCATCGATAAGACCACGGTCTCTATTACTCTTGCTTGAAAGTACTGGTCCATCAAGTGTGCCAACTGCTGGAGGTTTCAATGGCGTTGGTAAAAATGAACCATACATTTTATTTGAACAAAATACTTATTTGTTATTTTGAAGGTATTGAATCGATAACGAAGGATAGAAAAAAATTCTCAAAAATTAAACGACCAGTGCAACTTCATGTTAACGATGTAACTTTTCGTAGATACATCACTGCCATCGAAAATAAAAGAGCTTGAAACACCAATGAAAACATTCTGTTATTTCTTTACAAAAGAAATAATGCAAATGGTTGCAGAAGAAACCACTTGAGTGGCACTTTAAGAAAATATCAATACGCAGTTAAAATTATGCAAATGACGATGAACTGTATCATTATATAGATATACATGTCCGTTTACCGATAGTCAAACGAAAAGTTTGTACTAATTAAAAGCACGATGGGTCGCAAGCGTTTTGAGATGAGAAAACAATATTTATTTTGCGAGATGAAAGTGTACGAATCAAGAAAGGACAACCTGACCCATTGTTTCGAGTCACCATTTAAACTCACGATTTGATTCGGTACCAAAAAAAGTCGATTGTGTGCCGACGAGCAAATGTGCCGCACAAAAATAAGCATCATCTTCGACCGTATGTGCCCAATAAACCGCACTAATCAGGAATACAATAATTCGTATTGTGTGATTCATTCGGATATGCTTATCGCTTTTAAGTTTACAATGGAGCAGGCGATTACGTTGTTTTGTCTGGTAATCCCGATCTTGGAAGCGCAGCCAACGCTGTTCTTCGTTTAACACAAACTGTTCCCAATATTATGAACTACATCGTATACTTTGCTAATTTGTATATGTCCTTGCCATTAATAGTTTATTGGCGTGCTAGAGGTATACTTATACAGTTTGGGTACTGTTCGAGTCAAAATAGTTTTAGATAGGATGCACTAAGAGGTTTCTTTGAAAGAAAGACATCAAAAGCGTGTGATTTTTATCAAAAGTCAAAATAGAGACTGAATGACAGAAAAGGAAAGAAAGAAATATATTGTATTTCCTAAAGTTATACGATAATACAGCAGTCATATGGGCAGCGTTGACTTAAAGGATGGTATTATGGGTCGTTATCATATTCGAGCAAAGACTCGAAATACGATTACAGGACCATTTTTATCATTTTATCAATATGGCGGCGATGAATGCATATGTTTTTTACCGGCGCATACGTGCCGAGAGATGTAATGGTGCTAGCAATGCTTGAGCCAAAGATCAAGGTTTGCTTCAGTTGCCAGAATTGCGGCAAGAAATCTCACACGATCTTGTGACATATACCAATACCAAAAACGTTCGATTGGTCCCCAAGTTTTTTAACATATAAGAGTTCAAAAAGTCCACAAGAAGCTTCTCAACCAAGTTGTTCAAAAGTTGGCGAAAAGGCAAAACATACCATTGATGACGTCCGCTACCATAAGATGGACCAATTCCAGAAATGGCAAACGATAATGTAAACTAGTGGTAGGCAAAATTAGGGCTGAGCGACTTGATGTTTTCTCTTTTATTACGTCTTGTGCACACACATTATAGAGAATTAATCAAATTTAATCAGTCTCGCTCGTTTGTTTTTTGAAAACAGCATTGCCAAAGAATAAATTTTGTCCCTTCCAATAAGTTCAATGGACATGGGAAATATAATTAAATTATTTTCAGAATATTATTTTGGCAAAACGGAATGTTTGCTTTGTCAACGCATACGAAAGTAAAACTGGTGATGCAAGAAAAGTCCTTATTTTCAAGATTAAGATTTATTGAAAATTAAGCGCAAAACAGTTGAAAATTAAGGTTTTAATTTTTTTTTATTTCCCTGTCTTGACAGAATTTTTTATTTTATTAGCATATAAAAAATAGACAAAAGGTTTATTTCTAATTTTCACACCAAATAAAATACTTAAGAAAAATATTTTATTTTTTCCAAAAATTGTTGGCTATTTATTTGTCTGCTATAATTTTAGCTAATTGTATGAAAACCAAATTTCGCACTGGAGATTTAAAATTTTCAATTGGGTATTTAAGATAAAACTTTACTGGCAACACCGGTTCGTGGTGAGAGCGCGAATACATATAACGCATTCAAACACAAAATGTAAAAGTATACGGTTGCCTATCGCTGGTTTACATGTGTTTGCTCAAAATGCGGTATAAATTTATGTTGCTCAGTGGCAAAAATTGTTTTTACGAAGGAAAATATTTTTTTTTCTTTAAATACTATTCTACTACTTTGATCTAAAACCCTAACTGTGGCCTGAGGTACTTATTCGCCTTTTCTTCTCTGATGGCTAAACGAAAAACGATACAGGGTGGAGCGCGGTTATTTGCTTACATAGGAATGAAATAAAAAAATTATAAACCTTAGAAAAATTTATTTTATATATTAATTATATTAAGCAGTAAGGGAAGTTTTACATTGAATGGTTTCAAATAGTGTATCCGGCAAGTGTCGACCTTCGCTATCCACACACTGCTGCATCCGTTTTCTGAAGTTTTCATGAATTCCAACCAGCATGTCGACTGGTATTCCGCCAAATTCAGCCTCAATATTGTTAATTACGCTTCTTAAATTTTTTCTGAATAATTTTTCTTTTTTTTTATTATGTAGAAAGGAAAAGCTTCATATTTTCGGTGCCTTAAAGGGTTAATATGGTGTACAATATATTACGAGTACTCGTATATGTATAGTATATTTATTTACCTCGCTATTTGATAAGGATCAGGAAAAAGGATTTGACACAACGAAGATATAACCGATAAGAGATTTAATCTTTTGGGCTTCCGCAGGAAAGTATTTTGTTTTCCTTTGCCTCTGTATAAAAAGTTTTACCAATGGTTAAATTAAAAACAAATCGGACTTATTTTTTAGGGGAATTTAATTTTTACTCTCCACTGCAGTATGATAAGGAATTCTCGGATTTCCAATAATTAATTAGATCCCCATTTATGTTTTCGTAGTAATTTATTGGGGGTGAAACTCGTAATTATAGGTCGAAATGAGAGGAGTCATTTCTAAGAAAGCAATTTTCACACAATATCCATTAACTGAGCTGTTGGACAGCTTTGAAATATTTTCAAACAATTAAGTTACAATTCATGTAGTGCCAAATGAAGTACATAAATTTTGTCTTTGAAATCGATTGCAGTTTTAATTTTCTCCTAACCGTAATTATCTTATTTTTTCAGTGATATACATTTATACTCAACTGTAGGATGGTAAGGACTTCTCTATCTTTCAACCATTAATCCAATCACCATTTATGTTTTCGTAGTAATTTATGGGGGGATAAAACTCGTAGAAATGCGTTGAAATGAGCAAAATCTGTTCGATGGAGGCAATTGCTACACAATATCTTTAAACTGCACTGCCAGACAGTTTTGGAATATTTTTTGTGCAATAAAAAATATTATCAAAGTGTGCGATGCATTTGTTAAGGGCATCGTGCCATAAGTCCGCTGGCTGACGTTGGGGGTTGTGTTGGTGCCACCTTCGTTTGTAGTAGTCCTTCGACAAATCAAGGTTCAATCCAGGTTAAGAATTTGTGACATTGTTCATCGTCGCAGTTTTATCTCGAATATATGAAAATTTCATTCATCATTCTGAGATGGCTATAAACACACACTCTACCATTATTAGAACAAAATTAGTTCCGGAATGAGTAACCAGCTTGTTAAAGAGAATTGTTTGCCTGGAGTCGTATTTTATGTAAGTACAGTCCAATCTAAGGTGTGATACCTCCGCTAGTGAGTCTGCTAATTGTTTTGGAAACATTCGACGTTGAGGTAAATGCCTATGCAGCTTATTTAGATATTCGACAGTGAAAAATATTTCCGGAGCACAGCCGGTGGCATTATAATGTATGCGGGGATTGAAGCTGAATCTCTCTTTTAATGGGTGGTCTCTTCAGTGGTTTCTTTTTGATCCATTTGTTATTTTGCACCGACAGATATTTTCCTCTTGAAATACTTACAGAAAGTATCCGTCTTATCTCCGTGGAACAAAATAAATTGCTGTTCAATTGAAGAAGGGTTATAATGCAAATTTATTTCCAAAGACAATGCTGTGTATCCCAAACACTGCGTTTATTGGAAATAATGCGAACCTCTCCTAATCCCCCTAAAAGTTCCATTGTCTCAGCAATCGAGCTTCTCAAATCGGGCCTAAAGTGGCTCAAAGTGGACAAGGATATCATCATTCCTGCCAAAACACATTATCATCTTGATGGCTATGTTAACAAGCAAAAATTCGGCAATCGGATATCTTCGAGAGGCCAATGCGCCCTCTGAAAGTGAAGGATTTTTTAGCGATGGATACGTTATACCATTTTCTTTGAAAATTCTGCTAGAAAGACGTTTAGGTTCAAGGTGAGTGCTACTGAGGCATATTAAATCATTTTTTGAAGACATTGTCTTCGACGATCATTGGTATCATCAGGATCTTTTGTACGAAAAGTTTGCTAATCGTGCTATCAGTCGAGTCCGCGATGTCATTTGGCCACCACGAAGCTACGCATTGGCATCATTATACAGGATGGGCCAAATACAAGTTTATTTTTAAATGTTCAATAAAATGAAGAAAACTAAATTTTTTCCTAGTATTATGGCTTCATAAGTAATTATGGAATACAACTTCGTGCAAGTGGCTGCCACTGATTGCTTTGCGGTAGCGCATTTATTTACTCTAATTTTTCAAGACCCTGTGAATGGTTTTCTGCTGTAGCTCACGGATAACTTCGATAATATTGGCAATAAATCCTTCAATCGTTTCTAAATTGTTGGCCTAACATCGGTCCTTTGCAGTTTCATACAATAAAACCCAAAGGGATTAAATTGCAGCTCCAAGGCGGCCAATTGATATCGTCAAGACGGCTGATAACACGATTTGGGAATTTGGTACCTAATAGATCGATTTAAGCTTGGGCTGTGTGGCATGAAAATCCATCCTGCATGAACCTGAAGTCGTTAAGTCCATGTTTTAAATGTCAGTGAAAAAATCGGATAACATGGCTCTGTAACACTCAGTGTTGACCGAGACTTTGTTCCCAGCCTAATTTTCGAAGATAAATGGTCCAATGATGTCACCTTTCCACAATTCACACCAAACTCTCACTCTCTGTGGATGTATTGGCTTCCCGACAACAACTCTCGGGGTTTCCGAATCCCTGATAAAGCAATTTTGTTGCCGCCGAGATGGAAATGCTTTTCGTCAGAAAATGATTTATAGCCCAAAACAGTTGTCCATTTCAAGCTGCGAATATCGAGCAAGCCACTCATGAGATAAAGCTACAAAATGCCAGCAAATAGGATTCCTCGAAACAAAACAATTGGGACGATATGATAAGGAAGAGCAAAAGAGCTATTCTTATAAAGAGCAGAGCTATCATCAATTTCGTACATGAAACAAATCTCTAGATGGAGCTGAGATGCTGATTAGTTCAGTTTAAGCCAAGTGTTCACCTCAAACGAAAGTTTCGGAGTTTTACATTTTTTTCGACACGGAAAATTGGCAAGTAGAGCAGTGTAAAAAGGCAAACGTTATTTTTTCAGATTAATTATTTTTATCCTATTCATTTAAATAGTCTTGAAAATGTCTTTAAATCTTTTGTTTTTTTTTTGCAAATGTTAAACATTCAAACAATTATCAGAGCATTAATTTTCGTTGCAGATAGCAAATAAAGTCTACACTGCTGTTACAAACATCCCAGTGACAGATGCAAACTCCGGGAAATTTTCGTTTCAGCTACGTGCCACCAATCAAAAATCCTGAACGAAGTTTCAAAAACGGAAAATTTGTTTGCTTCGCTTTATGTAAGTATTTCCTATTTCCGAAAGTTTGGTTTAAGGCCTCTATATTGACTTGGCTTAAAGAAGAACAAATTCTGTTTTAAACAAGGTCTCAAAAAAATCAATTTGAATGCGTTTGTACACACAGCTTAAATGCACTTGTTAAATTTGGTTTGTATATGTCGGAAATTACAACTCTGTGGACATCAGCTGTTTTATGATTTATTAGCGATTACAGAAAATGCTCTTTTTCTGCACACATTGCAAGAGTTTGACAAATAAAATCAAAATATGGCCGTACGGTTGCACTTTTTTGAAAAAGTACACAAAAATAGGAGTTCTGTGCAACATGCTAAGATTTTGCACAAACTAAATCGCTAATGGAGATTATGAATGCATTTCTCCCTGAAAATTCAAATATTCAGCTGAAAAGAACAAATGTAGAAAACTTACTTGAAATATTTACAGCCAGATAAAAAGCCTTACGGTGGAGACTAAAACGATTAAAATGCGATTTGTATGTGTTTCCAAATTTAGAAAATTCCTATCTGTTGAAACTTATTGCAGTGCTTTCGTATTTTTACTATTTTGTAAATTTCTGCTTTTCATTTTGTTTTATTTACATGATAGAGTTTTAGTTTTGACAGGAGGAAGTGTATTTAATTTTTAAGAAATGAAATTCGATCAATACTACGCAGAAATTATACACATTTATAGGCTGTTTCCACTACGGTCGCGTCCACGTCCGCGTCCACGTCCGCGTCCACGAATTATCGAAAATTTTTAATGGTGTTTCCATTGTGTTTTGCGTCCACTTTTGCGTCCAAACAGCTGTTTGTGTTTATTTGTTTTTTTTTGCGGTGCGAAAAATTTTAATATTTCTGTGTTGTGACATTATCATGGAGTTAATTGATATTATTTTGCTAACCGCAGTGAAAAATGAGGATCAAATGGTATTGCGGCTAATAGAAATGTGCAGTAGCAGCAGCGCTTTATGTTTATGCTGATAAACAGCTGTTTTAATAGGGATGTGCAATTTGCGGTGTTGCCATTAATAGGTATGGGATAGCAAAAATAATCGAATTTATAGTAAACGCGACTTATCGAAAAACGCGTCAAATATGAACGCGACTTTTTCCCATACCTAACTGCCTATGTTTTTTGTATAGGCTATAACGCGCGTTCATTGATTTTTGGACGCGGACGTGGACGCGACCGTAGTGGAAACAGCCTATTAGAGTCCACAACTTAAGAGCGTCAGCATCAGAGTTTAAAGTCGATACTGAATTATCGGCGGTGACCGTGCTGGTGTTTTGATCGGTTTGACTTGATTTGTTTATAAATTTAGGTAACTGGCGGCGGTTAGCTCTTTTCATAACCACAAGCAATCATATACATATAGAGTATAAATAACCTCAAAAATTATCTTTCGAATAATTGCAATGCATTTCATCTTGAAATTCGCCTGTCGCTTTTAACTTTACACAAAATTAGCTTAATGCTTTCGATTTTTATTGTGTTAAATCTCTTATTTAGTATTAAATAATGCTTGTAACCAAATTATTTATTTCTTTATACGAGTACAAATAATTAATATGTATTTAGCTAAAACAAATAAAATAAATCTAATTTGTGTGTTTCCATCTAAAACAATAGATATGTTTCTTGTATTGTATAGAAAATGTATCTTCAACTAAACTTAATCGAGATTTAAATTAACGTACAAGTGGATACTACGAGTATATAACATAAAATACACATACTGTTTATCTAAATTATAGGTTTATACATACTTTTGTAATATTTTTCCGGTAAGTACAACCCATTTTATTTAAAGTCTAAAAGAGTGGTTTCGCTTCTATAAAACAACCTGCTAACCTGGTGGGTTATCTAAAAGGCGACCAGGTCAACTTTCTAAGTTTTGATGATACTTTTGAATAAAAAACATCATAGGTAGAAACTCAAATTAGCCAAGCCTTGATTAAACAAACAAAAACGAAATATTTTTTTTCACAAACACCGGATCTCTTATACGGCCCTTCAATATCTGTAGAAGGATGTAAAGAGTAAAAAATTTGAATTAAGATAACCGAAATTCACTAAATCCAATTTGCATGGGAATACGCAGACAGGGAGGAGTACGAAGAAACTCTAGTGGAGTGACCATGTGGCAGCAGCTACGGTATTTAAAGCTTAAGCATAAAATTTTACCATTTTACAGAGCCAACCGAATAATTAATGTACTGGCACAATTGACTGATGAGACTTACAAAAGCCCTATCGGTTTGTAGTAAAGGGTGGTTAAATTTTAAGGGCCGATATTGATTTGTCGCGCAAAAGAGACATTGTTTCGTTAGCTATGTGGCAAGTGGCACCGTCCTGCCGAAACCACCCATCGTCCACAAGCATATCTTCCAATTCGTGCTATAAAAAAGTTCGTTATCATCTCACAATAGCGAACACCATTCACAGTAACTGCCTGACCGGCGTCAGGCCCGATGATGCCGCCAGCCCATAAACCGCACCAAACAGACACTCTTGGTGGGTGCATTGTTTTTTCGACAATCACTCTTGGATTATCATTTGCGCAAATGCGGCAATTCTGCTTATTGACGAATCCACTGAGGTGAAAATGTGTCTCATCACTGAAGATGATTTTCTTGATCATCCAAGTCTGATTAACTTTAACGCGTTGCTCGCTTGTGTATCTTTCCATGGTTCAAATTGAATAAGTCTGAAATTGAGAAACATCAAATCAAATGCAGAAAATACCTTGACGTTTAGGTGTAATTCACATTCAGCATCGGCCTTTAAAATTTAACCACAAGCATAATCTACTTTGTGCGCATAAGCCAGATTCAATGAAAAGCTTTGTACCGAGGAGCCGGCATTTATTTTTAGGTTCCGGCCAAAGGGTATAGGAATTATATCGTGGATAGCTCACTGTTTGTATAGACGTTACCTTGTTTGTTTCGTAATGGAATGTTAAGGAAATAAAGCAAGAATTATGTAGTTCAGGTCGCTTTTAGGACAAGTCACATAATAAAGGAAATCTTATGGGCTTGATGCGTCTAAAGAGACCTCAGGGCCAGCTGAGTGGGCATGCCATGTGGTTCATAGCAAAGTGCGCTACATTAGTTCGGGACGTTGCCATCAATTCGCCTCCAATACGAATTGAGCCTGTTACATCATCTTGATTTCAGCTGAGCCGGAATCACGTTCATCTGCCGAGGTGGCTTAGTTTCCTCTGGTGAAATCTTCAGGGGAGTTGGACACTGCCGCTACGACTTCATTGGAGTAAATGTTGTCTAGACCTGCTAAGGCCATTAAGAAAATATAGAGGCTTTCTTTTATAGCGCTGGACCTGCCTCTCTAGATCGTGAAGTTTATACCTGATATTCCTGGGCGGAATACACATACATACACGAATGCCTTGATTTATCTGCATTGAGCGATACTGTTAGTAGGTTTTCACTACACTTAATTTCTCCAAAAAGGTAAATGTCTTAAATGGTGATTCGCTTGGTCTTGCGAAGCTCTTTAGTTGAGATGACTGCTGCTAAGACACCCAAGCTGATATTGCTTAGACAACGAGAAATTGTATGTGCGCACAGTACGGACCTTCCTCATCTAATGTAGATGGTCCTCGGAAGATATAAGCGGGTATCCTATTGATGTGCTCAGGAAGGCATCTGAAATTTATATGCTAGGTCATGCTCACGGCCACCACATTGGTTCTGCACAGTGTGCTCCAGACGAATATATCGCTTTGTGGACAACAAGGTTTCTTTAATAGCTCCCTGAGTACTTTCGCCACGTGACTTGAGCATCATGTTCCCCCTTTTTGGGTAATTGGTGGTCGGAATGTTGACGTCATCGACTTAAGCCGCACTTCTCCAGTCTATGTAGTGAACAGAGCGGCTGATGATTTGCAGGCGGATATTGCCAGATTACTCGCAGTGAGGTAACGAGCTAAATAAGTGAGGAATAATTGATTTAATGGACTGAACCCATTTCCCGCAGTATAATTTACCTGGTGGGGCTCCCAACACACAGTTTTCCAGGAATTCTATAAATCTGTGAAAATTCATTCTGCCTCAGTCGATCCAATATAAAGTTACTTGAATTCATGTGAGGTAAGACAATGTTGCAGCTCCACCTTAGGGGGGAAACAGTTTGGTCTGTAGAGTCTTTAATTGGATAGTTTTCTGAAATCATAAGTAAACTTCCCATATAACGTATATAAACTGTGAAATCTGAGTGAGATATCTACAAAGCTGGTTGAAGGAAAACTACCGATAGGCAGTTTGCAGCATCAAGCCGTAGTCACATCCATTGTCATTCGTATTTGTATGATACGAGTACGTGTAGTTTGTAGCAGTTTAAGAATTATCTTCAACAGGGCGCAGGTGTTTTCAATCGCCGGCTGCGGGTCGATTTCTGCGAGCAACGAAAATATGCTTTCAAACCAAAATCACCTTGTGCACTTCGTGATTTTTTTGGGCCAGCGTAGTCGATTAATTGTGTCCACAGTGGATTCGTTAACAAGCAGAATTGCCGCATTTTGGCAAATGAGAATCCACGACAGATGCATTCAGAACGGCGCCGTTTATGGACTGGCGGCGTCATCAGTCCGTACTTTTTCGAAAATGAGGTCGGCCAAGCAGTTACTGTGAATAGTGTTATGCTCTTTTTTCACTAGGCAATTTTGAAGTGTTTTCAAAAGTTTGGCCAAAACAAGTCAAAACGAGACGTTTTCCCATACAAATTCAAGTGATGAAAACGTCTAACTTTGTCTTGCTTTTGTACGAAAGAGGAACGAAAACGTTTCGCACAGGCGATGCCACCTTAAATAAAGTGTGCCATCTCCAAAATAATCGTTTTTTATCGTTGGTTTGTCATCTTAAGGCAGACATTTTTAAGCAATCGTCAAACATATTTGGTGAAATAGATATTTTATGAAGTAAAAGTAAAAATGAGCGTGCTAAAAGAAAAAAAAACGTAATTTAATTTATCCATTTGTTTAAGAAAAATATGTATTTAAGTGTTTTAATAGTCACCACGTTGTTCTTTGTTTGTAAACAATAATGAACTGTCAAACGAAAACCAAAACGAGAATGAAAACGACCACAAATTGTGTGAAAATTGGTTGAAACGTTTTGAAAAGTTTCGAGCGAAAACGAGAATAAATGGCCCAATGAAAATGCAGTATTAGCTATCGTAAGATGATAATGGACTTCTTGTGGTCAGATAGTGAGGATATGGACCTGGTCAGTATGTGGTTGCCACACAGCCAACGAAATAATTACTCTTTTGTGCGAGAAATGCATTGGCCGTGTTATCTCGCGTCGTGGCGATGCAGATCATGTGAATTCACACCGTTGGGTTTCCTTCCTTGGGGATATTCAAAAGAAAAAGTGTAAGTCAATAATCCAAGAACCATTCAAGAGGATAAGATATTGAACCATATTGAACCTCTAGTATGTCTCAGAGTCATTGAAAATATGGGATTGAGGTATGCCACCGAATCCGTGGCGAGCATTTGACCGATATTTTGTTTCTCACATAATTGTCATAGATCCTTCTATCATAATAAAATCTATTAAGAAAAATCTCTAAAAACCCTTTGGTTTTAGTTACAATTAAAATCGTGCGTTTTAGTTTTGCCACATAATGAATAAAAAGTCAGTCATAAACTTTTAGGGCAAAACCATGAGTTTTGTGAGAATAAACACCCAATTATCGGAATGATAAATGCAATATCTGACCCATTTGTTAACAATGTTTCTATTTCTAACAACGACTTAATGAAAATAACTGAAGCTTAGCAAACACACGTTGCCCGTGCAAGTAGACTCGGCTTCAAATACTGATTTGTACTGTTAAGTGACATACTTTTTTGAGATCAGCTGCGATGCGCGATTGTATGAACTAAAAAAAATGGGGTAAAAGTGTTCTTCATCTACTACCTTGATTTATTGACAGTGACGTCCGGCCTCTTTTTTATTATTTGAATCTACTGTGCAGCCCATTCAGACTAGTAGTTTTTTATGTGTCAATTTTTATCGAAATTTTAATAGGGTAACCTCTTAACTTTGAATTCCAATTTCCGGTCTGAACGTGCTGGTATATGTATAAACCCTAGCATTTACTCTACATATGTACTATATACACACTATTTATTTTTATTTTACTCCTAAATATATATTTCTAAGCAATAACATTCTTTTCTTGCGTTTTTGTTTAAACCCTGTATTTTTTGTTGTTGTTATTTGGTTACAAATATTTTTTCAACACATTTAAAATTTGACATTTTTCTTTTAGTATCTTTTATTTTGTTATTCATTTTGTTTAATTCGTTTTCAATTTGACTGTTTTCCTGATCTTGATCAGCCACAAAATGAGGAGATAAACATATGTTTATGCGACTATTCAGACTGCACTAGTTGTTTTTGTGCTAGTTTCGTTATATGCTGGCATTTAGAATACAAGTTGCCACCATTTCTTAGAACTTGAATAGCGTTTAAGGTCCAATTAATCTTGACGGCTGACGACTGATTCTGCAACCTGCAGAAGTCTACCATCGAATTGTAGTTATCTCCCTCTAACACATGCAGAATGCAACCCCAACTCAAACAGCTGATTGCCTACCGTCAAGACTTTTGATCTGATCGCGCTTTTGTGATTGAAATACTCCTGGAGTATTGATGTCAAATTGACAAGAATAATCGCTATAATAATCGCGAACATTGCAGTGCATCTACATTTCAAAAATGAACGCAATGTAGAGCAAATGTTCTATGGTTTTGAAGTATTTCAATACAATTTCATTCAATTTAGCTTCCCTTACTTCAACGCATGTGACATGACTTCAAGAATGTGGCAACAGATATTTTATGATTGGGTTTTTAGCAAATGTCATTCTGACACATTTAAATTTCTGGTATAAACATGACCTTTACATTAATCTCACTACGTGCATGTAGGTAAATATTAATTATTTTATTTTTATTTGTCTATTATTACCACTGGGTAGATTTAGTGTTTTTTGTTTGTTTTTATATGTTTTGGCTTTTATTTGCTGTTATCATTTGTGTGAAAACCTTTAGGACTTTTTGTAAAATATAATAAAAAAAAATAAGAAAAACTAAAACAAATCGATAAATAATTAAAATAAAAAAGTTTCGAATTGTTTTTAAAAATGCTTTAATAATGTGCTATGTAGAATTGTATACAGAAGGGGGTTTTTCTATGTTAAGTTTGAGTACTAAAATTATTTTGTGAAATTCTTTGGCGATGTGGTTGTTTTTCATGAATATTTTCTTTTTTATTTTACATAAATACATATGTTGGATATGAAACCAATAGTTTTTTGGATTTTTTAGGGTTTTTATTCTTTTTGGAAATCCTTTCTATAGTTGTTTTTCCTCTAAATTTGTAATGTGAGTGCAAGTGGATGTGATATACTTTTTATTGAAATACGTTTTGGTTTTTTTTTTTTAAACTGACGTCTAGCGCTTTAAACTAATGTACCTACAGCAGTAGCCACGAATTACGCCAGTTGATAATTATACCAGTGTTGTATAAGTAATTAAAAATGTATCGGTTTAATATCAATACTGTACAAAAGTTTTTTTTTTTATTTTGGATAAACTCAAAATTAAATATATCAAAATTATTGCAAAATGTGTGGAGTTGTCGAAAATAATGTGATAAAAGGCAAGTTAACGCTATTTTACTAAATCAGGTGAATTTCTACAATAGAAATATTAATGACGATACCCATTAAAATTAATATTAAACTTCGTATATAAAATACATGTTATTTAAAATAATTTTATAAATAAACATGCCTGGTCTTTTTTCTTTTTGTTTATATTTATTCGGTCTTTTATCATTATTATGACTTAAACCAGAACCAGAATAAAAACTGTTCAGGTCTCGAACCAGAATTAAAACTGTTCAAGTCATTGGTCTTTAAACAAATGTCCTAGGTTTCTAGTGAATCTACCATAGATTAAGCGTTTTTTCGTGTATAAGTATATCTGAACTGACTTTTCGAAGATTTAATGATCCAAAGTTTATGAATTCTAAGTGCACGTTCATCTGTCTATCCCTCATATGTGACAGCGCATAGAGAAAGGACCTAAGGGTAAAAAAATCAATTTTCACTTTTCTTTTTTTTTGATGTGGACAACATCTCAGCATCGAATGAGACCGATCCCATGCCCCAAAAGTGTTCCCTCCCAGAGATATGCGCGTTTTATGAAAGTGATGGTACACCAAAGATGCACGTATTTAAATCTTTAAAATGGCTCTCCTGAACAAAACTGGTTTTTACCCTTAGGTGCCTTTCTATTTTGCGTGTCACATATACTGATCATACTAGAGGTTGTTGTATTCTTTGTCTCTGTTTTTAAAACTCTTGCTGTCATTCGTTGGACTCATGTGTAAGTAGCTACTAAACTATTAGTTTTCGACACTATGAATGGGCACTAAGTCAGATTATGTACTCGTATACGTGTCCATTTGTTCGATAGTTTTTACAGTCTTTGCTAACTGACAAAACTGCTCCATTTCCAATTGAAATTGAGAAAATATTTACAAATAGAAATAAAGAAACGCATGTTGAAATTGTGAAAAAAATATTGAAATTGAGAAATTTAACTTGAAATTTGGAAAATAGAAATTAAAATTGAGAAACATAAATTGGTAATGAGAAAATACAAATTTAAATTGAGAAACGCAAATTGAAATTGAGAAAATACAAATTGAAATTGGGAAAATACAAATTGAGAAACGCAAATTAAAATTGAGAAAATACAAATTGAAATTGGGAAAATACAAATTGAGAAAATACAAATTGAAATTGGCAAAAAAATTGAAATTGGGAAAATACAAATTGAAATTAAGAAAGGTATATGAATATTAAAAATCACTTTTCAAAAGGCATATCCTCCTAACGCAATTTGTGATTGTTAGCAAACTTTTGAGCAGACACATTGGTGTATGCTTTAATTGGGCTAATACAATTATTCTAGCTAAAGATGTGCAGCTAGTGTATTATGAAACACGGTTTCAATTCTCCTCTTATTGATTTTCCAGCTCTTTCTATTTACCAACTATCCTATCCGAACTAATATTTACAAAAATGTCATTCGAAGTGAAAATTTGATTAGAAGGGAAGAAGACATTGCAATTTGTGTTGCTGATTACATCCCTAATTTTTCCTAGGCAAACTACGGGTCGTCGTAATAACCATATTTCTCCGATGAAGACAAGAAATTTGTTCGTTAATATTTATTTCTCAATAACAATTTCTATTATCTCAATGTCAATTTGTCTTTTCTTAATATCAATTTGTATTTATCAATTTCAATTTGCGTTTCTCAATTTCAATTTGTATTTTCTTAATTTAAATTGCATATGGCGTAGAAGTTTTGCCCATATAACAAAATAGATTAGTCGTTTTCTTACAGGAAGCAAGTTTCGTTAGTCGAAAAGGCTCTTGCAATTTTTATTTGTTTTTAAACATCCGATGAAAATTAATTCCCATGCATGTCGTTCGTATTTGCTTACGCTGTTTATTTTGACTTTGGGCATATTCAGACTGACGAAAACTAGTTGAATTTGATGTCGTTTTTCCATACAAATACGACAAATCTCTATTTTTTATACGACGTCTGTTCAATAGAAAATGTAAAAATTATTTTGTTTTCTCAAAAAATATTTATTTATTCATTAATTTATATTTTATCTCCTTCAAGTTATTCCCCCACAGATATAATACATTTTTGCTAGAGTTTTCTTTACACTTTTTGGTATGGCCTTGAGCTCTCGCAGCGATTCTGTGTATCTCCCCAAACGTCGCAAAATGGGTCTCTTTAATTTCGGGAACAGATAAAAATCGTAGAGTGGCCAAGTCTGGTGATTGCGGTGACTAAGGCATGATTTCATTATTCATGTTGGCCAAAAATTACGAACATGCAATGACGAGTGATCAGTAGTTTTGGAATAAACCAAAAGGCAACGCGCTCAAAATTTCCGAAAAAATTGTACGACATGAACCAACTGTTATGCCGACATTCTCTGCAACTTTCTCAACATTTTTATTGGTTTTTGATGTGATGGATCTTCCAGGACGAGAGTCGTCATTTACATCTTCTCGACCTTCTTCGAAAAGATTGTAATACTTTTAAACATTTTTCTATCTTACAGTACAATCACCACAAGCCACTCTTATCATTACATGTGCTTTTGGGCACTTGGTTCGATTTTTTACATAAAAGATGATGCAAATTCTTTGTTAATTTTTTTCCCCAGCGGAAAATCGCTGAACAAGCAAAACACGTCTAACTGTTATGCCTCTCACAAAAAAACTAAACTTAACACAAACAAACTCAACTAAGAACATATGTTCGAGACAAGTGTGCCAACATAAAAAAACGCGAATTCAAGGTTTAAAAATACGCGAATTCACGCAGTCTGAGAAATTTCAAATTCACCTTTTCTACTTATATTGAACAGATATCGTATAATGGCATATATAGACCACAAAAATAAATAGTAACCTTCCCAGTCGTTTTCCTATACTAATTTCACATTTACGATATGGCTCAAAATAATTCGTCCAATTTAGTTTTTGAATAAAATATTTACTAAATAAAAGTAATGATTTCGAGTAAATCTTATTTCGGAACCTTACAATTTTTTCTGCAAAAGGTATACATTTGTGTCTATTTCATCTTATCTCCATGACTTTTTCGTCATTCTCCGTCAGGTTTGCGATTGTCTGAGGCTTGTTAGCAAAATCCCCGACTTAAAGTAGCACCAAAGATAAAGTCTCGCAAAAACGGGAGATTATGCGAATAGTAAACACTTCCTTAAAAAATATCCATTGTGTCTCGTGCTGTGTGCGCGGTTTGAAACCACATGTTAACCAGAACCTGATCATCCAATTCCTGCAGAAAGAAATCGTTTATAACGGTCCTGTAGCGTTCGCCAGTAACTGTGACCGTAATGCGATATCGGCAGACACAGCCGTGATATCCCCGCCCGAACGGCCAGTCCGGTGGCCGTCACTCCTTGCAGGGTCTTGTGTTGATCCAGTCTTTTCGAGTCGAGCTACTTTAAAAAGCTGCTATATTTAAATTATGTTATCGTATAAGATTTATAGGACATATGAAAAATTAACAAATATCGAATACATAAATGAGTCCTTAACAAAAAAATGGTCACGCCAGTAAAACACATGCATTCTATAGAAGGAAGAATCAGTTTCCCATCTGTAAATGCGTCTAGAAATAGCAGCCTAACAAATACTCCTGTAAACAGATTTAGGTCGAATGTCCTCTTTACAGTTGTGCAAAAAGTTACAAATGCCATATTGTTTTGACATAAGCTCGAACTTCTGGCAACATCGTAACCATAAAACGGTTAGAATTTTGCATTTAGAACCATCAGCATCCTGGTTTAAACCAAAGCAGAGCAATATTTCCCTGCACTACTCTGTGGAACAGAGTATTCATATTTAGTTTCATGGCAAATGTTTGTAACTACCATAAATATTTAAGCTTGACTGACCTTTCAGTGTACCCCAAGTGTACCGATCGACTCAGAACTACGAGCTGATTCGATTTAACGATGTGTGTCCATCCGCCTGCTCTCCATTCAATGCCTGTAATCATTCTAGTGGTCACAAATATTGTGAAAATGAAATGAAATCATATTTTTGGACTAATTTATTTTTGAAGAGACGAGAACAGCAGGACGTTTAGCTAAACATTCTCAGTTAGGGAGGCTTGGCAAAAACTTTTCTACTATTGCCAGAATTTGACGGCACATAATTGACAAAAAAATCGAGATGGCCACTTGAATAAGAAGATAATCAATATATGTATATAAGTAAGTATATATAGAAGATCTTATGTCGGAATTTAACAGATTCGAGATACTGATGTTTTTTATTTACCTAAATTTTTTTCGTATGTAACTTTAAAACGTTAAGAAAAATTCTTATAAAGTACACGTTTGCAGTGATCGGCTAATAATTTGCATAGTGATAAAATGTATTATTGTATAATGTATTTTCTTAGAAACAACATTTTTTAATAAAATTTTTAAAAACAGGAATTTTGAAGTCTGACTTGGGTGTGCAGATGTTCCGAATCAAGGGAGTTAATATTAATTAATAAAAAGAATTTTTAATTTTTTTTTTAATAAATAATAAAAAATCTTTTAATGTGTTATCAGAGTATGAGTTGCATGAGTTCTGCTTCAAATTATAGTCAGGAAAGACTTTTTTTGACTTTCCGTTGTGTTTCAGTTCGATATTTTCTGTTTCTGTTATCATTCATATGTGGTCACCCTGCTCAATTGACAACAAAGTTTATTCGTATTTTTTTGGAATTTACAGTAAACATTTACCGCTTCGAGGAATTTTTGTTCCTTTTTGCGAAACATTCTTATTTCAGTGTTGGTAAGCACATCGCGAAAAGGTTGAAAGAAAGAAAGCTGGATCTAAAACTCGATTACTCAATCATTACCTTAATTGCATGTATTATTAGAATGCCGTCATATTATTTATTTAAAGAACACCACGACTACATTATTTCATATGTAAACTAGAAAAAAAGCTAACGTCAGGCGTGGCCGACTATAATCTACACTGCAAAGTTGGATGCTTAGAAAAACCAACTGAAAACTTTTTTTTTTAAATTTACACAGATTGTAAAACTAATGTCATATTTGAATTTGTAAGAATATTTCATTGTTTTTTTGGTCAAATCGGTTGAACAAACATGAGGGAGCCATATCAAAATCTAAATCGATTTACACACCTTCAGTGATTGGTCCACAAAACTGGAGCAACGTCCTTTCTGGCCCTTAAACCCTAGTCTACCTATGTTTCATCAAGATTGAATGTAAGATGTGGCTTTTAGAGCTGAAAACAAACATATCAAGCCTTTATCGGCCCAAAAAACTAACGTTTGCCAATTTTAATTAAGATTGCTTGTTGTTGTACACTAATTGTTTTTTGTTTTTGCTTCTAGAGCTAAAAACAATAAAAAAACAAATTAACATATGTGTGGAAGCTACTAGGGCGACCGCAAAATTAGCTGGCCTAACATAAAAGAACCGTTTTTTGGAATTATTATTATTTATTTTTCAACATAATCTCCTTCCAACTCAATACACTTCATCAAACGTTTTTCAAGTTTTTTAATTCCATCCGAAAAATAAGATTTTTCAAGACCTTCAAAATATGCCTCAGTTTCAGCAATAACCTCGCTATTGGACGAACATTTTTTGCCACCGAGAATTTTTTTTAAATTTGGAAACAAGAAATAATCAGAAGGAGCTAAAACTGGACTATATGGTGGATGCGGAGCAATTTCAAATCATAATTCGGCCAGTTTTTGTTGAGTTAAAAATGCAGTGTGTGAAGGAGCATTATCTTGATGAAAGGGAACTTTTTTTTCTAAATGCGGTCGTTTTATCTTGATTTCTTCACTCAACCGATCCAATAATGCACAATAATATTCACTATTTATAGTTTTTCCTTTCTCAAGATAATCAATAAATATTATACCCCTTGCATCCCAAAATACTGTGGCCATTACTTTTCCTGCTGACTTAACAGTTTCCGCCTTCTTGGGACCACTTTTACCAGCTTCTATCCATTGTTTTGACTGTTCTTTGCATTCTGGGATGTAGTGATGGATCCATGTTTCATCAACAGCTATGAATCGGCGCAAGAACTCTATTGGATTACGCTGATAAATCGCTAAAAGCTCCTCGGAATTGGTCCAACGGACGACTTTTTGGGGCAAAGTCAACAAACGCGGCAGCGTTCTTGCGGATAGCTTTTTCATGTGGAGTTCATCATGTAAAATACTCCAAACTTGTTTTTCGAGTATTCTAACAATATCAGCATGTTCTCTAAGCTTAATTCGTCTATCTTTAGTCACTTCATTAAATATTTGTCTAATGTTTTCAATAGTAGAAGCAGATTTCGGTCTTCCAGAGCGTTGTTCATCTTCCGTTCTTGAACGACCCATTTTAAATTGTTGAACCCAGGATTTCACGGTGGAGTATGATGGTGCATTATCACCATGAACAGAATCCAATTCATCTTTGATTAATTGTGGCGTATAACCATTCACCAAGATCGTACAACAGTTGCGACCTGTAGTTTAATCACAAGATATAAATGGAAGGACATATTAGCTAGTAATCGAATCGTCTAGTGATTCTGAGTCGATCGGTTCACTTAGTGGTGGGTCTAGCTCAAACATTTTTGGTGGTTACAAACATTTGCCATGGAGCTAACTAATTATACCCAGTTCCACAGAGTAATGCAGTGTATAAATATGCCATTTTTTTGTGATTTCCCTAATAATACCCTGCACCTCTCTGAGAAACAGGGTATTTTAAGTTAATTTCATTGCAAATGTTTGTAACTACCAAAATTGCTTAAGCTACCCACCTCGACTTTATTTCACCTGCTGTTTCCATTTAACAATTTCTGTCTGTCTATCTGTTCATCTTAAGGTTGTAATCAAATTGCAGGTCGCAATTATTTCCGGTTTTCATGAAAATTGGCAGAAGTACGTTTTTTGGACCAAGCACGGACACTATTTTGAAGAAAATCGGTTCAGATTTAGATATAGCACTAAAATTGATGAAAATCGGTTCAGATTTAGATATAGCTGCGACATTTATGTTCATCCGATTGTTAATTGCTAAGCTGTAGAAGCCACATCTTATATCCAATATTGATATAATTTGGCACACGATAGTTTTTTGAACCAAGGAAGAACGTTATTAAATTCCGATTTACATTTCTGTTCCGTTTAAGATAAAGTTTCCACATATACGCTCATCTACTTTATACGTTTAAAGTTCTGAAAGCCACATCTCACATCCGATTTTAATAAAATTTGGCATTTTTTTTTTAAATTAAAGAAAATCGGGCCACAAATGTGTACATCCGATTTTTGGTTCTGAAAGTCACATCTTACATCCAATCTTGATGAAACTTTGCACGTCTATGTAAGTTGGTCCAAGTATGGACGCAATTGAAATTAAAGAATTTGGACCAAGCACTAAGTTATGGAAATTGAAGGAAATCGGTTCAGATTAAGATTTACGTAGCTCCCACAAATATGTTCATCCGATTTTATATTTTAAGCTCTAGAAGCCACACACAGTATAACCCATATTGATCAAATTTGGCACATGTAAGTTTCTGGTGCTTTTTAATTTGGAGAAAATCGGTTCAGATTAGGATATAGCTTCCACATATATGTTAAACCGATTTTACCAAAAAAATACATTTTTTCCATATATTTAAATACGATATTGGTTTTAAAATCTGGGTAAAGTTAGAGCTCGTGTCAGTGGACCCAAAAACCCATTTTCGGTTGGCTTTTCTGTACATCCAGAAATGCAGTATATTCTGGAGTCGGCCACAACCGACTTTAACTTTCTTTGCCAGTTTTAAATTAACTTATTTAACTTTGGTGCCGAATATTATATATGAAAACAAATCATGTTACTTCTTACCCAAAAAAATAAACCTGAGTCAACAACTATTACTCTTATGATAAGATAGATTCTTAAAATATGTAGATGGCGCTTAATGACAATCCTTATTATTTCCAAATACATACGAATAATATCTTTATACCGAATAAATGTACATTTAATTGCTTAGTTTTATACTTACGATTTTATGGATCCTTTAAACGAACACCAAAACATATTTAGAACAAATAGATAAGTATATCGCACCTGTTTCACAAATGGTATTAACTCAATATTTATTACATTTTCAGAAATGACAAAAAAGCGGACTGTTTTCTTTAGCCTTTGAAGTGCTCTGAAAACTGATAATGTCCTGTCGATTATTTGATGAAAGAGTGGAGATATCAATGTAAGATAAAAATATCACCAATTTGAGTTAATACCCTTTTGTTGTTGCGACCATTGAGCACAAAGTGTTTCTAACGAAGGGGTTACCATCCCCTACCTGCTTGCTCGAAACTCTCTGAAAAATGATCCCATTTTTAATACGCCCATAGTTTAATTTAATGATGTTGTTATTGTTTCTTTCCTGTTGATTTTTAAATCGGTTTAGTCTGCGGGCAAATAAAAACAGTTTGTTGTAAATCAAAGTTAGCCGTTGCCAACAAGCTACTTGCGATCAGCAGATTATAGTAAAGTATAGCATTAAAAGGTGGGCCACTATACTTATAGTATGAGCAACTGTGTCACATGTAAAAACAAGTTCAAATCTGGCTAACAACAGTCGGTATTTACTGCTACCATTACGCAGTAGGTCCCTGATCAGTGAGTACAAGAATTGTGCCCTGCACAGCTTACCGATTTGGGAGAAGCTTACCGTTTGCTTCTTAATTGGATGTTTAGTGAAATAAGTATGCATGTAGATCATAAAAGTAGATCATAAAAAGTGACTCACTCAGAAGTCTTGTCTTTGTGTCAGAACTAGAATAATAAAAGAGAGGGTTTTTTGAATTGACAAAATTCGGGCTCTATTAAAATCAAAGTATATTTAAAGTAAAGTTCCCTAAATTTTGTTTAGAAGTCACTGATTACTATTTTTAAATTCTGTTGACAAAATTCATATAGCGGACACTCTTTAAACAAACAGGGACAATTGCTAAAAAATTGTTTGATTGTGTGCACAACTTTTACACTACAGGGGTACTTAAAAATATGATGACAGGTTTTCTCAAGGGGGGACAACGCTTTCCAAAGAGCCAAGTGTTATGCAAATCCGATAAAAACTGTATTTTTGGCGATCGAAGCAATGCTTTACGACTCATATTTTGGCTAGAGGTGTTCCTGTAAACTCGCATGTAGCCTACCTATAGCTGTGTGAACTTCCATGAATCTACGACTAACACAACAAACGGAAAACTTAATGCCAAAATATAAATGTTCAACCACCACTGGATTAAATATGAATCAGAATAAACTGCCTTATTTTTTTATGATTGGAGCTCATAGCTTCAGCTAGTGCTACATGATCAGGAATAGAACGGGCATTTGTTTAGGGATAAAACCTTGATATTAAAATGATCTGAATTTTTAATTAGCTTGGATGTTATATGTGGCTGCTAGAGCAGCAGCGTCTCAAATCAGAAGGTATTTTCCTATGGGAAATATGGCAAATGGTGGATGTAACAATACAGGAGCTCATAAAGCGTAAAGGCCCAACTGCTGGGCTACAAAACGCAGTCCGAATTTGTATGATAATGGCAGAATAATAAAGGCAGAACCATTCGATTTTGATGAAATGTACAGAATTATCTCAAAATCGATTCTAGAGGTCTACGAGGGTTGCTATATATGTGACAGCGCATAGAGAAAAGGACCTAAGGGTAAAAAAAAACAATTTTCATTGTTTTCTTTTTTTTTGATATGGACAACATCTGAGCATCGAATGAGACCGATCCCATGCCCCAAAAGTGTTCTCTCCCAGAGATATGCGCGTTTATGAAAGTGAAGTCGACGATTCTAATCGCAAATAGAAAGGGACCTAATCTTTAAAATGGCTCTCCTGAACAAAACTGATTTTTAACCTTAGGTCCCTTTCTATTTTGCGCGTCACATATATTTCTGGCTTAGGCAACACTAAGTGTTGTTTACAGTGAGAACATTTTCGTGCGATCATTTTTTACAACTTTCGACGAAAAGAGTGCACCAATAAACTTATATCTTTGTATGGCGATGAAGCACCATCCTATAGAACTGTGAAAAACTGGTTTAATGAATTAAGTCGCGTCTGACGCTCGTTCAAAGACGAAAGTCGTCCAACAACGGCCATTGTGCTAGAGAACATTGATGCCGTGCGTGAACTGATAATACAAGATCGTCATGTGACATACCGTGAGATAGACACATCCCTACGCATTTCTTCCACCAGCATACGTTCGATATTGCATGAATACCTGGACGTAAAAAAGGTTTGTTCTTGTTGGATCCCGCACAATTTGACAATCGCTCAAAAAGAGGCTCGTGTCGATTGGTGCAAAGAAACTTTGAAAAAAAACGATCGCGGTGCTTCAAAATACGTTTATTAGATCGTTACAGGTGACGAATCATGGATCTATGAGTATGAGCCCGAAACAAAACAGCAATTGACCGTGTGGGTCTTCGAAGACGAGTCAAATCCAACGAAAGTTCTTCGTGGAAGAAGCACTTCGAAGCAAATGGTCGCCTGTTTCTTTAGCAAAACTGGTCATGTGGCGACTGTTCGGCTTGAGCAACGGAGGGCGGTCAATTCTGTGTAGTACACCACAATTTGTTTGCCTGAAGTCTTTGGAGAAATTCGATAAACGAACAAGAGAAGGCGAATCATTGTGCACCATGACAATTCGAGCTCTCACACATCGGCTCAAACCAGCGCCTCTTTGACCGGCCAAAACGTCGAATTGGTGGGTCATCCGCCGTACAGCCCTGACTTGGCATCCAATGACTTTTTTTTATCCCGTACATCAAAAAAAAAAAATGCGTGGTCAACGATTTTCGTCGCTAGAAGATGCTGTTGCAGCGTTCAATAACCATGTTTTGCAGGTGACTCAATCGGAGTGAAAAAAGGGCTTCGACAATTGGTTTGAGCGCATGCAAAAGTGTATAAATCATGCTGGAAATACTCTAAAAATCAATAAAACCATTTTTGATGATAAATATTCGAATTTTCATAATCAAATATATTCAAGCAATCTCGTTTATACTGAAAGCTACTTAATTCGTTAGAATCTATTGAAATTGGTTCAGTCGTTACTAGCCCGGACCAATGCTCTGTGTGAAATTTAGTTAAAATGGGTTCATATTTCCTAGTTACAGTTCGTGGAGTTGCAGATGTTCGCGCTAAAACCACAGAGCCAATTCAAGTTTGGATTGGACTGTCACTTAAGCATCATTTTCTTTTTAGATTTAAATCTCTTAAACCTATGAAACATGCACACTAATAGTTTTTGTATCATGCAAACATTAAAGGAAAACCAAGCCATATCCGAAATGTGTGGCCATGGTTCTCCAAACAAAAGCTGTGAATATTTTAAAGAAGATAAACATTTTAAAACTGCTTCTATGGGAATCCAAACAAATTATGTGTTTCTCTAGTATTTCGGCAGAGATTTGCAAGACATAACGTTTTTTTGTCAACAAACATATTTTCTGGCAGCTTATAAATTCTCGTGAACAATAACATGGTTCCAATAAAAAATACAAAAAATTATATTACAATGAAACAAAAAATGCATTCACAAACCTTTGCAGTACGAGTATATAAAATAACCCTTTGTGAAACATAATTTAGTTTGTACTCAAAGAAAAATATTCACTACATATATAGTTGCTAAAGATATCTCTAGGATAACTACAAGATTTAGCTAATCTCAAGTTTTAAGTGAAACAAAGTTCAAGCCTAAAAAGAGTTTCAATCAACAACTAATGTGATACAATTTAAACTAAATTATCGAAGGCTCGCAAAAAACTCAAAGATCATTGAAACGTTTACATTAAACTCAGGTGAAAATAAAAATTTGGGAGGCCTAATAGGTTTTTTTTAGCAGAGGAGATGTGTCATAACAGACCACAAGAAAGTTTTTAAGCCAGTTAGCTTGAGTACAGACCAAATGTTTTCTCACGCAAGCAGGTAAAAAATATGGTTACTATATGGTCACGGCAATAATAATATGTTCTTCGCAAAAAAAATTATGTTCGCCGCAACCATAGTATTGTTTTTTGAATTTTATTTAAACAATAGTATGATTGCCGCAATATATATATTGTTGAAATGTAACAATAGTTTTTTTGCCACTGAAAATATGGCTGTAGCAACAATATAAATATGGTTGGTGCGACAAAAGTTTTTTTTTGGTTTTATGTTAACAATAATATGATTACGGCAATCATACTGTATGATTGTAATTTTATTCATTTGAAAATACTTTTGAGAACAACTTTACTGTTACGGATCTAATGCAATAATAGTATTTTTATATGGAAATTAAAATTTTTCCAACAAACTGCTTTGGCTTTGTGGAACAAAAATTTTTCAATAAAAACGCTTATGTTTTTTCACTGATTTGTTTTACTTTTAAATAAAGCATTAATTTGAATTTAATGTATTTTCAAATAATGTTCATATTTCAAATGTATTGTTGACAACATAATATGGTTGCGGGTGAATCATACTATGGTAGTGGAAATCATACTATGGTAGTGTAAATCATACTACGGTTGTAGGGATCATAACATGGTTGCGGGTGAATCACACTATTGTTGTGAGGATCATGGTATGGTTGTATTTGAATCATACTATTGTTAAGCGTATTATAATGTTGTTTAACAACAACCATATGCCCAACAGTAGTATGATCCTCTTCAAATATTGTTATAACAACCATACTTTTTTCTACGTGCAGATACTCGTACATGACATTATAAAGATTATTCCCTAACTTGCAATTGCTCTTAGCTGGTTCTGGCTTATCTAAGAAGTCATGTCCGTTTGTTGGTAAGATTTTTGTTTTTGAGGCAAATTAAAACGCTATGAAAATAAAAACCTAGGCTCTGGCAGACCATACAATTCTTTAGTACATCACATCATGTTGGTTTCCGAGTTACAAGGACATAGCAAGAAAAGATATACTAACGACGAAAGGCTCCGATTTATTATATGAACCGGAAACCCTAATGATGAACGATTTTGACAGTATGCCGAGAGTCTATAGAATGTCGTTTTCATTTAAAAAAAAGGAGACAATTTCGAAATTTGTATAATTTATATATAACAATATCGAAACATATATTTTGTTAAAGAAATTCAAAGAATATTACAAGAAAAAGAATGAATATTCTAAAGGGTGGTTAAATTTTAAGGTCCGAAGTTGAAGTTTTTTTAGAGGTAAAGTTTTCTTCTGCATTTCGGTGATACTTTCGCTCGTTTTATATCGAGCTTTATTAGAGATCGCACTATAAGAGTTGTTGTAGATGGGTTCTCTTCCAACAAACATAGGCTTACTGCAGGAGTACCACAGGGCTCTGTCCTTTCTCCCTCTTTATTTCTAATTTTCATTGATGATCTGTTGGGTCAGACCGTGAATATAAAATACTCCTTTGCGGATGACAGTAACCTCGACCGTAGGCCGAGTCTTCATGATTTTGAAGACAAAAGGCGAATTATGGATGAGACACTTGGCCGGGATCTACTGGCCATTTCCGAATGGGATCGAGTGAATAGAGTAGATTTTAATGCGCATAAGACACAGTGCTGCTTGTTGTCTCACAAGCGATTCGCTGATCCAACAATATCGTCAATTTCTATTGATGGTATAGAGATTGAACAATCAGAAGCTCTTGATGTTCTGGGCATGAACATTCAATGTGACGCTCGTTGGGCGAGACATGTATTCGAAGTGTCGAAAGAAGCACTCAAGTGCATAGGTTTTTTAAGCGGTGCAAGAAATACTTCACTCCTACTGATCTTTTCAATATCTATACAACTTTCATCAGGCCGAAGATGGAATACAACTTCCATATATGGGCAGGTGCTCCCAAATCATCCTTGGAGCTACTTGACCGTGTTCAAAGGAGAGCGATGGTGCTGATTGGTGAGAGTTGGTTATCCAACTCTATTGTTTCCCTTGAGCATCGTCGGAATGTGGGTTGCGAGACGCTGTTCTATCGTTACTTTCATGGTGTATATTCATCAGATATCCGTCGCCTTATTCCTGACGTAAGGATGTTCGGCAGGGATACGCGACTTTCTAGGAATTCACACCCGTTTGTTATCGATTGGCCTGTTGACCGCACTATACACTACAGATCAAATTCGTTTTTCGCTCGTACAGTGTGTATGTGGAATCGACATCCGGCAAATGTATTTCTCACTAATTACGACATCCAGAAGTTCAAGGCAAGTGTCAAAAAAACATTACTCCCTCTTTTCCCCCCTCCGATCCTTTACTTTCCACTCGCCAACGCAATGCCCCTGAGGGTTGGTTATTTAAAAAAAAAATTGATATTTCTCGATTTCAGACTAACTCAATTTGAACCATGGAAAGATACACAAGCGTCACAAACGCCATCAATGTACAGAATGGAAATGGCAACAGTGGATTATCAGTTTTCGAAGGAAATCATCTCCAGTGATGAGGCACCTTTTAACTTTAGTGGATTCGTCAATAAGCAGAGTTGCCGCATTTGGGCGAATGATAATCCAAGAGTGATTGTCGAAAAAACAATGTACCCACAAAAGTGACTGTTTGGTGCGGCATCGTCGGGCCGTATTTTTTCCAAAATGAGGCCGGTCAGGCAGTTACTTTGAATGGTGACGACAACGAACTTTTTATGGCCCGAATTGGAAGATATAGATGTGGACGATATGTGGTTTCAACAGGACGGTGCCACTTGCCACACAGCTAACGAAACAATGGCTTTTTTGCGCGACAAATTCAATGGCCGTGTTATCTCACGTCGTGGCGATGTTAATTGACCGCCAAGATCATGTGATTTGACACCGTCGGACTTCTTTCTTTGGGGTTATTTGAAAGAAGAGGTGTACGTCGATAAGCCAGCAACAATTCAAGAGATAAAGGATTCGGCACATTAACTGCATAGAACCTCAATTATGCCTCAGCGTCATCGAAAATTTGGACCATCGGATTGAGGTTTGGCGCCGAGGTCGCGGCAGCCATTTGGCCGATATTTTGTTCCATTCATAATTGAACCATACCAATATTATCATAATAAAGAGAAATGGCAATAAAAGTCAAAATAATTTGTGTTTTATTCAAAATCAACATCGGCCCTTTAAAATTTTAACAGCCATATTTTGTAAAACTCTACGCAAGCACTTCTAATAGGCAGTTTACAAACTCTGTTTTGACCTTTGCTTTACGATGAAATTGAATTTGTTTCCGCCTGTTTTTAGCAAACAAAATATTTTTTTTTAAATTATAAAATTTAGTTTTGTTTCCGAATTGATTTACGTTTTTCGCTTTTGTCCTGCGTTTGACAAAATAAGAGTAAAACTACACTGCTAATTTTCCAACAAACTAATTTAAAACAAATTAAAACTAATTGAAATAAATTGAAAATAGGACTGAAAAAATATTTATAGAAAGTAAGAGAGGTACCCACCGTTAGTTAGCGTTATATTTACACATACGTACGTACATAAAATATAGCATTCATTATGTTTTCAGATAGCGAAATACACCGATAGTTAGAGTAAAGCAAAAAATCAAAGAAAAGCATTGTTTTAAAACTCAATTTAGTTTATTTCTTGTCTTTTTTCGGTATTTTGTTTGTTTGTTTAATCTTTTTTTTCATTTTACATATAAAACAATTTCCAATTAATTTATTTCAATCAAAATCGAACAAAAGTTTACAACATTTAAAACGGAAAGAAATTCGATAAGAGGAACTAAATAAATGGTTTTGCTTAATTTGAATTTACAATGTTTTTTCATTATTTTCAAAAATTATTTACAACAAAATGCAACAGAAACCAAACATATAATAATAATTGGTAGGTAGGAATATGTATATATTTTGTTTTTTTTTTTAATATGATTCTTTTCGGTTTGCTTGATTTTGTTTTATTTTTTGGTAAAATTAACACAAACATAGAGACAACAATTGCGTATTTAAATTAAGTACGTTTAGGGGAGGGGTGGGAAAGTTCAGTTTTTTTTAAATAATAAATAATGCCGTCTTACAGTCATACATATGTGTGTGTAGGCGATATGATAAGTAGGTAAAAATATGTCGAGCAAATGATGTTCCATACAGTTATGCAGGAAAAAACACAAATTTTTTTGCACAAAATATTTTTTTCGTAATTTTTTTGCACAACCCTCTTAAGAAGATTACTGCGAACAGGAAAAAACAAAATGTTTAGCACAAACTCCGTTTGCACAAACATTTTTTTCTCGTAATTTTTTTGCACAAACCTCTTATGCAGATTTCTGCTAGCTACTTCATTCGACACATCGAGAAGTCGTCCTCCACATGTGGCATACAAAGTTTTGCAAAACTTAATACGGTAACTACACGTACAAAAAATTTGCACAAAATCATTTTGAATCTATTTAACGGAGAGATATCTCAGGCGAGGCAATCATTTGTCGTACAACTGATCAATATTCAACTGCAAAGAAAGTATTCCAAAATTTAATACGGGATAGAACTATTTAACCCTCAGCGGTTGCGCAATCACTATACACGATGCAAAAAGTCGTACACATGAGCGGTATCACCAACATTGTTAGTATTTCTCAGAACTTTTGAATTTATTCAATTACGAGTAAATATGTGGTAGCTAGCATTAACAATTAGCAAATAAATCGCTTATCTTTGAGTAAATGTTGTTTGTGCACATTTCTTCTAAAGTGAATTGAATTGTGAAGCTGAGCCTCAATCAGCACAGCCTGGGAATTAGAGAAATTATTTAAAAACTTGATCGGGCCTGGATGCCGCAAAAACTGCCAGCAGTTAAATTAATGTTAAGTGTGTTTGAAATAAAATCGTTCACAAAACTTATGGGTTCAGTTGCTCTAGAGGGAAGAATAGACATCGAAAAACCAAGACATATACCAACAATGTTATTCCTTTTTTACAGTCGTGGTTACGTTCTCTAGGAAATGTCGGCTCAAGATGTTCAAATTGTGCAGCAAGATCTCATACATATAATTGTTTAGGGTCTACTGTGTCACTCATCAGCTGAGGGTTAATTATGTGGTTTAGACTGCACCAGCTGAATTTATGCAATCAATTAAAAAAATAATGATTGTGCCACATTGAAGTTTACAACGATCTCTTCATTACACAGTCTAACAACACTAGTTTCATCATGAAGGACTTAACTCTACATTGATATGCAATGTTCGACTCCTGTTAAATTGAGGGTTTATTTTTTGAAATGCTTGTGGAGTTTCATTTGCCTATTCTTACCAAACTTATCAGACCTTTAGAGATTAAACGCAATTTGAGGCGCCAACCTTATCGACTGACGTCTCCACATGTATTACTTATGGTAAGCTCGCCGATTTTTTTGTAACAATGTTGACAACACTGGTGGTTTTGCACGTGAAAACAAGGAACCAAATCTCGGAAAATTAGGAAGAATTTCTTATGTTGTCAAATAAATGCGTTTTCCAATCAAATTAGCATCGGTTTTTACAAATATTTGCTGTCGTTTTCAGTTCGCTGGGCAAATTAACACTCTGCCATTTCAGGAAGTCGTGGTACTTACTTACTAGCTTATGGACAGACTAATGTCATAATTAGATAAAGCTAAACCTAAAAACATCTTTGCGGCTTTTGCAGCGGGAATGCAACGAAACATCTAGTGGAATTAAGTCAGTCCTCACTGAAGGATTTAGGTCAGCTACTTTTACCATACCTTTTCTTAGCTAAGGTAACGAAAAATGGTGCTTATCTGGAGATCGGAGTGGTTTAGGATGACCTTAATAATACTTCCGACAAAAGTTGTAGCAAAGGAAAGAATACTACGCACTCGTTTAGTTAGACGTACAAATGTCTCGAAATCTGCTAATTGGGAATATATTCAAAATGCGCTCGCAAGAATGGTGGCCGCAAGGTATTTGAAGGAACTAACAATGAGTGGGCAAGAGGAAACTAGCTCGTTGGCCTGCTCTGGAATATTTTGAAGGACGAGGTCCCAAGACTTTCTCAGCCATCCTGGGTTCGAATAAGTGGATTTGCAGACGATAAACCGTTAGTAAGACCAGTAAATCGCTACCAAAATTGCTAAGGATCGGTTGCGAACGTGGCTGGAGTTTACAAGTTTCCAATGGATGTACACCTTAAGGATTTGTTCTGATCATGAAGATCATTAAGGATCTCTTGACTAACGTGACGAAAAGAAAACCGTAAAACAGAGTCCAAAAACCGCACATCGCTAGAATAGATGGTTGAAGTTTTCACTCGACATCTGGCGATCAAGCCTGAAGATGAAATAAAGAAAGATGGACCCATTACCTTATCCCTAACATGGCAGCGTCTGACTGCAGAGAAACTCAGGAAACTGCTACTCTAGCCAGTTCTTAACTGGTCATGTACCTACTGCAAAGTACCTGGACAGAATCTATGCTCTGATAAAAGTATTTAATCCAGGAAGGGGTCAATTCAGTGGTATAAATTATAGTACTAGAGCTTAGACGTAGACATTCTGATGGAAATAGATCAGACTGAGCCAATGAAGATAGCGTTAATGCTAACCAGCTTAAACACATAGTTGGCTGTTACTAAGTGGAAACTTTTATAATTATTATTTTTTGTTTTCATTCCATTTAAAACACATCTGGCCCCCGTATCAACCATTATAGAGCATTAAAACATAACTCCGCCTAATTTTATACGGTTTTTACAGCGGATATTTAAAGCCGCCCATCAATATGTCGAGGGCATCCCTATAAGGTACATATGGTCTTGATCTTTGTAAAAACCGAATAAAATTAAGCGGAGTTATGTTTTAATGCTCCATAATAGCTGACACAAGGACTGAGTCATCTTTCTGAAATAGTTGGAGGTCCTTATTAGAGAAGGGGCGTGATTCAACTCAGAACTATTAGAGATATGGCATTGGTACATTTGATGTAAGAACGGAAAGGAACACACGTTGTTGGGAAAGTGGGAAGTGCCATAAACTCTTAAAAGTTAAAAAAAACGTTGCGCGTTAAGAAATGCTTCAATGTGCAACTTAGGGAATCCATGTAGAGCCGCCGGTCGCGTTAGCCGTAGTTGTGTTTAATCCCCTACGCGTAACAATGTAGGCTGTTCAAGGCAGTCCGATTTTTGTTTTTTGATTGATTGGGGAGAGTGTGGATAGGTGATATTGGTAGTGGTAACACAGGGCGGGTAGGGCAGGTTGTATGTATATGCATGTATATTTGAACAACAAAAATTATACAAACAAAAACAACAATTATATATCGTTAAAATTAACATTTTCTTTAAAAACATTTTGGTTTTTTTTATTTTAATTATGAAACATGCCTTATATCTAAAATTCGGTTTAAAATGATTTCAGTTTTCCCTTTTCTTTGTTTTTTTTTGTTGTTTTGAGCGGGGTTCTTAGGTTTTTTTTTTGGAATTTATAATTTAAGATTAAACTATATTTACGATATATATATATATGAATATATATATAAATACTTAAAAAATACATACATATGTACTTGTTGCTGCTGTTGCCTTATACATATGTATACAGTGTATATGTACTTACAATACTATGTACTACGCGGCACACATACACATACGTATATGTATATGCATGCCCATGAATACCATAAAAATGTGTGGGCCGGGTGAGGGGCGGCGTCGGGGCCAAACGTTTTGGGAACTAATGAGTCGGGAGTCGGTTTTTTGGGGTTTGTGGCTTAGGTTTTTATCCTTAAACTTAACGCTAATCCTTAATTTGTTAACTACGGCATAGGTTGTTTTGTTGTTACTTGGTTTGCAATGCAAGTTATGTTTTTCTTCAATTATTATTATAATTATTATAAATGTACCCATGTTTATGTATGTACGTCTATAATATATAACATCCTTGGCTCACATTTTGGTTTGGTTAATAAATTTCCGTTTCCTTTTTTTCTCTTTTTAAAGAAGAAGTTCGAACGATCGAGGGGGTGGTGGTGTTGGTTAGAGTTTGATGTGAGGGACGAAAATGAATTTCTAGAACAAATCACACTTTTCGACTTGAATTTCAATGTAACGTTTCTTTTGAAGAATGGTTTGAAGGGAGAGGGGTGGGCCAGGGCAGGGGCATTCTAGAAAAGATTTCTTTCTTTTACGTTAGCGATAGAATTCTACATAGCCATTCATTTTGCTTGACTTCATCCGCATTATCTTCATCATCATCGTCATGATCATGAGCGCGATCGTCATCTTCACGTTTTTAGAAAGTCCTAGATTTTTTGTTTTTGGTTTTTGTTTTTTGATAAATTTGGTAGATTTTTGTTTTGGTTTTGGGGTTTCGAATTTACGTAGAAAAAAATTGTTTGTTCATTTTTTCGATTTTTATATGCGTTCAAATACACAAAACATAAATCCCAAAATACAACATAGAAGTGAAACCGAAAAACGTTCAAACGAAACGATATTAAATGAAAAAAAGAAAAATGAAAATAATTGATTAGTAAAAACTTGAGGCTTGTTGTAGTCCTTATAGTTAAAGTGTTTATAGTACCAATAATAATTATATAATGATAATTATAATGATAATCATATTGATAATAGGAATAATAATAGTAGGTGTAAAAAAAGTGTTTAGGCATTTACTCATCCTCCTCCTCTCGGAACAGATAGGTGCTCCAGTAGACCAGGTTGAACAGGGCAAAGACCAGGGGAAATGTTATCCGCGATATGACATCGATTCGCTTCGATCTAGAACATTGTCTTGAATAAATATTTAAGGATTTTCTGATTAATTATCAAATTTTAGATTAACTTTTTGAGTTGATTTGTGTGTTTATTTTTTATATTTTTTTTTGAATACAGTTTGATTTTTAATTTTGTGTTTCTTTTGTTTTCTGTAGTTTTTTTTACAGAAGTAATTTGTTTGTTTTATGGCAAAGGCTTTTCCAAGTTTTTACAAAATAAAAAATAAGTCTTTAGAGCTACTATTAAAAACAATACAAAACGTACAATACACTCAGAGAAAAATTCGGCTACATACCAGGCGATACAAACTTAAATGTTTTACTAAGCCATTAGGCAGAGTCTCGGACCCAAGATCAAGTTTCTTTTCTTGTTCTTATCGTTGTTACAGGTTTTACGAATTGTTGGTTTTGGCCTTAGAAATTTAACGGACTTGTATGGGAAACCAACATGGAAAAATATTATTGGCTAGCGATTTAGGTATTACATAGCCCCGTTTTGCATGTTGATCAGATCATCATTCACTTAAATCTGAGCTTGTATGTAGAGAGGCGCCTTTATTTTATTTAAGAACAGGTAGAAATTGTAGGATTGTCCTATGTCTGGACAGCTCATCCGCCCAGCCATTCCCTGTGAGCGACATACGGTAAGAAAATCGGCACATACTACATTTTCATAGATTATAAGGGTAAATGTGACACTTCGATTAAAGAGAAATTATATTGAAATACTCTGAGAGACACGAAGTACTGAGATAATATTGAAAGAAACTTCTACGAACCATTAACCACTAAAAGGACAGCTTATTGGGTAGCCTCTTCAACATCAAAATAAGAATATTCGGGAAAATACAAAGGTTATTAAAACGGGAACTGTTATCACCTAGGTCCACATCCTTCCCGCGTATACTATACAGACGACGTAGACATTGCCGAGAGGACCGAAGGAGATGTAACTGGAGTTCTTTCAATAAAACGGCGAAACATACGAGAGAAGTTGCGAGTTTTTTAAAACCAGTTAATAATAAACTTTCTTTTTAGAATTTGTTGGCAGTGCTTAGAGATATAATCGATTTTATCAGAAACAAAGGCAGCCGCTTGCTAAGCCAATAACATTAAACCCAATCGAACAGGGTCATTATCACCGACGTCATGTTCCGAAGATTTCTCAGAGTGTTTGTAATAAATATTCAAAATAAAACAACAACAGAATAGATTATTTACTTTTCCTCGAATCTGCAACCTACACCACTCCGAAATGTATATGTTTGTGTAAATTAAATAAATTTTATATCCTTTTTCGGATAATTGGTTCAATGGTATTTCTCTATTCGCCATCATTTTAAAGAAAAAACAAGTTAAAGTCGGGAGTGGCCGACAATGAGAAACGCTTCACTACTCTGATATTGCGAGGATTAAGCACCCACTTGAGCAAAGTATTTGAGTTAATTATATAGGGTTATCCATCTAGAGGTATTTTTTCAGAACAAAAAATATATAAAAATTCAAATCAAGTGTGCAATCTTTATTGTTAATTTGAAAGGACATTTTATGGCATTGCTTTTTTGTATATAATATCCTTCAAATGTTGGCCGCAACTACGCCTAAGGGTTTCCATTCTGCGGGTCCAATTTTGGATGACTCGTTCGAGCATTTCGACCGGTATGGCTTTAATGACACGCGTAATGTTGGCTTCCAAAATCTGAATCGTAGCTGGTTTGTAGGCAGAGACTTTGGACTTTCCGAAGCTCCAAAGAAAAAAGAATAAAAGTGTGATATCACACGATCTAGGCGGCCAATTCACCGGTCCAAAATGTGAAATTAGCTGCTCTTCGAAATTACCTCTCACTAGTCCATTGTTTGACCAGCTGCATGGCAAGTGGCACCGTCCTGTTGAAACAATTTCAAGTAGTAAAAGTCCGATATGATAGAGCAATAGCGAGCACCATTGAAAGTTACGTTTCGACCATCATCATTTTTAAAAAAATATGCACCGATGATTCCACCAGCCGATAAACCGCACCAACCCGTGGTATTCTTTGGGTATAACGACACCTCTTGAACCTCTTCTGGTTCTTCTTTAGCCCAAATGGGGAAATTTTGTTTATTGACGTTGCCGTTGAGCCAGAAATGGTTCTCATCACTGAACACAATTTTAGTAGAAAACAGCGGATCTTCTTGTTTTTCGCCGAACGCTCATGTCCATATTACAGTTGGCAACATTTGAAGGAAATTATATTAAAAAAATAAATGGCATAAAATGTCCTTTCGTATGAACAATAAAGATTCTACACTTGATTTGAATTTTAGTATTTTTTATTTTGAAAAAATAACTGTAGATGGATCACCCTATATGTGTAAACTAATATAAATACAAAAATATCGTAGAAAATATAAGAGACCTATTGCTAACTAACAATATTTACATAAGTATTCGTTTTTTAAAATTAAAATGTGGGAAAAAAGATCAACATATGTGACACGCAAAATAGAAAGGGACCCAAGGGTAAAAACCAGTTTTGTTCAGGAGAGCCATTTTTAATTAGGTCCCTTTCTATTTGCGCTTAGAATCGTCGACTTCACTTTCATAAAACGCACATATCTCTGGGAGGGAACACTTTTGGGGCATGGGATCGGTCTCATTCGATGCTCAGATGTTGTCCACATCAAAAAAAGAAAAAAAATGAAAATTGATTTTTTTTTACCCTTAGGTCCCTTTCTCTATGCGCTGTCACATATAGCCAACACAGGTGAAATTGGACTCAGATTATGTATTGCAGTAGCCCCCTTAAGAAGGCCCATCGAGCTTTGGAACCTTGTAGCTCTGAAATTGGGCCATATTGATCCATGCTTTCATATAGTCTTAATACAAAAAACCCATCCGATTGGAGCTCCGGCCTTTGAATGTCACATATTAAATCTGAGTTTGCCCAAATTTCGCATTGAAGATAACGGGTTATCAATCTAGAGGTATTCTTTTCCATAGAGTTTTTTCACAGATAACTCGTGAGTTGCGTTACATTTTATTTTTTTTCGTTTCAGTATGGTTTGCCATTTCATCATGGAAAGACTTACACCGCAACAACGTCTCCAAAATGTGCAAATGTATTTGGAAATGAGCGTTCGGTGACTAACGTTGAGGCCCATCCCAGGCTCTACGGTAACGTCAATAAACAAAATTGCGGCATTTGGGCTGAAGAGCAAGCAGAAGAGGTTCATGAGGAGAAAACCACGGTTTGGTGCGGTTTATGGGTTGGTGGAATCATCGGTCTTTATTTGGTCAAAAACGATGATGGCTGGAACGTAACCGTGTATGCTGCTCGCTATCGGACTTTTTGCTATCTGAAATTTTTGCTACCGTACTCTTGACGACATTTGCTTTCGACAAGAGGGTGCCACTTGCCAGACTGCTGCTCAAACAATGGATCTATCGAGAAGTCATTTCGAAGATCGTCTAATTTCACCATTTGGATCGATGAGTTAGTTGTTCGCCTAGATCTTGTACTATTTCACCTTTAGAATTTTTTTTTTGGGGACTACGTAAAGTCCGAAGTCTATGCTGACAAACCAGCTACGATACAGGTTTTAGAAGCCAACATTACGCGTGTCATTAACGGTATACCGGTCGAAATGCACGAACGAGTCATCCAAAATCGGACCCTTAGAATGGACATCCAGGGGCGTAGTTGCGGCCATAATTTGAAGGAAATTATATATAAATGACATAAAATGTCCTTTCGAATGAACAATATAGATTCCACACTTGATTTGAAATTTTGTCTTTTTTTTTTTTTGAAAAAATACTTCTTGATTGATGTCCCGATTTTAAGAGTCGCCGTGGTGCGAGTTTTAGCATGCGCCGTAATCACACAGGTAGCTTAGTTTCAAATGCGGGTGGAAATAGCAATTATTTTTATTTTTTTAGTGGCGTGTTTTTCCACCTGTATACTTGAAGTCATGTTCAAGCATTACTATCCTACTTTAAGGTATTGCAGCTGTAGAAACCATATCATAAATCCGATCTTGCAGTAATTTTGAATTGTACTATATTATGGACCGACCAATAACAAACAGGGGGAATTTTAATCCTTTTCAGTCCATGGTTTCATATACTCGTAGCTTAAATTTCGCTTGTTACAATTTGAGCTACCTCTAACCACAGCACGTAAAATTGGACCATATCTGTTCAAGCTTTTATATAGCCTTCATACAAGATCTCTTTGGCTTTAGAAAGTAGCGACGGCATAGGTTTGTAGTTTTTAGCCTTTTTATTTTCTTTTTGATTTGTGATAATCCTGCGCTATATCCGGGTATACAAAGTTTATAAAGATGTCCGTCCCTTCTGACAAAGTTTGATTTCAATCAAATCAAGGCAGATGGCTCAGGTGAATACTACATTGCAGAAAATCGTGGCGCACCTAGAAAATCATTGGTCAAAATTTCTGTTTGTGAACAAGAAAATGATTGGCTACACTATTTTTGTCAAGTATCTTAACCATGAATTTACATTTTATACATTTTCGGGTGGTGTAGATAAACCTTCAACGTAATCGGTCTTGACCGACTGCAATTTTAGATACAATTTTTTTTAAAACGTTTAACAATAACTGAATAACTGTCAACGAAATAACGAAAATAAACAAACTACATACTTCATCATACGTAACATTAACAAATAACTTAATCAAGAAATTAATATATGCACAAAATAATTTGATTAGAATTACTACTATAACGAAAGATTTAATCAATAAAACAAACAAATCCAATTTTGTTGTTTTTTTTTACTTTCTTAAAACTGTAAATCAAAGTTTCAGGCAACAAAATACAATGACAAATGATACCAATTAATAAATTAGTCAATCCAACAAGGGTATCGTCAATACCAATAGGGTTCAACAGTTTTCCGGATTTATGGTGGTTTTCCAATTAATTTGTACATGGTATGCAATAAACACTATATTTAATTAATATAACAAAGTAGATATTATTCTTGGAACATTTCAAACGGCAAAAGCAAACAAAAATTGAAGAGGAAACGTAAAGATAAAGATACCAAAGAGAGATCAAGAAGTAAAAGTAGCATTACATAATAGATACGTAAGTATGTATGTAGGTACGAGTAGATAGGAAGGTTGATAGAATTTAGATGTGAACGATAGAACGAATTAATTTGATTGATAGATAGATAGATAGTTTAGTTAATAATACAATCGATATAAAAGAGATTATGTATATGTAGAAGCATGTAGAACAAATCACAACATCAAAAAGGAAATCCAAAATCCAAAAATGAAAGTCAAAGCGAAACCAAACAAAAGTCATTGGCATTCACATTCAACAACGAACGACGGGCGGGTGGTTGGTTGTACCGGCATACGGGATTATGTATGAATTACCTTGTGGGGAACTTGGACAGCCAAGTCTTGCAGCAGTTGGGACGTTTGGGCGCCTGCATGTGCACTTCGCACTGTCGCAACTTTTCCAGTGCCAATGGATCACCCGGATGACGTACCAAAGGTTTCTAAGTTGATTGTGATTGGTTTGTGTGTGATTTTCGATCGATTCGATGCAATTGTCATTTGTTGTCATTGATTGGTAGTAGTATTAGTTGTGTTGTTGTTTTAAGTTTTGAGAGTTATTGTTGTTGTAGTTAAAAAATGGCCATTGTTGATGATGATGATGAACAGATTTTGAGTATCAAATGGATTATTTATACAGACCATGAAGATGTAGGCAGAAAACAAGTAGGTAAAGAGACATAAAAAGAGGTGATCATGTTTTAGTAACAATTTTGCCAAGCCAATTTTCGTATACATAATAAGCAAATACATATATTTGCTAAGCCAATATTTTTCTGTTTGAAATAAAACATAAATGAAACAAAATGGAAAAACGTCCCTGAATTCTTTATGGAGCCATGGTTCATCGAACTGAACGGTGCTAAAAAATTGGCGCGAAAACACAGTAAATGCAGTCAGGATTTGAACTGCGCGCTACACCAAATTCTTTCCTTAAATTGTTTCTAAAGACTCTAGTACCCCTCGAACAATAATTGCAAATTTTGTTAACTAATGAGATAACTATTGCGCATTTGCTTTCCAGTCTTAATTATAGAGGCTTAAACGAGTACACTACTGGAATTTGATCAACCTTAAACTACTAGTTGCATGCAGAGTTCAAAGCCGATATGGAAAATTTGACGGCTTCGTATTGATCAATAGCTGTATTTTTTCAAGGTTACTAAAATAGCATTATTATGAAAGTTACTCGATTAGCACTGCGAGTTAGCTAAAAGCTGCTTAAGAAGCGAGTAGGGGTAACCATAGTTATTTTTCCAACAAAAAATCTTACTTGACACACCCGGCTATATAAAAAAAACATATGTGTTTTGTTTATTTATTTTATGTAAACGCGCCCACGTCATGGTGGGATGGAAGTATACCCTGGTAAAATCCGAGTAAGAGCATCTAAAATTTTTTTAGCATCGAGCTTCCACCTCATAAGTGAAGGCGACTTTACGATTAAGATATTTTTTTCCATGCTATGTATGTAAAAATGTTTCTTTTAAATGTAATCAATAGCCGTTCGGATCCGGTGTTAAATAGTAGGTCCTGGACAGTAAATATAACCATTTTATTGTGCACCGAGATAAAAGAATATTTAAATGCTCTTCAGACTGATAATTCTTAGAAATTTCTGTACAACGCAAAAGTGTAGCAATATATGGGTTTTATATCTTTTATTGGATAGTGAATAACAATTTGTTTTATTGCCTGCTTTTTACGAAATCGTCGATCAAGGATCTTCTTAGTTGAGACTCTTCGATTTATGCTTATAGAAACAAATCGGTTACCATATTGCTATCAAACTTGGTAGCTAAGCTAGTAAGCACAAACGAAACAAGCTTATACTTAAAAATACTTGTATATAATAGCCATGTTCATTTGGTGTTTCCAGCTAGTTAGTTCGCTATATGGTAATTTGGCAATAATAAACAAGTTGAGAATGAGTTGGAGACATTAAGTTTGTTTACAAACAAAATGTGAAATTGTGGCAAAAGTATTTTTTTTAATTATTTATTTTCGGTACAGTTCAAAATTGTTTTCGGTACTGTTTAAAATTCTTTGATTGAGATTGCACAAAATTATGAATTTGGAAAAAAGTCTGTTTCATTTTCCTGGTTTCTTAACGCCTTGAAACCAATTCACTTGCTAACCGATTAACTTTAATACTGCATTTCCATTAGGCCATTTATTCTCGTTTTCGCTCGAAACTTTTCAAAACGTCTCAACCAATTTTCACACAATTTGTGGTCGTTTTCATTCTCGTTTTGGTTTTCGTTTGATAGTTCATTTTTGTTTACAAACAAAGAACAACGTGGTGACTATTAAAATACTGAAATACAGTATTTTAATAAACAAATGGATAAATTAAATTAAGTTTTTTTTTCTTTTAGCACGCTCATTTTTAATTTTACTTCATAAAATATCTATTTCACCAAATATGTTTGATGAATGATTAAAAATGTCTGCCTTGAGAATACAAACCAACGATAAAAAACGATTATTTTGGAGATGACACACTTTATTTAAGGTGGCCTCGCCTGTGCGAAACGTTTTCGTTCCTCCTTTGTACAAAAACAAGTCAAAGTGAGACATTTTCATCACTTGAATTTGTATGGGAAAACGTCTCATTTTGACTTGTTTTGGCCAAACTTTTGAAAACACTTCAAAAGTGCCTAGTGAAAAAAGACCATAAGACAAATTCTATGTTTTTTGATGAAAATAGAAGGCTGAGCGCCGCCGATTTGAAACGCTCCGGCCTTGAACTCTGTTTGCACCTTGTATGTTTAACAACCCTGAACTGATGGTTGTCATGCGGAGTTTGAAGCCGTATTGTATCAAAGCGACGGCACGTTGCCACCGATTAAAACTGTTTAAACTGACTTTAAAAACCCCAAAAATCTTTAATTTATCCTAAAAGAATTTAGCGAACTCATTTCACATTATATTTATTTTCTCATAGTTTTGTTTTTCAATAAAAAAAATAATGAAGTTAAAGTTGCAGCCGTTTTTCAAAATTATTGATAAAAGAAGCCACCGCCAATAATACATATCGGCTTCAAACTCTGCTTTACTTTGCATAAATGGCGGCTAATGCAAATCGACATGAGTTTCAGACGTATCGCGAATGTTTTGAATCCTAAAGAATAAAAAAATATAACTTCATATAAATGAATGAAAAATTGATACTGTTAACTACACTTTACAAAAACGAATACTGAAACGGCAAATATGAAAGTTTGGACCTAACTATTTTCTCAACAACTGCTTCACAACGGAGTTGAATCGTTAAGATACTTTTACATACAAATCAAACTAAATTGTCTTAACATTTTATGAATATCCATGATATATAAATATTAAGGGTCTGCGATCGATATTTCGAGATGTTGCAAACGGAATGACGATTTTAGTATACAATCTACGGTGGAAGCTATAGCTTCGGTTAGGTAGTACTTTCAGCCGGATGGAACCTGCTGACCCTTCTCGCAACAAATCTGTCTGTCAATGCCACTAATATCGGTACCGGCAAGATCAGTTAGTTCCCCTAGAAAGGCCGAGGTCGGCAAGATCTGTTAGGTGTCCTAGTAAGGCCGAGTCCAGTTTGCCATTTACTCATTTAGCAGGTACTCAATACTTTCCACTTCTTTCTCAGCTCCACCGCTTGTACGGAAGTCGTTAGACTCTTCTTTCTTGTACAAGGAGATACTTTGACCTTCTTTGGTTCTATCTTGGCCTGATTTGTCAGATGTCGAGACTGCTACAGATGTCGAGATCTGTGCTCAACACTTTTTACTTCTTCTTTAGCTCCACAGTCTCTATAGAAGCCATTGGAGTTCTTCTCTCTCTAGTGCTAGGAGATATTTTGACAATCTAAGGTTCTATCTTGGCCTGTTTTTTCTAGCTACCCACGCAGATCTTTTCATCGCTCATTGGACTGCTTCTAGCCAGAGCCAAAGCAAGCATGAGAAAAGTGGCGCACAAATACCAGGAAATTCTATGCGAATTCGTAGTGCCGTTTGCTGCTCTACGTATCGCTACGTCCGGGTAACCATGTAAGGCCTATGTTAAACTGCTCATTGGACACCCATGGTAAACCGTTTACTATTTTAAAATCTTTAGGCCAAACTCTTTCAAAACATCTGCATATTACAAACTGAAAACCAAAACTCCATAAAATTCATTCATGATCGTACAACAAAATGAAGAAGCTATGATGATTTTGAAAACTGAAAAAATATCGCTGGGCAAATATACTATGAACATCACATTAAAAAAAAAAAAATACAAGAGACACAGAAATAGTAAGAAAGAGCACAAATACTTATATGTACCATTGCAAATGTTGCATTGCTGTCTGTATCCAGGAGATCTGAAGCGGCATCTATACTCGCCTGCTCCAAATCGCGACGTTTCTTTTTCATATTCTCCTTGTGTATGTCTGCGGCCCGATCCGTATATGTTGCATGGGTTAGAAAAATGTTGCACAAGAATTTATTTGTTCCACAACAGTAGGGTTGGGTGGGTGGAAGCGATTTTTGGTTACGATATCGAAATCATAATACAACAACAACGTTGCAAATAGGTACAAGGTGGCAGTAGTAGTACATAGTTGCATTGATTAGTAGTAGATGTTGTAGCAGTTGTATATTTGCAGTAGTTAGTTAGTGGGTGACAGCAGTGGTACGTACGAACGATCCAACGAACATTTACACACACACATATATAAAATAAAATATACACACACACAGACAGAGCACACACGCATACAATACAACCATGGCAAAATGTAGATGTTTGAGTCGTTGCGGCGCGACACAACAATTTGCGTTACGTTACGTTATTTACAAACAATTTCACACACACAGAGTTAGAGAGCGAGAGAAATTGAGAAGGAGTACGAGTTGTTACGGTAAAGAGGACGATTCAAGTTGGTGGTTTTTGGTTTAAGCATGTGCGTGTGTGTGTTGTTGTTGTAGTAGAGTTTAATTTGATAGAAACAAACAGTAGATGAGACGGAAAACGGAAACGGAAATGAAAACAACAATGGTGTGAGAACATAAGATTGCAATGAAATGTCAGTGTCAGAGAAGTTGTGATATTTTAAAGTTGTTTATAAGCACAATTTTGAAATATTTTTGTTTTATTTAATTTTTAGACATCAAAAAACAAACAATAAATTTAAGTATGTATGTACACATGGAGAAAATCATAAACACATTTCATTGAGCAAAAAAGTCATAAAAATGAATTAGGGTGAGTCAAGGGTTAGACACAACATTTAAAACAAAATCACAACACAAAAATAATATTGATTTTTTATTTGTTACAAAAACAATTTTCCAAATTAAATCAATTTACAAGAAAAAAAACGAAATGGGTGAGTTTGATGATTTGTGGTATTAGTGGTGGATGTGTAATTAAATTATTTTTAGTTGTTTGGAGTTTATTATTTTGTTTTACAAAATTGTCGTTGGTTACAGTATTGTGCAAATGTGTTATCACGTTTTGAAATGTGACATTCAGTGTCCGAGTGTGTGGTGGTTGTCGTTGGTTTGTTGGTTGTTCATTAGATAGTTAACATAACGATTCAGTTAAACGTAGTTTTTATTAATTGTTGTTATAGTCGATGTCGTTGTTGTTGGAGTTATTGGCGTTGTTCGATGATTGGTTCGTTGAAGACACACGTTTGAATATAATTGTTTGTTTTTTTTATGATATTTCGACGATGCGACGTATAATAAGAAAGGAAATAAAAGGAAACCGTGTTAGTTCATACATTCTTGGCATATTTCTTATATTTTCTACATTCATGAAATTCAAACAAATGAAGTATGAAGTATTTTTTGTAGAGAGTGTATTTTAGAAAATCAGAGTTCGGAAACACAATATGCATTTAAGCCCATCATGCCGCCTCCAAGTCTGGCATTCGAATGTGATTTGAATCCGCATAGCATGCTTGGTTTCAAATAACATTCGAGTTTCAGTTTAGTGGTATCAATGTTTTAATGTGGAACAGTTTGTCTTTGTACCTTTTGGTTTTCAATCAATTGATTTATTTGTCAACAGGCCCATCCTCCTAATTCTAATCACGTTTACTTGCAACAGACAGATATCTTATCATTTCATTAATAGAAAATTAGGATCCATAATTGGATCAATTGCACAGAACCCTATTTCTGGTATATTAAATATGTAATAAGCCATGACAACTGCACGGGAGGTTGGACATCAATAGTGACGACGACATGTCAAATACTGATAGAAGCTATATCGAAACAGTGACCGATGTGGTCTTATTTCAAAAGAGTTTGTTAAGGGTTCATAACAAAAAAACGTCGACAATTATGATGGGTCGCCGTAGTGTGATGGTTGGCGTGGACGCCTATCACCTAGATTAACTTCAGATTCAAAGCCTGGAAGTCACACCTAATCTTTTTGAGCGGCGGAGTTTCCACCCAGAAAGTCCCGGTGTTTTTACGAGTAAGAGATTTATCAGCAACTAGAAACTGGAATTCCTGGGAGTACTCTTATTTTGCGTTTCCCGGGATTTTTTTAAAACTCTATAAAGCAGATTCTTTGTGGATGAACATTTGTTGCAGTGGATTTTATTTTAGATATTCTAACTCGTTGGAATTGCACTTCGATTGTTTCTAGATGGACAATTTTCAGTTTTTAAAGGATTTATACGAATAGGTTTTATTAATTTGCTAAAACAGAAAAATATAATTTTAAATTCAATATTTCTATTGAAGATAACATAAAAAAGTTCCTAATCAGTTCTAAAATTAAAATTTAACTTGTAAGATTCCCCATTGGAAGAGGGAAGAATGTAAGCGAGGCTTCAGATCACCAGAAACGTATCTTTATATAAGATCCCGTAACGAGGTGAATGTGGAATTAATATTGGGTATGAATGGGGTGTATATCAAATCGGGGTTCGAGATTGTATAGTTTCACAAATACACTTGCTTTTTGAATTGTGACAAATTAGGCAAACATGGGGTCTATCTAATATTCTGTCTAGTATTGTGAAGGGTAAACCATTGTCACCGAAACTGCTGGCGTTTGAAAATACTGTTGAATATTTTTATTTGGGAAATTTGGTTTTTTAATACTAGACTTTATGTCATTGGACTATATTATACAAATCAACAATAACATATATTTATTTAGGAATTAAGTCTCGGGCACACTGAAGCTTTTTTCGTATTCTGCGTATTTGTCAACTTCAGGCAATCTAAAAAACATAGAAATGAGTGTCCAAAACATTTTCGATTCTAACACTGTAATATCTTTAACTTCTTGCCCATTTTCAAATAAATTTCATTGGTTTTCAGCATACCGGAAGTTAAGAAAAACGCAGCTTTAGAAAAAAAGGTTCAGTGTGCCCGGGCCTTTACAAGCCGGACTGTAGTGACAAAATTATTGCTAAGTTTAACTATATTCTGTTTGACTTGTCCACATATTCTTGTCCAAGGATACCGAATATATGCTTTACGCGGGCTACTTGAAAATAAGGTGGTCCGGCCGCAAGGGCCCTAACTAGACAGACCATAGCAAGGGTGTGTTTGGAATGACCAGGAAGTACCAGGTAAAATAGATCACTGCCGCTTGTGTGCCGATGACAGAAGTCGAGACATTTGAGCTCATGTTTGTTAAACATATAAATAGTAAACAGATATGAGGCAGCAACCTTGCTTTTAAGGAATATCCGAGTTACCATGCAGCTTTCTATATAGACTTCTTTTGTTTTTTACTTATATACTTTTCGTACAAGACTCTATAACTCCAGCACTATTTAATATTTGTCAGGTTTTTAAGAACCTTAGGAAAATCGACTAGAAAACCTTAGAGGTTTCTTGGTCAACCCGATACATCTTATCTAACTGCTCCGTCAATTCAAGAAGAGTGCCCTCCTAGTCCCTACCTTATTTCGACTAGTTACTTATATCAATCACAACAGGTGAAGTGTGCAAATAACTTTTGACAATGAAAATTTAGATAGTTTGGATCAAGTTTTGGTATCGAAAGATAATGGCAGCTTAGCTGTGCTAAATAGTAAACACAGTTAAAGTCAAATGCCATTTTCATCTAACTGTTTTAATTTTCAAAAAATTAACATTCAAGATCCGAATGGGCGAACTGCCGATTATTTAAGAATCGTCGAAGATTAATATGATGGGGACCAACGTCGAGGTAGTTGCTAAATGTATCTGCCTCGGGTCCTCTATGATAAGTAGTTTTTACACTGTAGTCAGAAGGAGTGTCGCATTGGGAAATATGTGCTAGTTTGAGGGACACAAACATTTAGAATACATAGCACCTCTGTACGAAACATGGAAAACGTTAAAACTGTGCACTTTCCAAAAAATCATGACCTGTACCAGTAACATTCAGACGTAGTAAGGCATACCAAAAAGCAGTTCAGCGATTGCGCTGTCTAGGATATGTCGCTCGCATGGATCATAGCGCTGAAGCTAGAAATGCACGCAGGAAATGTCAAGGATGTGGTCCAATTAGAGTTTGGATTTCGGTTAGCGTCGGGAAGAAGTTCCCAGGAATTTTGATGATTTTTCACTTCCCAGGAACGTGAGTAATACTTTTCCGATACCCGGGACTCAAAAAAGGTTGGGAATTTCTAAACCCTGGGTCCAATAGGAAGAACACTTAAAGTCTGTTTCTCTATGTCGAACGAAAACTTGAGCCAACGAATGAAAGTCACTTAAATTCGAATATATAAAGGGTCCACTATCTCGAAAAATTTCGTTCAAAAGTGTTCAAAATAGAGAAACCAAATTGTATGTAACGACGTTTACGTTTACGCTTTCGTGAAGTTTTATTTTGAATTGTCGTTCGAGCCATGTTCGTATAAAATTGACTTAGTGAAATTCAAATCAGTTTCAAGACGTTTACGCTTTCGTAAAGTTTTATTTTGAATTGACGTTCGAGCCATGTTTTTATGAAATTGAGTAAATGAACTTCAAATCAGTTTTCATTCGCTTATGCATGCTTTCTTTCGACATCAAAAAAGAAGCTATAAATATTCCTCTTGTGGATCGTTGTATTATTAACGGGAGGCAGTAATCCTTGGAAGATATTACTTTATGAATTCAAGTCCAAGTACATTCCATACATGCCCTTTTTGCAGACTTTTCAACACCTTCGAAGTCAAGCCCAAGTACATTCCGTACACGCCTTTTTGGCTGACTTTTTCAACACCTTCGATGTACCAGATATTCCTAAAATATATCTGATAGTTCACATGCTTTTAAAATTGTCAGAAATGAGCTTGTATGAAAAAAACTTAACAATATTTTAGAGCCTAACTTTCCCTTGTGTAAAAATTAATGTAAATTGTGTAAAAAACTCATTTTTTATGAAACACAATTGTTGGGAGGGGCTTTGCAGAAGCGCATCTCAATTGACACAACTTAGCGCCCCCAAGATCAATTGCGATGTGGGCCATATGAAAGCGAAGATGCATTTAATCAAAAATCGTCCATGTCCATGTTTTCTAACTCCGACCACAAAAGCTTTTGCATTTGTGAAGAAAAGCGGTTGAATGATGCCACCACACTGAAATCGGCACGTGCGGGCTTTTCTAATCCTAAGATGCAACGATCTTGCTTGGATACATAGTCGTGGAGTCTAAGATACGCCTCACCAGAAAAGAGAATTTTTAGAGAAAAATCGTTGCCCACGCAATCAGCATAACTGAGAAGCGTTACCCAGCAAAGATCCGAAGGTTGCGATCCGGAATTGCTTCCAATGTGAATCGAAAACAACCAATTCTTACTCATGCTTGTCATAGGACGGATGTTGTTCTTTTACCAGTCCTGTCATTCCCTTTTAAGTAGTGCTTTGGATGCTAATTTTTAAACTTATTTTATACCTCAAAAAAAAAAATAAGAAAGTGAAAGACTGGCGGGGGATGAGATACCTTATCTTTAATTTGTGACTTCTACTGCGGGAAGGACTTATTTCATAGGCCAAAATACGAGTAAAACGCAAACAGCCCAATTTTACCGAAAATAATTAAAGATCGCACTTAACGCACAAGGCTTCGTTTAGATCGACAGCACCTTATATAGGAAGGGACCTGTGTGTGGGGACTATTCAAACCATGGACCACTATGGTTTAATTCCATCAGAGTTGGGTGTTGGTCAGGCAAACAAAAGAAGGTGTCGGCTAAATTCTGGCTTTCTTTAGCTGAACTTATATTTTCAACTGTTATCACAAATGAAAACTAACGCTACTCTTCAGCTTTTGTTTTCCACAAATTATCTCAGCTCATATTTTGAATATTTTGTTAGCTAACGTTAGCCTTAGCAAAAAAAAAGCACACACAGCCAGCAGCAGCCCAAAAGTCAGGGCTGCACGGCGGATGACCCATCAATTCGACGTTTTGGCCGGTCAAAAAAGCGCTGGTTTGAGTCGATGTCTGAGAGCTCGCATTGTACAGGTGCACAATGATTCGTCTTCTCTTGTTCGTTTTTCGAATTTCTCCGAAGACTTCAGGCAAAGAAATTATGGTGTACCACTTAGAATTGACCGTCCTACGTTGCTCAAGCAGAACAGTCACCACATGACAAGTTTTGCCGAAGAAACAGGCGAGCATTTGCTTCGAAGTGCTTCTTCCACAAACAATTTTCGTTGGATTTGGCTCGTCTTCGCAGACCCACACGGTCGCTTGCTGTTTTGTTTCGGGCTCATACGCATAGATCCATGATTCGTCACCTGTGACGATCTTATAAACTTCTTTTGAAGCACCGCGATCGTCTTTTTTCAAAATTTCTTTGCACTAATCGACACAAGCCTTTTTTTGAGCGATTTTCGAATTGTATGAGATCCAACGAGAACAAACCTTTTTTACGGCCAGGTGTTCATGCAATATCGAATGTATGCTGGTGGAAGACATGCCCAAGGATACCTCTATCTCACGGTATCCCACATGACGATCTTGCATTATCAGTTTACACACTTCGTCTTTGAGCAAGCGTCGGCCACGATTGAATTCATTAAACCAGTTCTGCACAGTACTATAGGATGGTGCTTTATCGCCATACATAGATTTAAGTTCATCGATGCACTCTTGTTGTGATAATCCACGTCGAAAGCTGTGAAAAATGATCGCACGAAAATGTTCACGAGTTAATTCCATTTTTTGCCAAATTGATTTTTTAAGTCACTGTAAACAACACAAATGATGGTCGTACTTCAAAACGTTCTGAGTACGTTTTTGCTAAAAACGATGTCAAACTTTCCAATGGAAATGTCAGATGGCGCCAGGCAACACTTACTGTTACATACCTAGCTTTTCACTAACTGAATAGGATCCGGAGACGATGAGTATTCGAATAAATATATCTACTATTTTACATACAATTAAATGTGTGCGTAATGTTTTGATAAATGCCGGTTACTTTACGTGTAAGAGATTTATCGCTAAGCCATGTTAAAACTTTTCTATAAAAATGCATTAGCCGTTAAAAGCTGGCGTTAAACAGTTCATTAATTTGAGAGACGTTCCCCCTTGTTCCTTAATTGGATGTATTCGGACTTCAGCCAGTAAGTTATGTTGAATTATGACCATTTTTATCGGAACTGTTATGTTAACGAATAAAATAGGAATTTCCGAGACACTGGTGAGAGAAATAAAATCAAGAAAAAATAGTTTTTACAGCTACAAATTTATGAATTGCTCGTGAATGATGTTCAGTCTCATCAAGACTTATATTGGCCAATAAGATTTAGTAAACCCACATAGATTAATGAGACTCTTAGAGAAAAAAACTGACAAGCAACATCCTATTCCGAGAAGTTTTCGCCAGAATAATGTTCTGCAAAGTTATTATTAGAGTATCGGTTTTTAGAAAACCGTAATTTAGTGTCTTTTTCAAAACCAGCTGTCGGGTTTTGTTTAAAAAAACGGCATTAACCGATATTTTGGTTTTAGCCTTTTGCTGTAAAGTGATTGCACCCATTTATAGACTATTAGACCGCTGTAATCAATTGCTACCAATACAGTTTTGTTTTTTATTCAAAAATATACCAGTAAAAAACTAAAGTCGGGCGTGGCCGGGCCTGATCTTTTGGATTTGCAAAAAAGCCAATTGAAAACTGGTATTTGGAGCCTTGAACAATATCGCATTGCAATTTGTGAGAAGATTTCATTTTTTCCCCGGCACCCAAATTGAGCCACATTACGAAAAAAAAATTAATTTTTGGCTTTATTCTACTTTATATGACCATGGACTTATACTGGAAGCAGTTTTTGGGCCCAACACCTTCTTGGGTGGGGACTTTCTTAAAAAATAGTCCAAATTGTTCCAAGATTGGTTATTTGTCTATCGTAAAAAATTTGATTAAAATTGAAATTGAAATCAGTGTTCTAGAGCGGTTGTATGTAAAATTGGGAAGGACCTTTTTACTGGGTCTATTTTTTATCGGAGCTGGGGACTGATCGATCGTTAAAAACTGTAACATATTTCATTAACATTGGATGTAATTAACATCTATAGCTTAAGACATAAAATCGGCTGAACATATGTGTTCAACAGATCCAAGCTGATTTTGAACAGTTCTGAGCTGTTTTTCTTCAATTTCAACAACGTCGCCAAATTTTATGAACATCGGACAACAATTGCGGCTTATAGTGTGATGACAAGCTTTTGATGGGCAGCAGACATTTATCTCTGTAAAAATTGCTGTGTAGAGCAGAGTAGAATGTATCAGCCGTTATTTATTTAACAATTAAAGGTTGCAATCATATTCATTTAAGTACTCTCCAAAACGTGTTCACATCTATTATTAATTTTTTTGCAAGTGTCAAAAATTCTCTGTCAATTATAAGAGCATTAACTTTCGTAGCAGATGCCGAAAAAAGTGTAGACTGATGTTAAAAACATCCCTGTAACAGTTGCAAATTCTGTCACCTTTTCTAATCAGCTGTGGGTCATGAAATGAAAATTCCTAAACTTGGCTTCCAAAACGAAAATCTCGTTGCTCTGCTACAAGAATTTCTTATGAAATTTCTTATGAGGTGAATACTAGGCTTAAAGCGACGTAGGACATTTGACGAGTGGGTCGCGAGAAAATAGCAACTAGTTTGCTATGGGAAAAAGTATTCGCATTCAAAAGCCGTGCCATATCAGTAGTACTCGTACTTATCTCTATTCTCTGATAACAATCTCTCAGACATTTGCAAAGTCTGTCTACAGCAGTGTTGCCTCTGGGCAACTTAAATCGCGATTAAAGCATTTTTTGACGTATAACGATACATGTCACTATGATATTTTTTTAACTTTATTTGCATTAAGATATTGAAGCAAGTGGTATAAAGACGGAATTAAGCCCTGATCAAAAAAAAAAAGAAAGTGTTGAATCAATTGCTACAAATTTATTTATTAATTGATACAAGAGATGGCAAGAAACCGATAGCTGTTATCGATATGTCACTGTGAATTTTAGGCCTCTGTCGAATTTAAACCTTACAAAGTGGATATCCATTGTCAACGAAACAAACATCGTATTTACGGAAAAATAGTGATATTTATAATAGTACAAATACACAGTGCAACAACCAAAACGCGAATGGGATGATCCCAATTGCAAATTAAAGCTGACATTATCCATAACAAAACCTTCAAGGGTTTTTTATAGTTCAGTGCGAGATTTTTTTTTACACACATTTGAAGTTAGGGATTTTGGAACGCTGTCTAACAAGTAAAGATCATTGAAATTTTGATAATTGAGAATGCTTATTTATTTTGATTATCCTAGACAGTTGTGGTATCATAATGTTTGTGGGGTCGTTTATCTAAAACTCACGCTAGATGGCGCTGTCATACAAATGGTGCTATTTCTCGTAGATTTCCAAAGAAAAAACACTGTATTTACTTTATTAGTCTGAAAAATCAATTTTTGATGTTGGCATCATTGTAAAACATATTTCTAATGATATTACGAAGTATATTTAATTATTCGCAGTACGTTACTATTACAAAAACGGAATAATGTGTTTTTTAATGCAAAAAATTATATTTTTATTACAAAAACTACTTTTTTTAAAGTATTATCCGTGATATCTTATCTTTTTGTAGTGTTGGAACAGCTAATGTTATCCATGGGACTCTTGTACCAGCAGATAAGGTATTGTTAACACTACTTCATATTAAATTGGGCCTTTCAAAATTTTTGTAAACGTGTTTTCTGTAGATGTACCATTTTTTACTACTTTAAGATCGACATTTTCACGACTCAGTGCTAGCAAAGTTGAACTCGTATACAATAAAAATAAATGATTTTAAAAAATGAATTTACAATATTTTTTCTAATTTCACTGGTCCAGACATTAGAAGATTGATAAAAAAATAATAATTTTCATAATTCTTTGGATCAAAATCAATTAATTGCATGGAATGCTTTTAAAGACGTAATTGAATAATTTGGTAAAAAAACGAGAAGCAGATAGTGCACAAAAAGTTAAAAGTCTCTTGAAAGATTTTAAGGAACTTGGTCATTAAAAATTCATGTGCTTCATCACAATATGGATTGGTTTAAAAACCATCCGAATCTGATGAGCAAGGTAAACGTATTCACCAAGTAGATTTAACCATTTAAAATAGCTACAGGGGAAAAAATCTAGATTCTATGCTTGGTAATTTATGCTGGAGGTTAAAGAGAACAACCGATGAAGAGGATGCTGACGAAGAGCAAGAACCAGAAATATACAGAGCAAGAACCAGAAATATACTTCAAACATGCAAATGGACAGTGATAGTGATGATGATTCAGCGGATCCAAATAAAATATAATACTTTTAAATAAAAAGGTTGTTTTTTAATAAAAAAAATATATTTTCCAGCGGATCCAAATAAGATATAATACTTTTAAATAAAAAGGTTGTTTTTTTAATAAAAAAAATATATTTTCCAGTTAAAAACAATTTTTTTGCCGTAAAAATTGCATTTCTGTAATATTGACGTGCTGAGAATAATAAAACTAAAATGTGTTAAATGTATGTTTTACAATAAAGCCAACATCAAAAATCGATCTTCAAACCTAAAAAAAAAGTAGATATACCGTTTTTCTATGAAAATCTACAAGAAATATAGAAGCACCATTTGTGTGACAGCGCCATCTTGCGTGAGTTTTAGGTTAAAATAAATAAGCATTATTTTATCAAATTTTCAATAATCTTTTCTTTTAGACAGCGGTTAAAAACCCCCATCTTTAAATGCGTGTAAAAAAATCTCTCACTGCACTAAAAAAACCCTTGAAGGTTTTGTTATGGATAATGTCAACTTGCAATTGCTCTCGTCCCATACGCATTTTGGTTGTTGCACTGTGTTATCAATCACTCGCAGGTAGTTTTATTTAAGGCATATGCAGTACCTTAGGCGACCTTAGGTTTAGTTTATGGAATGAGTACTCTGAGATTACTCTTTAAGATAGTTTTATTCCTAAGAACAACACTCTACATACTCATGGATATAGATACTGGGAGAAAGAATCGAAAGTCTTAATACTTTTCAGACAACGCTGAATTGATGCTCGACTATCTGAAAACCAGGGCTTTAAATAAGGCTGACATATGGAATGTTTTGAGAGCAGTTGGTTATTATTTGAACTATTGATTGATCGAATGGAATTGTAAACAAAGTTTATTTTTTCCAAAACTATTTCAAATATTTCCGTTGTTCCTCGTTTGTCAAGTCTATTTCTTTTTCTATATGTTTGAGATACTGTAGTATTAATACTTATTTTTCATTTTTTCTGGTACCACATATTTGAAAAGTCGGCGCGATTATTGTGCAGCGCCTACTAGCAAGCTAAAGCGACTGTCACAGCAACCACGTTGGTATGAGTTTATTCTTTTTTTTATCGATTTTATAGCAAAATCCAGACTCTGATTTTCGTTCTCCAAAGAGAAAACGTTAAGTTTCTTTTAAATCAATCAACGTGAATTAAGAACAATTAACATTTCCTCTTTTTTATAGTTCTAATATTTTTGTGATTCAGATGATATTTGATGAGTTTCATTCGAAACGTGTGACAATGTCCACCGAATTGTTTCATTTCTTTGGGGCTTTTGTGTCCGAGTCCATGTGGAATGAATTTGGGCGAAAACAAATGTCACTTCTCGAATGGCATTTATTTTCCTATTAATCGAATTTCCTGTAATTTGTCAACATCTGTCATTTTTCTCATTTCATGGCAGACAATCATTGTCAGTAAATCGTATTAAGTTTTTTTTTCTGTCCTCTTATTTGGATTTTGAGTTTGCCAATTTGCCAGACTGGCCAATAGTTAAGCTCATGTCCGTCAGCCGGTCGGCACGTTAGTGGGTCAAGATGTATTTGGTGAGAGTGAGTGCCAGTGTATGAATGAGTGTGGGTGACAGTAGTTGTGATTGTAGTGGTGGATGACAATGAGGGATGATGGTGGTAGTGGTAGTGATGATGATAATGTAGTTGTACATGTAATTGTAGTTGTCGTTGTAATATTGAATTACAAAATATACACAACAATAGGTGGTGGTAGTTGTAGTAGAAGAGTATATATATATACACATGTATGTATGTATAAACAATATTTTGATGTGTTTGTGGTGGTAAGTTGTATATACGTATATAAGAAAAAAAATAATAATAGAAAACACCATTAATTAATTAAATACAGTTAATAAGAAGCATATAAAATCTCAATTACTAGCTTTATTCGAACCTGAGCGGGACGCATAGTTCACCAGGGCAAACTCGAGCAGGGCGCCGAATACAAACGTTAAACACACACCAGTCCAGACGTCAATGGCCTTGGTGTAGGAGACCGGTGGCAGTGATGCATTGATACCGGATGTCTGCGTTGCCATCGTAAGAAGTGTGGTGACACCTAGAAAAAGACATTGGAACAATATAAGAACAGAAGGTGGTTGATCTCAAAAGGTTATAAGAATTATTATTTTTTTACGTTATTCCCGGAAGATAAAAGTGGCCGGGCATGTGTGGGCACAATTGATCGGGCTTCTTGATTTTCTCATATTCATTTGATTCATATCATATAATGCGAAACGTATACCCATAGAGACTGCAGAAGATTACTTATCACTTACCTTAGCACACGTGACCTGTTGAATAGAAAAACAATCTCTCCTGTATCGAAGTAGGATTTTTCAATTCGATGTTCGATTTTTCATTTTCGACACGTTTGTGAGCAAAATTTTAGAACTGCCTTAATCTTATAATCCTCCACATTCCGTATTTAAATTGGAGAAAAAACAAATAAGTCCGACACACAATATCAGCCAAATTTTAAAATTCAATTCATTTTTGGAATTGTTGTAAAAATTCAATTACTATTGATCTCTTGTTTCAAGAACTGGCACGTCCACATATAAATGATCAACTACTTGTTTCAACTATTATGGCTGTTTCTTCGGCCCAATGGTCGAAGCTCCAACCTCGGTTTAATGTTAACTTATAAAGCAAGCTAAAGACTGGCGGGCCCCCACTACTATCCCTGGATATGCAATAAACCTAACTGAACAAAAAAACAAGTTAAAGTCGGAAATGATAGACACCCTACACCACTCTGCTATTCAGAGGATAAAGCATCTTTGTCTACTGCTTAAGCAAGGTCGAACTCAATATGTCGGAGTTAATTATTTGTCTCACATAATGTATCTTTGAGCGGGATGGAACCTTTGTGTGGCGGCTATTCGAACACAGGGAATGATAAGGTGTAATATTACAGGACATGGGTGTTGGTCGCTCTTAATGATCCATGCGAAATTTTGTAGGATTCGTATGTACAAAATTTGGCTTCTTAAGCAACAGATTATAAAATCTGGAAGGAAAATATAGACGTATGTGGTCCAGTTTCTCTATAGTTAATTAAACGTCGCTCATAACGTGCCATGCAAAATTTGCTCGTGATCTAGAGCTGCATGACCGGATGTGACTTTTGTGTGGGAACTATAGTCCAAAGTAACAGAAATATGTGTTGGTCACTTGTAACGCTTTCTGCAAAATTTGGTGGGAATCGGGTGTAATACTCGTAGGTGGCTTTTAGAGCTGTAGGTTTTGAAATCAAAAAGTACCTTTAAGTTGGGTCTATTCAAAAATATTAACCTATGTGATCCAGTTTCACCATTGTTAATAAATTATCACTAATAACTCTCTATGCAAATTAGGGTAGTGATTGGGTGATATTTGTGGCTTCTAGAGCTGCAGGACCACATATCGGGAGGGACTTTTGTATGGAAGCTACTCGAAAACTTGGACCAATAAAGAAAAATTTCACCAGCGATGGGTGAGGGCCACTCGAAATACTCTATGCGAAATTTGGTCAAGATCGGATGTACTATGTGGCTTTCAGAGCTGTAGGTTCTGAAATCAGGAAGGTACAGTTTCACCATAGTTAATTAATGGTCCTTCATAAAGTACCATGCAAAATTTTCGCGTTTCACACAGAGTATTAGAAGTGACCAACACATATCATTGGTAAATTTGGACCTCCCGATTTGAGATCCTGCAGCTCTAGAATCCACGAATAACTCCCAATCTAGGCCAAGTTTTACCTGATACGTTAAGAGCTGCCATTTTATAACTGTGGTGAAATTGGACCACAATATGGACCTATTTTCTGTAACAGAAAATTTGGAAGCACAAAGGTGCTTGCAAATTTTACATCCGATTCCTACCAGGATAAATCATAGTCGCCCACGCCCGAGTTTATATTTTATTTGTTTTTATTTATTTACTTGTAGGTCTTGTCGGGTACAAAAGGAGTCGGTTTGTTTAATTTTCGAAAATCTGCTTTTTTTCGGAGATAATTGCGAAATGTTACAGACATTTTTCATGTACTCGACATGACGTACAAGAAAAATATAATTACTTTCGAAAAACTTTATCTTCTTTGTTTTTTGTCGCACTGTGCCATTATTTAGTTTCACATTTTTTAGTTAGGTTTGTTGTTGCATATCCACAGTTTTCAGGGTATTTAGTTTATGGATTCTCATATGACCTTAAACATTGGGAAACGGTTTTGCGGCAAACGGTTCAATGACTCTATTTCAGCCTAATGGTAAAAATACTTTCATATTTAGATTCGTGGCGAATTGTTTTTATACCCATAAGTCCATATTTAAAGGGCGCCGACTCCCCAATTAGCACAAATTTGAATATATAAATGCATATTGGGAATTGTAAGACAGTTTCTAGATACCCATATGTCGGTTTTTGGGCCAATAGTACGCAATAACCTCTCTCATTTATGAAACGGTTAATCCGAATATGCCTACGACTCCAAAGAAAGGCTAATTAAAACGTTACGAATTTAAGTTATATAGTGAAAATGTCATAAATAAAACATTTTTTAGTACCTCAGGCGAAACATTTTCTCCTTTTGCCCAATTAGAACCATTTGGATTCAAAACCAACCTATCACCGACTATAAGACATATATCTCATAATATATTTTTCGTCGTGGAGTATAACTGGTCCGAACCGGGATCAACCAAAACCCCGGTCCTTGGATCTGCTCGGTTAGCCAGAACCGGATACCCTATCGTGCAATGTCTGTAAGGTGTAAATTTTATATGGAGTTCCTGCACTACAAGAGCTGTTCAGGTCGGAACCACATCAGGGAGTATAGCAAAATGGACTATGTAGCCTTTTAAACGGCATAAATGTAGTCTGCAGTAGATCTTAGGATTTGGGTTATCGTCGCCGCCTACAACTTCGTATCCGTCGTTTTATGGGTCATTCCCAGAGGGGCATAGCTATTGCAGCGCAAACCAATAGCACTACGTTCCTCGCAGTGGGCGCCCCACAAGGATTGTGAGTGATTACCACAGTTCGCCCGATAAAACTTATAAAGATAAACTGTCATCTCGTTAGGATCGGACTACGTTCCTATAATCCTCACTACCAATAGACTATTTGTCATCATTATCTAAAAACGCCGTACACATCTCAATCAAGAGAAGACTGATTGGGATGGGTGAGAATTAATTCGGGGCCATTTTTCGGCAGTGCGAATACCCGAGATACGACCGAGTGTACCACGCAAGGCTGCGGGCCTACCAGATGAGCATGTTGACAATCAACGCTGCAATCCTACTGACCCTAGAATGAGAGAACGCAACTCTGAGATCTGTAGGTAGGTCAACAAGTATAAGCGGAACAAACGGCTGGATCACTTTCGGCATTACCATATTAGAACGGAATCCATTGGACGGAAGAGACGGGAAGTCGTAGCCTCAAAAAGTAACCCAGAGAGTTAACTAGTCGATGACATCTGGCTACCAACTACTCCAAAATCTTTGGGGTCACATTGGACAACCTTTTTCGATCCTCTGCACATGCTACAGCTATCTGCCATAATCTTTTAAGTAGGAGCAAGGTCCTCAAATCACTAGCCGGCAGTACTTGGGTAGCCGACAAAGGAACCTCGTAGAGTTCTTACAATTCGCTAGGTCGGTCTGTATCGAAATACGCGGCGACGGTGTGATCGACCAATGTAAGTACGACGCAGTGGAAGAAAATTCATATTTGCAGAAATCCGCCCTGATAACATCAACAGGGTGTTTCCTTATGTCTTCTGAGGATCATCTACGTAAGTAGACGAAGTTCCTTACAGTACGCAGATACAATTTCCTGTTGTCTAAGCAGTCATATGACCGTCGTCAGAGCTCTAAGAAAAAGCCTCAACATCGTAACAACCAGACAGGTCTGAACGACACACACACACTGATGAAGTCGCAAAGGCGGTATGCAGCTACAGTGTGAATGAAGTGCATGGGAAACATCCCTCGCTGATTTCACCAGAGATGAAGTCGTTACCTCGACTGATGCGCGTGGTTCTGGCTCAGCTGAGATCTAAATGGTGTAGCCGCCTCCATTTCTATTGGGTTCAACTTGATGGCAACGTCCCGTCCCGCATGCCATCAAAGACCACACGAAATGTTTATTATATACATATATGAATATGGGTCATTTCATGCCAAGTGACCCAACATTTAGAACCAATGTCTTCCGATCAGGATGAAACTTGCACCAAGAATCCTATTTGATAGTAGGGTTAGTCTAATTTTGACATTTTGGTCTAAGAAGTGTTTTTTTCACCCATGTAACTTATTACATTTTGTTCCTAGCAAAATTTGTCCCGTACATCGTCCACGAACATTAAGACACTTTAGGCAAAAGCTATATACGTTATAACTGTTTCTACTCTGTTTGTTTTTGTTCGAGATGTGGAATTTAGTTCCCTCGAATGTGTTACGAAACCGGTGATAGGGGCTCACACTCCGTGACTCTAGATATAGCCTTTCCATAACCAAAAGCTGACTAGACCGGCCGAAGGCAGTCCGTGCAGAAAGGAGTTTTCATAAACACTGAATCGATCCAATGGACAACCTCACTGGGCATTTCATAGTTTTTGTGTGATATAGTAGGTGAAGACTTTGAAGACTCGACAAAGATCATTGTATCACATTGTATCACTACTCCAATCCAAATAAAGGATGTGCTTGTTTGAGGTTAGTTAACTAACAAAAAAAAACATCAAACATGATGCACCCTGCTACATCCAAACATTTTATTTATGCTTAAAATCAAACAGGTAGAGCTCTCACCGCCGAATTTGTGTTAGGTTCATAAGCACGAAATAGGAAAAGTGAATGTTTAAATAGTTCAAAGACACATTACCAATGAAACGTGCAGCAAATAATTGATTTAAAATAATTCATTGATCATTCTATTACAAGTTATAGTTTTTTAATACCTGTTTCGCTGACAAAACCTCTTGTTGTTCCATTACTTTCCAAAGTGAAACAAAGCTGCAATTTGTTTCATAAATTTGTTTAATGTTTTCAGAGTTATATAAGTATGTATAATCTAAACTGACTAGGTAGTTAAGCAAGTTGTCTCAAACGAACACGCCTAATATTTAGACATATCGACTGTAAGAACAAAGTAAATGTTTTTTTTACATTTTGGAAATGTCGCAATTTACAAATTGCGTGCACAGAATTTTTATCACTTATTCGTATCCCCATCGATCATCCTGCCATAATTCAGATAGTACAAAAGAAATTATGACTTAACTGGTAGAAAAAAGCTAATGCGTAAATGATATTATTAAGCGCATTCCATAACGTTCACAAACTATATAAAGTACCACACAGATCATGCTTTTAACCACTTTTTTCTTCAAGGAATTTGTAACAATTTGTACCGCTGAAAAACAAAGATTAGTAAGCAAGCAACCCCTTTCAATGTGTGTTTATTAGTGAAGGCGCGAACACGAAAGACATCAGTTAGTTGCCAGCCTCTGAACGAAGCAGACGTACTTACGTTGTGTGTACAAGTAATTAATTTTTGTTCTCAATAAATAAAACAAGAGCTAAACTTAAGTCGTCGTTGGCTGAGAGAGTGGGTGTTGGTTGGTTGTGCAGTTATTGGGTAAGTAAGAGTTTGTGTTGCTTTTCATATTTAGTATTGAAAATATAGTTGTGTGTGTGAATCTGTGTAGTTGGTTTTGTAATGCGTGTTGTTTGTTTGTTACAACTTACCCAAGGAGACACGAGCTGGTACAGCACCTTGATCTAGCCAGAATGACACCCATGAGACAATTACCAGCATACAGCATGGGATATAAATTTGAATTAAGTAATATGAGAATTCTCGCTTGAATAGTAGATCGACTTTGAGGCAACTGTATTCACCTATGAGTATACAAGGTACAAAAAAACATACAAACAAATGATAAAACACAAAATACAGGGGGACTTAGTTAGATTTATACACAACAGAAATAACATCGATGTGATTCGAAAAGAAAAGGAAACAAAACGAAAACTAAATAGAAAAAAACAATGAATGAACTGAGAATATATCCAAAGAACGAAACAAGAAAAACAATTGGCGGAAATGACCAAAATCAAAATTGGTAATTGTAAAAAAATGGAACGTAAGAGAAAACAAAAATGGACATTAAGAACATAGTAAAATATTTTGTTTTTATTTTGTAATTTCTTTTTTCTCATTCATAGGCAAGTAGAATCAACACTTTTATGGCATTTGTGTATTTGCGACAACAAGACTTAACGGAAATGAACGAATTTGAATGGCAATGGTTGCATTCCCGTCATTTCCGTTAATTTGTTGGCGATGCGCTCCATACTCTTCAAGACAAAGTTGTTGTTGTTATTTATTAGTTCTATTATTATTACTTTGTTTTTGTTGCTGTTGTTAAAAAAAGTTTGTCGCTGTATTTGGTTGCAAACCAATTTGATGTAATTTTTGTTTAATTTTGCTTTTTTTTGCATTTTTTCTTTGTCAAAAATATATTCTCATATTTTGCTTTTGAGGCATGTATTTGCATTGCACTGCATACGCTTTGCAGTTGTGTTTGTTTCTTTCCATCAAAACTAATTGAACATTGCAATACATTTTATTAAAGCAACATTTTTTCAAGTATTTGGCAAATTTTCGTTGAATTTATCTCATCAATGCATCTGGCAAACTTTCCAAATTTCAACCATTGAAAACAAAATAAACGACTGTTGTTTGGAGTAATTTGTTGCATTTGCATTATGATTCGATCTGGTTTTGTTGTTGTTGTGGTGTTTGTTGTTTCTAGTAATTCATAGTGTTTTCAGTGTTTTCTTTATTATTATTTAAATATTTTTCATTTTTATTTCTGTTCTGGTAGTACTTGTTGTTATTTCTTTGCTTGTTTTGTTAAAGAAAATCATTTGAAAATCGATGTCCTCCAAAGAGATACGGGTTAGTGGTGGATAGACTGGATATATTTTTGTATAAATACATCATTGTTCACACACAAAATAGTTCTAAATATGGCTAAAGGTGATTTAAAAGTTACAAAACCAAAAATTATATATCACAAACTATTCTAAACAAAATCCATTTTTTAAAATGGCTAAACTATTCAAAAAGAGTATGTATGTATATATGTAAAATTGCCTCAATAATTAATTAAGTGCATGCATTAAGAGTTTTTTTTTGTAACTGTTCAAAGTACAAATAGTGCGTGAAAATGTTTTGGCTATTGTTCAAACGGCTTTAATTTAAAAGAAGTGGCACAAAACATGTAAGGAAATAGAAAGTACAAACATAGATAGTCAGAGTAGTATAGGCTGAGAGGTTGATGCCAAAAAACTATGACGTTTAAAAAAGTTAAGCTGCGCTTGAAAACCATAATGCCATCCTGAGAGTATTTATTGTGAACTAGTGTAAGTGTCATGCAAGTCCCCTGCAGTGAATGGAACAAGCGGACAAATTAAGTTCGGCCGGGCTTAAGCTTGTTTACCCTCTATTATGGCTTCCGGTCCAAGTTGAAAATCTTTTCAAGGGGGTGTTGCAACGCAACTTCACCACCAAGGTGTGTTACGTTCTAAACTAATATCATGTGTTCCAAATAGTATCATGTTCCAAATATACCTCTAGATCGCTTTGACTCATTGTCAATACCAACTGTTTTAGGCCGTCAACACATATATCAGCCGCTCGCATTGCGAGCAGTAGTTTCCAACCTAGCTATCGTCAGTCTGTCCTAGACTTTAGCGACACATAAATATATACTTATACTTTATGGGGTCTCCAGCAGACATATTAGAATTGGCCCTTTTCGCTTCTATAGGTGGTAGTCCTTTTTGAAGTGACGTTACCACTGTGAAGTGACGTTAATAGTTCAAGTGAGGCGAGTATCAAATGCGGGTAATAAATAACCGGCGGCGGAAATCCACCTCGTACTCTTGAGTAAGGAATTAATCTGTTAGCCTTTTAAAATGATTTAGCATAAGAATTATATCGTTAACAGCTTATGAAGTTCCATGTCTGCTCCCAATGGAATGTTGAGTTATTCCATTGGGTAATATTGATGTCGGTAATATTGATGGTTATTGTACAGCTGACACTCTTGCAATAGCTGGCGCAACCCAGAACTGATATGAGTGTAGTGGTGATATTTGCATTCCACATGCGAGGGGCAAGCAGCTTATGTCATAGAAATTCTCTCTCATTGACAAGGATTTGTAGGAAAAACTACACATCTGGTCATGGATAGGCAGAGCACGCGAACCTTGATTAATCTGCCAAGGATCCGCCTAGGTAACCTCATTGCGGTCATCACCCGTAAGAGATTAATCTGCAAGCTATTTAAAATGCTTTAGCATAAGAATTATATCGTTAATAGCTTATGAAGTTCCATGTCTGCTCCCAATGGAATGTTGAGGGATTTAGTAGGTACATTTGTCTGTAAACCTTATATGGGGTCCCAGACATTGGGACATTGATGGTTATTGTCAGCTGACACTCTTGCAATAGCTGGCGCAACCCAGAACTGAAATGAGTGTAGTGGTGATATTTACATTCCACATGCGAGGGGCAAGCAGCTTATGTCATAGAAATTCTCTCTCATTGACAAGGATTTGTAGGAAAAACTACACATCTGGTCATGGATAAGCAGAGCACGCGAACCTTGATTAATCTGCCGTCTAAGTAACCTCATTGCGGTCATCACCCGTAAGAGATTAATCTGCAAGCTATTTAAAATGCTTTAGAATAAGAATTATATCGTTTACAGCTTATGTAGTTCCCTGTCTGCTTCTCAATGGAATGAGGGATTTAGTAGTCAGCTGACACTCTTGCAATAGCTGGCGCAACCCAGAACTGAAATGCGTGTAGTGGTGATATTTGCATTCCACATGCGAGGGGCACGCAGCTTATGTCATGGAAATTCTTTCTCATTGACAAGTATTTGTAGGAACACGACTGATCTGGTCATGGATAAGCAGAGAACGCGAACCTTGATTAATCTGCCAAGGATTCGTCTGAGTAACCTCATTGCGGTCATCACCCGTCACTGGCCTTTAGGCGTACACTCTTGGAGACCACGTCTGCCATTCAGCGACATATGTAGGAGTGGCAACAGTGAAGAAGAGGAGGAGAAAACTGAACATGTTCTCTGCCACTGCCCAGCATTTGCGGACGTCAGATGTTAAATGTTTAGTCTACAGATTCTTACAGACCAAATCGGTCTCTTTGGTGGTGATTTTGACATGATCCAGACCATTATCTTGTCAAAATGCTTTCTGACAAAAGAGGTTGTGACCAGGTGGCATACGACGAATTATTAGCGACTAGTAAAAGGTATCACAACGGAACATCCTCACGAACCCAAGTGAGTAATGTTAGGGTCGGCTGCCAATTTACTCTAACCTTAGTAAGTACACATACATGGAACTAGATTTTGTTTTACAGCTTGAAATGGGTCGAATCGACAAAAAATAACAAGACAAGTATCTCTTCGGTTCATCCAAAACTGATAGCCACATAGATAATCCTTGCCCACCCGATAATGGTGATACACAATAATGCCAAAAAAAAGTAGCATACAGGGCGTCTCCCACAATCATGGTGACGCGAGCTCTGCTGGTGTAATATCGGTATTTTAGGATTTCACTCTCCTCAACTACCAGTCTATTATTCCCGACTACAAGTCTTCTATTATAAAGAAAGAAAAGTGAGAAAAAACATCAAGCAAAGGATTAGCTATTGGTACAATAATTAATCGGTGGAATAAAACTGGAAATCTGCCAACTGATATTGTGAGTCCAAACAAAATTGATCCAAGTTATTAGCGGCCACAGATCTAGACGAAGAAAGTATCGCGAAACCTGTTGAATGCCCACCCGGTTGAATGTATTATAGGTAGAGATGGCAGTGCTGGACAGGACAAGAGAGCTCCAAATATAAATATTCATCTTTTTAGACTTTTAAGACAATAGATCCATACACCAACAGATCCATACACCAGGAAGCAATCTCTTCTAGTTTTTTAGAAACTGTGACTGTACTTATATTCCTTGGCTGGTTGAAAGTATTAGAAAGACGTATGTGCCAAAGATATTGAACGGCACAATGGACACTCAATGCCCAATTCTCCTTGTATATGTGGTCGATTTAAGTGAAAGCAATTTATTGCCCTGGGGCTGCCATAAAGAATAATATAAGCTACGAAATGGAAAGACGGAACCAGCAGGCATATATAATTAATTCTGGCTTAACAATCAGCGTTCTTTAGATAAGCGTAAATGAAGCTTTACTTTACAAACATTCTTCGCCTGTCGGCGTAAAATAGCATTTAGAAAAAAATCATTACAAAATGCAGAAGAAAGCTTGTAGCTAAAAAATCTAGATATCCTATAAAGTGTCAAGGAGTTCCAACTTGCAAGACGAAGGACCTGTCGCAGAGACCAAGTAAAACTGGTCTATGTGCAAAAAACTCTCCTAATTGGCGTGTGTGAATATATCTTAAACATGGAGCATTTGCACTTTGGGAGATTTTTTTAGCTGTTTTGTTTTTAGGATAGCGACTTTGGCGAAAAAAACGACTGAAAATCCTCTTTAATAAAGTATGTACGAGATGCTCACAATACCAAAGTGGATGATATCAGATCATCGAAAGTTTACGGACCTTGAATCATCCTTGTTAAACAATGATTTACGGAACACCAGGAAACATCTGTGGTTCAATATCTACAATCTAGTATTTATTTTATGCCAAAAGCCAGTGTAAGCAAAGTCTATAAGGTTCAACGGAACAGGTATCGACAAATCACCCACAGTGTAAACTTCGTAGGTGGACTAAGTTCAAGAAGTTGGTGGACTAAGCACAAAGAACTGATCGACCTAATTTAATCGCGAATAGTGTACCATTGAGTATTAGATTGACGCACTTTATATATCGTTCCCCTGTCAGGATGACTGAATAATAATGTGATCTACAAGTGTGTTGTAGCAAGGTGACGGTAAATATTTGTACGAGGCCCATATAAATCTTAATCAATAGTCTGACAACTGTAAAGGTTTAAGAGGTTAGATCGAAGTTACTTATGGCCATTACTTTTTGTATTCACAACCCGCATGCTGAGAAGAGTTGCCACTTGAAGGATAGATAGAAGACCCGATAAACAATTTTAACTGGAATTTTTCTACGAGGTGTTGCCTGGCGCCATCTGACATTCTTTTGGAAATTTTGATATTTTTTAGCATAAACGTTCTCAGAACGTTTTGACGTACTGCCATCATTTGTGTTGTTTACAGTAACTTGAAAAAATCAATTTGGCAAAACAATGGAATTAACTCGTGAACATTTTCGTGCGATCATTTTTCACAACTTTCGACGTGGATTATCCCGACAAGAGTGCATCGATGAACTTAAATCTTTGTATGGCGATGAAGCACCATCCTATAGCACTGTGAAAAACTGGTTTAATAATTTCAATCGTGGCCGAGGCTCGCTCAAAGACGAAGGTCGTCCGAAAACGGCCGTTGTGCCAGATAACATTGATGACGTGCGTGAACTGATAATGCATACCGTGAGATAGAGCCATCCTTGGGCGTTTCTTCCACCAGCATACATTCGATATCGCATGAACACCTGGCCGTAAAAAAGGGTTGTTCTCGTTGGGTCCCGCACAATTTGACAATCGCTCAAAAAGAGGCTCGTGTAGGTTGGTGCAAAGAAATTTTGAAAAAATACGATCGTCGATATTCAAAAGACGTTTTAAAGATCGTCACAGGTGACGAATCATGGATCTATGGGTATGAGCCCGAAACAAAACAGCAATCGACCGTGTGGGTCTTCGAAGATGAGCCAAATCCATCGAAATGTGGTCGTGGAATAAGCACTTCGAAGCAAATGATCGCTTGTTTCTTTGGCAAAACTGGTCATGTGGCGACTGTTCCGCTTAAGCAACGTAGGAGGTCAATTCTGAGTGGTACACCACAATTTGTTTGCCTGAAGTTGTCGGAGAAATTCGAAAAACGAACAAGAGAAAACGAATCATTGTGCACCATGACAATGCGAGCTCTCACACATCGGCTCAAACCAGCGCCGCCGTACAGCCCTGACATGGCAACCAATGACTTCTTTTTATTCCCGCACATCAAGAAAAGAAAGTGTGGTCAACGATTTTCGTCGCCAGAAGATGTTTTTGAAGCGTTGGAGGTGTCTCAATCGGAGTGGAAAATGTGCTTCGAAAATTGGTTTGAGCGCATGCAAAAGTGTATAAATCATGCTGGAGAATACTTTGAAAAACAATACAACCATTTTTGATGATAAATATTCGCGTTTTTATTATTAGGCCAGAAATATATATATAGCAGCCCTCGTACATTCACAACCCGCATGCTGAGAAGACTTGCCACTTGCAAGGATAGGTTGAAGACCCGATAAACAATATCAACTGGAACTGTTCTAATTTTTACTTCGTCATTGATGAACATACTGAAAACAAAACTAGTGCGGTGAAGAAGTATAGCTGTCATATGATAGCTATCACATCGCTTATATGTCAGGACTGGCATTTGGTTGATTTTTAAAGTTTTTATTGGAACTGCAATCGGGAGAAACACAAGCAAGCCTAAAAAACGAAAGCACATGCGCCTTCGCTTCGAAGTGCTGAATCGGAAGAAGGAATATGGACAGTACATACATGAATAAAAGCTGATATTAATAGAAGGGTTAACAAAGAAGAATAAACTAAACGAGAATTAAATAACGGCAACGTTAATGATGCAGCCACATTAGGCGAACTGAGGATTCAGGTCGGGACTGAGGATTCAGTCGTTACCAGGTGGTAGCTGGCTTCAAAACCCTACTCTTTGAAGATGACTTGTCTATCAACAGAATTCTACCAAAGTTATTCGTTGTTAAATGCATTTGCATTTCGTCGTTTTACATAGGAGTAATACAATAAATGATAATTTGATTTCAAACTGCGACATGTAAGGCTATGTCTATGCTATGCCTTACACTTGCGTCAAAAGTTAAACTTCATGCATTTCTACGTTCTAACTAATCATAAGTATTGAGACAAAACAAGTACATACTGTGTATAGTTTAACTAAGTGTGTGATTTTCAAAATTTTGTAGAGGAGTGTCTATCAGTCAATGTGTGTATCGGAGAAATAGTGTTTGAACTTGCCAGATTTGTGTATTTTTATTGCCGTCTACTCTATGGTCTTTGAGAAAAGGGGTCGCTCCATTTCTGCAATCGCCTGAAAGGGGTCGCTGTGCCTAATTCACCTTTAAGCTTTCCCATAAGTGTCCTGCTTGGTAAAACGGATTCGTGTATGTGATACACATTTTGCCCTATCAAGGAAGTTGCAGTGCTTATGTTGTCTAGAGATTCATGTATAGCAATATAATAAGCTATCTCTGGCCGGCAAGCGTTACACTGCGCAGGCTAGACCACGCAGATTTGTAGCTGTCTTAACAAGGGTGTCTACGCAGATAAATTGCCGATTCAGTTAAAGAGGAGGAAGAGAAATATTCGCATGAGTATTCAGAACCACCTGGTGCTGTCTATAAATCTTGGCAAAGATATCAATGGTTCCCAGATATGTGCACACTGTCCTGATTCTACCAGGCAAACCAGGAAAAACATCAGGACGAACCGCAGTCATGCGGACCAATATGGCTCCAAACAAATACAAGACAGAAGTTGTACTTATAAGCAGTCAACGGACTAAGGAAGTTATGAAACCTCACGTAGAACGAACCGAAATAACGTTTAGAGAATCACTCAAATACTTAGGCGTCATAATCGATATTCGCCTTAATTTCAGAAAGCAAAGAGAATACACGTGCCCAATGACACCAAATATAGTAAATGCATTATTCACAATGATGTCTAACTTGGGAGGCCCCCGCCAGAGTAAACAAGTGTTTCTGTCCAAAGTAAAAAAACTGTTTTTTTTATATGGTTGACCCGTGTTTTAAGAAGCCTTTTAGGGCGAGCTCAGTGCAAGACTCATGTCAATATGCAGCAGAAGTAACCATAGAGTTAGTGGATATGGCAAAATATCCCTTAAGGCATCTTGTTTGTCCGCGGCCATAGTACCCATTAGTACAGCAGCTACGCAATATGCAGAAATATACGAGAAGGGAAAAAATGACGAAAACTGCATATAAGCATCAGAAAAGAAGCGAAACTGGCAACAATGCAAAGCTAATGAGACAACTTGCCAAAGGGCAGATGAACCCACTGATTGTTACCAGACATCGAAAAATGGGTGAACTGGGGGCACGGGGCACGGTGAATAAAGAAGCTACGTGTAACGCTTCGGTCACGATGACTCACCGATATGAGCACAAGAAACCGCAGTAAAGAGTAAAGACAAGCAGTAGCCGAAAATAAGCTAGAATAAGCTGAAAGCCCCTGTGAAGTAATACCAATTGACTGTATCGGGGGGAGTGGAACGGTGTAAGGAGTGTGGCTTAGTACGTAGGCGATCGTGGTTTGGCATGTAAGCGGTCAATCGTGCATTTTAATCACTACAGGTTGGATGCATCTGAGAAGATCCATACCTCCAGCGTAATAAAAAACAAGTGGACAAGTCGTAAGATCGGCCGGGGCGAAGCTTTTACCACCATGGATTGCGTTGCAGTATGGCATTGCCAGTATTTGGAAATATGGCTGTCAAAACTACATTTTTGGGGCCCTTTGGACCAATTAGATACGAGAATTAAATTATTTTGGAGAACCCATATGTCCATTGACCGTAGTTTCGGCCTAAATTTATACAAGTCTAATAAATTAAAGCATATTGTGACACGTGCGGAAATTCCACTGTTTCTGAGTGACCATAGGGACCTTTATTCTTTGGGCCATGATCTCAAATACAGTCGAATCGAAGAGTTAATGTTATTTTCGGATTCGTGACGAATATGTTTGATGCTTTTTGCTACCCAAATTTTCATAGTTGAAGTGCTGCTAGGGGCTAGTACGAGTGCAAAATTGGTCCAAATGCCTATTCTTGGTACATTTTGTGATTTGTAGGAAAATTGCACTGTGTCTAGATGCCGATCATTACTCCAACTCATATAGACCACGCCCATGTCAAGGCCTCTAATTCAGTCAAATCGTAAAATTAATGTCATATTCAGCTTCCTATTAAAATTCAACTGTGTCCGAGTATCCTTATGTCCATGTTTAAAAGCACCACATTTTCGTAACCCTTAGGGACCTTATACCCATGGATCAAGGACTTAAAATTAATTGAATCGTAAAATCAATACATATAATGTTTGGATACATGACGAAAGTTTTATGTTTTTTAACACCCTTATGCCTATTGTTTAAAGAGACCGATTTTGGGCAATATGGTATGGTCCGAGTTTCAAATTGGCACAAATCTTAAATTTAGTTTATTATTTTGATTTGTTAGAACATTTCATTGTTTTTGGATACCCATATGCCCACGAACACTAAGCGGCGATTTTAATGCCCACGCCCAGTAGTCAAGGCTCCAACGTCATATTTTAGACTCTTTACAAAATTGCACTGTTTTTGAGAACCCATGTGTCCATGTTCGAAGGGACCAATTTTGTGAGGCCGTAGCCCGAATTTTTAATGAATGTGATATTCTTATTCGTGACGATATTTTATTGGTTTTTAATACCTCTATGTCCATAGTTCAAAGAGGCCCATTTTTATGCCCCTATATAATTTGAATCCGAAATTGGTCCAAATCATAAATATAGGTACTTATTTTGATTTGTAAGAATATTTCACCGTTCTTGGATACGCATACATCCCCTACGGTTTTTGGACTTCTAGGGCCCAATTATGAGAAGGCTAAAGAATATGCCTCTTTTTAAAAAGGTTGATTTAATAAATTAACTGATAAAATTTCATAGAAAGAATGTCAAAAAATTAAAAATTTTATCAGGTCTTTTTTTGTCTCTTAAAGGGAAACTTTTTCCTTCTGCCCGATTTGGTCCATTTTCAATACCTGAGACAAACAATCATTTATCTGTTATGCTTGAAGACTCTATGACGATAGAATGGTCGGAAATAAGAATTTCTTGATGTTTGTCGACGAAATACGGTATCCCTGCTAAAATCTATGTTAAGCCATCTGCTTTTCGTTATGCGGCTTTGGTTCGCTTTGGCCCTGGGTAGTATGAGCTGCGGTGAAGGATTATATTGAGTTTGAGTGCAGTGCTTTAGGATCGCATGACTGTCCGTGTAGACTGTTTGCATCGAGTGGGTTGAATTATTCACGAAAATCTGCAGGGATTCCTTGTCCACTGTCAATATCCCTGGTACCAAGGTACAGACGTTCAGTACTCTGTACGTGGTTTCTAGTATATGCTCGTTAATTTCTCCACTTTCAAAGCTTCAGTGAAGCGAAACGGTCTTCTAAAACTTAGTTTCTGACCTAATCTTTTCTTGTCAGTATAAAAAGACCTTGTGCGTTATGTGAGCGAAGACATAAAGTCGATATTTTGTTAAAGTTTGCCTAGAAAGAAGCTATGTCAACAGGATTTCTAATTTTTGTACCTAATACAAAGATACACGTTGACTGCACAGTATTCAAGCGAAAGGTCTATGGGCAGTATATTGAGCATTAACCTGATTGACTTCGTTATTAATCTGGAATTACTGTTTATGCATGCTCCAAACGGCTGATGTACTTATATTTTATAAAGAAGCTATTACAGGACGTAGATATTAATTTCCTATAGGCAATGTCGCCGAAAAAGTACAATCTGACCGCTGACAAATGGTAGGTTTTTCTACCCGCATATTCGCAAATTACTATCCTTTGTTTCTAAACCCATCTATCAGTGAAAAGTCTTAGATGGGTTTAGAAAAGAAGGATAGTAATTTGAGAAATTGCGCGGTTTTTTCTAAAGTTCTACCTCCCAGATTACAACGTTTTTGACTGATTCAATCTAGGACACCGTCGGTGGCGTTAATCATTCAAAATGACAACGAATAAAAAGATGGGCGATTGTGATTTCTGGTAGATGGCAATTTTCAGTTGAACCTGACGATCTGGCAAGTCTGGTGTGTATTGGATGTGAGAGGCATGTGTGCGCGTGTGTGAGTGTATGGGCGAGTGTAAATTAAAAATTGTAACAAACAACTTTTTCTTTTATTTGGCATTTTGGTATCGAATAGGATCTGGTTGTTTTAAGTTTTGAAGTCTGTTCTTTTAGAAACTCAAATGGAATAACGTGAACAAAATAAACAAGCAAAGAATTCCAGGAATCAAATGAAATTTTAAAACATTAAAGCATCTCGTCGTAAGAGAAAATCGTAAGGAAAAACATAAACTCAAGTGAATGGAACGGAATAAATTCAATATAATCAAAAGTTAAAAGAAAGTAAAGAACTAACATTGAACATAGTTGGAAAATATCTTATATATTTTGTATGTATGTAAAAGTATCTTAAAAATACTTTACAAAACGAAATAATTGTGGTTGTTTTTGTCTGTTTCGCTTTTCATTCGAATATATACGATATTAAGCAAGAAAATCAATTAATAAAAATTAACATAAGGTTACGTTACGTTTCAAACAAAACAAAAAAAACTGCGTAGGAACAAATTTGGACTTACCCGTGTTGGTTTTGCTGTTGCAGTAGTCAGTCAAGAATTTTTCGAGTGTAAAGCGAGGTAGGTGTAAGTTCTTGACCACTTGCACGGGGTCGCCCTCTTTCCACAGGAAGACAAGATCATTGGTAGTCCAGCCATCTAGAGAGGGGCGAGAGGGAAAGTAAATAGAAAGGAAGAGAGAAATGGATTAATATCAGCGGTTCTAGTGGATACAACGTTTTAAGAGTAGTGTGGAAATGAGTTTCTCCAACGAACGATCAGTGTGGAAAAGCCTTAAAGATCGAAAGAAAGACAGAAAAAGAACAGAAAAAAGAAAGACAGAGATTTGCAACTCATACTTACAACTGGCCATACGTAGTGAACAAATTTGACGATCCAAAGGATATAATTTCAAATTCATAGGACAAGCCAATGTTAATGAGATACGAATACTATATAAAACAGAACCGTTTGGAAATATACGGATATAAACATTAGGCATAATGATATTATGGAAATGGCCCTCTTTTTCATTTGAAAAGAACAAATCTGGCATCCACACGCGATTTGCTTCTGTTAGGGTCAAATATTTTAAACGACCTATAATTGTATAAAGTATTAACGATTAATATATTTCATTAAATAATTACCAAAAGTTCACAACACACATACAAACAAACAAAAAGTTAAACGTGAACTCAAAATCGAAAACAAAGTATGTCAACCGAAAAACTAAAAGACTACGACACACACTCTAGGCTGTTACTCTAGATTTAAATGAGGCAAAGTAAGTAAGTAATTAAGTAAGTAGTAGTTATTATTACTTGGTAGAGTTATTTAGTATAAGTAAGTATAAGATCAGTTTACACAATGCGTTTGAATCAGATGATTTCATTTAATTGATGTAAACAAAACGCAAAAACAGCTGATTTGTAAAATATATGGTAACCTTTACAAACAATAAAGGCTAGTTTACACGATGCCAGTCGTACGATCTGTACTCACAATAATAAAAATATACAACAATATCAACTACAATGGTGGAGCAGTCTCCAAAGGCTCGATCAGTCGAAACGTATCGATTTGTGCGGAGTGTGCGCGAGCGCATTCTGCGACATTACGATTTGCGGACACTGAGTGCGACGATACGTTTTTACTAATCGGGCCTCAAGACTTCTTTGTCATCTCTCTCGCTCTCCTGCGTTTGGGTGCCCCAGAATGCTTTGTGAGACATTCATAGAATTTCTAAACTAAATTTCTATGGATTCATAGGCATTCGTACTTCTTGCACACCTTTAGAGAGACATTCTCTTGTTTTTTTTTTTTGGGGAGGGTATGGAAAAATTCGATTAGACCGAATTTCGGAATTCTCTACCACTTAATGCTTGCCTGCTGTTAGGTTTTGTCGGAAAAACCTAGCCCACGAGCGGTTCTCTCACGCGTTGGACAAACCCCATTAGTTCGGTTTCGTTTAAATATTCGTTCGATAAGGTTTGTTGTCGCATGTTATCGGTGTTACACTGAAGAAAGTGTTCGATGTCGATTCAAGCATAGGTTTTTAATTTCTTGTTGAGAAAGTTACTGGCAATTTTCTGTTAGTCCATTGAGAAAGGGAGAGCTGCAGTTTACCTTACCTTAATAATTTTATGACGATCACTGGTGAAAACTTAGCTCAGGAAACGCAAAAACATATTCAACGAACATTTTTAGTTTATTAATAACTTTCTATTTCTACATTCATTGATCCGACCTTCTGTTTAAACCGGCTCAGTATAGTTAATGCGTTTTAAAGTTTTAGCTAATATTTATTTTGTTCTGGGAATGGTTCATTGACCATTAAGGATTTTCTTTTGGCCCTTTTTTATCAAATGAACCAGCCGATTGCTAAACCAAGACGCCTTACTTAACCCATATGTTTCCAAACCAATATGCACTCATGCGGTATTTGCTTTTAAAATAAAGGACCTGTTGAATTCTCTATTGTGAATAATTGTTTAACTTAACACAACAATGAAAACTTTCATGTCAAACACACAGTTTAAAGTTTTGTTAAATTTTTATGAACCATAGCAAGTTAAACAGGTTTTTTTTATGTTTTATTAACAGATATAAAATTATTGTGTTCAGGAGTTTAGTAGGATTTTGACATATACATGTTTAGACACTGTCTGACATAAATATTTGTGCTGTACGAGTATAGCTAAATGTACACATTTCATAAGTGGTAGAGAATGTAATTTAGAAAGTAAATTTTGGTGATTTTTCTAAAAAATCGTACAATTCAATTGTTTCGTGTAAACGAGCCTTTGAAAGGAATAAAGGTTTGTTTAAACTATGCGACTGAATCAGACGATCTGTCTAAAAAAATCTTGCCTCTAGTATATCGTTTAACGTAGATGGTGGACAAGGTAAGGGGCTATGGAAATGTTAACGAACTCTCTGACGGATTTAGTGCTCGATTACAGTTGTGCAGACAATGAACTCGTTAAGGTGAGTGGGTGTTAAGGGTAGTTCAAAGGGGAGAAACAGCTGATGTGTTTATCGATTGGCAAAATCGCTGGACACAGGTGTAATGTGATAAGGTGGCATCATCGACTTAGTGACAGATCTCGGTACACCAATAAGGGAATTCACAGTAAAAGAAGGCGATGGGTAAACAAACTAAACAAAACTCTCAGGGCCTATTCAGACTAAAGGAAACATGTAGGTCGCTTTTGCATAGAAATCTGTCAAATGATTGGCAATTTTTATGAAAAAAACAAGAACTACTATACTTTGACATTTATGTTTGTAAAAGGCCTGCTAGACTGTTTAAAAATAGTAAATCGTGTATGCATACAAATGCAAAAAGAAACGTTTGCCTTACTTTAAAAGGGCATTGACAATGCATTTTTTTAAGTTTATAGTTTATAGCAGCATATAGACCGTCGAGGTTTTATACCGTAAGGCAGTTGTATCGTCGCACTTGCTTAAAAGGACAATGTGTTGAATGGTATAACACTGGCTTTAAAAAAACGTGTGCTGCTTACAATTTGGTGTGGCGCAGGGGGTATTTTTGTCTTAAACGCTTTTAGAATAAGTAATTTTATAGCCCTCTTCCCATTAAAAACTAAATAAAGGTTTGTTATGTGAGTTGTTGCCATTTAGAAAAAGTGATCTCAAAAAATACTAATTTCCGTCCTTATTTATTTTTTAATTTGTGTGTTTAATTTTGTTTAGGACTAAGAATTTATATGGGATTTAGTCATTCTTTTTATAGGTTAAGGCAATTTCTTTTTTAATTTTTGTTAATGACTTCTTAAATTTATGATACAAAGTCACTAAAAGCTGTGTCCATTCTCAATTCTAAATATGGGAATAAAAAGCTTAAAAACTATTTCGGACTGGCAAAACCATTCATTTTTCTGCTGGGATTCTCCATATAAAATATTAGTTACCTTCAATTTGATGCATTTGTATGGCAAATATTCAGTTGACGAATTGGATGTTTTCAACTCGTTTTTATGTCGAATGGTTCACACAGAGAAAGGATTTGTTGCCACAACCAATTTTTTTTACCAACCGAATATCGGCGGTTGTACGTACTATCTATGTATTCCGTCGCTACAATTAAAAGTTGATTGTGTAGACGGCAACTTTTTGTAAATGGAACTGACACTATCAATTGAAAAGACAGAGTATCAGTATCCCTATATAATAAGAATGATTATTGATAGTGAATTTATTTTTGTATTGTTGTTGCAACATATTTTTGGTTATGATACTATTTGGTTTTTATAAAATAATTAACTTCCGGTAATACAATTTGCAAATATTTACAAATCAATTTTTATTTCTATTCCCATTTTTTAGGATTACTTAACGTGTTTTTGCTTTGAACAAAGATATTGCATTGACTAGAGCCTAAAACTAATCACAAAGAGCTTATTTGTTGACAACATCAATTATAATTACAAAACATGTAGGAACAGGATACAAATTTTGATTCAGTGCCCACTTTTCCTATTTAAAAGGTAGGATATGCCAAAAATATATATTGTTGCTGGGCAAGTAATTCCCACTAGTAGTTTTACCAAACACAAATAGTTGGCAACGCTACTTTTGGAAATAGGAAAAAAGGAGCTCGACAACTAATCATAGCTTCTCAAGTCAGCAAGGGACCTTGTCTAAAAAAACTCGTTTGCCCTGTCTTAACTGGCCAAATAGTTCCATCATTACTTGCCTAGCATTGCCAACCTTCTACGTGCATTAACATTTAATGACGTTGTTGCCACCTAATCACGTTAAAGATGTATCGAGAGATTTTCAATTAAACACACAACTGCTTGGGCAATGTTAGCGTTTGGCTACATTAAAACAGAAATAGATTCTGGACTTCCGCATCTACAAGGAATTCTTTTCATTTGATAAAATGGCTAACGTTTGCTTTTTATTTACATTAATTGAGATTGGTTTTATATACAAGGGGGGAAATGGAGTAGTTGCGGATTCAGACATTTAGACTTAGGTTATGTACATTGTATTTGTAACCGCTTTTTTACCCAGCGGAACGGTTTGCCCACTTTTTCCCTCATGTCAGTGTTGTTGTCTTTCAACTATATAACATACAATCCCTCGTTTGGGGGCTTCTCTGGATCCCTAATTGGAATCAAATGTGAGCAAGTGGCCACACCACTTGAAGCCGACAAATAAAGTGGGGAAGTGGAACGAATTTGTTTCTTGCACATACGATACATACATATTTACAATATAAAGCTAACGGAGTGACTTTGTTTTGGGCGGGGGCGTGTGAGCGTGTTCTGCGGTGGCTTGCTGGGCGGTTGGGTGGGTTTTGGTGGACTTTGTGAGAGCGTGTGTAGTCGTGTGTATTGGTGGGAGAGACATTTCAAGTGATTTCAGTGATCACCGGAAAACCGTACGATTCAATCGCATAGTGTAAACTTGTCTTAAATAATACAAACCTTGTATATCATCAAATTTTAAACGTTCATCTGTCCATTGTTCACGGAATGTTAGCTGTACACTGTATTCCTGTATAGCGGTGGTGAGGGTGGTGTGATCGGTGGTGATTATTGTTGTTGTGGTTGGTGGTGATTAATATGGCGATGGACGGTTTGAGTTCGAGTTGAGGGGGGAAGGACAATGGGGATGGATACAAAAAATACATAAGTTGTCATTAATATTTTGCGATTATAAATATTTAAATATTCAAAACTTGAACGAAAAAATTCTATTAAAGTTCATTAGAGGTTAAATGCGTTTTCTAGTTGTTAATGGGTGGTGGTGGTTGTGGGAGGGTTTCAGAGATTTATTTTTGTCGTATAATTTTTGTGAGCTGAGATAATGGGGTTTTAGATTTCAGATTTGTTTTGGTTTCTTTCGAAAAAATAGCTTCGTTTAATGGATTTATTCGATTTGGTTGGGGTGGGACGGTGGAAATTAGCAATTTTTGGGCGTGACACTAGTTCCAATGTGTTGTGATTGAATACCGATTATTTTATGTATGCAGATTTTTCAGAATTTCAGAGCGAGGGGTTTGATTAATATTTCGTATTTTCGTGGTTCTAGGCAATGACACAGAATTTGAAAAATTAATTTTGTTTTCTCATGGTGGTGGGGGATTGATTGAGTTTGGTCTGATTCGAATTTCAAATGGTCGCATTAAGGTTTCCGGGGCCGGGAGTATTTTTTTCATTTCATTATTTTGTTTACTGATGTTATCGAGCATTCCAAAGCGCATAGCAACAACTTGGTTAATACGTTTTTAGCATTAAATACTTTTGTTTTTCAAGTTAAGTAATTCAAAGCATTTCATTAAAAGCAGGAAGCGAAACAGAAGAACAGGAGTAGTAAGTAGTACAAGAACAGGTAGAAAGGGGGCAGTAGGAAAGAAAGAAAGTAAGGAAAACGAAAAGAAAACAATCAAAGGCAAGCAAACTCAAGCGTCTTAAATATGTATGTTACGGCAGACTGCATTATACAAAGCATACATCAAGGCGTGCGAACCGGCTAAAGGGCATTACACTGAAAAAAACAGCAATAGACACTCATTTTTACTCTAAGTAAGTATAGTTAAAACAAAATGCCTCGGCACCTACTACAGGTAAGCCCAACATGCGTCAGCGATATAAGTTATAGAATAGCAAATTAACAATTGGGTTATTCAAACATTGGCGTATCCGAACCTAATTGTCGTCTACGTCGTCATGTGCAAGGAAATGTCTCATTGTGGCAATGCGCCGTAAGCATACGACATTTACGCTTTCATACGCCAATCCATGAATACCCTTAAATGGTTTTGTACTTCTGTCGGTATACGAGAGTATATTTGTATGTCTGAAATATATCTAGATATTTATATATAAGTATATATTTGTATATGTTGGCACGTATTATAAATTATTAAATACTTATATAACGTTCGTTGTAGTACGTATTCAATGAAAACAAATTAAAAAAAAATAAATTAAGTATTAAGTGATAGGTTAATGTCTGCATGTAAGTAAAACGTGTATATTTGCGGTGTTATAATGTAAATGTTTTTTCTGTTGTTGAAAATAGTACAATATTTGGTGAGCAAAAGCGTATAGTATTTTAATTCAATAATGTATTGTTTAATAAACAAAAACTCGATAGTTAAATAAAATAAAAAGATAAATAATTATAAAAGTTTATAAATGAAACAAAAAAAGGATGAATAAAACGACAGTCGTTGGACAGCATAAAGTACCGAGATTGTCAAAATCAATACTCGTAGCCGTGTTTAAGTGGCAACTCGCTCAAGAGGTCGCTAGTGCGATAACTTTACAGAAAACTATTTACAATTTGCGCTATAAACTGTTTGCTTTGAAAATTTAAAGTTTTTGAATATACATATATGGAATAATTTTTTTTCCTACAAACTCCAAATTGTCAAATCAATTTTTTGCACGATTTTTCCGATTGTACGCATATTTGGACGATTAAATGACCTAAAAATCACGAAGGGCACGATATGCATTTTTTCGCTTTGCTCGCTTGTGTATCTTTCCATGGTTGAAATTGAGAAATGTCAAATGAAGTGCAGAAAAAAGCTTGAAGTTTAGGTGTGGTTCACATTCAACATCGGCCCTTAAAACTTAACCACCCTATAGAAAAGCTTTAGAAGCAAATAATGCTGCCCATAACGCATCGCTGCAGGGTGTAGCAACAAACAATGCATGGGAGAGATAACGGACGGAGAGAGGATTATATGTACATAAGTGGAAATGATGTCCGAAAATTTCATTAAACAGTCCAACATTCGACAGAGGGCCAAATAAATGGTAAGAACTGCTGCAGAAACAAAAGTGGAAAAGCTGATGATAAAAATCGCAGTGGACTATGTTCTGTTCATAAAAAAGGAGACCGCATGGTTTGCGCCAACTACCTCGGTATACACAACTTCTCTCGGGCGTATTATGTAAACGACTAAAGTCTCGGCCCGTATATCTCAGAGCAATGTTCTCGCGTATGCTGATGACATAGGGAGTGACTGCGTATGCTGATGACATAGACATAGGGAGTAACTGCTCCCTTTGCTAGCATACGAGTATATAATGAAAGGTTGCATCTACTCAAACAATAGCCGTGTTTTTTCAGGTAACTAGCTTAGTTACCTAGTTAGTTAGCAATATGGCATTCTGGCAACATTCAACAACATTTTGAATCAGATGGCAGCATAAGCCTAAAAAAAGTTTGTTTACAAACAAAAAACGGCAAAGAAAATGGTGAAAAACAATTTAATCTTCGTATCGTTTCTTGTTTTGTAAACATTTTATTGGTAAATTTAGTTTTGTTCAGTACTGCACTAAACATGAACTCCAGACAAGGACAAGTAAGAACCATAATTATTTGATATGTAAAGCCTGGTACTAAGATCGTGAAAAACTTAGATATGTACATATATCAATTAGGAATGAATTATAAAATAGGGTTTCTCAAGATTTTTTTTTAATTTTCACCACAATTTCACAGAATTTTATTGTTGAAGTTTGAGATTTCTCCCCTTGAAAAGGCGAACTAAGTAGCGGGCTTAAGAGCATTAGTTGTTTTAACACTGAATATTTGATACAGATACTGGAATTATATATACAAATGTGCTACAACAACGACGGTGACATTCTTTAAGTCATTATGTATTCTCTTACAGATCATTCGCAAGACTCAATACAATTTATGGAAATAGTTTTAGGGCGCTTTTTCTATTTTATTTTTTTCATTCTTTTCATTTTCTTTCTGTATCAATAACAAAAAACATATGTTTTCGATTTAGGTATACAAGCAGGGTGTGTCATAATATTTTTTTGTTAAAAAAATAAGTCAGGTAACTCTAACTCCTTTCGTTATCGAGCAGCAGCCAACTCGCTTGCATACCGAGCTTGTTTAGTAAGTTGAAAAGAACACGGCTAATGATAAGACAACATCCTCAGAGCAGAGTAAATGCAGGGAGTTGCAATTTCGAGGTGGTCGATGAGTTCGTCTATCTCAACAACGAAAACGACATCAGCCTGGAAATAAAACGAAGTCATATTAGCTAAAAGGTGCTATTTAGGGATAACCAACATCTAGACAAAAAAACACGCTTACACTGCCTGTGCTTTTTTATGGCACTAAAACATGGGTAATCGCGCAAGCGTATGAAGCGATATAGGGAGTATTCGACAGAAAGGTTCTTTGAAAAATATATGGACCCCTTTGCTTTGCATATTAAAACGTTGACATGGCTGGGTCATGTTGCGCGGATGGATGACAACGCTCCGACACTGAAGATTATCGTGAATAAGTGGGCTCACGAAGTTCTGGCTGACCGATGCTGTGGTGAAAAGAACTGGAGAGCACGCGGTCAAGGTCGATGCAGGTGGAATTCTAATCTCAACTCGGCCAAAGATTACAGCCATTTAAATAAGGTTGATTACAGCCATTTAAATAAAGTATGAGTAGGTGTGTAAACATTTGTTTACATGAATCCGCACACCAGACATTTTTTAACGAAATGCCAAAGTTATATTATACTAATATGACTACGATGTCTACTTTTCAGTTTTTATAAATTTAAATTTTAAGGCAGCCATGGTCAGCAAAGGCAACTCCGAACTTACGTCCCACAAAAGTGTTGGTACAGCTGAGTTAAGTATGTTGTATTTAGTAAAAAGGGGATTCCCGAGATAAGAAGGTGTCTTTTTGTTTAAAGTTCGAGGTTGCGTATTTGCAAGTCATAAAAACAACAAAAACTATGAGTCAAAAAGAGTTAACTACCAGGGAACGGGAGATTATCCTAGATTTGCATTCCAAGGGTAAATCTTACTCAGAAATAGGTCAACTTTTATCGCGAAGTCCACCAACAGTTCAAAAGGTGGTTAGCCGATACACCAAAGAATATATGTATGTGACAGCGCATAGAGAAAGGGACCTAAGGGTAAAAAAATCAATTTTCATTTTTTGATGTGGACAACATCTGAGCATCGATTGAGACCGATCCCATGCCCCAAAAGTGTTCCCTCCCAGAGATATGCGCGTTTTATGAAAGTGAAGTCGACGATTCTAAGCGGAAGTAGAAAGGGACATAATCTTTAAAATGGCTCTCCTGAACAAAACTTTTCATAACTTTTCACTTTTTTTTGATGTGGACAACATCTGAGAATCGAATGAGACCGATCCCATGCCCCAAAAGTGTTCCCTCCCAGAGATATGCGCGTTTTATGAAAGTGAAGTCGATGATTCCAAGCGCAAATAGAAAGGGACCTAATCTTTAAAATGGCTCTCCAGAACATAACTGGCTTTTAGCCCTTTCTATTTTGCACGTCACATATATTGGAAAATGCACCCAGAACAGGTCGCCCATCTAAATTAAACGAAAGCGACAAATGGGAAATTTTGCGAAAAGTTAAGCAAAACCCGTTTCTAAGCAGAAGACAAATTTGCGATGAAGTTGCTATTTACGAAGGGAATGAGGTTAGTGCAGAAACTGTGGTTAAAGATGGATTCTCATCTCGAACACCAAGAAAAAACCGCTTGTAAGTTCTATAAACAAACAAAAACGAATAACTTTCGCAAAATTAAACTGTGACAAGCCTACAGTTTTGGGACAATATTTTATTTTCGGATGAGTCGAAATTTTGCATATTTGACGTAAATGGACGAAAACGAGTCTGGCGCAAGGCAGGAGAAGCACTTAAAACAGGTCAAAACTGTTAAGCATGGTGGCGAAATGGTATGGGGCTGCATGGCGACTGATGGAGTAGGAAACCTGGTATTTGTCGAAAATACTATGGACCAGAACGTTTAGATATTCTGCGAATAGTATGAAGCAAAGTGCAGCTAGTCTAGGGTTACCTGAAGACTTCCAGTTCCAAAAGGACAACGACCCTAAGCACACAGCATATAAGGTTTGAATGAGGCTGCTGTACAATACTAGTCCATTCGCTACCCCAACTCAAAGCCCAGATCTAACCCCTATAGAGCACCTCTGGCAGGAGCTTGAGAAAAGAATAAGATAAAGGGTGATTTCCAGCAAAGCGCAGGATGTTATGTTTGATGAGTGGAACAAAATATTGAGAAAAGTAAAGTTTGAGTTATGTGGAACCTTTGCTTAAACGGCTAATGAACAGTGCACATTATGCCGATATGGATGTAGTGGGGCGCATCATATTAAAACATTTGACAGTGGCTGTGTCATGTTGTGCGGATGGATGACAACGCTCCGATACCGAAGATTATGGACTATCGTGATTAAGTGGGCTCACAAAGTTCGGGCTAACCGATGCTGTGATGAAAAGACGAAGTTTATCAAGATATGAGAAGTGGAGGACACGCGGTCAAGGTCGAAGCAGGTGGAATTCCAATCTCAGCGCGGCCAAAGATCTTGTAAGGTTGATTACAGCCATTTAAATGAAGTAAGTGTGTAAACATTTGTTTACATGAATACGCACACCAGAACGACAAAAGTTTTTGTTTGCCATAGCAAAAGTTATTCTACTGATTTTGCCACTGACTTAATATTCTTTTGTTGCCAGTGCAGCCAAAAGAAAACCAGCTGATTTCAATGTGTGTGTTTATGTGCTCTATTTTCCTTAACAAATTTCCATTTTAAGTTTTATACACTTATGTACATAGTTCACTAATGGCCTGTTTCTCAATGTCGAAAGAACGCATTCGTTCGTCTTGAACACGATTGAAATATGATTTGGTTTCTTTCATCACATTATATGCGAACGATGACTCGAACGACAAGTCGAAAGATTATGCAGCCGTTTTCTCACAAAAAGCTGCTTCTCAAGCTCGAATGAATTGTCAACTCTGCGAAGCAAATGTCAAAATCGGACACTTGCTATTTTGCTTTCGTCTGACAAAAATATGTTGGTAAATAAGTAAGAAAGCAAAACACACAAAAATGGATAGCAAAATGGAAGCTCTGCTTTAATGTGAAATCCCTAGGATTTCACAGTATTTTTTGTTTCGCTGTGAAAAATGTGTTTGCTTTTTTATTGTTTGGAATAATTTGTATGTTTTGCATTGAAACATTCGGTTGTTTGTTTTGTTCGTTTTTTTGGTTTTTTATCCGCATTGGGACAAGGTTGGGTGAATATGTATACAATATTCATATACCAGGGCTGATTTTTTGTGGTAGAGTCGTTATCGTTTTGTTTGTCTTTTTTTATTGTGTTCGCTGGCATGGTTGCCAGTATGTAAGATTTCTTAAAAAATTTAATAAATCTGAAAAATGTGGATATGGCAACTCAGTTAAGTAACAAACAATAATTGAAGCGAGTAATAACAGACGAACGAGAGGTTTCCTTGTTGAGAAACGCAAATTGAGACAATGTCAGTCGAGTGACTGACTTTTGTTCGTATATGTTTTCGTTCGACTTAGAGAAACAGAGTATTTATGCAGTTACAAATAAAATTGTGTCTAGTGCAGCACACGTGAAATGCAAGTGTTAAACACAACAGCTAAAATGTGTCGACTAAACACACTTTTAATCAGCTGTTTTTTCTTGCGGTGACAATAAAAACGTATTCTGATAAAAAAATAACACTCTGCGACAAATGGTAAGGGTCAGTGATCGGTTTGGAATGAAACCACCGGGGAAAGTTATATTGGTAAAAAAAAAGTCATACGTGTTCCAGCGTTTCGCTGGGTCTCATCTAGGAATCGAGATATATCGATTTGAAGTTAGTAAGTATCGTATAGGGGAATTTGTCACGTTTTAGGCTCTTTTGTTTGACATAACTCGAGAACCACTCGTCCGATTTAGCTGAAACAAATTTAGAAAAATTAAGAATTACAATTCCTCTAATCTGTTCCTAACCCGTTTTCTTACTTAAGCAACAGTTTCGCAATTATAAATAAATGTATGAAAAAAAAAATTATTTTTGCCTAAAAATTAAAATTTTTTTTTTTTAATTCATAAAAAATCCAAAACGGTAAAAAGTTTCAAGTCCTATTACTTTCACGTAAAGTCACATAACCTATGACCAAAATGAGACATAAATCATGAAAATCGATGCAAAAGAGCCAAAAACGTGACAAATTCCCCTATACGATACTTACTAACTTCAAATCGATATATCTCGATTCCTAGATGAGACCCAACGAAACGCTGGGACACGTATGACCTTTTTTTGACCGATATAACTTTCCCCGGTGGTTTCATCCCAAACCGATTGTGGCTGTCGCACAGTGTAATTAACAATTAATAATGCAGAAAATTATGAAATCTGTAAGAGTTCAAATATTGTTTAGATCAAACTAAATGCCTAGGGCAACTTTTCTATGCCGAGATAACTTAGTAGGGCGTTTATAAAAACATTTGGAATTAATCTTTAAACGTTAATTCGATTTAAAAATGTGTTTATGTGGACTCGAGTTGTGATACGAGTTAGGGAAGTGTTTATACGTCTGCACTAAGATGTCTCGTCTTAACACTAACTAAATAATGTATAAACAGAAATCAAAACGGATTGAAGTCACCTGCTAAATAAAAATATACAATGGGTTTTTATTTTTCTTTTTTAATTCTTACGTTAAACTCTATTAATATATGACCTTTTATTAAAAACCGGGACCATAAGCCTGCTACATACACGCTTCTTTCGCCTACAGACTTACTTAGTTGCGGTGTGATGCTTTGGATCCTACCTTTTTGCTTATATTGAATAGTAATCACCGGTTCCTTGAGCTGTCCAACATTAAAAATATCGAAATAATGAAACAACAAAAACCAAAATATCAAAAGCAATGAATAAAAGTAAGAAGATTATAACATGCAGTTGACATCAATCATTCAGCACTCGTCGTTATTGAAACAAAACGGAAATCGAAAAAGGCGAAAACGGACATCATGCTCAATAAATCAAAATCAGAAAAACAAAGTTTTGAAACAAAATGACAGAAAGTTGAAATCAAAATAACGAAAATTAATAATTATAAACACAAAACTGGACAAACTGAAAACAGAATTTGTTACTGAAGTATTATTTAGTTTAATTGCAACGAAATACCTTTCAGTTGCATAGAAAGAATTGAAAACAAATGAAATTGAAAAGTGAATAAACTTCAAAAAAAGCTTATGAACCTTTTCGCAAATATGCTTGAGGCTGGGAATTTCAGAACAACAAAATTCCATTTACTTTTTGAGTTGTTAAGATTTGAGTGGCATGTTTCGTCTATTTATTCTGTTCTTTATATTAAATTGTATATTTTATTTTTAGCGAAATCAAAATTAGAACAAAACTCATTTCATGAATTCAACCAACAAAAAAACAAACGAAACAAAATGAGACATTAAATTGAATCAAAATATGAACAACGAACCAAAGCCAAAACAAAACTAAATTAAAATATAAAATTAAACAAAAATTAAGTGGATGATTCAGGTGCTCCTAGACTGATTTCTGTTGTAGTTTTTATATTCCAAAAAAAAAATACTTACACTTAAAGCTTAAATTTACAATATTTTTTTTGGTGTTGTTTTAAGTTATTGGTAAAAATTAGTTGTTTGTTTTATTTTGAATTTATTTCATTTGTAGTTTGCTGTTTTAGTATTTGCGCTTTAGTACAGTCAAATCAATGATTTTTTAGGAGTGTTTCAAGTTTTGTTTGAATTTGTTCTTTTTATTATTTTTTTGCCTGTGTGGTAAGCATTTCGTTTTATGTTTTTTTTAACGTTTTTACATTATATTATTAACAGAACAACAATAAGAGGAAAGTATATTTTTATATAAACTAAAAACAGTAGAACGAGAAAACAAAAACTCAATTTCGCAGACATTAGGTGGTCGGTGAACTGAAAGGATGAATTGTGATTTGATGACGTGTAAAAAATTGCAGTGTGATGTTTATACAGCAGTTTTTGTAAAATCACTGACGTGACATAAACTCTAGGAATTTGCAGTTTAATTTTAAAAATAAACCTTTGGTAGATTTAAAAACTAAGCATTAAATTCCTCATTAACCGATTTTTTTAAGATTTTATTTGCGAGTCTAAACCTTCTACAAACCCTGATAAGCGGTTTTTCTATTTTGTCATATTTTATGAGATACGAGTAAATATTTTATAAAACATTGGTTGTAAAATTATTTAATTTAAATATTAAGTTTGGTGAAATGTCATGATTCTCAATACCGTTTTGTTTTCAAAACTTGCAAATTTATAATCAATTTATTCAATCAAAAAAAAGATAAAATAGTAAACGCTCCAAATTTCTTACCCAACATCACCATAAAAATATTGTCAAATTTTGGATTTTGATTTGTTACTTCTCCTATATACTCGTAGTTACGTTTGAAAACCCCGGATTTTCCGGCCTAGATTTCGTCCATTTGGAAGCGCAAAAAAAATATTTTAGGTTGCGTGAGTATTTATTCATTAGTTCATGTACATTAGATGCCATTTTTTGGTCCAGGTCATTTGTATTTGGCTCTATTAAAAATTATAGTCGAAATTGGTTTGAGATTGGTTTTTGGTTCATTGACTAATTTCCATTTGTTAAAATCGTAAAACCAACAAGTAGTCGCCGAGAAGCCAATGAATCCTCAAACAAGACAAGTTCGGTAATTGTGAATCAGCTGTACGGCCCATGTCAAAAAGTCACCTCAGATCTGAGATTTTACGTCGTTAGACTATCAAAAACAGGATATTGCATCTATGAATCGCGGTGTACATCTCAGACGAGTAGAATCTTGGTTCTCTGACTGGAGAATAAAAGTCAATGAGGTTAAATACACACAGGTAACCTTCACACTGAGTTTTAGCACTTGCCCTACATTGAAACTAAACAATATCCCTTTTTCTCAATCTTATAATGTTACATACCTTGGAATCAACCTGGATCGAAGACTCACCTGGAGAAGTCATATCGAAACCAAGAAGACCCAACTGAAACTTAAGGTCCATCAACTTCACCGGCTCCTTAACGCGAACTCAAAACTTAGCCTGAATTATAAGGTCCTGCTATACAGCAGTGCAATCAAACCTATCTGGTTATACGGCGCTCAGCTATGGGCCAAAGCAAGCTCGAGCAATCTCGACAAAATCCAAAGAGTCCAATCGAAGACATTGCGGCCCATTACCGGTGCCCCTTGGTATATGAGGAATGAAAACATCCACGAGACTTTAAAATAACCCTTGTTAAAGAGGCAATTCAGAACAGCAATATAAAGCACAAAGAGAACGTTTGAAACGTTGGGTCGTAAACTATATGTGTCGGCGCCAGTCATATGTAGAATTTAGAGACAGAAAGTCGAAGCTCCGTAGAGTTAAACAAGGAGTTCCCCAGGGTGGAGTTTTATCCCCGGCTCTGTTTAACCTCTACCTCTCTAAAATTCCTGCACCACCAGACGGCGTTGAAATTGTGTCGTACGCTGACGATTGCACAATTCTGGCGTCAGGACCTAAAGTGGATGACATTTGCGAGAAAATCAACTATTACCTCACTGACTTAGCACGTTTCTTCACTGCGAGGAATGTGAAAATATCCGCCTCCAAATTATCAGTCACACTGTTTACTGCTTGGACCGCAGAGGTGCGGTTGTCACTCAATGTTGACCTCTTACAAAGCGATAGGTCGGTCTGTAGCAAACTACGCAGCACCTGTATGGTCGGCGAACGTGAGTACGACGCAGTGGAAGAAAATTCAGACTTGCCAGAATGCCGCCCTTAGAACATCAACAGGGTGCCTTCTTATGTCCTCTGAGGACCATCTACATGAGGAGACGAAGGTCCTTACCGTGCACAGACACAATATCCTGTTGTCTAAGCAATACCTGCTACGGTGTTTTCGCAGCAGTCATCCTAACCACCATCTCTTGAACAGGATGCCTCCACCCAGGCAGATCAGGTACGATCTTCATGATCTAGAGAAAGAGGTCCAGCGGTATAAGAGAGAACCTTTAGATCATCGAAACTATCAGGCAGGTTTGAACAACATTCACGCCGATGATGTCGCAGCAGCAGTATCCAGCTACCGTGTGAATGCAGTGCTAGGGGAACATCCCCCGGAGATTTCACCTGAGAAGAAGGTACTACCTCGGCAGACGCGCGTGATTCTGGCGCAGCTGAGATCTGGATGATGCAGCCGCCTCAATTCTTACTGGGCACGAATTGATGCTAACGTTCCGGACATCTGTCCCGCCTGCCATCAGGGACCACATGATGTACTGCACCTCTTTAATTGTCCGGCCAAGCCCACTCAGCTGACCCCCAGGTCTCTGTGGACGCATCCAGTTCAAATGGCGCGTTTCCTTCACCTGGATATCGAAGCAGATCCCCCATAGACGAACAAGACTTCAAAATAAATACATATATTGTTGTTACAACAACAACAAAGAGAAGCTCGAACGGCATGATAAAATACTTGCTAGACAATTATTGTGCAGTTCAAGCTCTTTAAGACATCGGAGAAACGAACGCCGTGCTTCAACCCAAAAAGTAATCGCGAACACTCGCGCCCGAAAGACTGTGTAGATTATTGAGTCTACGTCACGTGGCTTAAATGCTCTCATACCTGATCCTTAAAACAGTCAACACGAAAAACCTACAATACCTAAATTACGTATCCTACGTACTCTGCTATTCTAGAGTTATCCGTTATACTCGTACATATATAACTAGAGTTTTTCACTCTACATAATATCGCAAACACTCTGTAAATGACTGTAAGGGTCCTCTGGCTTTTTTATCACGAGGTTTAAGCCAAACCAGGTTTAAAATTCTCAGACATGTGATCCATAGCATTTATATAATATTTTGACCAAATAAATGCAAATTCCTGCCAATAAGCAGAGGTCCACATAACAAAAAATCCATACTAGGATTTATTATTGAAAAATACTTCAGATTCGTATACTTATTGTTAGATTCCTTTGGAGCAGATTCAATAATTCAAATAAAGCATATAAAAAACAATTTTTCTTTGGGGATATTGTGAAGAATCGGTGTTATGCAAACATTTCTTTAACCATTAACAAGTCTTAACAAGCTGGGTTGGCTGTATTTGCTACTGGAGGCAGACACTTGCAAGGAATTGTATTTCACAAAATATAAGAATAATTGATCTTGCATACAAACCAATAATACTGCTTAAAGTAGTAATTTTTGCTAATTTTTAATTTATTATATATTATAAAAGGACACTTGGATTTGGACTTCCCTAAATCATGTATAGTTTGACAGGTATTATAATTCATACTCAGAATGTACTGCACCTCTTAAGAAGTACCAGACCCTCATAGCAGACAGGTTTTTATTGAAATTTGGAACTCCAGGTAAGAGAATGCATATCGACTGCCGACGGCACAAAACCAAACAATCATGGAGGTTTTAAAGGGTCTGGAGCTCGAGATAGCGCGGAGGCTACCTGTTTATTTTGCTGTATACCTAGTGGAGATGTTAGCTATCAACGAAGTCGACGAAGTGCTGACTGTCAAATGTCAGACTGCAGTGAAGTCTCAGATGTTCCTGAACTTTGCATTAACCATCAACTGCCGCAAAACTCTTAAAGAGATTACTAAGTACTTCAGTATGCCACTTATTTGTGTGCCGGGAGTCAGTAACTCATCAGAAACAGTAGAGCAAAAGAATTCGTCTGCATTGCCTTTTCAAACTTATTCTTCGTAAGAGATCCGCAGGCAAATGAGTTTTAGGTTGGCTTTAAACGGGTAGGAGCACCAAAATAATCTAGTGTTTATCCTTGTTGATGTCGATGGCTACGAGTAAAACCTCGTACCAAGAACGCCTTTTTATGTTAGAATGTGCCACGCCTCATATAAAAAAAGTCTGTGGAATATTACAGTGAAAATTGCATTGGTTTAATATCTGGCACACTGCCGACAATTCTACAATCTGTTTAATTTCCCTGGAAAGTACTGTGCATGTTTATTATGGATGGTATATTAAGTTTGTCATTTCGCTTGCATCGTAGTAATATTTTGAAACAATCTAGCCATGCCGGTCCTTCTGTCTGTTTGTTGAAAGCATGATAGCGGTCAAACATAACAATAGGATCCTGAAATTTTTCATAAGCTTTTTGGGATTGTAAATGGGCAAAATCGGCCCAGCACTTTTGTTGATGAACAAAGATTAAAATGGGTACTGTTAGTTAGGACGAACTACTTAGTTGGGACATATATACTGTTACAACATTGAACACACCCATTTCAATAGTAGAACTGAACATACCCCGTTAATGTCATATGGGGTTTGAAAGCTAACCTCAATAGCGTTAGTCTGTAGCGGGCTTTTAAAATTGTTTCAACTTTCATCATGGGATGGTCAGATAATGAGAACCGTATCGCTTTACTAGCGCTTTTAAAGTGTGAAATGTAAAAAGCGATATTTTCAAAACGCTCCGGCCACTAGGGATTAGCCGCATGTTCGTCTACCGATGCATAAAACTGTTTGAGGAGACTGGAGATGTAAAAGACCGCCACCGGTCGGGTCGCCCACGCTCTGTTCGAACACTGCATGTCATCAAAGCCGTTAAATCAAGAATTCACAGAAATCCACTCCAAAAACATGGTCCGTGAGATGAATATTACGCAGAAGTCCATGAGTCGAATCATTAAAAAAGACTTGGAACTTGGGGCTTTTAAACGACGTTCCGGACATTTATTGACTGCAGCTTAAAAAAAATAGGATTGAAAAATGCAAACGTCATTGGTGAACGCTGATAACTTGCACAGAAAAATTTTGTTCACCTTTTTCATCATTTTTACCGTTCAGGAAAAATTTTAGAAAGCAAAATGTGTAGAGTGTTTGCTCGTTCATCTAAGGAAGCATCTGAACTGATCCCAAGGGTGGAAAAGGGTCATCACCCAGCTTCAGTCATGGTTTGGTGGGGTGTCTCTTATGATGGGGTCACTGACTTGGATTTCTGCGAACAAGGAGTCCAAACATCGGCCAAAGTTTAGCAAGAAACCGTTTTGGAAGCAGTTGTGAAGCCTCTTAACAATTCCCTGTTCCAAAACCAGCCATGGACATTAAACGTCCCAGGCCTTGTTTCGAAACAATTTGTCAGCGTTCATTTCCTCTGAAGAATGGCCCTCAGGCAGTCCAGATTTGGCCGAATTTAACGAAGTTTTGACTGTGTTTTTCACATAAATTTTTTTTTGACTTTTTGTAATTGTGAATCATTTTTTTAGGCGATTTCACGTAAAAAAAATGTCATATTCAGCTAAAAGTTTAAAATTCGCAAAACCGCCGGTACTGTGTTTGACATTCGCGGGTGCTGTAATCTCCTTAGTGGAACCCAAGGGCGCCCGTGCAATCTCGTGTAGTCGTATTCCACCTCCGTACATGGTGGTGACGTAAAGCGAAATCTTGGTGTAGACATTGATTGTATCAGTCAGAGTAGTCAAGTTCTACGAAGTACCTGCGTCAAGTGGTGCCTTCGGAAAGTTTCGCGACAACTGTGGGTTAACAAATCGCAGGTACAGCTTTGCATGAAGTTGCGTTTATCAACCGTTTTGTACTCATAGAGCATCGGAAGAGTACGATATTCCTCAACCCCCCACAAAGAAGTAGGGGATGCCCGCACAGCTGCTCCTCAAACTAAACACCTCCAATATATATGGGGTAGCGTTGCAAGTCGCATTGTAGTTTACCCCAGTGCTAAGTAGCAGCGTGGTTGAAGTCATAAGGGAAAGAATGACGGTAAACAGGCATGCTGTTGTTTTGGTTACGCAGGAATTGAAACTGGACTCTTAAAAAAACACAAATCCAAAATGTTCGATCCAGCATGATTGCATTCACATCGTCAGACTCTTTATTGTCGAAAGAACTACGGCATCATCGAGCCGTAGTTCTTTCGAATTAACGAAGAAAACTCTAATGCCGTAGGTGGAATAGGGTGGTGTTCAACGACTGCCTGTGATCCGAGCTTGACAACGCTGGTATATTCAAGCTGTGGGTCCAACATTGCAGCTGCTCATAGTATTTTTACGACGCTTGAAAATGTTAAAGAAAAATTAGGCGAACTGGCCATCTTACTGCGACCATTTGGCTTGACTCCACTCGACTATTTTTTCTAAGTCGGCCGATGGGTTGCCCATATTTACCTCCTGAGTTTTGGTATAATCGACAAAAGAAGGTCTAATTTCACTAAATTTCAATTACACAAATTTGGAATGTGCAACGATTGCACCGACACCAACCAAAGCTCCCCAAAGAATTAGCTTTGTTTCCTTAAATAGTGGAATCCAATAGTTCCAAGATGCTACTTTAAGTTTATAGGTAGTACTTATAAGTATAAAATATTATCTGTTTTGTTGTAATTTGTTTAATTTACATGCGTTTAATATTCTAATTTTATCTTGATGTTCGTTCCTAATATTCCTTAATGTATTTTCTTGTTCGTATATTCCTTATTGTAAAACATTTGCCCTATTGAGACATTTAACAAAATTCAATACTACAATATTTTAACGGAATACAATTCGAAATACATGACTTTTTGAATGTATTCATAAAATATGACAACAGCTTCGCAAGGCTTCTACTCCTTTTGGCTTTTAAATTTTTTGCAATAAACATCGGACGCGGAATGCAACTTCTTCTGTACGAATATATTTAAGTGCGCGTTGGATCAAGGTATCTTAATCATAATGGAGTAGCTTAAATTCCTAAATACACCGGCAAAAATAGTATCACAAAAACAAATGATTGTTACCTTTAGACGACATCAAAATACAAAAAATACATCTTAGGCTAACTTAGTTTATTTTTATTTGATTCACCCAACTTAGTTTCGAACTTATCCATAAATCACAAAATATTAAAAAAAATGTTAGAAAAATTATAGAAACAAAGAAAAGCAACCGAAGGTAATTTGATCAATGTTGACCGATTATAATGAACAATAATGGATAAACCGATTCTGTACACAATTATAGATGAGATAGAAAGGGGGTGTCAAAAGCAAAAGCCAGTGGGGAAATATATCAAAAATAAAAAAAAGATATTCGAAATTAAGTGTGGTTGATATCGTAATTGAAATCTGTAGTGGAAGAAGAAAGTTATACAAAAATAAAAACAAAATAATCGAAACTAAAGGTAAAATGCTGATGATGACATAGTACATTGACCTGTACGTAAACGAAATGGAAAGATAGGTGGTAGTCCGAAAGTTAGACAGAGACTTAGACAGAGGGGGGGAAGGAGAGAAAGAGAGGATGGTATTGCAATTTAATGAAACAACGAATCTTTGGTTAAACGATCCATCTAGAAACATAGCGGGAATAGATTAGATTAAGTATTTAGTTACATAGACGATCTGTTATGATTAAAAATACATGATGTTTTCAAATGCCTTTAAACAATTCAATTTGATAAATACGAGTACATTTTTCTTCAATCTTTGTGGATAATGAACATTTTTTTCTTTTTTGTAAACCGAATATAAGCTACAACTTTTACATTTTGTATCATCTGTTGTATACATTTAACAAGTGTTGGTTTGGATCTAGTAATATTAAAACACCAATTCTGTATAAAACAAACGGATACATTAGATACGAGTATTTAATCATTATTATCTGCACTTGTACGGTTGAAAAATCACTTTAAAACACTAACAAATATAGTACAGGCCAGAGTTTGAAACCTTTCAGGATTTAACGTCGGCGGCTTGTATTCCCATCATTGTTGTATCTATTGATAAAATATTGTTTAAATAACTACGACCAAATATGTATAAACGGTCAGGAATTAATTAATGGGTTTCAGCATTATAAAATGAGTTTTGTCTATCTAAGCCCCAATTGTTGCCAGTAACAGCTTTTTAATTTTGGCATAAAAAGCAAATATAGAATATTCAACACATTTGCTAATAAAGCGTGGTTATATTTTAAGGGCCGATCTTGAATGTAAACCACACCTAAACGTCAAGTTTTTTCTGTTTTCCATTTGATATTTCTCAATTTAATTTGAACCATGGAAAGCGAGCAACGCGCTAAAGTTATTCTTATGAAAATGGGCGTTCAAATCAAAATGCATTTCGCGATTTTTTTGGTCAGCATAATCGACTAATAGGCTGTTTTCACTACGGTCGCGTTCACGTCCGCGTCCAAAAATCAATGAACGCGCGTTAAAGCCTATACCAAAAACATAGGCAGTTAGGTATGGAAACACCATTACAAATTTTCGATAAATCGTTGACGTGGACGTGGACGCCACCGTAGTGTAAACAGCCTATAAATGTGTCTACAGTGGATTCGTCAATAAGCAGAATTGGTGCATTTGGGCGAATGATAATCCAAGAGTGATTGTTGAAAAAACAATGCATCCACAAAGAGTGACTGTTTGGTGCGGTTTATGGGCTGGCGGCATCATCGGGCCGTAATTTTTCCAAAATGAGGCCGGTCAGACAGTTACTGTAAATAGTGTTCGCTTTTTATGGCCCGAATTTTAAGATATGGATGTGGATGATATGTGGTTTCAACAGGACGGTGCCACCTGTCACTCAGCTAACGAAACAATGGCTATTTTAAGCGACAAATTCAGTGACCGTGTTATCTCACGTCGTGATAATGTTAATTGGACACCAAGATCATGTGATATGACACCGTTGGACTTCTTTCTTTGGGGTTATTTGAAAGGAAAGGTGCACCTCTATAAGCTAGCCACAGTTTAAGAGCTAATGGATGAGATAATTCGGCACATTAACGGCATAGAACCTCAATTATGACTCAGCGTCATCGACAGTTTGGACCATCGGATGCAGGTGTGCCGCAGAGGTCGCGGCGACCATTTGACCGATATTTTATTCCATACATAGTTAAACCATACTAATATTATCATAATAAAAGAAATGACAATAATTTCCTGAAAAATTTGTGATTTATTCAAAATCAACATCGGCCCTAAAAATTTAACCACCCTTTATATTTATAAAACACACGACAGCTCTAGGAAGCCGATTGCAGGCATTAAAATGTGCGGCGGCGGTTTGAGCCGATTCGACTTTAAACTCTGGTATTAACAGCGGTAATCGCTATAGGGTCAAACTGATATCAACCTAAAAATTTGATTTGGCTCAAAAAGTTTATTGTTTTTGGATTTGAAAATATACTTTTTGGCGTTTAGAAAAATGAATACTGTTATGGATTGGATTGACCACTTTTTATGAAACTTGTGTCTTATTTTAGGATCTCAAACATTGTGAAAGGTTTAGACGAAACATTGACGTTGATTGGTGCACAAGTCATCACTTGATGACAGGTCTAACTGAACAATTTTTTGTATTTGCAAAAATTTGACATAAGACTAACTTAAAATATCAGAGTACTGCAATTTAGTTTAAGAGTAATTAGTTCCTAGGTTTAGTTCATTATTTTAAAAAAGAGAGAAAAGTTTAATTAACTGCTAATTTTGGAAAATTTGATCACATTACACGGAGTTTTGTTTACTTTGTAAATGATTAAATCGGTTACCACAGCCAGTTCTACAGTTTTTGGTAAATGTTCAAGATTATATCATTCACAATAGAGCCCAGTTCTTAATGAAAACAAGTACTGAGTTTATGTGAGAAATTATAGTCCTGATTATCGGTGACAGTTGTTTACATTAGAAATTTAATGCAGATTATTTCTCAAATGGTATTCAAGTTTGATATTTTTATGATAAGAATGTCATTTTTAAGTTGTCGTGCAACAAGCCAGGATTTTCATGTGAATTAATAGAAATGTAAATGACTTCACTGGGCAACGAAAATGTTTTTACGAATATTTTAGACAATGATTCGCACTAGTCCCTCTCCATTATAAGCTCTTTAGGATGTGGTTAATTTTCCCCATTGTTAATGGATTTTCGTCTATTTTTGTTTGTTTAACAGTCAAAAATAATGAGCCTATTGGCCTATTTTACCAGGGCTGCATTGAAGAACTTCGGACCAGAGTTTGAGGCCGACTATCGGAGGCTCTGCAGGTTACGATCTGTCATCATACATTTGAAGAACCGCCAGCTGCTTAAACATTGGCTCATGTTTTGCACTCGAAAAGTTTAAATTTTATTACCACGAGCAATACTATATAATGTCAGCTATCAACTTTTAAGTAAAGGCAATCAGTTTTGCTAGTATTAATAACAAATTACTTTACTAACAACAATATTTTATTTTTACAATGGCTCAGACAATTAAATCTGGTAACAACTCCAGTTTCTGACTATAGCGCCGAATTTGAGATCTGACTCTGAACTTCGTCTTAAAGATTCGAATAAAACTAAGTATGTTTTTATAATCCCCATCATAAAATGGAGTGTATAATAACTTTATCATTCCGTTTGCAACTTCCTAAAATGCTGGTCAGAATCGTCGTTAAAAGCTAAGACGATCTAGCCCTGCCAACTGTAGGTCGCAATATTGTAGCTAGAAATATTTATTGACGCCCTGAAACGGCTGGGATTGAAAATTGGTCAGATCGCTTAAGAGGTAAAAAATTTCCCCACGCATTAACTTAGTCATCCTTTATATATTTGATTTTTTAGCTTTTTTATCGCCTCTCCAATCGTACGAAATTTTCACATTACGTTACGATCAGATCGTAGTTTGCTGTAGGGTACGTAGTATTGGAAATGCGGCATGGCACCTCCCATAAAACACTGAATATAGAAATACCACATCTCAAGAAATGTTGGAAATTCGATCATATTTAAAACGTAGCACACTCTGGCTGAAAACGACCAGAGCCGAGCCCTTCTTTAATAGCTAACTAATAGACTGATCGCTATTAAATGTTAAGAGACTGAAATACATGACTTGGCAGTTAATACGAGGGTTGCTATATATATTTCACTAAGTGCTGCCTGCCGCCATCTGACATTTCCATTGAAAAGTTTGACATTTTTTAGCCTAAACGTACTCAGAACGTTTTGACGTACGACCATCATTTGTGTTGTTTACAGTGACTTGAAAAAATCAATTTAGCAAAAAAATGGAATTAACTCGTGAACATTCTCGCGCGATCATTTTTCACAACTTTCGACGTGGATTATCACGACAAGAGTGCATAGATGAAGCAACATCTTATAGCACTGTGAAAATCTGGTTTAATGAAATCAATCGTGGTCGACGCTCGCTCAAAGACGAAGGACGTCCTAAAACGGCCGTTGTGCCAGAGAACATTGATGCCGTGCATGAACTGATAATGCAAGATCGCCATGTGATAGGGGCATCCTTGGGCATTTCTTTCACCAGTATACATTCGAAATTGCATAAACACCTGGCTGTGAAAAAGGTTTGTTCTCGTTGAATCCAGCACAATTTGACAATCGTTTAAAAAACAGCTCGTATCGATTGGTGCAAAGAAATTTTGAAAATATACGATCACAGTGCTTCAAAAGACTGTCATAAGATCGTCACAGGTAAAGAATTATGGACCCATGCGTATAAGTCCGAAACAAAACAGCAATCGACCGTGTGGGTCTTCAAAGACTAACCAAATCCAACGAAAGTTGTTCGAAGCAAATGGTCGCCTGTTTCTTCGGCAAAACTGGTCATGTGGCGACTGTTCTGCTTGAGCAACGTAGGACGGTCAATTCTGAGTGGTACACCAAAATTTGTTTGCCTGAAGTCTTCAGAGAAATTCGAAAAACAGTAGCTTTCCAAAATAGGGTATTTCACGTCGTGGGTGCTGCCGACGCCTATAAAACACTGAACATAGAAGTACAATATCTCAAGATATCTCTAAACTTTGACATTTCTTTAAATGTAGCCAATGATGAAATAGGGCGTGTTATGTTTCCTGCATATTTTAGAAGATTTTGGCCTCTAATAATGTAATAAGCCCCTTTAAGATACCTGGCTGGAAACTCTCACATAAATGCTAGTGTTTGCAAATCCAACCAAACAGGCCTAAAATTAAAGGCTTCAATAAAGTCATCTTTTTTTTTATTTAAATACGTTGTATCGTTAAATTGGGCCTCAAAACATTAGGCAAAAAAATGTTCAATCCGATCAATGACATGATGTTATTCATTTTACATACATACGCATTATTCGATAATTTGGAATTATGGGTTATATTTAAAACAGATTTACATAAATACAAAGGTATGTATACAAGTTATATATTTTATATACGTTTATAGACATAGTAAATAGCGTAGAACAGCTTTATGTATGTATACACAAAAAATATAACATGTGGAATAGTTAAAAACAACTCAAATAAAAACATTGTATAATCGATTATTTGCACCGATTATATTGGAGGAAAGTATCGGTACCCCACAACATGTTACTTTGGAAGGTTTTTGAGATTGGTAACGGGGGGTTTAAGCTGTCTTAATCTCCATTAAAAAAAAACATGGACCTAGAAAGAAGAAGACCCAATATTTTCGGCTGCGTTGGAGATTTTGTTAAATGAATCGATAACAAAAATCTACAAAGTCCGCTGAAAGATCGGAATTCAACGGTCCGGCGGCTAAAAAAAATCAATTCAATATATAATTTCGTTTGTGATATTCTAAAGCAGATACAAAATTTTCATAAACCCGAGCAAATGTATACATATAACGTAAAATGAGTTTGACTTCTTCTTTAGGAAAATCATTCGAAATATAAATTTTAAAAATATGAAATTTAAAAAAAAAATATTTATTAATGTCAATATTGTATATAATTTATCGCAATTAGAACAAGGATAAAAATTCAACTTGTAACACTTTTTACATAAAGGTCCATTTAGTCTTGACGGTTGACGGTGGACGGTTGACGGTAGGCAATCAGCTATTTCAGTTGAGGGTTGCATTTTGCATGTGTTAGAGGGAGATAACTACAGTTTGACGGTTGACGACGGTAGAATTCTGCAGGTTGCAGAATCAACCGTCAACCGTCGAGACTAAATGGGCCTTAATGTTTACAATTATTTTTAACGACGGCTAAGCCTACACTAACGTCGGCTGCATGAAGCCGTTAAAATTGGTGGCGGCTAAGCTAAGGACATAGAATCGACGGCCGAATCAGCTTTAAACTCTGTTCCTTATCGTCTTCCAGTTTTGGCCTCATGGGACAACGATTTTGCTTTGTTAACCAGCAAAACTAACACATCTGCAGATCCAAAAACTCGCAAGTGACCGTCGAGAAGTCAATTAATGCTCGGAAAGTGGCAGTTTGTAGAGGTGACATTATGGTCCATTTTTATTTCTAAGGGGTGCTTTTTTAGTGGCCGGAGATCGAATACATGACGTGGCTGAATTTCTTAAATTTAAACTGAACAGCGTATCAATACAACCAACCTTTCCACGGATTTGTCTTCAGCACGCTGCTATCTCTGAACATGTATTCCAATTAACCAAATTTTAAGGTTTTAATGTAAAGCAATCTCGGTGTTGAGGACGGTGAAATCGGCAAAATTCTGACGGATTATCTTAGCATTTTATGAAGATGGTATAAGCGGGTTACCTCTAGTGGTTTCTCTTCGGATGATGGTTTAATTTTTTTTGACAGTGACATCTGTTTGAAGCGGAATCGGTTCAAAACCGGCGCCGCTCTACCGACGAACTTAAGCTTAGCCTAGACGACGCCGATTAAATAGGCTTATGGAAGTCGCCGTTTATTATAGGATAAGCCGTTGTTAAAAAAAGTAATTTTAAAATAAAATGTATTAAATTTGAACCATGTAATTTTTATGCTAAATATAAATTGGCGTTATTCCATAATAACATTAGTTTAACAAAAAAGTTAGTTGTTGATTCGTTACACGTGATACTCGTATATATTTTTTCTTGAGGTTATTAAGAATACCGTTTTTGGATTAAAAAAACAATTATTAGAAATCAAGCCGCCTATCAAAACCTCTGCTCGGTTCCTGGATAGAATGTCACATTTACATCTCCATGGGCAGTCAAAGTGTGATGGTTAGCGAACGCTGTTATTATTCGAGTTAATCCGGGTAAGAGCATCAAACATATTTCCGCTCTGTTTTTTTCCCTCGTAGATGACTGCGACTTTAAGAGTAAGAGATTAATCTCTAAGCCATTAAAAGGTTTTTTTTTAAAAATACATTATCGTTTGGAGCCGGTATTAAACAGCATTTTTAAAAAGAATCTTGAATCTCGATATAAATATATATATGTATGCATATTAGAACGCCCATGAAATACATAAAAAAGTGTTATTCTTTCCGCTCCCCGCTCATTTTCTAATATATTGAGCATCAAAAATAATATCCGTGCAAAAATGTTTTCAATCGGATGGAAACCGGCCAGTCCGTCACGACTTATAGCCCTAAAAATGGAGTAAACCTAGTTGCAAGCTTTGATGAGCTATAACTCGTAAGCCAGACGACTTTCGGAAAATACAACTTAAGCATTTGTGTTGCAAATATACAGGCAAACATTTTTCTCTTATACAATTTTTGACCTAGCTATCACCCTTTATGGTGTTTTCAGAGGTCAAACTTCAAATTTGAGTCAACATTTTTTTCAAACGTTTATACTTATAAATAAAATTACCAATTGACGTTTGAAAAAATGTTGATTCAAATTTGAAGCTAGACCTCTGAAAACGTCACGAAGTGTCATGTTTAAATTTTAAGGGTCGATGTTGATTTGTCGTACAAAAGAGCCATTGTTTCGTTAGCTGTGTGGCAAGTGGCACCGTCCCGTTGAAACAAAATACCGTCTACATCCATATCTTCCAATTCGGGCCATAAAAAGTTACCATTCACAGTAACTGCCTGGCTGGCCTCATTTTGGAAAAAATACGGCCCGATGATGCCGCCAGCCCATAAACCGCACCAAACAGTCACTCTTTGTGGGTCATTGTTTTTTCGACAATCACTCTTGGATTAGCATTCGCCCAAATGCGGCAATTCTGCTTATTGACGAATCCACTGGGGTGAAAATGTGCCTCATCACTGAAGATGTCATTCTTCGAAAATTGATTTTCATTTTCATAATTATCCTGAATAACTAACGTGTTGCTCGCTTGTGTGTCTTTCCACGGTTCAAATTGAGTTAGTCTGAAATTGAGAAATATTAAATGAAATGCAGAAAAAAACTTGACGTTTAGGTGTGGTTCACATTCAACGTCGACCCTTAAAATTTAACCACCCTTTATATATTACCTAGTTTATTCGGCACTCAATACGGTGCCGGATGAATTCGTGTAGGCGCAGCGCACTTAAAATTAACATAAGTGTACTTTCGTTTTTTTTTCTAAATCTGGCAACGAAAACACTTTGAGATAATGGCAAATAAGGAATACAAAATTAAGAAAGTTTACGTATTTAGGCGTTATATTATTATTTAAAACACAATTATTTATTGGTTAGTTATTATTTGTTTCATGAAATAGCTGCGACAACTTTCCTGAAACTAGATAACTTATTTAGGCGTTTATATGAGCATTTGCACAACCAAAACGTAATATATCTTGCCACGTGTTAGAGCTGCAATACGTGCCAACTAGCTCGATTCGAGTAAACACGATCTAAACTAGCCCCACTAGTTTCGACGTCAGCCTAATAGGCTGTTTCCACTACGGTCGCGTCAACGTCCGCGTCCAAAAATCAATGAGCGCGCGTTAAAGCCTATACAAAAAAACATAGGCAGTTAGGTATGGGAAAAAGTCGCGTTCATATTGGACGCGTTTTCCGATAAGTCGCGTTTACTATAAATGCGATTATTTTTGCAATCGAAACCCACCCATACCTATTAATGGCAACACCGCAAATTGCACATCCCTATGAAAACAGCTGTTTACCAGCATAAACATAAAGCGCTGCTGCTACTGCACATTTCTATTAGGCGCAATACCATTTGATCCTCATTTTCCACTGCGGTTAGCAAAATAAAATCATTTAACTCCATGATAATGTCACAACACAAAAATATTAAACTTTTCGCACCGCAAAAAAAAACAAATAAACACAAACAGCTGTTTGAACGCAAACGTGGAAACACCATTACAATTTTTCGATTAACCGTTGACGCGGACGTGGACGCGACCGTAGTGGAATCAGCCTATAAAAGCCTATTACGTTCTAGTGCGTCGAATGACAGAATACATAGGAAGCCATTGCTTAAGCATTTCGTGGACATCTTGGTTTATATCGAATTTTTCAATATCTTTATATTGGCCGTGTTCGATTAGCATCTCGCTTAGGAGGTCCCTAACACGGTAACTACACATTATTGTGCAAGAATATTAAAATGATTTTGTTAACAGAAAACCATGGACAATTTGCCTAAAGATCTGTTTGTGTGAAAGAGTTAGAATTTTTGGAAAGAAGGTTATTTTAAAATAACATTTAGCGAGTTGAAGCGAGGTTATAACTTGCCTATAGCATTTCTTAAAGAACTTTTTTTTCTACGAACTGCAAATTTTCAAATCAAACATTTTATGATGCATAAAGTCAATTAGTTCTTGTACACAAAGAAATTTTAAAATGTCAAGAATTGCTCGTAAAGTTTTAAAGCTATGGCCATAGCGACCGCTTACTCGATTAATAAGCGAGTGCCAATCGAACACTACTACTACAACTAATTTGAAGTACCTCTGATGTCTGCAAGTTTAGTAAGCCCACAATTAAGATAAGTGAGTACCTGACGGACGGACTGCTCAGTGAGATGTTCATAATTTGATCCTTAGCATGTTGTGGGGTATAGATGGGAAAAGGACAGAGAAGAAACAAAAATAGTTAGAGTACAAAGCACGGTATTTATGGTATTTTACACAGGTTCCAATGACAAAGTGGTTGTGGTGTTTTCCCTTTGTGGACCCGAAATTAATAGCAGGGGGATTAGGTGAGGACATTAAATGGCGTTTAGTCGCAACAAGGCTTACGTTTATTTGAGGCGGGCGGTACGGTACAAACATAAATTGTCAATCCTTTGTTAGTTAGTCGCAAAATATAGAAACGTAACGTAACGTAACGTAACTAACGTATTAACAAATAACAGATATCACGGCACTTGTAAGGGATAAACAGCAGGGCTGTAAGAGAGTTTCGCTGGTCACCAGGTAAGCACGAGTTATTAACAATTTTTCGGTGTATTTGTTGTTGTTATTGTCGAGTAGTGGTTTTCGGTAATTAGTATTTTGTTGTTAGAAGTGGTGGTTATTGGGTTTTATTAATTTGGTATTGTTTTATGCGAAGAACTCACTCACCATTTTGTAATCATCGATTTTCGAAATTGACCTTAGAAACATGTTGACATAGACGTAGGTAGGTAAATCTCCTAAAGAAATGGTATGTGTTGGAAACAAAAATAAAAATTAGAAAGATGACGGATGTTCATACAAAAAGGAATGCTCGAGAGACTTCCATGGAACACGATGTACGTAGCAAAATTAAGTCGAAGAAAATCTTAGCACATGAATTTACCAAAAAAAAAAAACATACATAATGAATAATAGAACTAAAGTGGTTTAAGTTAAATCCATCGAGATTGTTTTACTTATAGTTTAAACCTACTTAAATCTAAACAAAAAATAATACGCAGTATAGAACGTTTCAACTAACACCTTGTCTCGAGTGTACCATTTGCTGTTGCCGTTGCAGTGATGAAAAAATAAACTTTATGAATTTGAAATTTGAACCGAAATACACAATCAAAACTAATCTGAACTCAATGTAATCATAAGAAGGAAAAAACCAAATGTCTGTATGGATCTCATTAAAAAAGAAACAAAAAAGAACACATCAAGAAAAACTAAGGACAAAATGAAAGAAGTTTTGATTAAGAATTGAAATTTTATTCTGAAATGAATGTTAACGAAAAATTGTAATATGTTGTTGTTGTTTTTGATTTCTTTTGGAATTTTTCATGAAATTGAAAAATGCATGCCACACATTTTCAATCGGGGGTTTTCTCAAAATTTCGATATTAGAATTTCATTGGTAAACTTAGGGTTTCCATTTTATGGATCAATGGTTATGGTTTGAATGGAAAGCAAAAAATCAGCTGGTTTTCTTTGTCAAATTACGAATAAGTTGAAGGAAAAATTCAAAATAAATAAACAAACTGATCGTTAAATTCAAAAAATAAAGTTCCATAAATTATTTTTAACTAAATTACGTCTAAAGCACATTGAGTTGTTCGTTGTTTCCATTGAAAACAAAAAACATTATTCTGTAATAAATTTGTTTTAAGAAAAATAAAATATATTCATATGTTTATAAATATAAGTATATCATAATATATAATATTAGTTTTGGACTTTCCATTATAAATGTTCATGTCTTTTTTTTGGGTGGTAAGTAACATCAAGTCACATTTTAGTTTGCATACTCTAGTTGATGGTTATCTTTTTTAGTTTTCTTTCATATGTATATTTATATATATTTAATTATATTTAATAAAAAATCTTGTTTTTTTTGGTTGTAAATTGAGAAATTTAAATTGGTTTTTAGGTGAAATATTAAGAAAACAAGAGAGTTATGAGTATTTGAGACAGACATAGAGAGAGGGATAGTGAGTTAGATAGAGAAAGAGACAGACAGAGTTGAGCAGAATTAAAGTTTGAGAAAAAGTTGAGATCCAAACGACATTTTAGTTTAAATAATTGAACAAATCAATAGATATTTATATGTATAATAGGGAAGAAGGTATCTTACAGGTTCATTCTGATTAAAAACAATAGTTAAAACAGAAAATTAAATGCTTTGGAAAGTAGATAAATGTCAATGTAATAAATATTGCCAATGTTTTGCTAATTTTGTTCAATACTAATTTTGAAATACTGAAAACAAAAACTAATTTAAATATTTTGTGTAGCGCAAATAGGACAGAAGTTGGACAAAGGTTAAAATTCACCTTAATAAAAGTCGTTGCCCAGTTCTCTATTAATATAAGTACAATTAGTATAAGTAGCAGTCCTGTGACATCGACAGGCCTTCAATGACGACTACCCAATATTTATCTTACCAGCCTGAAGGGAATTTTGCATAAATACCTCAAATTATTTGCTTACAAGGTCCAACTAAATCAACTTCTCATTTTGGGTCTAAGCCGACAACGAATTTTCTTAAAAAAATCCCCGTTTCCGACGAAGCGCGTTTCTTCTTCTCGCAGGCTATTTAAACAAGTAAAACTGACGCATGTTTGGATCTGTAAAGACGCACTTGTTCCACAAAGAACCAAAGCGTATACAGAGAGTGGCAAATTGGTGCAGGCCTTTAAGCAGTGGCATTATTAGCTGGCCGCTAAAAACGTCATTTCGGCTTACGGTAAAGGGGCATGATAAACCATTTTTGATTCCGGAGATTGAAGCGACATATAGGGTTGCCATTTTTGAAAGATTATAAGTGAACATTTGCTAGCTACATCGTCAAAACGTTGAATTTCTCCAAATAATGCTAACTTTTAATACAGAAAAAATCCATCTAAAGGTATTTTTTCAGAACAAAAAAAAATATAAAAATTCAAATCAAGTGTGGAATCTTTATTGGTAATTCGAAAGGACATTTAATGACATTTATTTTTTGAAAAAAAGTTCCTTCAAATGTTGGCAACTGTATTATGGAAATCAGAGTTCGTTGAGAAACGGGTAGATCCGCTGTCTTCGACCAAAAGTTTGTTCAGTGATGAGGCCCATTTCCGGCTCAACGGCAAAGGCAATAAACAAAATTTTGGCTGAAGAGCAACAAGAAGAGGTTCAAGAGGTGCCATTATATCCAGAGAAAACCACGGTTCGGTAGTTTTGAATGATGATGACCGGAACGTAACCGTGAATGGTGCTCGCTATCGCGCCATGATATCGATCTTTATGGTACCTGAAATTGAAGCCCGTAATCTTGACGATACTTGGTTTCAACAGGACGGTGCCACTTGCCATACAGCTGCTCAAACAATGGAGGTCATTTCGAAAAACAGTTAATTCACGTTTTGGACCGGTGAGTTGGCCGCCTAGATCGAGTGATATCACACCTTTAGACATTTTTCTTTGGGGTTACGTAAAGTCCAAAGTCTATGCTAACCAGCTACGATTCAGGTTTTGGAGCCAATATTACGCGTGTCATTAAAGCCAAACCGGTCGAAATGCTCGAACGAGTTATCCAAAATTAGATCCTCAGAATGGAAACCCTGGGGCGTAGTTGCGGCCAACATTTGAAGGAAATTATATTCAAAAACTAAATGCCATAAAATATCCTTTCAAATTACCAATAAAGATTCCACACATGATTTGAATTTTTATATATTTTTTTGTTCTGAAAAAATACTTTTAGATGGATCACCCTATAGTATAATAAAACAACCAGTTAAATGATATTTTCTTTTTAAATTCAAAAGTATATTTTAAACTTGAATCGGCTGCCACAAAAAGTACTGATAATTTTTTTAACATTACAAGTTTTATTGGAAAGGTTGAACTCTGTCAATTAATAATGGAACACCATCCAATGCGTTTTCGCTTCGTCCAATGGGCTGAAGATTGTTTGGCCTGAGATGAAGAATTTTGCCGTAAAATTGTGCTATCAAATGAAGAACATTTTCATTTCATTGACTATGTCAATAAGAATATTGCCGTATATAGGGTACAAAGAACCCACACGTGACAATTGAGAAACCAATACATCCACAAATAGTCTCTGTTTGGTGTGGATTTTGGGTGCGCGGCATCCCAACAAACCAAAACCCTTTAGAAATAACTTGTAACAAACTTACTATCATAAGCCTTAAGCTTAGAAAACGTTAGTGAAAACTATAGTAATACGCTTGGTAACAATTATATAATAAACAAAATTGAACCCTGTTATAAGCTTGCTAGTCTATAATATACAATAAGCTTAGAAATGTAAGCTTTGAACAAGCTTACAAATGTAAGCTTTGAACAAGCTTTAAACAGGCTTGGAAATGTCAGCTTTAAACAAGCTTAGAAATGTAAGCTTTGAACAAGCCTTTTTGTTAAGGCATTTTTTTTATTGTTTTATATATTTTATTTTACTTTTACAAACTTTATTTCTTCACTTTTTTACTTCTCTTTAATTTCTTCACTTTTTCACTTTTTTACTTCTCTTTAATTTTCACTTTTTTGTTACTCCAACTTTACAATTCAACATGAACAAGACAACTGAGAACTTTAACAAAGAAAACAAAATGCACGTGTACAAATAACGGCACATCATATACGTCGCAGCGACTTTGGGTTTTTTTTGTTTCTTACGAAACCGTACAGCGTATAGTTGACGACTTTGTGTTTATTTTTCTTTGTTACGAAATCTATGGGTTCAAATGATGTATGTTTAAGAAAAGTTGTAGAAATTTGTTAGTAGTAAGTTTATTCTCCAATTTAGTTATATTACGCTTAGGGAATGGTTTGTTGGGATCTTTTGGCTATTTTTCTTCGAAAATGACACCGTTCCCGTCAAAGGCCAGCGCCACCGCGACAAGCTTAACGAATTTTTGTTTTCAAAAATTCAAGAGAATGACATGGACGACATTTTGTTTCAACAAGACGGGGCCACCGGCGTTACCGTTGTGCGACTAAAGTGGCATTTTGACCCTTTTGGGAAGCCATGCGACTTTTGCTTCCACTTTTTGCCACTTTTTTTAAATTTTTGCTGCTTTCCACAACTCGAAATGTGTGTATTGCTTTTAAAAGATACGCGTATTCTTATTTCTGGGGTTAAGGGCTGCTCCGGGGAAAAAAGTACTATAATTTTGTTGGTTATAGCCTGGCGCTCAAGCTAGGCATTATGGGTACTCGTAGTAGTGTGACAGAGCATATACGTATATGTGTATTGCACACAGACTGCGAAGACAACCTCTAAAAAGTCCAATCTTAAGGATTTTTTTTTTCATTAGGATTGACCAGTAACTGAAAATGTTTCGTTGAATAGCCTGCAGAACAGTGTGCTTTAGGAAAAAAATGCCAACCGTAAATGAGCCGCGGTTGTCACGGTACTTTCGATGCCGAAAATGTATCAAAAAAGTACAATTGTATCAACTTTTGCAACCTTGGCCGAAAATCCGTCCTATATATTCAAGGACATATATAAGTACCAAAGTTTAAAATTTTACCACAAATCCACCGAATCCATATATAATTGGTTTTAAAATCTGGATATATTAAGAACCCGGTTCATGACTTTAAGGAGCCAAAAGCCTAGTCCAGCAGAGCAGGGTCAAATATAAGCTGCTGAAAGAAAAGGTCCAAGTGGCCTGCATGGTCAAAAGCGAGCGATTAATAGTCAATAAGGGTACTAAAATTAAAGCAAATTTTGCTAAATTTTTTTGCGCTTTATTGTCGTATAGTGGAGGGTACATGAGGACCAGAACTTGAATTATTTTTTAGTTTGAATGTGTATTTTACCTCTCATTTTATGGAACTGAGTTTTTACTGTGATGATTGTTACTTTTCTTATTAAATTTAAATGTATTTTTTAATAAAATAAGCTTACAAAATTTTTGTGATTTTTTTTTTTAAAAAATGCCCTTGTTGTGCCTCTTTTTTAAAAACAATCCCCTTTTTGTGCGACTTTTTGAAATTTTTCAACGGTAACCCTTGTCGTACACCTAACGCAACCATCATTATTTTACGAACTGTTTTTAAAATGGAATAATCAGCCGAAATTGTGATGTCAATTGGTCGCATCGAAAATATACTGAAAATAAGGTGGCATTAATAAAATACTGCCGAGCCAGTTGTGGTAGTCATATTAATGATAATGTTTTCCATTATTAAATGACAAAGTTCAAATTTTCCATTAAATCCAAAAATTTAAAAAAATTATCAATTCTTTTTACAGCCAACTTTCACATTAAAAATTTGTAATTTGTATTTTATTTTAAATAAATATTAAAAACGGTACAAAATACCGTTAAACAGTACCTTTGCGTACAGTTTCGATTACAAAATAAATTAGCACTGTGATAAAAAAAACGGCTCTGAAGTGTTTATAATAATACAAATGGCAGCCCTATTTAGGAGTATCATTTGTTTCCGCAGGATGGCGCGCCATGCCACACAGCCCACGACGCAATCGATCAATTGACGACAGAGTTATATCCTAGAAAGATGACAGTATTAATGTGCATTAAAAATCCTCTAATGCGAATTACAATTTTATGGTGACAGACGACAGTAACTGCATTTAGTAAACAGTTGTTTGATTGTAAACAACTACTATTTTTTGACATTAACTTCGATATAAAATGTATATAGGAGTGAAATTACGATTAGCAGCTGTGCTAATCACAATTTATTTGAAAGAGAGCGGAAATTACTTTTTGCTGAAATTGGCCCACAATGTAAAAATTGTACATGCATTACCAACCATAAATCTGAACTTGTGTCTATAAGTTGCGATCGCAGTAGGATAGTCTGAAATAAGAGCAAGGCAATTGTTGAAATTTGTGGGTATAATAATGGGTGATCGAAGTAGAGATACCTTTTTCAATAGCATTTTTTTCACCGATCACGTGTCATGCTGTCATGTTATTTTTGTTTAGTATTATTTGGTATTTCGTCAACGTTTACTCATCGTTCCACTTTATTAAGAAAATTTATGTTCTGTGAGGAATGTGTTTCGTGCACTTCGTTTAACTTATGGTCAACATAGTCGGCCTACGGAGCGTACTATTCGCAACACCATCACCCATCTTGAGACCCAGCATTCATTATTGCATAATATTCGACCGAATAGATCACGGCAGCACGCAGTGAAGAAAATGTAGCGGCCGAAGCTGAGAGTGTACACCAAAACCGTTGAGAGTCGATACGGCGCCGTTCGCAGCAACTCGGACTGACGTATGGAACGACTTGGTGCATTTTACGTCGATATCTTAAATTGAAAGCGAATAAAATACAGCTTTTGCAAGAACTAAAGCCGCCCGACGTTCCCAAGCGACATCGCTTCGCTCTATGGGCTCTTGAAAAGTTCCAAGACGATCCGACGTTTTCGAGCCAAATTTGGTTCAGCGATGAGGCCCATTTCAGGTTCAATGGATATGTAAGCATGAAAAATTGCCGCATTTGGGACGAAGAGTAACCAGAAGAGGTTCAAGAGCTGCCACTTAATCCCGAAAAAACAACGGTTTAGTGTGGTATGTGGGCCGGTGGAATCATCGGTCCATATTTCTTCAAAATGAAGCCGGTGAGAACGTAACAAATGTGGTCGGGAAAAAAACCTAACAAACCAGAAACGGCACGAGCTAAATGAAAAGTCAAGAAAGTGCATTTTAACGGAGTATTGCAATGATAGAAAGGCGTACATGTCGCAAGATCTGACAACCCGTAACATCATTGTTAGTCGCGTTATCGTTTTTATCGGAAATATTGACAAGTAACGTGTAACCAAGAATAACTCTACTTATCGTTATTCTCCCGTAGTTGACATTGGTATTGTACAAGTTGCCAATTCAGGGAAAGTAGTGTGGACTTGTCAACTGATAAAGATGATAACTTTCGTGAGTTCGAAAGTGGCAACTCTGAAGACGCATTGACTGGTGGCAGCCCAGGTAACAGCAGCAGCAGTGGTGACCGTAGCAGCGGTGTTGGCATAAGCAGCGCAGAACTCATTGTGATGACATTGATTGCGATGTTGAGATGACGCGTTCTGAGCGTCTTGCAAGTAAACCTCTACGTAGAAGGACAAAAATGGGTGTTCCGGAAATTATTGAAGAGTCTATGTTGTCATCAGCAGCAGACGCATGGAAGTCGGTCATGATTTCTAAGATGAAATCTCAAGCAGCAAACAATACTTAGCGCCTATCTGAGTTGCCGCAAGGCAAGTGCAAACAAACGTGGATGCAAACACGAAGTACATCACAAAGCCAGACTGGTTGTAAAGGTCTGCAGCCAACAGAGAGGCTTTGACTACCATGAGGCGTAGTGATACATCAACTTTTTTACGGCGTTCTGGAGAAAAGGATCTTTATGATGCTGCCGGAAGGCTTCGAAGACGGCAGCGGTCGAGCATGTGTGCTAAAAAAGCACGGTATGATTTAAAGCAGTCCAGTTACATGTCAATATGGGTTCAGTGAGCCGCTTGTGTCATCACTCATCGACAATAATACTTCGCATATACAAAATCAATGCAATGCTTCGTACGAATAGATCGTTAAACAAGCAGAGACCAAGGCGGCGGCACATATAGTGGTATTGATAAGCCGCCCACAGCAATGTCGAATCGCCTGTCTACCAGACGGCGGTGTTGCTTAAACTTCGCTTCGCTTCTTGTAGCGCAGAATAATTCATTTTCTAATGGAACTAAGCATGTTGATCTCCAATTTAATCAATCGTCAAACATATTTGGTGAAATAGATATTTTATGAAGTAAAAGTAAAAATGAGCGTGCTAAAAGAAAAAAACTTAATTTAATTTATCCATTTGTTTATTAAATTACTGTATTTCAGTATTTTAATAGTCACCACGTTGTTCTTTGTTTGTAAACAACAATGAACTGTCAAACGAAAACCAAAACGAGAATGAAAACGACCACAAATTGTGTGAAAATGGTTGAGACGTTGTGAAAAGTTTTGTGCGAAAACGAAAATAAATGGCCTAATGAAAATGCAGTATTACATGCTGTCATTGGTGTGCATTTTACATAGCTGGCGTATCGGTTTGCCAGTATTGCCAACGTGAAGTTGGTAACAATGTAATCGCTTAGCCCTGCATATTCCACAGTGGCCGATTAATGACGTTCGTCGCGGGTTTAAAATAGCAATATATAAAAATTAAGGCCCTGCTTACTATTCATCATTTGTTACCCAATATTAATAGAACCTTGGCACTTGGATGGCATGTCAACCTGTTGTCACAATTGTTTCTGTCATATTTATCTTGAATTGATTAGTTTTTATTTTCAACTCTAATTGGTTAAAATAAATATTATAATTTCTCTAATTAGTAAAAAAAGAACCAAGACATAAATAAATATGGAATACATAAAATAATTATTGTTTTTTTTTGATTTTGTTTTAAAAATTATTGTAAAGTTTAATTAAAAAATAATGGAGAACACATCGAAATTTTCGGTTATCAATAAAATATATGTTCATATAATTGGTATTCGGTTATGAAATCTCAATACTTAATATCAGTTATATGAAACAAAATAAAAATAAAATGATAGCCGCTAGATTTTAGATTCAGTTTCTTTTTTTTTGCTTTGATTTCGGTAAATTTTACTGACATTCAAGATGACCCCGAAGGTACACATAATTAAATATTTGTGTGGAATATCGTACATATACACACATACATACATTAAGTAATAGTAGATTTTTACTAAATGTTAAAATGCATAAAATTCATAGAATGTTGCGTATTTTTTTTTTAATTTTTTCATATGAAAGTTATTTTTTCTTGGTTATAAAAATTATATTTCATTAATATACGATTAAGACGAAATGAAAGAAAGAAAAAAAGAGAAAGACACAGTTTGTATATTTATATGTATAAGTAAATATATTGAATGACTTTTTTTGTTTTTGGTAAAGAATTTTTCTATAGAAAGTAATTTTCGTTCACTGCATTCACAGACGAAGTAACTCAAATCGATAACTTGATTGTCGCAAATACGAGTAGAAAATATTTACAATGGGGGCGGTCTTTAAGACGGATAAAGTTTATCCAAAAGTGGTCTTTAGTTTCGGCTTTCGTGTGTTTGGGTGGACGGGGGTTTTCTCGAGTATACGGCAGAACGAGTTGTTGCTCATAGGGTAAGTTTGACCTAGGGAGGGCGTCGTTTACTTTCACCGGGCAGAGGGGAAGGGGTAAAGGATGTATCTATGCTGGTATGCAGGTGTTTCTGGCAAACAAATGTTCGTTGCTACAACACATACGAGCAAGATACAAACAATTGTTTATGTTTGTGGGCATTTTCAGAGATAATGTATCATCTTTGTGATCTAAATATTGATCGGGGAATTGATTGATTGATTGTTTGATTGATTGCATTGCTTTGCTTGATTGTTTCATGTCAATTTGTGTTGGTTTGTTTTTCTTTTCTTGATTTTTTGATTGATTTTTTGTTTGTTTTATTTTATTTTTTTTTTGCATTTTAAAAGCGATACATTATCCAACGCGCACTTACCATGGTAACATCATCGATTTTTGAAATACTTCTTACGAAAATGTTGACGCTCACAACAGCCGGACCATCTGTGTGTAGAGTATACAATAAGAGGAGGAGTATGATAATCACAATAACGTGGAGAAGAAGAAAAGAAATTTGTTTTTTGTGTTTGAGTGTGGTTGTTTTTTTATTTATTTGTTTTAGGCAATTCTTCTTCTTTCCCATCATTTTTTATTTGTTTCTCTTTTCAAATCAACATAAGTTAAATAATTAAGGGTTGAAAACACAACTAAAAAAAAATTAAAATCATGGAAATGGAAATTCACAAATGTCAGTTCTGCTTTATATTTATTCTGTGTTAGTCAACCTATGACCTTTGTTCTGGATACACAATAAAGTTGTCGCTGTCGTTATATCAATTCAAATGTAGAGTTGCAATAAATTAAAGAAAAACTGCCTAAAACAAAATCATATTAATTTATACAGTACGAGTAGTGGGGCAACACAGTAAAGTCGTGATCGAAATTAAAGCACACCTTTTGTGGTTGTATGCCTTTTTTTTCTGATTCCGATTCTTGGAATGACAGCGATAACAGGTTATTTTTTTTTGGCAGTGGCAGTAATTTCGCAACCTGCAACGCCTTTTTAACACTTGAAAACAAATCAGATGAAAATAAATGAAAACAAGTTAAAACTTTGTTAAATTCGACCAGGCCGAATCAACATAATATATCTTTTACCATGAAGCCGCTATCTAAATGGACAAAATAACAAGTAACTGTAAAGGTTTCTATCCTCGTTTGTTTGGAACATACCCCCACTTTTCGATAAATCTTAAGAATAATTACTTATTTGCATTCATAACGATATTTTCTAGCGATCGCCTTTTTTTGTCGATAATGTCCTTTGGACCCTCGGGTCCACTAGTCCGACCCTAATACAGCAACCCAATAATGAATCCATTATTGGGTTCCCAGAAAAAGTGGCTTAAATTTAAGTAAGCATATGTTTTTATTTGAATATTCAACAATACGGACCGCTTTCGGCAAAATTGTAGGCAGAAATGCTGGAACTGGAATAATTTTTGTTTACTATCAGTGAACCTTCAACCTTCGTGCTTATTAGAAATCATTTAGTACCATAGGTTCCACAATTCAGTACGCCTCAACTAGCAATTGCTAGTTAAGCCACGGCTCACCCATAAAATACTTATACACAAAGGAATGTACTTTTTTCCGAGGTACCTTTAGTTCCATAAATGTCCGGTCCAGTACCACAGTGCAGATGACCCTCGATACAGGACACCTTGTTCAGGGTTCCCAGTCCTGGGAACGAATAGCTCATAATGGTCGTAGCAAAATTTTGAGCAAGATTGAATTTAAAATATGGGCACAAATCGGGGCAATATCAAAACATTACCCAGAATGTTCAAATTATACCAGACTGACTGTATGTTGAATGTGGCTTGTAAAAGTACTGTGGACCTTAACATGGGCTCTATAGGTAAACATGGACCGATTATTTTGCAGGGGTGGCTTAGAGGTCGCTTTAAAAGTACTACGCAAATTAGATTTCGATACGACGAGATGTGTGAAGTCTCAAACGGCTGGACCTCAAATCGGAAGGATTCTTTCTGTGTGGGCTGGTCAAAAAATCTATGTAGTCCGAAAAGAAAAACCGAATTCTAGAGCTGGAGGCCTAAATTCAGAAAGAAGCTTCGTAGATTATTCAAAAACTGCTACCTCCTACACAATTGTACCATTTCGCCCACAGTAATAAAGGTGGCGCAAAGTAAAATTTAACGATGATACTCGATTTCTTCAAATCACTAGAGTGTGTCACATCGCGGAGAACAGCGCTCCCTTTATTTTTCCAGACGATGGCCAATTCGAGTTATGTTGTGTAGGAATATTCCTACATCTGGGCCAGAGTTCAAAACAATCTAGAATTTTTGCTACTCTTCACGTTATATCACGATTGATTAAGCCGAAGTATATGTGACGCGCAAAATATAAAGGGACCTAAGGGTAAAAAGCAGTTTTGTTCAGGAGATCCATTTTAAAGATTTAAATACGTGTAAATTTGGTGTACCATCACTTTCATAAAACGCGCATATCTCTGGGAGGGAACACTTTTGGGGCATGGGATCGGTCTCATTCGATGCTCAGATGTTGTCCACATCAAAAAAAAGTAAAAATTCATTTTTTTACCCTTAGGTCCCTTTCTCTATGCGCTATCACATATGCTGTTTTTAGGTACAAACCACAGCAAACGGCGTGAACAATTTTAGCACCTTCTAAACCGCGTTATGATATTACAGACCAATGTTTTTCCCTACTTCACCATATAGACACGGAGAATTAATAAAACTATCTGAGAATTTTTTTTTCTAAGGCTGAAGGACTTTATGGTTCATTGTCTACGAACAAGGATCAACCCCATTTACCGCTACGCCCATGTTATGTATGCCGTACCCTTTAGTCAATATATTTATATGAAAACGAGTGTTAAGACGACTATGGTTAAACACGAAGATGGAAACTGGGTAATCTAGCCATGCCTCTTTTGGTGCCAGAATGCTAACCTAGATCCTTTTTATTTTGCCTAGCAATGTCGGAAAGTAGAAAAATTTAAAATAGACTGTCTGTGGGAGATGGTACACATGCAAGCAGAATAAGACGGGCTGGAAAGGGAAGAATCTCAGAGAGCAGTGTACTGCAAATTCTAAGTTGTCAGTGATCCCTGCGACAACTTGGCGAATATCTGGCGGTACCTCATAAAACCATTTTGCTATAATTTGGTCTGTAGGCTCAGCTGGTAGCCCCAGCACCAGACTCCGGTTGCGACGGACTTCAACCTTAATTTAACAGCGATTATTGAAACCCAACAATAAATGAAAGAACGATTTGAATAAGACTCTCTGCATGAAATACGGATCACGAATTGAAAACTGCAGTATTCAAACTCTTCTCAAACCCTCAAAAATGGTCCAAAATTCTTCAGAGTTGATCTGCCTATACTGGGTCTTAGTGAAATAAGAATGCCGGATTCAGGAGTCCCTACTGTTGCAACCGGATTGAAATTCCTATGCTGCGGCAAACCTACTGCCCAGAGACGTAATGGAAGAGTTGGCCCTGCTGTCAAAATGTTGGCAGATGCACTCCAAACACGGGCCAGGAACGTGGTAATACTGAAATGTTGCGGCTTAACGGATATGGAAACGAATGAGGGCTCCAACAGCAGTCCGTTCTGCTCTGTAATAACGGATGGGAGACTTCAATACCCAAGTTGTTGTCTCACAAGCGATTCGCTTCGATATTGATTTCTACGGATATTGAACAATCAGAAGCTCTCGATGTTCTGGGCATGTAAATACAATGTGACGCTCGTTGGGTGAGACATGTATTCGAAGTGTCGAAAGAAGTGCAAGGTAAGGTGCAAGAAATATTTCACTTCTTCTGATCTTTTCAATATATGTGACAGCGCATAGATAAGGGTAAAAAGCATCGAATGAGACCGATCCCATGCCCCAAAAGTGTTCCCTCCCAGAGATATGCGCGTTTTATGAAAGTGAGTGTACACCAAAGGTACACGTATTTAAATCTTTAAAATGGCTCTCCTGAACAAAACTGGTTTTTCCCTTAGGTCCCTTTCTATTTTGCGCGTCGCATACATACAACTTGCATTAGGCCGAAGATGGAATATGGGCAGGAGTCATCCTTGGCGTTATTTGACCGTGTACAAAGGAGAGCGATGGTGCTGATAGGTGACAGTAGGTTATCCAACTCTATTGTTTCCCTTGAGCATCGTCGGAATGTGGATTGCGTGACGCTGTTCTATCGTTACTTTCATAATGTGTGTTCATCAGACATACGTCGCCTTATTCCAGACGTGAGGATGTTTGGCAGGGATACGCGACTTTCTAGGAATTCACACCCGTTTGTTATCGATTGGCCAGTGGACCGCACTATACACTACAAATCAAATTCGTTTTTCGCTCGTAAAGTCCGTTTGTGGAATCAACTTCCGGCAAATGTATTTCCCACTAATTGCGACATCCAGAAATTCAAGGCAAGCGTCAATAATCATTACTCCCTCTTTCCCCCATCCGATCCTTTACTTTCCACTCGCCAACGCAATGTACTGCATGTATAGAGGGCATGCCCTGAGTGTTGGTTATTAAAAAAAAAGTTGGAAACGTCAATTCCGGCCTAGAAAACATTATGGGTCGATATGCCCATACCAAATTGATAATCATCAGAAAATGGCGATTTGACCCTTTTGTACATGATGGGCTGTTGTTAAGCCAACGATTCAAACATTTAGCCAATATTAGGAAAGTATTCCGTGAGCTACAGTCCGAACCCATCAACATAGTCTTGGAAAATAAGAGTGACAGAATGCGCTACTACGAAACCAGTCGAGGTAGTCACTTGAACGCAGTTGTATTCCAAAATTAATGGGATTGTTTTATCGTACTTATAAAGCCATTCTACTTGGACAAAAGTGAATTTGTCAATTTTATTGCATTTGTTTTATATTTCTTAATAATTTCCACACGCTAAGAAGTTTCACTATTTTATTATTTGTTGAGTTTTTTTCTTCGTTTTTGTTTTATTTTCGCAAATGTCATATGAATTTGACGCGTATGTTTTCTAAGTTTGAAAGTTCGAAAGTCACAGGGTTGCATCTGATAATTTGCTTGTACGTTCTTTAACTGTACCATGATTTTCGAGAAGAAATAAAACGAATGTAATTTAAGGTTATGGCCAAGAATTTATCTTTATTATTAAGATAAGGGTTGCCATTATGTTTTAAAAATGATTTCAGGCTCGCCTCAGCTGGCTCGAATAAATTCCAGCCAAGAGTCCCAATTTTTGCAGCATTTAGGGACGTATGTCAGCAATAACGCTCCGAATATTTTCTTCCAAGGCCTCAATCGTGTCGGGCTTATCTACGTAGACAAGCGACTTCACATAACCCTACACAGAATAGTCCAGCGTTGTTAAATCGCTCGATCTCGAGCGAGATAATGCACTCACCAAAAGTTTCCTTCAATAAATTGATTGTTTCGTTGGCATTATGGCATGTAGCGCCGTCTTGTTGGAACCAATGGTCGTCCACATCAATAGGCACGAAAAGGCAAACCAAACTGAGCACAAATCAAGTCCCAGCTGTCAAAAAGACCAACAACAAAAAGTGTGGCTAGATTGAAAACAAACATTCGAAAAACACCCTTTACCATGAAGAGCCTTGGCACATAAGCGGTTTCCGCCAGCGTTTGGTTGTATACATTTAGAATGTAGTCATGTTATACAAAAAAACAAAATGACATGTGAGTCCAAAACCTACCAAAATCGAATTCTGACCAAGTGTACAAATTTCGAATCCATTCGACCAAATTAGCTACCAAAATCGAATTCTAACCAAGTGTACAAATTTTGAATCCATTCGACCAAATTAGCTTGGAAACGCCCATAATGGCGACCCTGCTCAAAGTGTAGACTCCGGCTACGCGCAATGCCTGTAGTGTAATTGCAGAAACACAGACGTTAAACTTCGGTTTGTGTGAAGTACACTGAGAACAGTATCTAGTCTTGTTGTTACCATGTAGGAAGCCTGGGTTCAAGTGGCTTCATGTCAACACTATTGTCTAATATTTTGGTTAACTTCCTGTTGACATTGCCACCGACGCATATATAAGTACACTTTATGCCTTCGATGAGTAAAGAAATATTTGAGAACTGCATAGACGTGCTTCTACTTAATTTGTTTATTAAATCAATCTGTATCATATGAAAGTAATCTAATTATTTATTCTCACCAAAACATAATTTTACAAAAGAATTGTGACTGTTTCGACGTATACCCCTTGTTATAAGGGTGATCCATCTTGAGGTATTTTTCAATAGCCTTTTTTCACAGGTTTCGCGTGAGTTGTGTTCAACTTTATTTTTCTCTTTTCAGTATTGTTTGCCATTTCATCATGGAAAGACTTACACCGAAACAAAGTCTCAAAACGGTGCAACTGTATAATGGAAACGAGTGTTTGGTGAGACTCTGTTTTCGACCACAATTTTGTTCAGTGATGTGGCGCATTTCTGGCTCAACGACAATGTCAATAAACATAATTGCCGCATTTTGGCTGATGAGCAACCATAAGAGGTTCAAGAGGTGTCATTATACCTAGAGGAAACCACGGTGTGGTGCGGTTTATGGGCTGGTGGAATAATCGCTCCATATTTTTTAAAAAATGATGATGGTCGGCACGTAACCTTGAAGGGAGCTCACTGTCGCGCCTTAATATCGGACTTTTTGCTTCCTGAAATTGAAGCCCGTAATCTTGACGACATTTGGATTTAACAGGACGGCTCCACTTACCATACAGCTGCTCAAGCAATGGATCTATTTAGAGGTCATTACGAGGAGCAGCCAATTTCACCTTTTGGACCGATGAGTTGCCCACCTAGATCTTGTACTATCTCACATTAAAATTGTTTCTTTGGAGCTATGTAAAGTCCGAAGTCTACGATACAGTTTTGCAGCCAACATTACGCGTGTCAATAAAGCCATACCGGCCTCAATGCTCGAACAACAAGTCATCCAAAATTGGACCCCTAGAATGGACACACTGAAGCGTAGTTGCGGCCAACATTTAAAAGAAATTATATTCAATAAAAAAATGGCATAAAATGTCCTTTCGAAAGAACCACAAATATTCCGCATTTTATTTGACTTCTAGAATTTTTTTTTATTTTGAAAAAAATACCTTTAGATTGATCACCCGATAGTACTAGTGTAACAAATTAGTAAAATAATTCATGACCTTGACCACAATTATTAAAATCTACTTCTGATTCTATGGTCTTATGACTCCATATATGCATAGGCAATAGTGTGGAAGTCAAATAAACAGTTCCAAAACTGCTGAAGATGATATCCGAAGGATGTCGAAATATCGAAAAAAATAAAATTTTAAAAAATTATACTGGCCTCAAGTTTGTCGGATTTACATCCATAAGGTGGAACAAACAGACAAACGTATATTTAGTAGACAACGATTACTAAAATGTTGTTGTGAATCACTAGTTCCAATGTCTCCAAATGGTTCCATGCGAACCATCTAATCAATAGTTCCAAGGGTACTAGTGGATTCTCAATGGCAAGCACATGTTGGTCACTAGTACGAGCAATGGTGACAAAGTCAATTGTAGATTGGTACAGTGTCACTATAGACATTTCCTACAGGGTATACACTAAAGCTTTGGTCACAACAGCACTTAACAGTGTAGACATGAAATTTGAAAGCTATTTGTGCAGGTCTCTAGTGCACAGCTCACTCACATTTGAGAGAAGTATCTCCTTCTTCATTGATGGGGTGTGGTTCGACTTGAGTTTAGTTTAATTTAAAACAAATGTCATACGACTCAATTAAATAAGTGGTGATATAAATGAATATGTATATTTTATAAATTTGTTCTAAAATAGAAATGATTATTGTCGTTGCAATCGGATAACGACAAACATACGGTGTGCTATAATTTCTATCATAACTGTGACTGTGTGCCATTCCACTCATCGTCGTATCAATATTTGTGTAGAATACTCGTCGTATAAAAAACCTTAATACCAACGGCAAAATCTATTATGGACTTATTACAACAATTTTAGATACTTATAATAATACTCGGCAAGTAACGTAATGATATTTCGAAATAATTAACATAAATAAATCTAACTTAATTGCTAATGGAAAGCATTTAGTCGTAAACAAAAACCAATTCGTAAATCCAACATAATTGAATACCATAAAAATTTCAAATGAAATTCGAGAAAAGGAAAAACATAAATGAAAACCAAAGGGAAAACAAAAATTACGAAACGTTCTTGAGGTTCTTCTTTTGTCCGGTCTGGATTGTTTTTAAATTAAGTTTCTATGAGAGAGAAAGCATGCAATTCTTTAAAAGAAATAAGGAACGGGGGTGGCCTGTTTAATGGACGGACAAAGAAGATAATTTTTATTAGATTTCTGTCTTTTTTGCTTTTCCTTTTTTTTAGAATTTGCATGAAAAAATACTTGACTAGTTATGGCGGTATCTATTATTTGTTGGCATTCTTGTGTAGATATAATAAACGATTTATTTGCATGTTCTTCAATACGAAAATATTTATGTAATTTAAAATGCTGTTCAGTTTAAATTTTAATATGATTTTGAAATTTGATTTTCTTTGTTCTTTCTAAAAATCTAACAAAAAAAACCGTACGGATAACTAACTAAATTGGTGTTTTTATATTCCGTATGGAATTCGTTACTTTGCTTCAACATTCGTAATAAATGGAAATGTTCAACGAAAATGTACACAAAAATGAAATAGTTCCAAACCGAAGAAAGAAATGAAATAAAAAACCAAAAACACAAACACAAACTGAAAGGAAAATGGAATGCAAATAAAATTGAATATGAAACAAAAAGGTCTTGAGGAACATTAACGGCTGAAGGAATTTATTTTGTATTTAGGTTCGATTTGTTTCTTTTGGCAAAATTGAAAACGAATGAAACTGGCAAAGAAAAGAATATCGGAAATTATGGTTTTGTTAACGTTTAAATCTATAGTTTAAAGAAATTAAAATAAAAATTCATAACAATAGATTAAATGTTTATTTTTTTTTTTAAATAAGTCTTAATTTTTTTTTTTTTGGTTTTGGTTTTTGTTTAATTAAAGAAATAACATTAACAGTAACATTTCGTTGTAAAGGAAAAATTAAATATAAGTATAGAACATTTTCTTCTTTAATTATCTAAAATATATGTGGAATTGTATTTTTTTTTATTTCGTAAAATTAACTGTTTCAATCTAATCAATTAAAAGTGTTGACAAGTTCTCTAAATAACCTGTAATCCCTTGCGCAACTCTAGTCGACCACAAACGCCATTGTGCGTTTGGATACGAGGGTTGTTCCCAATGCCGAACTAGGTTAATGTTATATGTACTTAAGAGGTCAAATGTCGTTCGGTCAAATTGTCAAGTCTACGAAAATAATGCTAAGTTTGGATGCTACTGGAACACACAATTTTAATTACCAGATTCTGTAAAGTTGTAGTGCTACTACATTTGGAGCTCCAAGAGTGGTTCCTCGTTTGGAAAAACGCATAACTTTTTGCAACTTGTTGCTGAGCGTCTTTTCATTAGTAGACCGTTTACTAAAATGTTCAGCCACTATCTAGCAACACTTGGCTTTATGACATTTTAATATATCATTCGTTTGTCGTTGGTGTAGTAAGTAGTGTCCAGGTTCACGCCCCTAGGTTGAAACACTATAAACTGCGAGTTTTCACTCGGATCACCAGTACCTGGCAACCTTTGGCTCCATGAGATTAAAAAAACAGCGTGCTTCAGTTGATAGTGTACAAGCTTGCGTTATGTTAGGTAGAACTGAGTGGAACTTGAAAAGAACGTACGGAACTAGAGTCCTTTCACTGAACTAGTTTGTGCTCGCTTAAATGGAACGTAGATGCCTCAAACTAAACGTCCGTGTGCAGTTAGCGGTATTAAACTACAACGAGTCCACAAGAGCCTAATGGGACAGAATGATCTAACTAGATAGGGGTTAGATGAAATCCAAAACGGAAACCACTCAGAGGAGAGAGAGAGATAGAGAGAGTGAGTGCGAGACTACGGTAAAGGAATAAGTGGAAAAAGACACACAAATTCTTTGTAAATTGAATTTAAGATTTAGCGATACCAATGTTGCCAGCACAAAAAGTCAAAGACAATTTAAATATACAAATTGTATCGAACTCATTTTTAAATGTATCGTTTTAATGTTAGTCGATCGCCTGCCGTGGCTATTCAGAAAAAGTAGTCAGTTATCTTACTGAATTCAGTGGAATTTTTAGGGATGCCGGCTTGTTGGTTTGGCTCATGTTACCCATCCTATGCCAAACCAATGGATCAAGGCTTATTGTTAAGATGCTGATAAACAACGTTGATTGAAGCCACGATAATCATATGAAAGTTCAAGTGTGAGGATATTTTGATTGAGCAGGATTGATCGGGGTAAATAAAGTGACGAAGCACATCATTTGGTCCCCGATAAGATGCAAGGCATGCGAGTAAGTCCGGGATGTTATCATCAATGGCCGTGGTAACGTCTTCTACTTTAGAAAAATCTCTGGAGGATGGTCCCATTCCCAGCACTGCATACATGCTGAAGCTAAACACTGCTGCTGCGACATTTTTAGCTTGTATGTTGTTTGGTAGTTAAGAGGCTTTCTCTTAAAACGCTCTCTCATTCTCTCTCTCTCTCTCTCTCTCTACCCATAACTGTTATGCTTCGAATTAGTACCGGCGGAATCAATCCAATGGGGCGTTGGCCATCGCATTGTTACGGCCCCAGTGTGATGGCACACCGTGGTTCAGGCCATCGTGGCGAAAATCACGTAAAACTCGGCGACTCTCTCTCTCTCTCTATCTCAAGATCATGACGGTAAAACCTCATCGGCCTATACAAAGGCATCATCTCCATAAGATGATGGCTGAGATGACTTATGCGAAGACACCCAAGCAGATACTGCTTAGACAAGAAGAAATTTGGCCCTGCCTATAACTGTTATGCTTCGAATTGGTACCGGAGGAATCAATCCAATGGGGCGTTGGCCGTCGCATTGTTACGGCCCCAGTGTGATGGCATACCGTGGTTCAGGCCATCGTGGCGAAAATCACGTAAAACTCGGCGACTCTCTCACCCTCTCAAAATCAAGACGGTTAAACCTCACCGGCCTAAACAAAGGCATTATCTCCATAGGATGATGGCTGAGATGACTTATGCGAAGACACCCAATCAGATACTGCTTAGACAACAAGAAATTTGGGCCTGCGCACAATTAGGACCTTCGTCTCCACATATAGAGGGTCTTCAGATTACCTAAGGTGATACCCTGTTGTTGTGCACAGAGCGGTATTTTGAAGGGTCTGAATTTTCTTTCACTGCTTCATTCGCCGACCACACCAGCGCTGCATAGATCGCTACAGACCGACCTATGTCTTGACTTGAGGATCTTTGACTTGAGGATCCTGTTCATTCTTTTTATCTTATCGCAGATATCTGTAGCAGAATACTGTCCAGTAAGACCCCAGGGATTTTGGTTTAGTTGTCGTGGTCTAAATGTTGACATAGTCAACATTTAGTTCACATAGTGAACTGAGTACCTGTTGATTTGAAGGCGAATATTTTCATATTCCTTGCAGTAAAGAACTGTGTCAACTCGGTGAGGTAATAGATGATTTTGACACATATGTCATCCACTTTAGGGCCTGACAGCAACATTTTGCAATAATCGGCATATGACAACGCCGTTTGGTGCTGCAGGGATTTTAGAGGGTTAGCGGATGCAGAAGAAGTCACCCGGCCCTGGGGGCTTCGACTTTCTGTCTCTAAATTCAACATGCGACTGGCGCCCACACATATCGTTGACGACCCAACGTTTCAAACTAGCCGGAGCAGGAACGTGTCCTGAAATAAAGTGGCATAATTTACCTGGTTAAGGCTTGGCATGTAAAGCAGTGTTTGTACTGTGTTGATAGCGAAACCCATGCTGATGATCAGCACATAAAAGTTGTTCGATGAAGCTGGAGTGGGGAAGTGTTTCAAGCGTCTTTGCTACTGGCGAAAGCTAGAAATTGGGCCAGTATAACTCACGTTTTTGTCTGGCTTTAAAAGCGGCACCACACTGTCTGTTTTCCAGGCATCCGGAAATACATGAGTGGCTCATGGCAATTTCAGCACTTTGGTCAGGTGCTCTACTTCCGGAGGATTCAAGTAATGCAGCATTAGCATAGAGGTTTTGTCAGGTCCCACCGTCTTAGAGATTTTGCACTGTGGGTGACATTAGCAACTTTGCTAACGGCAAATTGTGGCGGTGCTTCTTCTACTCAGAGAGCACGGCTAGTGCGCAATACTCTCCTGTCGCCATGTCGCTCCCTGAGTGTTCAATAAGCAGATAATCAACAGTAAACACTATTCTGACGCCGAACGCTGTCGTTTGAGAGCGTTTTGACCGTTGTCTCCAATTTACAAATTCCGAAACTCAAGTTGCAAAGCTTTAAGTGATCAAGCCATTTGTTCCGCTTGTTTTCGTTGACCAACCTACTGTGAGGCGGTTGAATGTTATGGGCCGGTAACTCCGGTTCAAATCCGAGCAAGGACATCTACAAATTTTCTCTGTATACGAGTTTGAAAAATTCGTTGCTATTGGATATGAAAAATCGTTGACCACGTGTATTTTAATTTTTGCAAGCGCAAACCATCACTTCTTGTCTGGCGTTTCATAAACCACCAGTGCATATATCTTTTTTGAAACTTGTTTCTTGTACCGAAGTTCTCGTCAGCAGTCCGATCGTACATGTTTGTTTGTATCTACTCATCGGCTCATTTTGTAAAACGCAACGCATCGCTTTGTTTAATGTGAGCTATTTCCGTGTTTTGTTAAACACAATAGCTGAGCGAATGACCATTTGCATTGATGCCTTAAATATGCCATACTCTTCGCACCAGTTGGGAGGGGCGGGGTTTTTTCTGGTTTTCTATATGTGATTGAAGCAATGGCGGAAGAGCATTTCACGAGCTTCGGGGCAGAAGCACGCTTCAGCGTTCACTCGCCGTGATTTGCAAAATAAGGGAGTAAGTCAATGCAAAGTAAAGAGAACGTTAACTAATCATAGTAAATAGTTAACGCTCTCGGTAAGGACAACTAATGGGGTTATTTGCTAAATCACGGTGATGAACGCAACTGTTGCATTCGAGCTTTGCGTTGCGTTCTACAAAATAAGGCTAAGCAAACAACGTCTAAGGCAATATCCTACGTCGACTTAAACTCTGTCATTTGTGTGTGAGTGAGTTGGATAATCAGTACATATAATTACAGGGTGTTTGGAAAATTTTTAGCAATTGTCAGCGGTATTTAAAGAACTTTCTTATAGCGAAAAATAAAATTTATTTTAATGGTTTTGGCGGATTTTTTTTTGTGATTTGAAAGTTGGTTTTTTGGTTTTGGATTTTATTGATGTTCACATAGTTCAAAGTTGGTAAAATGCAATTCAAAATCATAATAATTATGCAGGAAAAATTCTATAAAATTAAAACTACATTAAAAATAATTATGGAATATTGGTTTTGTTGATTTATTTTTTGGGGTGGGGCGGGTCGGGGAGAGTGGTGTTTTTGTTTGATTATATTTGTTTTTCTTTTTTGGTAGTATTGTGAAACTAGAGAATTCGGTCGGACTGATGTTAAAGAATGAAGGCGGGGTGTGGCAAGGTTGAAGTTGAGATTGGTTTGTTGAGGCGAAAGAATGACATTTCAATTTCGAGATAGATTCGAATGCAAGGCAGTAGTTGCCGGAACTGCTGCCGCTAATTTTGAAGAGAATGCTTAATGGATTTGCTTAGTTTTTCGATTTTAAAAATATGTAGTATATATAGATATATGTATATAATTTCAGATTTGCGATAGTTCTATATACGAGATAGTACTTTTGTGTTTATTATGAATTTTTTGTTTTGTACATATATTAATTTTGAAGAAGGAAGAGCAGGATAGTGAGAAACTATGGTTACTTTTTGAAGGGCGGGTTTTAGGGGTTTAAGTAGGTGGTAGCAAGTAGTTTTTAGATACTTTTTTATTTTTTTGCAAAAAAAAATGAGACAAATTGTTTGTAACAATTTTTTGTGTCTGTTGACGTTGATAGTGATAAACTTACCATTTTAATGTCACTAATCGTCATAATACTTCGAACAAACAGATTGATTCTGACTATGGCGGGACCATCTGTATGTTAGATTTTAATAGTTGTACACATATATACCAGTTTGTACATAGTATATAGTTTTGCATTTTTGATCAGTTTTGACAGATTCACAGTTTTCAGTTTACAACAACAGTATGACGTTTTTTGATTTGATTTGGATTTTTTTTTTGGTTTAATATATGTAGGTACGAGTATGTATATAATGTTTATAACAATTATTGAGGTTTTTTTCGTCAATATATGTAAATAAGTAAGGTAAGTATACAGAGAGAAATTATTGGATTAGTAGAAAGGTTTAACTAGGTTGTATTTGTTTTTTTGTTTTGGTTTTTTTTAAATATAAAATAAATACAATACCATAAATAAATATGAATAAAAATGTATCTAAAATTGTATTTTCAATATGCAAAAAGGAAATAATAATAAATATTTGGTGGCATACGGCAATTTGAGTTGAAGTGCTTATTGGTAGCCCTAGCTGATCTGATCTGAGCTATTTTATAATCAGTTTTTCAAATTAGCAATAATAATAATAATATCTAGTATCATAACTAAAATGTTTTGATTTTTTAAACAATATCCATAAGAAAAGAAAACAAAAACAACTCAAAAACTGTAAACAATAAAAATTCATTAAAATGTCCAAAGCCATTAACTCATAAACTTGTTTATGTAATAATAATTAAAATAAAAATATATTTTTCCCTATAATTTCTGCGTAATTTTTTTGTTTTCATCCTTTGATTTTGTTTTATTTTTTTATATAATTTTTGCTTCTTTTTTTTTTGAATTTATAGTATAGTTAAAAGTTGTTTTCAAAAGGTTTTTTTTTAGCTAAAGAGAAATTAAAGTAATATTGATTGGAAAATATTCTTACCCGTTCCATTGATACCAGATGGCCGTATTCTCGCATCATATTTGCCTACACCTAAAATTTGATCTAAGACTTTTTTCTCCTTTTCTCGGAAATTTATTTTGGCATTATTAGCTCTGAAATTATGATAGGTACGAACGTATAATAAGTGTCTTTTTTCTCGATTTGAAATGAAAGAAATTTTGAGTGTGTGCTTTGTTACGATTGTGAAAGGTGGTGGAATAAACGTTTAAAGAAAGTAAAGAACGTAAATGTGAAAAATTAAGTTTTATAGTTATTACTCAACTTGGAAAGATCGGCTGTCATGGAAAAGCCAGGGACGAATTGAAGGCTCAAAGATGGAGATGGTATCCGAAGTGTTTTTATTACTTCGTCGATAAAAACAAGTCAAAAGTATTTAATGAAAACTATTTTTTAAATTGAACGTGAATATCGTAGCGAATGGAAGTTTCGGTGGAAAGATTATGTTAAAGAAGTACCGGAGAATCTTGGAGCTAGTAAGAAGTTTGTAATGTTTTAAGGTGGCTTAGGTGGACCAGTCCGCATGCTTTAGAAAACCCGAATAATTAAAAGGGCATTTCAAAAATGTGCTTAAGCTGACGAACAGCAGCAACGTCATCTTAAGCATTCGAAATCTCAAAGACTTCCATATTTTTCAACAGTGGCGTTAAGTTAGGCCCATTGACCGTTTATGGATTAGCCATTACCGGTATTAAGTTTGTCCAAGTTTTTCTAATAGAAAACTGTTTTTCTATCATAGGGAGATGTGATCGACAGTCGAATGAATACGAATACGTACATGCAAAAGAATTTGCAAAGAAATCTGCGGGTCATTAAGAAAAAATAAAACCAAATGGAAAATAAACAGAGCCTTCCACGACCTCGTAGAGGGACCCACCATTTCGCCGGCTCCGAACGGAGGTTGGTCCTGGTCAGTGGGTGTAAAAAAGTGAGCACAACTCACTGAAGAAGCAGTTCTCTGGATTTTTTAGGTAAAATTCCATGAATTATTGAGTGCAAATTCCTCGATCGAATCCAAATGATGCAATTAGTTTGAATTTAAACGAAATGAAACAACACCTAAAAATTATATTAACGATTCAAACGAGAAACGAACGATAAAACTTCTGGCCTACATTCGTGTAGATATGCAAATTGGAATGGTGTAACTGATATACGAGTATCAAGTGTGCTGAGAATCTAAAAAACATTATTCCAATTTTTAAGCGGCTAAAAAGATCTAGCTGCAGCCGTATGCTAAAAATTACAGATGATGAGGTAACACAGCCCGGCTCAAGAACAACAAAGACACTGGAGCTAACGTTATGACTGCGGAGCTATGTAAGAGTGAAGAAGACCAGCTGAGAAGGCACATGCCTCAGCTGGTTTGCACTATCTGGAAGACCGAAAGCATTCCTCGCGATTTGAACCTCAGCATACGTTTTACAATCCAAAAAGGAAACAAGACCATTTGTGCCAACTCCACGGTACAGCTCTGACTTGGCACCCAATGACTTCTTTTTATTCCCGCACATCAAGAAAAAATGCGTGGTCAAAGATTTTCGTCGCCAGAAAATGCGGCTGAAGCGTTCAAAAATCATGTTTTGGAAATGTCTCAGTCGGAGTTGATAAAGTGCTTTGACAATTGGTCAAAAGTGTATAAATCATGCTGGAGAATACTTTGAAAAACAATAAAACCATTTTTGATAATAAATACTCGCATTTTCATTATTAGGCCAGAAATATATATAGCAGCCCTCGTACTACTTTTACTCGTATATGCCACCGAAGCATGGGTGCCATTTAAATTTTCATTTTTGGAGAGAAAAATCATTCGTAAAAGCCAAGGCTCTAACCTTTGTGGGTGGGCAATATATGTGTCGGGACGTACCGGGACTATAGAAAAGTGCATCAAAATACAACCACTGCGCTGGCTAGTACAACGATGACTGGGAAGACCAAGACTCTGCTGGGGGACTATATGAAGGTGGAAATGAGAAGTCTTGGTATTGGAAACTGAAAGAAGCACCCCCATGATGAGGTCAGGCTAACTAAAGGTTGTGGAGCCAGCTAAGTAAGGGCATACGACAAATAGGTAGCAACATCAATTTTTTATACTGCGGAAATAAAAACAAAAACTACTATTCTTTTGCCTGAAGACGCTGTAAGTTGGCATAAATTTACAACCTTTTCAGACTGACAAAACTAGTAGCTTTAGCTCTCGTTTTATCTGAATAAAGTTGGCAACCAGTTGTCGAATTTGAATAGTAGTGGAAGTAGGCCCTAAGGAACTTTGTAATGTGATTTTAAAAAGAAATAGCTGTGCAACTAGCGAACTAGAAGTGATAAAAATGGGTTTACAATCAAACAGTAGTTGATAAATCCTTCCAAGTTGAGCGTAAAATCACAATGTCAATTTAATATCAGAAAGTATAGATTGTGAATTAAATGAAAATAAAATAAATGAAGAAATTAGGCATTGAATTTTAACAGTTATGTACAAAAGTATGGTGTAATTGGAATATTATACTCCCGCACTTATCATAAAGAATTTAAGCATATCTTCGTTTTACTGTTTTATTTTTGTTCAGTGTAGGTCAGTGAGTGTGAGAGTGAATGCATGTCCTCAACGTTGGCTTGCGCTAGCGTGAGAGGGAGCGTGAGCTTATGTGAACGTCAGTCCGTCAGTGTCTGCATATTCTTTGTGATGTTTGCTTGGTTTTTTTTGGTGGTGCGTGTTTTTGGCATTTTCTTGTGGGGCGTTTTTTTTTGGTTGAGATATGCTTAGTTTTGAATATTTCATAAAAATTGCAATAATTCCAAAATGTCCAATCCGACAAAAATTAAAAAAATTAACAAAATTATTCGACAATCAGAAATTAAGCATTTTTCTCTTTAAGTTATTTCAAATATAAATAAATACACAATCAGCAGTCAGTTTTGACGTTTGGTTTGCTTTTCTCGTTTTTTTTTAGATTTCGAAAATACTTAAAGATCAATTTTGCACATATTCGGTAATTGTGACGGTGACAGTGGGTGGCAAAAGGATCGTTAGTACTTACAGTGATGCACTACATAAACTGGCAAAGTAAAATATCACCCAAAAATAATGACCGGTTCCCATGTTTTGGCTGCAACTCTATGCTGCTGATGGTGAAGGTGGTGATGATGCTTGAATGCTGGTTATTGTTCACAAGAGCAACTGCAATGAAAAGAAGATATTATTTTTAGTGAGGGCCTACAACTTAAGGGAATTTTATTTTTTTAAGTATTCTTTATGAAGAACCCGCAAATAGTATGTGCTGCGGGGTGAGTCTTCTAAAATTTAATCCATGTATTAAGATTTAACAGCAAGATTTAACATAGTAAAAAATTCAAATGAACATATTCGATTAAAAACAAGTAGAGAAGCCAAAGTCGGGCGGAGCAGACTACGAGGGTTCCTATATATATATTTCTGGCCTGTCAGATGGCGGAGCGTCAGATGGCGGAGCTTCAGATGGCGGTGCGTCAGATGGCGGAGCGTAAGAAGCGCCATCTGACACTTCCATTCGAAAGTTTCACATTTTTTAGCATAAACGTGATCAGAACGTTATGACGTAAAACCATCATTTGTGTTGTTTAAAGTGACTTGAAAAAAAATCAAATGGAATTAACTCGTGAACATTTTCGAGAACATTGATGCCGTGCGTCAACTGATAATGCAAAATCGTCATGTGACATACCGTGAGATAGAGGCATCCTTGGGCATTTCTTCCACAAGCATACATTCGATATTACATGAACACCTGGCCGTAAAAAAGGTTTGTTCTCGTTGGATCCCGCACAATTTGACAATCGCACAAAAAAAGGCTCATATCGATTGGTGCAAAGAAATTTGGAAAAAATACGATCGCGGTGCTTCAAAAGACGTTTATAAGATCGTCACAGGTGACGAATCATGGATCTATGTTTATGAGCCAGAAACAAAGCAGCAATCGACCGTGTGGGTCTTCGAAGACGAGCCAATTCCAACGAAAGTTGTTCGTGGAAGAATCACTTCGAAGCAAATGGTCTCCTGTTTCTTCGGCAAAACTGGTCATGTGGTGGCTGTTCAGCTTGAGCAACGTAGGACGGTCAATTCTGAGCGGTACACCACAATTTGTTTGCCTGAAGTCTTCGGAGAAATTCGAAAAACGAACAAGAGAAGACGAATCATTGTGCACCAGCGCCGTTTTGACCGGCCAAAACGTCGAATTGCTGGGACATCCGCCTTACAGCCCTGACTTGGCACCCAATGACTTCTTGTTATTCCCGCACATTCCCCTGACTGTTCCGCTTAAGCAACGTAGGACGGTCTATTCTGAGTGGTACACCACAATTTGTTTGCCTATAGCCTTCGGAGAAATTCGAAAAACGAACAAGAGAAGACGAATCATTGTGCACTAGCGCCTTTTTGACCGGCTAACGATTGGTCAACGATTTCGTCGCCTGAAGATGCTGTTGAAGCGTTTAGAAACCATGTTTTGGAGGTGTCTTAATCGGAGTGGAAAAAGTGGTTCGACAATTGGTTTGAGCGCATGCAAAAGTTTATAAGTCATGCTGGAGAAAACTTTGAAAACCCATTTCGCATTTTCATTATTAGGCCAGAAATATATATAGCAGCCCTCGTATGATATAGGCTACAACTCTTTGCTACTCAGACGATATTTTACCTCTGTCTAGAGTTTGAGCAAAGACAGGACTAAAGGAGGAACAAGGAGAATGTTATCTTAACTCAAGGTGTTCAAAGTTGAACATGTTTTAAATTGTGTGTTGGGTGTTGTTGCAATCTTAAGTGCAACCCATAAAATTGTTAGCTGTATACATTAGATAATATATGTACGCTCGCTCATGATCGTACTTTTCCACACGGTGATAATGGCCAGTGGTAAGAGCAGCCCGCTCACACAAGAAATATGTCACTTTTCGAATACTTAGGATGAATACCAGCCTAAGGGATGTACAAATGTTATTAAAAATTGTATTGTATATTTTGTATTGAATATTTGGCCTACGCTTTGATTTGTAATCTCTGCAGGAGGTTTTACTAGATGACTTGAAATATTTTCAACATTTGATATAATCACTTTTTGTATAAAAAAAATTTAGTATCTTAAAAATGCTCAAACGTGAATGACGTGTCTTAGTCACAAGGAGCTGTAGTGTACATCATTCTCGTACTCACTACTTGGACCTACTGTCTAACGCCGGCTCCGAATGTATTTTATTGCGATATGTTTACATTACTTCCGGATTATTTACGCTTTCCGATTTCCCGGAAAACTTTAAACCACTTTTAGTTGATTTAAATAAAGTAAATTATACTCTCACCCTACTGGACAAAAGGGTATATAATGTTTGGTACTGACAAAAAGTGTAACGCATTGAAAAAGCTTTTTAGACCCTACTTATGTTTTGAACAAATCCGTTTCGTGACTTTTTAAGTTATTTGAGCCATGCCCGTGCGACTGGTTCGCACGATATCGCTCGAAAGGAGCTACCAATCGGTTTTAAACTTTGCATGTCATAATATTTTTTCAAAAACTGCGCCTGGAATCGAAAATGAGCCATATCGCTCCACCCTTTATAGTTCCTCCCACACAATTGTACCAACACGCCTACTTTTGGTGTTCTGGTAATATGTGACGCGCAAAATAGAAAGGGACCTAAGGGTAAAAACCAGTTTTGTTCAGGAGAGCCATTTTAAAGATTTAAATACGTGTATCTTTGGTGTAGAATCGTCGACTTCACTTTCATAAAACGCGCATATCTCTGGGAGGGAACTCTTTTGGGGCATGGGATCGGTCTCATTCGATGCTCAGATGTTGTCCACATCAAAAAAAAAGTGAAAATTGCTTTTTTACCCTTATGTCCCTTTCTCTATGAGCTGTCACATATACTTAATTTGCACCATATGACCACAAATATTTGCTTAAGAATGACGTTATAAGGTAAGCTTGGTGACAAAAAACTGTACCCTTAGTCACGCCCCTTTGGGTACGTCCCAAACAAATGACTCTGTTTTAGTGCAGGTTAGGATAACATAACTTGTCAGCTAGAGCGTTAAACTGGATTAAATTGCGAGCATTGTAATATTTCTAAGCCGGTTTTATACTTTCATATGAAAGAAGTGGTTGACACGCCCCTTTCTGGTACCTCCCATGCAAATACACCACTCCGTCAACTTTTGGTATATATGGTATTCAGTTTTGATTTTGAGCTAGATCGTATGAAAAACATTATAAATATTACAATATCTCTAAGAAAACAGTTATAAGCTTGACTTGGTGGCAAATACTTGGATTCTTGGCCACGCCCCTTCTGGTATCTCACACACACATGACCTAGTTTTTCTGCAGATGAGAACCCACAACTTGTGTCCCGGTGCATGAAATTTGCTTAAAGTGCGAACGCAATAATATTTTTATTGCACCATCGGTACGCTTCAGGCTTTTAGGGACGGAACAACGGAAAAATTAAAACCGTATAAAGGGTTTTTCAATAGGGACATAACAATTTTGTATCTTTAAGTCAACGCACCAAACAGTTTTAATGATTGTTCAGTGTCAAAACGTTAGTCGAAGTCAACATTTTCATCATGGTGAAGATCACTTACGAGCAAAGTTTGGAAATCAATAAAAATTACCAACGAGATCCTTAATCGGTCGTCGTATCTTTAAGAGTGCTTACTCCAATTTAGGGGTTTTACCAATAAATATAATAGGCGTTATTGGACAGTAACAAACCCACACGTGCCTCAACAAACACAATAGCATCATCAAAAATTACAGTGTGGTGTAGTTTTTTTTTGTCGGAGGTGTGATTGGGCCGTATTTTTTTGTCGATAAAATCACCTTTCTATCAATGGAGAGCGCTATCGTGCCATGTTAGAAAATAATTTTTGGCCTAAGTGGGAAGAGCTTGACATCGCCGATATGTGCATTCAACAAGACGGTGCCACTAGCCACACATCCCGCGTTACTATCGATTTACTGTAAGGCAAATTCGGTGAACGTGTTATCTCACGATATGGTCCGGTCGAATGGCCACCTCGTTCATCCGATTTAACGTCATTGGATTTCTTTTTATGGGGTCACATCAAGTCATTGGTCTATGCCATTGGTCAAGCCACAATTTAAGACGAGCTAAAAGACAACATTCAAGGCGAAATTACTAAATGTGTGCAAGAGTGGTGGAAAATTGGGTCCAAAGAATAGATCGCTGTACACGGGCTCGTAGTGGACATATGACCAAAATCGAATTTCAGTCTTAAAATGTAACATTTGCACTACACCTGGAATAAATTTGAACTCTATATTTTTAATTTGTTTTGTTTTTTATTTTACGAGTATATAAAATTGTTAAGTCCTTAATGGAAAACCCTGTATGCGTGAGGGTATATGTATGTCTGATCAACCGACTGAAACTTCCTCACTAAATACTGGTAGTATAACTTGCTAGAATCAGACATTAATTGGTTAACAATTAAAAGTTTTCAGCTCTTTAAGAATAAATACCAAAAGGTTTAATTGATTTGTGGAAATGGAAACCATTTTTTGAGTTACAAGATATCATCGAAGAGAAAACTATGAAGAAGTTGATAATTAAGGCTCGGGCAGACTAAAGCTTCAACTTCCGTTAGTCTAAAAACCATTAAATTACGTGTCCAAAAATACAATCACTATATGAGGGTGCTTTTCTGCGCCAAAACAGCAATAACATAAATATTCATGTTATTGCTGTTTTGGCGCAGAAAAGCCCCCTCATATAGTGATTGTATTTTTGGACACGTTTGTAAGTATTTTAAACTTTTTTCGATGGTTTTTGGAGAACCAGAAATGAAAAAAAACGCAGCGTAAAGAAAAAATCTTCAGTGTACCCGGCACTTAAATCTTTTTTTAACATAAGTTTATTGCTTCAATACATGTCTTCAATTACATCACGTATTTCACAAAGTAATTACCGAAATATAGTTAATACTTAATAGTAAAATAGTTAATAATAAATATCCAAAAACTATACGGCTACAACGTTTTTTTAAGAATCGAATCTTAATTATCGAGGCTTAACCTTAAACCCATATGTGACGGCGCATAGAGAGAGGGACCTAAGGGTAAAAAAATCAATTTTCACTCTTTTTTTTGATGTGGACAACATTACATACCCCAAAAGTGTTCCCTTCCAGAGATATGCGCGTTTTATGAAAGTGATGGTACACCAAAGATACACGTATTTAAATCTTTAAAATGGCTCTCCTGAACAAAACTGGTTTTTACCCTTAGGTCCCTTTCTACTTTGCGCGTCACATATTTAGATTAAAGGCCCTGTTTCTATTGAACTTTCCTTCAAAAGAACCTACAAACGGTTTACAAGTATAAATCAGCCTCAAAGACTTTTAGTTGCTACATGCAGGGAAAAGATATGGTTACTATATTGTATGTTCTCTGAAATGAAAGTATGCTCGTCGCAACCATAGTATTGTTTTTTGAATTTCATTTTGACAATAGTATGACTGCGGTAATATAAATATTGTTAAAATGTTACAATAGTATTGTTGCCATGAAAATATGTTTGTATGATGAAAATATGTTTGTATGAGAATGATAATATGGTGTGGGAACACAGGCCCAATTTTCGGCCAGTTTTTGCAGCATTTGGGGCCTTATGTTGGTAAAAACGCACCAAATATTCTCTTCCAAGGCGGCAATCATGTCGGTTTTATCAGCGTATAAAGTACAAGCGACATAAAAAATAGTGTACACGATTCGCGTTTGAGTCTCGCACCCCTTCAAGCCTTTGGTGCGAGACTCTTAGTTGTCTCAGTTTGGGTTGTGTGTGAGTCATACGTATTATGGTTGTGCGGATTATACTATGATTGTATGTTCAACATACTATGGTTATGAGAATCATAATATAGTTGTGGAGATCACAGTATGGTTGAGTGTGAATAGTTCTACTGTTGTGAGGGCCATCATATTGTTGTGTGTGAACCATACTATTGTTGTGTCTCAACAATATCACCAACAATAGTATGATGCTCTTCGAATATTGTTACCCCAACCATACTTTTTCTTCTTCGTGTAGCAGGGATGACTGCGTATGGTGCACTCTACGTCAATGTCGTCAGATCCCCACCAACAAATATGCTGTAATCAATGTCAGTAGCTACACACACAAAAAATATATGTTTACTACGTGTTCACGGCAACAATAATACGTTTTCTGCAATAAAAGCATGTTCGTCGCAATCATAGTATTGTATTTTGAATTTTAATTTGACAATGATTGGGGCAGTATTAATATTAGTAAAATTTATTATTACCAAATAAAAAATATGGTTGCAGCAATGTATGATTGTGGCTATGAACTAATCATAAGAGTTTTTATAGACCAAAGCTACATGCCAAAAACAGTCTGTTGATCGGACATACATAAACATTTACTCATTTTAGAATTTTCAATTTCCGTCCTCCATAGCCTGAAGCGTACCGAATTTTTTGAAATCTTGTAAAATGTCGTGTAAGGTATAAAAATGGGGCAAGCATGATATGTACCCTCTAACCCAGTAGGGTTAGACACACAATTAGACACACTCAATACAGTGCATGGCTCGTAGTTGTCCAATATAAAAAACAAGAATATCATACGGCTAGCGATGCAAACCTAAGCGATACCAGATGACAGTGCGGGTGATTTTTATTGTGTCTACTTTGTTTGGTGGAATACTCTAATGCCGGCTAGTCCTCGTTTATTTCGAATCTGCCTGCACTGAAGTGTAAAGCCTTTGATCACGTTTTAATCACATTTGTTGCTTGGGGTCCGGGCAGGGATGTAAAAGTTTATACAATTGTAAATGGTTTTTTTTTATACGTGTGGTTTTCAATCGGAGTTGGTCTATTTGTCTGCTGTCACTTGATGTATGCTCAGTTTGGTTTCACAATGTACCAAGTTTCATGGAAATCGGTTCATAATTGGGAACTGTACTTTGACTACATCTAAAGATGGACAGACGGTCATCAATGGAATCAGTTGGTAATATTGAATGGATGGGCACATTTAACTAGGGGTATATTTTCATTCTTTTAAGACGTGGATGTAGACTAAGTCATAACACCCTGCGCGAAAGTGTGGTGTAAAGTAAACAAAGACAACAAATTGAAACATTTTAAAATGTATTAAAATGGCCCAAATGAGCCGCGGTTGTATCACGGACCTTTCGATGTCGAAAATGTTGAAAAAAATCAAAGGGTGTTATTACTTTTTATATGTAAATTAAATTTCTTACAAAACAAACTATTTTTGATAAGTTCGAGTATTGGTATAAGTGAAATATTTTTAAAAAATGAATTTTTTCTACTGTCAAAAATATATCACTCCTATAATTTAGAATTTAAAGTATTTTTACATAATTTACTTAACAAAAATATCTATTGTTGACTAACAACTTAACCCAATCCTTACAAAAAATTTGGGTTGTGTGTGAGTCATTCTTATTATGGTTGTGCGTTTCATACTATGGTTGTATGTTAAACATACTATGGTTATGAGAATCATAATATGGTTGTGGGGATAACAGGCCCAATTTTCGACCAGTTTTTGCAGCATTTGAGGCCTTCTGTCAGTAAAAACGCACCGAACATTCTCTTCCAAGGTGTCAATTGTGTCGGGCTTATCTGCGTGTACAAGCGACACAAAAAATAGCCGTTCGCGTTTGAGTCTCGCACCAATTTCAAGCCTTTGAAAGGGTCCCTTAGTTGTCCCGGCAGTTTTAAAGGATTTCAATTGCAACTGAAAAATAATAAGATGTTGCATTACGTGCATCCATTTAAAGCTGTGGTAATTGAACTAAAAAATGTCCATTAAAATCTCCAATTTGGCATTAGTGCAATTCTTATTGTTGCACTGTTAGCGTAGAACATTTGGGGAATTTTCAATGTTTCGCCCAAACTGGCGCTACAAATCAAACGTTATTTAAAGTACCATTTGTCATGACTTTATTTGAATATTGCCCTGCCCATAATTCTTGTGTGGTACCGGAAATTAAAATACCATGAAACGAAATAATTTATATTTATTGTCATATACAAAACATTTAACTCTTTTTTATTGCTGTCGTTTGTTTTTGGTTCTTGTCGCTGTTGCTACTGCTTGGATACGGCGCGGGACATATCGCCGGGTCACAATTTGCATGAATGACATTTTCGCCATGTGAAAACTGCGACATTTGAGCCATTTTCGTTTTATTTTGTTGTTGTTGTTGTTGGTGGTGCTGGTGTTTTACTTTCGTGCATAAACTACACAAAACGCTTTTGACAAATCGCTAAATAAATCAAAATGGCAGCATTTTAAAGTGATGTCTGTTTTTTCTATTTTGTACGCCGATGTGTGCATGTGCTATTTCCCTCCTCACAAACACACATTTGCAAATGTGACACGCATACAAATTGTTGAGTCAGTGTTGCCAAGGCAGTGAAAAAGCACAGCTTTGTGGCCCAGTTTTTCTCGCTTGAGAGGAGATTTTGATGCTTTTCATTAAAAAGCCAAATGAAGTGGCATTTTGAAGGAAGCGACATCAAAAAACATATCGCTATGCGAGTATATGGAACGATATGGATAGCTAATAGCTGAAGTTAGATAAAGTACGCGCTACAAGCGATTCTTTATTGTACTGCTGCGCGCAAAGAAAACACTGCATTTGTTTTCTTAAATGATCGCTCGAAACATGTCAGTGTGAGAACGAAGCGAAAAGCATGCTGAAGCTACAAAACAGGACGTAAATTGATTAGTAGCATGGAATTGCTTCGATTTGGTTCAAAAGATTTTCTACGAGTATTCTAGACTAGAACACACACATCAAAAACATATACTAGAATTTCTAGTATATGTTTTTGATGTGTACAGTTAATAACTTCTGAGTACAACTTGTGGAGTTCCCCTTTTTGACAGCCTGCTTTGTTGTATAGACTCGCTACTCGTTGCACTCACACTATGATTACTTGTGGCATTTATACATGGTGAATCATTCACGACTGGACATATTTCACCAGTGTATTCCTTGGCTGATTTGAAAAAGATATCTCTATCTACGACCATGTCCAAAAATGCAAGGGAGCGACATGGCAGCGGTTTGGAAATTTTCTGATTGGTGGTCGGAGGGTACTAGAGTAAAATTGCTAGTTCCAAACCAGTGGACGGATTTTTTGTTTGTTTTTTCTCTTAAAGATAGCCCTACCTTTCACCTTTTCACAATTATCTTAACGAAGCCTAGATAACCGTTCCAAAGGTTTGACTACTTGACTAAAAAGAAAAATTTTTCTTAGTGTTAATTTACAAAAACAAATAAATGTGTGCTAAGATTTAGCTTAAACAATTTTTTTTATATCAGTCAAATAGTCATAATTTTGGAGCGGTAGAAAAAATCCGACCACTAGTTTAGAACTTAGCAACTTTACCCTAGTACCCTCCGACCACCTTTCCGAAAACTTTCAAACTGACATTTCGCCCATTTGCAATTTCGGGCTTGGTTGTAGATGGAGATATTTTCATAAAATAAGCCAAGGAATACGCTGGTGAAATTCGTCCATTCGTGAATGAATCACCCTGTACAGCACTCTGATATCAGCAAAATGGCACATTAAGCGAACCAGAAGAAACTCTATAAAAAAAAGGAAAATTGGTTGAAATCATTTGGAATATAAGCCAGCAAAATCTCTTTTATTGATTGCATTACCAAGCCACTGTCCTTAGTTTGTACAACAACTAGTAAAGCAGCTAACGTCAGGCATTACCGACAATATTCTGGATGTGCAGAAGAGCCAACGGGTGGGCTCTTAATTTACTAAGATTTAAAAAGCCACTTTAGAATTTGTAAGAAAATTTTATTGTTGTTTGGTACCCATGTTTAAATAGGCAACATTTTTGCCCCTAAGGTGCGTCACCCAAATTTAGCCCAAATTGAAAAGAAAATTGAATTTTGCCAAACGAAAATAGTATTGTAATTTTGTACTTGTACCCATGTGTCTGTCTATATGGTATAATTAAGTCAAAGATTGGATATTTATCTATTGTTATATATTATACCAAACTCGATCGAAATTGGTGTTCTAGAGCAATTGTACTTAGTAGGTAGGGACATAAATACTGTTGCAACATTGAACACAGCCATTTCAATAGTAGAACTGAACATACCCTGTTAATGTCATATGGGTTTTGAAAGCTAACCTCAATAGCGTTAGTCTGTAACAGGATTTTAAAATTGTTTCAACTTTCATCATGGAGTGGTCAGATAATGAGAACCGTGTCGCTGTAATAGCGCTTTTAAAGTGTGAAATGAAAAAAAAAACGATATTTTCAAAACTTTCCGCCCACTAGGGATTAGCCGCATGTTCGTCTACCGATGCATAAAACTGTTTGAGGAGACTGGAGTTGTAGACGACCGCCACCGGTCGGGCCGCTCACGCTCTGTTCGAACACCGCATGTCATCAAAGCCGTTAAATCAAGAATTCACAGAAATCCGCTTCGAAAATAGAAAATCATGGCCCGTGAGACGAATATCACGCAAAAGTCCATGAGTCGAATCATTAAAAAAGACTTGGGACTTTCAAACAACGCACCGGACATTTATTGACTGCAGCTTTAAAAAAAACAGGATGGAAAAATGCAAACGTCTTTTGGTGAAATACGCTGATAGCTTATTTAATTCAAATTTTGTTCACCGATAAAAAAAATTTTACCGTTCAGGAAAAATTGAACAAGCAAAATGATAGAGTGTATGCGCGGTCATCTAAGGAAGCATCTGAACTGATCCCAAGGTCATCACCCAGCTTCAGTCATGGTTTGGTGCGGTGTATCTTACGATGACCTGCATTTCTGCGAACAAGGAGTCAAATCATCGGCCAAAGTTTACCAAGAAACCGTTTTGGAAGCTGTTGTGAAGCCTCTTAGTAATTCCCTGTTTTAAAACCAGCCATGGACTGTGCAGGATTCTGCGTCGGCCCATAAGGCTAAAACATCCCAGGCCTGGCTTCGAAACAATTTGCCAGCGTTCATTTCCTCTGAAGAAAGGCCCTCAGGCAGTCCTGATTTGAACCAATTGGATTACAAATTGTGGACGGTTTTAGAGGACAAGGTTTGTCACAAAAGATACCCCAACATTGGATCTCTTGAGACTGCTTTGGTTCGAGCTGTGGCCAATTTTCCAATGGACGAGGTTCGTGCAGCTATTGACGATTGTCTAGTAACTTAAAGCGTGTGTAAAGGCAAAAGGCGGATATTTCGAATAAGTAGATTCTTTTTGGATACAATATACATCAATAAACATATTAAAAAATATTTGATCCAAAAACATTCAGAACTTTTTAATTTACAGCATAAAACGTGCGTAATAGTATTTATGTCCCTACTAAGTATATTAAATCGGAAAGGATTTTAATAGTGGGCTATTTAAAAACGTGTACTGATATGAACTTTTCTTTATCAGAACTGGTGGGCGATAGCTGTGATAAAGTCCATCAACATTGAATGTAATAAAAGCCTTTAAGATCTAAAACCCTGTAATCGGTTGAACATATGTGTAAGTATGTGTGGAGGCAACGGTTCTATAAGTAGATTTTCGATTAATTAACTTTTGTGTGTTAAAAATTAAAAGTCAATAAGTCTACTTTTTGTTTTTTTCCCACATTGAACAGGGATTAAACCGGCTCAACCCCTCTTGCTTCTATATTTAAATAAAAGACAAGTTTTTAACAAAATGGCAAAGTGACATTGATTTTCGTGGCTGCACACTACTTTTATCATGATTTCGGGTCCGTGACAACCCTCTTCAGAAAGCCTTGCTGCAATTGTTGAAAGTAAAACCGAACTCTTTAAGGCCAGGCTCTCCACAAACGAATGAGAACTACTGTTGTAAACCTTACTTTTCAAGTTTTCTTCACACAATTGCCCACGAAAATACAACTCATTGCCCACGAAAAACATGAAAGTTTTTTTTTAAAAACTTTCATGTCGACTTTTTTATTTTAACTTAATTTTTTAAAGTCATCCAAACTATGCTTATTGCGTAAATTTAGTCAAATTTCACCAAATGATTTCTTAAGGATAATCTCTTTGAGATCAGTTGATGCGGCTATGTGGTTTCATGTATATTTATCGACTGCTTTAAAATATGAACTTTTAAAAGATTTTAAAAAGTTGATAATGTACAGACTACTTGAAACTCCTGATGTTAATTAGTTTATAATCACTCTTGTTTTCTTAAATGAGATTTTTCTATAAAGAAAACTTGTTTTTTGTTTCAAAATATTGCATTTTCTTTTCCCCAAAGAAATAGTCGACTTTAATGGACTTTTTTATACTAAAAAGTCAAACAGTCTAAAAGTCGACTTTTGATTAGTAGTAGGGATATGCTGATTCCAAATAATGATTGACAGCTAAAAGCACATTAATCATTTTTAATGTGCTTTTGGTATAGGGAATCCTATATAATTAATTTTTATTACCTTGGGGGTATGAGTACGTGATGTGACCCTTTTTTATTTGGTAATAGGAAATCCTATGTGGTTTTCAGATAGTCCTAGGTAATTAATTTTTATTACCTTGGGGGTATGAGTACGTGATGTGACTTTTCTTTGTTAGGGGTATAGGAAAATCCAATGTGGTTATCAGATACTCCAAGATAATTAATTTTTTATTAGCTTGGATGAGTACGTGATGTCCCCCCCTTTTTATTTGGATATATATGGAGATGATAATAAATTTTTATTAGCTTGTGTGGTGGGGATCGTGATGTGACCCTTTTTTATTTGATATGGTGTATGATTAAACATCGAGTGCAGTCATTGCTTCATCGATCGTCATAGTTCTGAGCCTTTCTTTGAAATTTTTCCGTTAAGATGGTGCTTGTGTTTAGAAGTATTCAAGTTAGTGTTTTAGGGTTGCACGTGTTCATATGTTTTGTCGTCATTGTTTTTATGAACCCTATTTTCCTTTTTTGCTGTCTGATAGAAAATCCCTTATGTCCATCTTGTGTGTGTGCTAGAGTTCTGTTGTGTTCGTCATAGTTCTGAGCCTTTCTTTGGAATATTTTCGTCAACACGGTGCTTGTGGATGTATGTCGTATCTGCCTTGAAATTTTTCCGTCAACATGGCGCTTGTGTTTAGAATTCAAGTTATTGTTTTAGAGTTGCCGGTGTTCATATGTTTTGTCGTCATTGTTTTTTATGAACCTTATTTTTATTTATTTTTGCTGCCTGATAGAAAATCCCTTATGTCCATGTTGTGTGTGTGTGTGTGTGTGTGTGCTAGAGTAATGTTGTATCCGTTAGAGTTCTGAGCCTTTCTTTGGAATTTTTCCGCCCACACGGTTGTTATGTGTATGCTTGAGTTTGTGTGTTTTTTGATATTTCAGAGATCTTAATTTTTTCCTTTCAATTTCAATTCGTTAGAGTACTGAACCTTTCTTTGGAAATTTTCCGTCAAAAAATACTTGTGTGGTGAAGGAGTACGTGCTCGTCTGTTCTATCGTCATTGTTTTGATAACCCTGTCGCTAGAATTATACATATTTTTGTTTTTTGGGTTTGACAATTTGTTGCCCTGTTTTGATTTACAAGTGACAATGTACTTGATTTTGAATGTATGTGGAAATTGTGGCTTGTGACCTTATGTAACGTTTGAAAGATGCACTGTGGGATGTTGAATTGTATAAATTTTCTATAGTCTGTCGCAGGTAATTCTTTCGATTATCCAGTGGCATGAAATTGAATGCATATGATAATTATGTTGTTTAATTTATGACCACTTGTTTGTATCGAAAAGGTTCGATGAAGGAATTTAATATTTACCTGCAAAATAATGTAATTTCTTTCATATTGGGCGGAGGATTTTTTTTTTAATATAAAGCCTTGGACATCTTAAATGAAAACAATCAGTTTGTATCTAATATCAACAAGGAAACATGTCTTTAAGCAACGAATCAGGGGTTTTCAGTGAAGATAGTGGGGAGTTTAGATTAAGCAACGAATTCGTTAATCGAGGATTCATCGTCATGTACGACGACGAAAGTGTAGAAGAGCTAGGGATCTTAATTGAAAATGAACCAATCGTTATTGAGGACGATGGAATCATACACATAGAAGATAGCCCAGATAACGTTGTTATTGTGGTTGATGACAACGAAGAAGCTATGGAAGCCGAAGACATTCCAAATGCTATGGAAGGAGAAAATATTCCAAATGCTGAACCATTCCGTATAGAAGAAGACGAGGAACCAATCGTTATTGAGGACGATGAAAACATACCGATAGAAGATAGACCAGATGATGTTGTTGTTGTGATTGACGACAACGAAGAAGCTATGGAAGCCGAAGACATTCCAAATGCTATGGAAGGAGAAAATATTCCAAATGCTCAACCATTCCGTATAGAAGAAGACGAGGAACCAATCGTTATTGAGGACGATGAAAACATACCGATAGAAGATAGACCAGATGACGTTGTTGTTGTGATTGACGACAAGGAAGAAGCTAGGGAAGCCGAAGACATTCCAAATGCTCAACCATTCCTTATAGAAGAAGACGAGGAAGGTCAAGCGCAAATGATACCGTGTCCCCTTGCAAGAGCTAGACAATTTAATATGTCTGGATCTGTACAGGAAATTGTAATGGAGCTATTAAGAGAAGATTTACAACGCCAAAACCGACGACCAATCGAAAGGAGCAGAGATCTCTTCGAAGGCTATGAGGATGAGGAGGATTATATTCCATGTGCCCAACCGAGAGAAGACTAATAACCACTGCAGGTTTTAGTCTAAACAAGATATCTTTAAAATAAAAATTATATGCATAAATGAAAACTTTTTATTTTAACAATCATTTATTTTTCTTGTAACAATCTTTATTATAATTAATATTTTTGATTTATATTTAAATAAATGTGAATACACAACAAAAATTGTATTTATTTCGTTTTTTTTTTTTTTATTGATAAAATAGTTTTTTTTTTATTTTGGTGTGTCTATATATGTGTGGGTATGTTTATGAAAAATTAGAAAAATAGTTGATTTACTTTTCTCACTCTTCCTCTCTTGCATCCGCTATAGTTCATGAAACTATATCCATTTCATTCACCCTTTAGTCTTAACGTTTACTAATTTGTCAGTAAAATTGATTCGAAACAATATAAATAGCGGGTAACATATGGAGAGACTGTATAGTTTTGAATAAAGTTCCCCATGATGAGTTCAAACACAGAATTAATTTCATCGTTCAATTTTTTAAATTTTAAAAAAATTCTTAGCATTAAGGAAATGAAACCACACAAAAACTACAACATAACTGGAGCATACAGAACATCTACAAAGTATGGAGATACAATCGCATTGAAGATAGCTGAAAAAATATTATATCTCCCCAAAAGATTTAACTCTCTGGCAGATGATGCAATTCAACGGTTGAACGACACATCCTTTGCCATAACAAAGATACCCTTAACTGAAGATCAGGACCATCCACTATGCCGATTAGAGCTTACCCAGATTCTACCTACAGATATTTTTTATACACCCACTTTTCCTTAAATTAAATCGAACAATAAGTAAAGTTTAAGCTAATTTATATTCTGAATACTTTCAAATAATAAATAACAAGAAACGCATCAAAGTACAATAATTTTTATACTTACTTTATACTTTTGTAAACAAATAATTCAAATAAAATAACATGATACATATATGAAAAAAGAAAATAATTTTTATTTTTATATTAAGTATTCTATTTCATCAGGTATAAAGTTTTCTATTTGATGATAATTTGTCTCAATAAAAACAAATAACTTATATAAATTGTTGAGAGCACATTTAAATCTCATATCATTATGAAGAATGCAAGAAGTATAATAGTTTGGTAAATTCTTAAAGTTGATTCTATTTTCCAGGTTTATAACAGTTGTTTTGATATATTTCAGTAGAAATTCTTTCTTTGCTTTGCCGAAAACAAAAATGTATTTATAGTTATTCAATGGAGAAATTACGTCGCCCACATTAACATAACTTGTGTTTCCACTCTGCCACTCTAACCCATTTACATGATTTCGACAGTAAGCATTCTTCTTCCGTCCCTCTTTAGTAAGTTCTCTGCCGTCAAAGGGGGGACTGAAATGGAAATAGTTGGGTGCAACGCTTCTTCCACACATGAATGCCAACTCCTTAATGTAAACGTCACTCTGATTGCCATGACAAAATTGGAAATCAACCAATGCGATTTCAGATCTCTCAACTTTAAACATTTTACGATGAAGTTTTATGAAGAACTAAAGTATAGATTACAGAAAGTCTTCCCTTTATATAGCGGATAAATCTACCGACAAACAATCAGTGCTTTTTTACTCATCAAAGTTAAATGGAACCATCTGTTAAGAAGGAGGAGAAATATCAAAACCACGAAGTCGTCTTCGAATTTGAATATTTTATAAATTTAAAATTGAAAGTAAAGTGTGGATTTTCAACAGCGTTGAGATTCAAACCTCTCATATGGTTCCAAGATAAGAAGAAAAATTATATAGGAATCTCACGTGAAATATGGCTCCATTTAATGATGTACAAGGACTACATTCAAATTCGACTAGATCAATACGAGTTTTTCGATTCCTTCAACTTGCTGAATGATCCACCGATTGATGACATTTCGTTTGGATTTCGACAAAAGAATGATATTTCTTACCTTGTGATGAAGCAAAATAATCATAAAATTATGATAAATTGTGAAGAATGGCGCAACATTACACGTATTGGAATATTTTTAACTACTTTTATATGTTGGAACAACATACTGCAAAAGCAAATTGTATACTTTTATAATAATCATTATATTCCCACTTGTGTCGCTTTAAATAAAACTTACATTCAAGTTAACGATATCAAAGGATTTTATGAGAAGGATGTTGAAGTAGATTTAACGAGATTATGTTTTGAGCTAGGTCAAAAAATGAAAAAAACTATTGAACATGATATTAAAATTTATAAGCTAAACTTGAGAATAAAAAATAAAACCTGAAATACTATTGAATATTAAATTTGTGTTTATTTATTAAATATTAAATAGAAATTTTAAACATAAATGTCCACAATTATATGATTTAAAATTTTGCTCCCTCTTATAATTATATTTAATTTTATCACCTAAGTATAGTAAAATTTCGAGAGGCGGCTGAAGGTTTCCAAAACTATCATAGTACTCAATATTGTTGTTATTTTTGTTATATGCTACCCAATGTGTACCATAACCGCTATATGAGTCCAAATTAACTATTCCGCATTCTTTGCGTCTAGGTGTTTTCGGAAGTTTGTCCCTCATATAGACTCCTCTAAAATATGGTAAATGTTTTTTTCCAAATTCTCTAATATCGACGTCAGTCAGAGGTCTTTTGGGTAGCTGCTTTATTAGTTTTTTGATGATTTCTTTTTGTATGTGATTCCCATTCCCGTTTTGTATGGTTTTAGATAAAGTCCTTTTCCCATGGCTATCCCCTCCATTCGCTTGTTGTGTCGCACATTTTCTTCAAATTGTTGTTTTGCATTTTTAGCGGTCTTAATTGCTTTTGCGATGGAAGATGCACCTGAAGTTAAAGCTCCCAATGCACCAAGAGCCGACATAATAGGTATCAGAGGTAGAAATCCACCAACTTTTGGCACACGAATAACTCTGGGTATACTGACTTGAGATTTTCTACCTTTAAACGATTTTCTAATCACCATTTGAGCAAGGCGAATGGCACTGTTGATATCATGTGGTTTTTCTTTTTTAAGGACTACAGATGCACCTTTAACTGCAGTATTAAATATATTTTTTCGACATTTTGTTTTAGGTTTTCTCTTCTCTATCCCCATACCAAGTTTTACTTTAGTCTTCATAGCGTTTGTAACTAAAAATGCGTTTATTTTTTCTCCAATTCTACTATCTTTAGCCTTTACTCTTTCCCAAGCTCTTTCCGCTAGTTCTTTGTCAGCTTGATGTCGTTTGTTTATATCTTTGTTTTGTGTATATGCAATATCATGAGCTTTACATGCCTCATCCAAAATATTTATACCCTTATCACCCCTTTCAAGTCTTTTTTCTAACTTTGTTCCGGGGCCGCAAAATTGATATCCAGGCAAATGTAATTCAAAGGGTAAATTCTGAATTACGTTATTGATTAACCCACTTCCTTGAACTACACTTTTGTTATTAGCAACCTTTTTATGATAGACAATCATTTTATACCTTTTCTGAAATGATTCAACATAAATTGAAATGATATAATAAGTTTACAATCAGTTGTTAAAATGCGTCTAATAAAGCAAGATACGAATATTAACGTGAGAAATTTAGATTTCACGCATCAAAATACGCTTAAAACAAAGCACAGTTCCCTTTTACCTAATTCCATAAGAGCTCTCATTGTGGGTCCTTCTAATTGTGGAAAGACAAATGTTATGCTTAGTCTTATTGAAAGTCCGAACGGATTGAAATTTAAAAATATTTATCTATACTCAAAGTCGTTATATCAACCGAAATATGAGTATCTTAAACAGCTTGTTACACCTATAAAAGGAATGGGATATTATACATATACAAATGGAGAAGATGTTATTGAACCTGAACATGCCAACCCTAATTCAATATTTATATTTGATGATATTGCATGCGAAAAACAAAACAATATAAGATTATACTTTTGTATGGGTCGACATCGCGATATAGATTCATTCTATTTATGTCAAACATATACTCATATTCCAAAACATTTAATTCGCGATAACGCTAATATTATAATAATGTTTAAACAAGATGAAATGAACATGAAACATATATATAATGATCATGTTGGAAGCGATATGACTTTTGATAACTTTCGTGATATATGCCGAGAGTGTTGGAAAGATAAGCATGGATTTTTAGTTATAAATAAAGAAGACGAAATTCGCTGTGGACGTTATAGAAAAGGTTTCAATGAGTACATTCATAGTTAGTAATAAATCAACCTCTGATTCCAACAGACGTCGATCAAGTTAAATAGTCTAGTTGAAACAAACAGCCTACCAGTTGAAATAAACAACCCACCAGTTGAAACTAACAGCCTACCAGTTGAAATGAACAGCCTACCAGTTGAAATTATCAGCTCGACCAGTTGAAATAAACAGCCTACCAGTTGAAATTAACAGCTCGACCAGTTGAAATAAACAGCCTACCAGTTGAAATAAACAGCCTACCAGTTGAAATATACAGCCTACCAGTTGAAACAACCTGCCTACCAGTTTAAATTAACAGTCTACCAGTTGAAATTAACTATCCATCAGTTGATATAATCAATCTATAAGCTATAAATCAACCTATAAGCATGGAGGAAACCCTTCTAAAGGAATTAATTAAGTCGAGAAAAATCTTAAAACAGAAATTTAATAGCATAAAATTAGGGGAAGCGGAAAAAAGTGAGAGATTATCTAATACCTTTAAGCCAGTGATCGAACCATTAAATGAAATATTAAAATTAACTAATACTAAAAGACCTGCAGCTACAACCCAACAGAGTCTAAAATTCGACAGCAGTACTCCGATAAAGAAATTTAAGGAAGACAATGTTGAAACCCCTATTGTAAAAACATTTAAGAAAGATCATTGGAATTCTGAAGATGAAACAAATGAGAATGATTTCTTTTCTCAATCAGATGAAAATGAATCGGACGTTATCGATTTATCATTACTTCATAACGTAAAAAAACTTGATACAACATATGGTCCACATAAAGATGAGAAAGGTGACTGGAAATTCGCCAACAACAACCTTCGATTAAACGAAAACAAAATTATTATCGGAAATAATTCGTGGGCTTATACACCAGGTTTATTTGAACTCATTTTTCATAAAATCCCCAAGAAATATGACAAATTCGAACTTGATATCTATAAAAGAATTCTGATGAATACTAACGCACATAAAAGAAATTATGACGCAAACGACCAAATTAAAGGAAACAAAAGCTATAAGTATAAAAAAATTATAAAAAGACTCTTTGAAGCTACTCACACGGGTAAAGGTTTAATGACTGTTAATCGTGAAAAGTCCAACTATATATACTGGGATGACCCCAACGAGTTAGTGGAACGTCTAAAACTTTTGTTGGCTTCACATAGCGCTGGTAATACGAATCATAATAATGAAATAGTATCCATAATTGAGGAACTGAGGGAAGCTGATATAATTTACTGATATTACCGAAAAATCTATTATTCGCAACATGAGTGTCGACAAGTTCGGTCACTTTTCTAATAATAGTTCTTTTATATTAAGGAGCAATGTTACTGAAATATTTGGAATTACTATGGATTGGAATAATAACATCGATATACAAAATAAAAAAATCAAAAATTTGGCACCGCCGTCAGCAGAAACAGATGCAGTCAACAAAGCTTACTTACAAACACATATCTACGATTCACAAGAAATATTAAGAAGTGAATTTAATAAGAAAATAAATAATGTCAGAGAAGAAATAGCAAACTTGAATAAGAATCTTAAAGATATTATAACGATATACATCCAACCATCCAACGATTAAGAATTTATTTATTGTTTACATCATCAAAAATGGAAAGAAGATCAATAGTGAACGAACTGCATGCCCAAGCAAGAAAACATTTTCAGCGACGAAGAGTAGTAATGAAGGGAATTGATGACTTATGGCAAGCTGACTTGGTTGAAATGGGAAATTACTCAAAGCTAAATAGAGGATATAAATATATGTTAACAGTTATTGACACTTTTTCAAAATTTGCTTGGGTTGAAGCAACTAAATCAAAAAATGCCACTGATGTAACTGCTGCATTTCAAAGAATATTAAACTTAGGGCGTATACCCAACAATTTACAAACTGATGATGGAAAAGAATTTTTTAATAAACAATTTGAACAACTTATGAAAACACATTCAATCAATCACTACTCAACATACAGCGTTATGAAGGCTTCAATTGTTGAACGTTTTAACAGAACGTTAAAGGGTATGATGTGGAGAGAATTTAGCTTCAACGGTAACTACCGTTGGTATAATAACTATAAAAAGTTGGTGGAAACTTATAACCGCAAAGTGCATAGAACAATCAAAATGACCCCAAGCGATGTGAGTGTTTCGAACGAAAAAAATTTGCTGAATACCGTATATAATCGCCTCAAAATATATATACCTTCCAAACTTCATGTGGGAAATTATGTACGTATAAGTAAATACAAACACATTTTTGAAAAAGGATATACACCCAATTGGACAACAGAAATATTTAAAATAAGAGCTATCCAAAACACAAACCCAGTAACGTGTCTTCTAGAAGACTATCAAGGCAACCCAATCAAAGGTGGATTCTACAAGGAAGAGCTTCTACGTACTCGTTTTCCGAACACGTATCTTGTAGAAAAAGTATTGAAATCAAATGGTGATAGAGTATATGTTAAATGGTTGGGCTTCTCGAATCATCATAATTCATGGATAAACAAAAATAAAATACTATAATTTTAAATAATTTCAATAAAAATGAATAAAACAACTAATACAAAACATTTATTTTCATTTATTATTTAACTTTCATAATGTCAGTAACATTAGCTTTGAGCGGAAGATCTTCTATATTAACTGCTAATTATTTTCCCCCTATTGAATTATCTGGGGAATATGAAGCATGTTTAGTAGATTTTCACTCATACAACTCAATTCCAAACATTGATTATGATAATAATTTATTTCATATTGGTGATATGGTAATTGAATTACCGATAGGTTCCTACGAGCTAACTGACATAGTGAAAACTATAAAGACAGCATATAAAAGGCAAAACGAAAACAAAACAATAGAGATAAAAGCAAATAATAATACATTGCAAATTGAAATATTTTCCTCACATGACGCAATTAATTTTAATAAAGATCGTTCTATAGGAACTCTTTTTGGATTTGATGAAAGAATACTAATATCGAATACAAGACACTATTCTTATCTTCCCGTCAACATTTTAAAGGTCAATGCCATACAAATACAGTGTAATATAACAACTGGAGCTTATATGAATAATTTAACGGCACACACTATTCATCAATTCGCAATTAACGTTTCTCCAGGATATAAATTGGACGAAACACCTAGAAATCTCATTTATTTGCCAGTAAACGTCAAAGAAATAAGTACTCTAAAAGTTTGGATTGTTGATCAAGAATCACGATTAATTAATTTTCGCGGGGAAGAAATTACACTTCGACTTCATCTTAGACCAATATCAAAATGATAATTTATAATATATATACTAATAAAAAGAAAGACTTAAACATTCCCATTCCAGCAGTCAAACCTAAAAGACCACAGGTAACAAAAGAAAATCAAAAATTTTTGAAATCTTTAAATCTACATTTAAAAAAAAAATAATGTCTGAACTGCTTGACGTCACTGATGAACCCCTTTCGGACGAAAGCATAATAAAAAAGGAATATCATAGCTATATTCCATATATACAATCGTTTAAGCATAACGATGAAATTAGAATTACAATTCAAAATCAAGACTTATATGTTCTACCGAGTGAAAGTTATCTGTATATTGAAGGAAATGTAACGCTATCAGGTGGTGAAAAATCTTCAAATGCCCGACTACGAAACAACTGTGTAGCTCACATGTTTGATGAAATACGCTATGAAATTAATGGTATAGAAATCGATAGAACACGAAATTTAGGAATATCAAGCACAATAAAGAATTTTGTCTCTCTAAGCGAATTTGAAAGCAATATGATGAAGAATGCTGGATGGAATGTTGGTGAAGATTTATCGGTGGAGTCATTTAACTTTTATATTCCCCTTAAGTTATTGTTGGGGTTCGCTGAAGACTTTAAAAAGGTTATTTTAAACTGCAAGCATGATCTTATTTTACTACGAAGCTCAAGTGATACCAATGCTTGTTATTCAACTGATAAAAATGAAAATTTAAAATTAGCTATAACAAATTTAACATGGAGAATCCCTCACATTCATCTATCCGATTCCACAAAACTAAAAATGATGAAAATAATAAGAGATGGAACATCTTTACCTCTGGCATTTAGGAGTTGGGATTGTCATTTTAATCCAACCTTTGCAGGCGCAACAAAGTGTAATTGGAATGTAAAATTATCGACTAATAGAGAAAGACCACGTTTAATTCTGATTGCATTTGAAAATAATAAAAAATTTATTCACTGTAATCTTACAAATATGAAAGTATACCTAAATTCAGATATCTACCCCTATGATGACTTAAATTTAAAGTTTGATGATAACCGATATGCTGTTCTCTACGATATGTATGCTAAATTTCAACAAAGTTATTATCTGAGAGACCCACAACCAATTATTTCATGGGAACAATTTAAAGAGAAACCAATTATGGTTATCGATGTCAGTCATCAGAATGAGACAATCAAAAGCGGGCCAATCGACGTAAAAATTGAGTTTGAAACCGGTACATCAATCCCAGCAAATACATTTGCATATTGTTTAATACTACATGATCGATGGATGGAGTACACACCCTTAACAGGAATTGTTAGAAAAATCTTTTAAATTTCTCCCTCCCTCAATTATTTATTTATTTATATTTAAGATTGTATACTTACATAATTTCCATAATAAAAAATATAAATAAAATATAAACATTTGAAATTTTTTTTTTTTTCTTTTATTAAAATTTTTTTTCTTATAAATAATTAACAAAAATAATATAATAAGCTTATTTACTCTGGAGATTATAATAAATACATTTCAATTCCTTCATCGGTAAATGAAAGATTCATTAAATCAACTCCATCAAACATTTCAGAATTAATAACATTTTCGTTTGATATTCTAAAGTGACCCCAAGCATATGTGGTTACACCATCAGGTTTAATCTTTCTTTTATTATCATCACAACTCAATGTGATTTTATTTTGTTTATTTGTATAAATAACATGATTTTTAGATTTAAATGTTAGCATATCACCCGTAATTCTACTTTTATTTAGTAAACAATCTCTAAAAGTATCTATGTTGTATGTAGAGAGGATGGACTTTTTAACACCCTTAGATTTTAAAATTTCAGCACCATGTTGTACACTTATCGCATACATTTTTGGTCTCAATCCTATGAACTCCTTCATAACTCTTCCACAGTTTTCGTCTTTCATCATTCCTAGCTTCTTTTTATTGACCAGTGCAATATTGAATATATTCATCGACGGATACTCTGAGGTGTCAAATCTCTCCTGAATTTCACTAGACGTTATTTCTTTATAAAAATCTCTTCCCTTTAACGAATATATAAATGAATCTGTATCCATATAATTTAACGATAAATCATCTTGAAATTTAGGTTTCATAAAACCATAATGGAAATCATACATTTTCCACTTTGATAGTTCTAGAACACAGAATCCTAAATATATTGGTTTATTGTAAATGGCCTTGACTCGATTTAACTGGATTGCGAGAGCCTTATCAGAGAACTGAGTTAAACTATGAAAATTAGGTTTGGCTATCAACGATCGCGCGCCTAACTTTTTTTTATTTATGGTCTCCCAGTGATTAACAATTTTAACATCTTTTCTTTTATCTACATTCTCCATTGTCTTTCCATATACGGCGTTATTTAACAATTTAAAGAAATCTTTTTCAAACGTATTTTTTGCTTTGGTTCTGTACTCTGTATTAACATCGATGTACTTTTTCAACCATGCATCTTGGTTGAATGCTAGTATACGTTTTACACCGCTTAAGATTATTCCTTGTTGTAATGCTTGACGAAGATTTCTGTAGTGTATGGCATATGAGTTTTTAGAAGAAAAGTCGGTTATTAACTTTTTATATTTGGATTCACCCACAATTTTGTTTTGCGCACAAAAAGGTAAATCGTTATGTATATCGTGAAGGTGAGTAGGGTACTCTAAATCAACTTCATAAATATAACCAACTGGAGAATTATCTCCAATATTTAAAATATTTTCACTCTTGGATAGTTTTGCAAATTCCGTTCCTTCAACCCACTTGAAATTATTTAAAGGGAGATATTCGGACATTGCCCACCCATATAGATTGTTGGCATCTAGATACATAAGATATTCAGCTGGTTTACTTTTGTCATAATCATCTAAATACTCGTTATTCGCAACCGTATGCCTTTTTGAACATTGTACTATACCACCACGAATTCCATTTTTACAAAAATTGTACATGTCAATGTCCGTTAGGAGTTCCAGTTTTACCTTCGTCATTTTTAACATTGCATCCCAGGAAAGACCTGGTGCTGTGTAATAGTGACTTGCATCTAACTTGTAAATTGATTTACAAAGACGTCTAAAGTTCTCAAATACATCAGTTAGTATTAAAACGTCAGCCTTTAAATATAACTCCATATATTCTTGTAAATTTTTACAATCAAATGTTCTCCAAACGTTAATGGCATGTTCATATTCCTCTAATGAACAACTTTTATTCGTTAAAGTGCTAAAAAAATTTTCTATCGATGGAAGTTCAGTCTCTTTCAACACATCGAACGATTGCAGGTACTCATAAGGAAATTGACCTTTTCTACTCATGAGATTAAACTCATTATCGTTTACAAATTGACTGCGAACTGTATGAAAATCATCCTTTGAAAGATTTTTAGCTAAGGAGTCTAAACTGGCTGCCATAAATCTAATTGAATCTAAAAATCTCAACTCTAATCGTTTTTTACCATTTATTGGAATGAAATGTGAGAGGGATACATATAATTCCTTGTTTAATGGAATAACAGTTGTTTCCCCATCATATTCCAACAACTCTTTAACAAAGAGATGACAGTCGTATGAAGAAAAGTTATGGAAATATATGGGGATGAATTTGGCAACCTGATGGTTGAGATTGCAAATATTATGGGCTGCCCCCCTATATTGACCGCTTAAATGACAGTGATCTCTAACTCTATCATTGCCTAATGCTTCCTCACAAATGTAACAATTGATGCTATTTTTAAATTGCTCTTCATCTAAGGGTGTTAAACTATTCATTTCGACAACTACATTTAAATGTTCCATATATATATTTTTACAGTCTGCAATAAGATTTTCTAAAAATTTTGTTGGTGCATCTAATCCTGTATACGTTTTAAATTTATCTAACCTACTATTGAACCCACATTTTATATAGTACGCAAATGCACATGGAATATGCTTACTAATACTTTCAGTTTTTGAATTATCTGTTGTATTAGTAAACTTCTCCAATATACACTCAAAATCAGCATATACCACAAATGGTACATCATGCTGTCTATGATGCCCCTTAAATTTTAAAACAGCAGCATCTCCTACGGGCAGATGCGTCACAATTCCTCCACACTCCGGTTTATGGCGATTAAGCAGTTCAACACTTCCAAATGATTGTATGCAACTATTGCATATATGGATTTGATTGCCGGTCTTACTATATTGACGGCTTAAAAGTCTATAGCGTTAAAAGAAAGAAAAAAAAATGGTTAATTAAAGATGATTAAAAAGATAAATAATTAATATATTACCTTGACATATTCTTGATCAATATGAAATGAAATTTTCCTTCTTCATGTAGCAGCATTAGATTGACATGTTGCAACTTCTCTTCTTTTGTTAGGTAGTATGGACCAACAATTTCATCTTTCTCATATCCAAAGACATTGACACTTATACCGACGTTGCTTTCTTCGAACATTCGAATGTGTTGCAAAGCTATAGGAAATTGCATTCCGGTAAAATTCAAGATAACACCACTTTTAAGTGTTATGAGTTCACTATTAATGTCAACATCATATGAAGAAGTGAGTCCACAGTTGACTGTTGGTTTGCAATCCAATGCTGCTACCATACACCATTTAAAACAAAAATCATCATCAAGGTTTTTAATGTTGATGCAGGCTGACTTGTTTCGGAGCGTTTTTGGAGTAACTATATATTGGGAACCTCTAGTTAATGAAGCTTTATTAACATTAATCTCGAGCTTAAGAATCCGTGTTAGAGACCATCCAGAATCTCTCTCTTGGAATTCACCCATTTTGTTTGCTAGCATATCAGCATGGTCATCAAAAATGCTACCAATGTCATCAGATAAAGTTAGCAACTGCATTTTTGTGATATGTTTCATAGTTGTGCAGGCTTGACTATCTTCATTAGTTTTCATATTTGCATTTTGATCTCCAATATACGTTTTGTTTACCAAAGGGTGCTGCTCTTTATTTTTATGCGGAGGCATTGCTGAAGATTCCGTTTCTATTAATGGTTTAATGTAATCAGCCACCAACTCCACATTAAACTTGAGTACAGTATGTTCTACTAAACTATCTCTTAATAGTTGAACTAAACATTTTTTGCTGCTTATTAAAAACTCTTCGGGCAAAATAATATTTGTTGAGTTTTTGTATTCATAAGTTGCAATTCTTTTATTATAAATACTATTTATCACATTAATATTTTTACTAATGCAAACTGCTGCATTTTTCCTATGTTTGGTTGTTCGATTGTGTGAGTATATGCTGTTGGTGGGGATATATATGTTGCATTCCTCGCATAGGGTGTTTGCTCTACTTGAGGAGGACTGTTGAGAACTTTTACAGGTTTGTGGTATTTGTAGCTGTTGCTGTTGTTTCCGGTTTTTGGAACGCGTTTCCTCGTTATTTGACATCTGGGGGTGTCCACTGACCGAAGTTGTATACGTGTATTCATTATTAGGATATTGAGTTTGTTGTTGTCCATCATAGTAACCCCATCCAGGTTGTCCATGATTCTGATATTGAGGGTATAGACTATTAGATGTTGTCGGCATATTTTCGTATAGGGGGTATTGTGGTTGTTGTTGCCCACTATAGTAACCCCATCCTTCTTGATTTTGATATTGGCGGTATCGACTATCTGATGTTGGTATATTTTCATATAGGGGGTATTGTGATTGTTGTTGCCCACCATAGTAACCCCATCCTGATTGTCCGCGACTTTCCATTGTCGAATTATGTGTAGACGCATATAGGGTTGATGAAGGTTTTACCCGTTTTGCACTTAATTGAGACGCCTTCTCTATTTTCCTTTTTGCAGCGGACTGGGAAATCACGTTTCCATCATCATGAGCAATCGTATGATGAAACTTCATCGCGTACGCACCTTCAATATATTTATTACACTTTGAACAATGATTTTTTAAGTGCTTTTTGTAAATAACACTGGAATTAAACTCCATTTTGCATATAGCACAGATATAAGACATTTTTAGTATATTTATTACTTTGTTTTGCTTCGTATTTCTTCTTTCTTTTTTTCTCTTTTGTTTGTTTGTATTTTTTTTTTCTTCTATTACACAATTTGTTTAATAATAATATTAGTATTAAAAAATTTCCTATCGGAGTTAAAATATGTATTCGTGTTTACAAAACTGATATACAGGTAAAATGAGTAATTCTTTAAAATATTTTGATGTGCCACTCACAATGTATCAACAAAGACTAACTTTAACAAAAACAAATTTAGGCAAACACCGTGTTAGCGGAAAAATTTCAAAAAAATTGTCCAACACCACAGTGCATCTTTCAAACGTGACACAAGGTCACAAGCCACAATTTTCACATACATTCAAAATCAAGTACACTGTCACCTGAAAATCAAACCAGGGGAACAAATTGTCAAACCCAAAAAACAAAAATATGTATAATTCTAGCGACAGGGTTATCAAAACAATGACGATAGAACAGACGAGCACGTACTCCTTCACCACACAAGTATTTTTTGACGGAAAAGAAAGGTTCAGTACTCTAACGAATTGAAATTGAAAAAATTAAGATCTCTGAAATATCAAAACACACACAAACTCAAGCATACACATAAGCACCATGTGGACGGAAAAATTCCAAAGAAAGGCTCAGAACTCTAACGAACACAACATAACTCTAGCACACACACACACAACATGGGCATAAGGGATTTTCTATCAGACAGCAAAAAAGGAAAATAGGGTTCATAAAAACAATGACGACAAAACATATGAACACGTGCAACCCTAAAACACTAACTTGAATACTTCTAAACACAAGCACCATCTTAACGGAAAAATTTCAAAGAAAGGCTCAGAACTATGACGATCGATGAAGCAATGACTGCACTCGATGTTTAATTATACACCATATCAAATAAAAAAAGGGTCACATCACGATCCCCACACACAAGCTAATAAAAATTTATTATCATCTCCATATATATCCAAATAAAAAGGGGGGACATCACGTACTCATCCAAGCTAATAAAAAATTAATTATCTTGGAGTATCTGATAACCCCATTGGATTTTCCTATACCCCTAACAAAGAAAAGTCACATCACGTACTCATACCCCCAAGGTAATAAAAATTAATTACCTAGGACTATCTGAAAACCACATAGGATTTCCTATTACCAAATAAAAAAGGGTCACATCACGTACTCATACCCCCAAGGTAATAAAAATTAATTACCTAGGACTATCTGAAAACCACATAGGATTTCCTATTACCAAATAAAAAAGGGTCACATCACGTACTCATACCCCCAAGGTAATAAAAATTAATTATATAGGATTCCCTATACCAAAAGCACATTAAAAATGATTAATGTGCTTTTAGCTGTCAATCATTATTTGGAATCAGCATATCCCTACTACTTTGATTTTTTTCGACTTTTAGTCTAACGTGATAACCCTAGTAGTAGAGCTGTAAAACTATCGTCAGTCGTCCCATTCGATAGTTTCGATAGTTTTTGTGAACACTATCGACCTTAAAATTTGGAAAAGCTTTCCTTTATAAGTATTGCTCAGTCATTGGTAAGGTACATAGAAATCGTCTGTTGCTTCTTTAACATGAGTCTTTTACATGTTTTCCATGTTTTCAAAGTGTACATATTTACTATATGTGACAGCGCATAGAGAAAGGGACCTAAGGGTAAAAAAATCAATTTTCATTTTTTTCCTTTTTTTGATGTGGACAACATCTGAGCATCGAATGAGACCCATCCCATGCCCCAAAAGTGTTCCCTCCCAGAGATATGCGCGTTTTATGAAAGTGATGGATCACCAAAGATACACGTATTTAAATCTTTAAAATGGCTCTCCTGACCAAACTGGTTTTTACCCTTAGGTCCCTTTCTATTTTGCGCGTCGCATATAGAGAATTTTTCCATGGCTTAGAGATACTTCTATTACCCGTAAAGTCTCCGACATTCACAAGGTGTAAAACCCGATGTTGAAATGAGTTCACCGGCATGTAGTCGTGCACTCTGCCATCACGCCAAGGCGGCCTAAAATATTTTGTCTGCTAGATTTCATCGAGATTGGAGTAAAAAGTGCAGACTCTTGATTAAGCGTTACGCACAATATTACCGGCTTAGAGATACTTCTGTTACCCGTTAAGTCTCCGACATTCACAAGGTGTAAAACCCGCTGTTGAAATGAGTTCACCGGCATGTAGTCGTGCACTCTGCCATCACGCCAAGGCGGCCTAAAATATTTTGTCTGCTAGATTTCATCGCGATTGGAGTAAAAAGTGCAGACTCTTGATTAAGCGTTACGCGCAATATTACCGAGTAATAGGAGTTTTGGCTTTGAATGTGGTAGCATATACCAGGAAAATTGGTTGTATCCTACATTTAATTGTAATCTCAACATTTATTGTCCTCTGGCCTATTCGATTTGTAAATCATCGGGCCCATTTGCCGCGTCGTTTTTTCTATCTACTTATATATTGGCAACACTGTTTGCTGCAGCTTGCATTGGGCATTATGGCCACTAACAGTAGATACTGTTGCCTACAAACGAGAGTGTTCAGTGTTCCTGCGGATAGATAAATACATCTGTATGTACATCGGTAATCAAATGACCTCAGGTTGAGCCCTCGAATGACTTTTTGTCACATTTGTGCTGTTTCGCGGCAATTGATCATTAGGGATGGCTGGTTGCTAGGCAGGCGGGAATGTGTGAATGCGGCAAAGAGGGTGGCTGGCTGCGGATGACGAACATTTAGCCAGTCAAACATTCGGTTAATTGTTGGCGGTAGTGCAAAGTAATTAGGAAATTCATAATAAACACAACAACAACAGTGGCGACGACGACAACAACGATGGAAAATAAAAAAGGCGAGGCTAAATTAAAATACACAATTGCCGGTTAATGGTGTGTCATTTGTAGTTGTCCCAAATGATCTGTGATTTGGTTGACCATGTGATGTGCTGTATTTAATTTGCAGTTTTCAGTGGGAATATCCCTCCCCTCGATTTGCTCCATACACCTGCACATACGTATGTATAGATGCAACATTGCCGGATAAAATAGTTTATTTTTTTGGGACCATTTGTACGGGTTTAACGAATACACGTTTCTGGTCATTTAATTGCATGAAATCACTTAGTTTTAAGGGGACATAGTGCAATCGTGATGACCTCTGTGTAATTGCATTCGCAAAAGTCCAAACTTTTTCTATCGTACTTGTATAAGAATTTAGTCTTTTTGTTTGCAATACCTTAAATTTGATCAACATATTTGGGTACAAGGCCACAGTATCATGTGAGGCAACGAAACAGCGGAGAAAGTGGCTAGGGAAGGTTCCATTCAATATGCAGCCCCTTGACCTAGAAAACGCAACACGATTTCAGGCCATCGGAGCCGAATTGGAACTGTGGGCAAAGACAGTGCATACCAAAATATGACCGCTCTTTACGGTGGGATACATGTCCAAAACGCTATGGGAATGTCCCGTCAAGGGACATTTGGAACTACAAAAATTGCATTGCAGAATTTCCAAAGTTCCGTTCAAATCACCGAATGTTTTTTAAATCGTAATGAATATTCAGTTAGACTTACCACAACACGCAGAGAAAAGATATGGTTACTATAATGTCGCGACAACAATAATGTGTTCTCTATACTAAGTGCATGTTAGTCGCAACCATAGTATTGTTTTAGAATTTCATTTTGACAATTGTATCATTGCGGCAATATTAATGTTGTTGAAAGTATTATAGCCAAATTTAGAAATGGAAATATGGTTGTAGCAACCACATAAATTTAATTGGTGCGACAAAAATATTGTTGTTTGAAATTTGTATCAATAATAATATGATTGTAGCAATCAAGCCGTATTGTTCTGACTATGAACTAAGCATTCTAGTTTTTAAAGGCCAACATACATACAGTTGTGTTCATAAAAATAGGAGTGCCCAAACTAGAAAAACAAAGTAGTATTTGTTTCAACAAATACACATATTTTTATTCATTTATTTAACTCAAATTATTTGTAAATTTATATTTTAATTTTATAACCAATTCATAGTTTAATTCATACCAATAAAACCAAAAAAAACATATTTTAATCGAAACTACTTCAAAATTCGCTGTTCAAAAAAATAGGTGTATTAGCGCTAGGCTAAAAATGTGTAAGAAAAATGGAATATAGCCTCATTATTATATTATTAAAAGTGAAATACATTTAATATTTAGTAGAATAGCCTCTACTTTTGATGACCGCATGACATCTTCGAAGCATGGAGTCAATAAGGTCCTGACATCGTTTTAAGGAGATTTTCTGCCAGCCATCTTGCACTGTGGTCCAAAGATCTTCCGCATTTATTGGTCTCATGTCTGCAACAGATTTCTTTACATCCCCCATAGATGCTCTATGGGGTTAAGGTCAGGAGACTGAGCAGGCCAAAACATAACCTCAATTCCATTGATCCGAAACCACTCCTTTGCCAATTTACTGGTGTGTTTCTGGTCATTATCTTGTTGGAACACCCATTTAAGTGACATATTCCAATCAGCATATGGTATCATGATCTCATTCATTATTTCCACACACACTCGCTTATCCATGATGCCTTCTATAAGGTGAATTGGACCAACGCCGTAATATGAAAAGCTTCCCCATATCATAACTTTTGCACCACCGGGCTTAACGGTTTTTATTGTATATTGTGCCTTATATTCGGTGTTAGGCGGACGTCGGACACACTGTCTAGAGCCAGTTCCACCAAATAAAACGATTTTACTCTCATCTGTCCACAGTACGTTTCTCCATTTTTCACTCGGCCAGTTAACATGCTCTTTGGCGAACTTTTATCGTGCAGCCGCCCGTTTCTTTGAGAGCAATGGTACCTTTCTTGGACTTCTTGCAAACAAATTGTTCTCCAACAAACGTCTACGGATAGTAACGGTACTTACGTCAAACTCGGTTAAGCTCCTTTTGCATTCTTTGGATGACCGCACAATGCGGCGGTCATCCACATTTGATGTTTTTCGCTTTCGACCACGCATTTCGACCTTGCTTTTATATTTTAAAGCATTTGCGATCATTTGATCAGAGCAGCCTAAGATTGCTTTCATTTCTCTGTATGTTTTTCCTTGTTTTCTAAGGTTTTGGATCAGGGTCCGAGTTTCCTCTGAGCAGTGTTTTCCACGACCCACTGTTGAACAAAAACACTTTTTTTTTTTTTGGAAAAATTCAATGAAAATGTCTTAAAATCACTTCACTATACTTACTTTTTATTTTATTTAGGGAATTTAAATCAAGAGATCATGTATTGTTTGGAAATCAAATTCACTCCTATTTTTTGATCACTTCAAATCGCGGGATGATGCAGAAATGAACGATTAACACTATGCACAAAATAGTTAGAATAAGCTTTTCTTTTGTGTTGTACTTCTTACATCCCGTAATAAGTCCTGTACAAAATCGCGTGGTTTGGTGGTACAACAACAGCAAATTTTACTTTTAAACATATTGGGTAATAGCACTCCTATTATTTTGAACACAGCTGTATATGTGACAGCGCATAGAAAAAAAGGGAACTAAAGGTAACAAATCAATTTTCATTTTTTTCCTTTTTTGATGTGGACAACATCTGAGCATCGAATGAGACCGATCCCGTGAACCAAAAATGTTCCCTCCCAGAGATATGCGCGTTTTATGAAAGTGAAGTCGACGATTCTAAGCGCAAATAAAAAGGGACCTAATCTTTAAAATGGCTCCTGAACAAAACTTTTAATCAACTTTTCTTTTGATGTGGACATCTGAGCATCGAATGAGACCGATCCCATGCCCCAAAAGTGTTCCCTCCCAGAGATATGCGTGTTTTATGGAAGTGAAGTCGACGATTCTAAGCGCAAATAGAAAGGGACCTAATCTTTAAAATGGCTCTCCTGAACAAAACTTTTCATCAACTTTTCACCTTTTTTTTGATGTGGACATCTCGAATCGAATGAGACCGATCCCATGCCCCAAAAGTGTTCCCCCCCAGAGATATGCGCGTTTTATGAAAGTGAAGTCGACGATTCTAAGCGCAAATAGAAAGGGACCTAATTTTTAAAACGGCTCTCCCGAACAAAACTGGTTTTTAACCTTAGGTTCCTTTCTATTATGTTTATGCACGATACAGTGTATGGTTGTTGTCCACTATAAAAAACAACAACAATCAAAAGGCAGCTAGAGGGATTCTTATTGTGTTTATTTAGAATCTGACTGCACTTTTATCATGGTTTAATCGCGTTCGTTGCTTGGGACCTATGGATGATGAACTAGCGTTCACTTAAACCGCAGTCACCTGCTTGCAAGTTAAAATATTTTGACTGTTTGAAAAGCTATTTGGTTTCTTTGAACGAAATGTTCAATGGAAACATGGTCTCAAACCTGACTACCACCAATCCGACAATTTTTAAACCGCTGCCATTTCGCCCTCTTGTATTTTGGGCATGGTCGTAGATGGACATTTTTTTGATGAAATGAGCCAAGGAATACCCTGGTGAAATTTGTCCAATTGTGAATGAATTACCCTGTATATCTCCTCAGCATTCCCTAACGGAACAAATGGGAAACTTACCTCATATCAATAGGCATTTCACGAAATAATTTTTTTACGCACTGTCCAGGACCTACTGTAGAATGTAGGCTTCAAACGGCAAATGCATTTTATAATGAATGGCTTACAAAAAACTTTAGATGTGCTTATACGGATTTAGAGATGGAGGCGCTATTAAAAACCGAATACCGATATGGTCGAATCCACCAGAGTTCGGGGAGGACCTTTGTATGGGGGCTATATACTCCTAACGTTGTAGTTTTCATAATTGTGAATTTGAATCGATCGGTATACTTAATATGGGTTATACCCACATTCCTTTAGGAAATATACTTATACATCTGCACTTCTATGTACTGTCAAGTTCATCCATTTATATTGTCACTTCACTGTCGGTACACCAGAGTTAATGGGAGGGTGTGTCAAGATGCAATTATCACTTTCTGTGAAATTAAGTTTCGAACTGTAGTAGCTTATTACAATGCAGCCTGGTAACTGCCAGCTCAAATGTTGGATTCTTGTGTGAGTTCTGAAACCTAAAAATTATTAATTTTTTTTTTTAATTAATTTTGCTAACGAAATTACATACTCTAATTAGCCACAGTATCATATGGGGCAACCAAACAGCGGAGAAAGTGGCTAGGGAAGATTTCATTCAATATGGAGCCCCTTGACCTGGAAAGCGCAACACGATTTCAGGCTGCCAGCCACTGCCTAACTATTTAGTATGCTAGTAAATTACATAGCGATATAAATGATTAAGATTCCATTGAAAAATGGCTATTAAACTACCAAATAAATAACTAGCTAGACCACAATAATGGTCGATTTCAGTAGCACCAGGTTCAGGTTACACCTGCTTAAGCTCCACTAATTATTAATTTTTAACAATGAATTTTAAAAAAATCATTTTTATTTCGATTCTTATCCTTAACCAAAAAAATGGTTTAGAATATGTATACCACATGTTATGGTATCATTAAGAATTTGAGGGGGTTTTGGCAAAACCCGATACCTTGGTTTTGTTCACTTTAAGTAAAAGTGGTAGCCTGCCTGATAAACTAGCCGGCATATATTTTTAATTTGGCACATTCCCATTATAACGGGTGGCCCAAATAAGACCAGCTGATGTGAAACACAAATAACTTTTTTGTTTTTTAACATAATTTATTTTTTCTTTTTGCAGATTATAACTGAACTCTTGGAAATTTAAAATAAATACGTACAGTCCACAACAATGCATTAAAATTATAGATTTTTGTTATTTTTCTCAACGATCAATTGTTCTGACGCAGCGAAATTATCGCCGTTTTTTAACGTAAGATCCGCGCCCCCATCTTCAACGATTACAAGTTTAGTTCGCCGTTTTGAGGAACTGGGTTGCAGTTGGCAGGGCGGTTCGGAAACTTCTTAGCCTAGCACAAAAAGCGGGGTATAAACAGAAAAAAGTTAAGTGTTTTGGAAACTTCCATCTCTGCTTGAACACATGTTAAATTTTGTTTCGATCTGGCAACTCCTTCATATAGAAACAGGTGTTCACGAAAGACGCATCCGTGATTTTTTTACAATGGAAAAATTAGAAATGAGTGGTGTCATTAAATATTTACATAAAAAAGGTTTATCGGGACAAGAAATTCATAATGTTATGGTGAATGTGTTAGGTGAAAGTGCTCCTTCATATGCAACAGTAAAAAATTGGGTTGCTGAATTTAAACGTGGTCGTACAAGCATTGAAGATGAACCACGTAGTGGACGTCCAAAAACAGCAACAACAACAGAAATTGTAGCCAAAGTGCATGATATGGTATTAAATGATCGACGAATAAAAGTGCGTGAAACAGCTAATATCATGGGCATCTTAAATGATCGAGTCCATTTAATTTTTCATGAAGAACTACAGATAAAAAAGCTTTCTGCAAGATGGGTGCCGCACTTGTTAACAGTGGACCAAAAACGCATAAGAATGAACATTTCTCAAGCTTGTTTGGATCGCTTTCAGCGAAATAAAATGGATTTTAAGCGTCGTTTCATAACTGTTGATGAGACATGGATCCACCACTATACTCCAGAGACAAAAGAACAATCCAAACAATGGACTGAAGCTGGAGGAAGTGTCCCAAAGAAGGCAAAAACAATTCAATCGGCTGGTAAGGTTATGGCAACGGTTTTTTGGGACTTCAAAGGTATTTTATTGATTGACTATCTAAACAATAAATTCAGAGTACTATTGCAACCTTTTAGATCAATTAAATGTACAAATTCGAGAAAAACGTCCTGGCTTACAATACAAAAAAATAATTTTTCATCAAGACAACGCACCAGCGCACAAGAGTGACTTTTACCTGTTCCCAAATCTAAAAAATTCCTTGCTGGCAAGCGTTTTACCTCAAATGAAGATGAAATTACAGTTGTAAACCACTATTTTGAAGACCTTGAGGAAAACTATTTAAACCAAGGGATAGAATTGTTAGATAAGCGTTGGACTAAGTGTATTGAAGTTTCAGGAGATTATATTGAAAAATAAAAATATTTTTGAAAAACTTACTATTCTCTTTCATTGATAGGCTAAGAACATTCCGAACCGCCCTTACAACAGCATCAGTTACACCCAATCAGATGCACTGTTTGGTGCGGTGTTATGGCCACAAAAATCATCGGCCCATATTTCTTTGAGAATTAGAACGAAACGCCAGAAACGGTCTCCGGGGCTTCTTACAGAACAATGATCGACAACTTTTTGCGGCCAATAGTGAAGCAACAATGAAACTACTGCACATACTGCTAGGCAAACTATGCACATGCTGCGTGAAATTTTTGGTGAACGCATAATTTCAAAAAATTCCGATTTCCCTTGGCCTCCTCGTTCACCAGATTTAACTGCGTCCGATTTTTTTTATGGGGATATTTAAAAGACAAAGTGTATGTTAACAAAACACAGACACTTGGACAGCTCAAGCAGAATATTCGAGACGAAATACGTCGCCTGCAACCAGAAACATGACTCCGTGTAATGCAAAATGCGCTAAAAAGAGCCAATGCATGTATCGAGCAAAATGGTGGTCATTTGCCTGATGTCATATTTCACACATAGTCACGTTAAATTTCCATAAAGTGTATTTTACATATAAAAATAAATCATTTTAAAAAAACTTTGTTGCAAGAGTTATACGTTGTTAACATCACTAGGTCTCATTTGGGCCACCCTGTAGAAGCGCTCTGAATAAACGCCAGTCGACTATAACGCAAGCAACAAAACCAGAGCAGCTCTTTAGGTCTCTAAGTCATTTTCGGATTTCTAGTTTTTTGCTCGACCTTCTTTTGGTTCAGCTCAGGTTTGGTTTCTTACAAATCTACGAATCAGCCAACAGCATTTTGTTGCCCAAGCCAAAGTCACTCAATGGCCAAAAGAAAAGGGCATTCAAATCATGATTTGTAGGCATAAACATAATTTGGGGAGGAAATGGTAAAGCAACCAACCGTACATCTGTGCAATTCTATGGTAGTACACGATAACCACATCAGTTCTCAAGGCACAACGTCGGTATCATGGACGTCGAACCACCCCTACCACACACTCGTACATACAAACCGAGTACATATCCCAGCACTAAAAATTGATTTACTTCCTAAGAAAGCGGTTTTTATCTACGAGTACTTTCAAAGGGTGCGATTGCATTTTATAACTCCCAAACGGCTCATAAAAGTAATTATTCGGAGGTTATTTGTATACACTTCATAAGAAACTGTGTTGGCTGGGGGAAGTTAGATGTAAACAAAGGAAGGTCCTAAGTTCGAGCTAAATAAATTTTAGTGTAATATTATGCTAAATTTTTTAAAAATAAACTTTTTGCAAAACATTTAAAAAGAAAATGTTAAATAAAAATGTTTCTTTAACAATCTTTTAAAATTATTTTACGGCTTTAGTCTTGAATTTATACTCGATGTTTTTTTTTTTTGGTTAAATTTTTATTTTTCCCAATATTTCGATTGCTTTCGTCATTTATCTTCAGGGGTTGTCAGTTAAGAAAACACTGTCGTTCGTCTGATTATCGCTGTCAACTGTCAACTTCTAACTTAAAAAATAAAACGAATTGTCTCATACGTGTTGTGACGAGTATAGCGTCTAATATGCGTAGTGTTGCCATATTGAAATATTTTATGCGATCCAACCGGTCGTTACTAATACGCAACTAGAGGTTCGTGGTTCGTCTTCTGTCCAGCCAGCACCAATTGATTTTTCATTTTTTACTTTGAATCTCGAAATAAGTTATGAAAAATACCAGCAAACGCTCTTCTAAAGAAACAATGACAACCATCGGTTTTACGACAATCCTGTAATAACCACATTTATTCCGATTTACTTCCGGATCATAACCTTCCGAACATTTCCACGCCTTTGCAGTGAATTTTTTGCTGGGTAAAAATCCACTGTCAAGGTACACACACACTCCTTGTGATTGCTAGGAAAGGCAACTATTGTTGGGTGTGTGTGTGTGTGTTTGTGTAGCATAGGGAAGGTGTATATGTGTAAGAGTGTACGTGTTTATGTGTGGACTGAAGTATAATCGAATTTGTGCGGTTGGCGTAGAGGTTCGTACGCAAGATTGCCAAAAGAGGTGAAGGCTATTTCAATTTGGTTAAATTAACATTTAAAATGTCTCGAGGGTGAACACAGCCAACCCATTCAAAAGCATGAAATGTTACGGAAAATTATGGCATAAATACATGTATGTATGCGCTTGTTTAAGTGTGGGTAATTCATTCATAAGCACCTTCATAAGCAGAGGAACCTTGCATAAGCTGAAGGCACGAAATTTACACAGAAAAGTTTCGTCAGCCTCCATTACAAGGTTTGCATAGGACATAAAAAAAAAATGTTAAACCAGGTATTCGTTTGTGATAAAACAAAACCGGAAACCGGTGATTTGAGCAAACGAGAATTATGCGTACGTATTTACTTTAGCGTCGCATTCGCAAACAAATGGGGACAAACGAGAAGTTACAAGGTTTCTAAGCGACTAAGCTTTGAGTTGCTGAATAAAACCAGAAGGATTTACCAGGATTTTTTCAATGAACGTTTTTACATGACACACTCTGCTATATTAAAACCTATGTTTTTTTGTTATCTTTTCTAAAAAAGAAGAAGAAAAGTTCCTATCGGGGAATATGTTTTTAGTTAACATGCATGAAATGCTATTAAAATCTACTCTAACTGATAGTTGAAATACATTTTACTGATGAAATAGAGAATAAATTGATGTGCTTGCTTAATTTATTACAATTTATAGTACGAGTTCCCAGATGCAATCTGGAACTTCCATTGGAAACTTTGATATTTTTTTGCATAACTTCACTTAGAACGTTTCGTCATTTGAGGGCGAATTGTTTTGTTTACAGTGTGTTGAAAAATTCAACTCAGTCAAAAAAATGGAATTATCCCGTGAACATTTTCGTGCGATTATTTTTTACGATTTTCGGCATAGGTTATCGAGACAAGAGTGTTTGAATAGACTTGCTTCGACTTTTGGCGATGAAGCACCTTTAAAAACCACTGTTAATCGCTGGTACCAAGAGTTCAGTCTCCGACGCCGTTCGCTCCAGGATGAATTTCGTGAAGGACGTCCAACTTCGGTCACTTTGCCAGAAACCATCGATGCTGTGCGTGAACTGATTAAGCAAGGCCGACATGTGACATACCTGGGGATTGAGACATTCTTGGACATTAGTATGAAAATCATCAATAAGAAATTGGATGTTCATTTGGCCGTGAAAAAATGTGTTCTCCTTGGAACCCACGTAATTTGACAAATGCTTAAAAAACGCTCGTATGGATTGGCGTAAAGAGATGTTGAAAAAGTATAACTGCGGTAGCTCAAAGGCAGTGTATAACATTGTCACAGCTGACGAATCATGGATCTATGCATATGAACCCGAAACAAAACTGCAATCCACCGTATGGCTCCTTAAAGACGAGCCAACTCCAACAAAAGCTGTTCGTGGAAGAAGTACACCGAAGCAAATGATTGCGTTTTTTTCGGTATAACCGGCCATGTTATCACAGTGCCTCTAGTGAAACGTAGGACGGCCAATTCCGAGTGGTATACAACCATCTGTGTGCCAACAGTTTTCGAAGAACTGAGAAAAGATAATAAGAGAAGACGGATCGAAGCGAAACGATGAGTTATTTGACCACTCAAGATGTCGAATTGAAGGGCAATCCACCGTACAGCCCTGATTTGGCACCTAGTGACTTCTTTTATTACCTAGCATCAGGAAAAAAATGCGTGGTCACCGTTTTTCATCGCCCGAAGGAGCTGTTGAAGCGTTCAAAAATCGTGTTTTGGAAGTGTCTCAATCGGAGTGGAAAAAGTGCTTCGAAAATTGGTTTGTGCGAATGCAAAAGTGTATTGGTGTGTGTTTTATTGCCGCAGCCGAAATATAAATAGCAACCCTCTTACCATATTGTCTGCTTTAAACAAATTATGCCAAAAAACGCTTTTTGTTTCATTTTCTTTGAACTGTGCAACTATACGAGGGCCGTTCGGAAAGTTCTTAGCCTATCAATGAAAGAGAATATGTAGTTAGTTTTTCAAAAATATTTTTATTTTTCAATATAATCTTCTGAAACTTCAATACACTTAGTCCAACGCTTATCTAGCAATTCTATCCCTTGATTAAATTAGTTTTCCTCAAGGTCTTCAACTGTAATTGCAGCTTCATTTGAGGTAAAACGCTTGCCAGCAAGGATTTTTTTAGATTTGGGAACAGGTAAAAGTCACTGGGAGCTAAATCAGGAGAATAAGGTGGGTGGTCAAGCAACTCGTACTTTAATTCGTTGATTTTAGCCATTGTTAAAACACTCTTGTGCGCTGGTGCGTTGTCTTGATGAAAAATTATTTTTTTGTGTTGTAAGCCAGGACGTTTTTCTCGAATTTGTACATTTAATTGATCTAAAAGGTTGCAATAGTACTCTGAATTTATTGCTTTACCCTTTTGCAGATAGTCAATCAATAAAATACCTTTGAAGTCCAAAAAAACCGTTGCCATAACCTTACCAGCCGATTGAATTGTGTTTGCCTTCTTTGGGGCACTTCCTCCAGCTTCAGTCCATTGTTTGGATTGTACTTTTGTCTCTGGAGTATAGTGGTGGATCCATGTCTCATCAACAGTTATGAAACGACGCTTAAAATCCATTTTATATCGCTGAACAAGCTTGAGAAATGTTCATTCTTATGCGTTTTTTGTCGACTGTTAACAAGTCCGGCACCCATCTTGCAGAAAGCTTTTTCATCTGTAGTTCTTCATGCAAAATTAAATGGACTCGATCATTTGAGATGCCCATGATATTAGCTATTTCACGCACTTTTATTCGTTGATCATTTAATACCATATCGTGCACTTTGGCTACAATTTCTGGTGTTGTTGCTGTTTTTGGACGTCCACTACGTGGTTCATCTTCAATGCTTGTACGGCCACGTTTAAATTCAGCAACCCAATTTTTTACTGTTGCATATGAACGAGCTCTTTCACCTAACACATTCACCATATCATTATGAATTTCTTGTCCCTTTATGTAAATATTTAATGACACCACGCATTTCTAATTTTTCCATTGTAAAAAAATCGCGGATGCTTCTTTTGTGAACACCTGTTTCTATATGAAGGAGTTACAAAATTTAACATGTGTTCATAGCAGAGATGGAAGTTTCCAAAACACTTAACTTTTTTCTGTTTATACCGCGCTTTTTGTGCTAGGCTAAGAAGTTTCCGAACCGCCCTCATAAACTAATATTCTTGAACTTGTTCAATGTTGCTAGATTATCATATTGCAAAATAACTGGGCAACTAACTAAGTTGGTTCGCCGTAACGAACTAGGCTAACAAAATTCTCACTCCCACTAATTGCACCTACTGTTGAGTGTTGGCTTCGAATACGAAATTGTTTTGGTTTTCTTTAGAAAATCTGTAGAAAAATATATTGGAGAACCAGACCGCAGAACAGAAAATTTTCTGGAACTTTCCCAATATAAGGTACAGATTTCTCAATATTTATATCTCGTTTTTTTATTAAAGTTCATAATTTTGCATTTTTTTATTAACAATCCAGTTGTTTATTTTCAGTTATAATATTAATTTTTACAGACCAACCAAAAAGTTACATAATAAAATAAATACACAATAAATTTTTTTTGTTCTCACAAGAAAAATAATCAAGGAAAAATATTAAAAGGTCTGGTAAAAATGTTTATTCGAATAACGCGAAATTATATCGTTTCGGAAGTAGCTAGATGGGTGCATTGATTCCTCAATTGTGATTTTTCCTAAACCAGTGATTATTGGCGAACTGGCATTCTAGTTCCATTCACAACAATCCAAATTAATACACAAAACAATAATTGGACCAAACACGATCCAAAGGCCAAATTTGGATGGTACAGCCTCAATTCGTATTGGGCGCTAATCGATGGCAACGACCTGGGCATTTGTCCCGCCTGCCATCAGGGACCCAGGTCTCTGGACGCATCCAGCTAAAATGATGCGTTTCCTTGTCGAAGCAGATCCCCCATAGACGAAGAGGACTTGTTGTTACAACAACAAGACTGGTTGCTCATAACGTACAACTTGAGTACGATCGTGTCGGCAATACCTTTGTTCGATTTATACGAGTTGTTGTTGATGGGTTCTCTTTCAACGAACATAGGCTGAACTCAGGTGTACCCCAGGGTTTCGTTCTTCACCTTCTCTTTTTCTTATTTTTACTGGCGACCATTTGTGTCACACTTTGAATCTACTTATTCGAGGACTACAGCAACCTCTGCCGTTCATAGTTATTTGACTGTCGGCTGAGTCTTCAAGATGTTAAAGACAAAAGACAAATTATGACTGAGACACTTGGTTGGGATTTACTTTCCTTTTCTGAATGGAGTCTAGTGATTAGAGTAGATTCAAGTGCGCACAAGGCCCTGTGCTGCTTGTTGTCTCACAAGCGACTCATTGACCCCATGGTGTAGTCAATTTCTATCGATGGTATGGTTGTTGAACAATCAGACGCTCTTGATTTTCTGGGCATGAAAATACAGTGTGAAGCTCGTTGGGCGAGCCATGCATTCGAAGTGTCGTAAAAAGCACTCAAGTGTTAAGGATTTCTAACGCGGTGTAGGAAATCTTTTACTCCTTCTGATCTCTTCGATATCTATACAACCTACATCCGGCCTAAGATGGAATACAACTCCCATATATGGGCAGGTGCTCCAAAATCATCCTTGGAGCTACTTCATTGTGTCTGAAAGAGAGCGATGGTGCTGTTGGGTGACAGTAGGGTATCCAATTCTATTGTCTGCCGGAAGCATAGTCGAAATGTGGATTGTGTGTCGCAGCTCTTTCGTTACTTTCATGGTGTGTGTTCTTTAGACATTCGTCGGCTTATTCCTAGCGTAGGGAATTCACACCTGAATGGAATTATTTTTTCGAATAGCTTAAGCGAGCTTGGCTATTACTCGCTTCGTGAATAACTTTGTTTTCAAATTAAAAAATTTCAAATCAAAACGCTTTATGATGCAGGAAGCCAATCAGTTCTTGTATACTTATATAAAGAAATTTAAAAATTCTACAAAATTTTATGTTATCTCCTTAATGACCAATTACTCGCTGAATAAGCGAGTACCAATGGAACACGCCTAAAGTATCGGAAACCGTCCTCATAAATATGATTATTGTAACTTGCATGTACGAGTATTGTTTGTTGTTAGAAGTGCTCTTTGAATTTGGTTGTCATAGCCACGACTGTTTGTTAACTGGACCATTTGCGAGCAAGCGGCAAGATAATTATAGAAATATCTGTATTTTTAAGATATTTGGACTTGTCATTAACTCAGTCACTGATAACAACAGAATTCGCAAGGAACGAGTGGGTTCACCTGATTTCCCTCAGGTTATTCCCAGAGATCCCCTGCAATCCTATTCGACCTTTATGTTGCTGGGTAGCATCGACCGAGTTTATGCTGTACACATTAATGCTATGAGTCAAAGTGTGCGGCGCTCAAATTGGAGGTAGTCCTGTGCTACGAGGTCGGATCAGAGAACTATTGTTCTAGTCGGACCTGTTCGGGAACTGCCCTTTGTTCAGTTTCGTAATGGCTGTGGCAAAAACGTAAACGCAGGTAAAGTGAATGCTTTGCGAGGTGTTGTGTAACAGCCGGGTGCTAAGACCCAATGAGTAGCAGACGTTTTAGATAGACCTCAAACCCTCACAGTTGATCCTAAGTTTGGTTTCTCCTGTGCTATGGCTCACCGTGGTTCAGGCCATCATTGCGATAACTGGCACTAATCTTTGTAAACGGTTCCATATCCCGGTTTAGACGGACGCAAAACTACATTGAAATCCTTTTAATATGTTGCTATAGGGCGTGTAGCAGGATGTTACAAGTTACCGTCATCGCTCATGAATTTGATAACTAAAAAAATGATGCTTACTCTACCAAATTTATTTGTACGAAAAGTACAATCTTTATTGATTGTATTTTATAAAATAGTTTCGTTTGATTACATATTGTCCAAGTATTTGATTTGATTACTTCCTTGTTATAAACTAAATAACTTCTGGTAATATAATCTCATCTAGTTTGAACACAAATTTCAATAGATTTCCGGACAATTTTTAAAGAAATACTTTCTGTTTTAGAATATTTTAAGACCAATTTTGAAAAACATTTAATTGTCACACATATGAAATACTTAGTAGGGACATAAATATTATTGCAACATTGAACACATCCATTTCAATAGTAGAACTGAACATACCCCGTTAATGGCATATGGGTTTTACAAGGTAGCCTCAATAGCGTTAGTCTGTAACGGGATTTTAAAATTGTTTCAACTTTCATCATGGAGTGGTCAGATAATGAGAACCGTGTCGCTGTAATAGCGCTTTTCAAGTGTGAAATGAAAAAAGCGATATTTTTAAAATGCTCCGGCCACTAGGGATTAGCCGCATGTTCTTCTACCGATGCATAAAACTGTTTGAGGAGACTGGGGATGGTCGGGCCGCCCACGCTCTGTTCGAACACCGCATGTCATCAAAGCCGTTAAATCAAGAATTCACAGAAATCCGCCTCGAAAACAGAAAACCATGGCCCGTGAGATGAATATCACTCAAAAGTCCACACGCAGAGAAAAAACATGGTTACTACATGGTCACGGCAATAATAATATTTTCTCTGCAATAAAAGTATGTTCGTCGCAACTATAGCATTGTTAACTGAGTTTATTTTTGACCATAGTATGACTGCTGCAATATATATATTGTTGAAATGTAACAATAGTATTATTGCCAAATTTAAAAATGAAAATATGGTTATAGCAACAATATAAATATGGTTGGTGCGACAAAAGTATTGTGTTTTGCGTTTTATGTTAACAATAATATGATTTCGGCAATCATACTGTATGATTGTAATTTTTCTTCATTTAAATATGCTTTTAAGAACAAATGTTCTTGGTATGGATATAATGCAATAAAAGTATTTTTTTTTTATCGAAATTAAATTTTTTTAAACAAGCTGCTTTGGCTTTGTTTAACTAAAATATTTTTAATAAAAACGCTTACGTTTATATCAACTTATTTTTTCTACTGTGAAATAAATCACTCCCTATTATTTTGAATTTAATGTATTTTTGAATAATTTTCATAATTCATATCTAAAAAGTGAATATACTATGGTTGGAGGGATCATAACATGGTTGCAAGTACATCATAGTATGGTAGTGAGGATCATACTATGGTTGTATATGAAACATACTATGGTTGTAAGGATCATACTATGGTTGTGGAGTTCGTAGTATGGTTGATTGTGAATCATACTATGGTTGTGGGGATCATAGTATGGTTATGTGTGAATCATACTATTGTTGTGAGGATCATAGTATGGTTGTATTTGAATCATACTATTGTTGTGAGGATCATAATATTGTTGTACCACAACCATATACTCAACAATTGTATTATCCCCTTTGAATATTGTCACCACAACCATACTTTTTTTGTGCGTGCATGAGTAGAATCATTAAAAAAATCTTGGGACTTTCAAACGATGTACAGAACATTTATTGACTGCAGCTTTAAAAAAATAGGATTGAAAAATGCAAACGTCTTTTGGTGAAGAACGCTGATAACTTGCAAAGAAAAATTTTGTTCACCGATGAAAAAATGTTTACCGTGCAGGAAAAATTTAACAAGCAAAATGATAAAGTGTATGCGCGGCCATCTAAGGAAGCATATGAACTGATCCCAAGGGTGGAAAAGGGTCATCACCCAGCTTCATGGTTTGGTGGGGTGTCTCTTACGATGGGGTCACTGACCTGCAATTTTGCGAACAAGGAGTCAAAACATCGGCCAAAGATTACAAAAAGAAACCGTTTTGGAAGCTGTTGTGAAGCCTCTTAAGAATTCCCTGTTCCAAAACCAGCCATGGACTTTCTAGCAGGATTCTGCGCCGGTCCATAAGGCGAAAACGTCCCAGGCCTGCCTGGTAAAGGCAAAAGGAGGACATTTCGAATAAGTTGATTCTTTTTGGATACAGTATACATCAATAAATATATTAAAAATTATTTGGTCGAAAAACATTCAGTACTTTTTATTTTATAGCATAAAACGTGTGTAACAGTATTTACGAGTATGTCCCTACTAAGTGATGATTCAGTACTTACTTCTATTCGATTTTTTTTTCGATTACTAAATGTGTTTTCGTTTTAAATAAAGATTTTCTAGTAATTTGAATCGTTTATATTTTGATATTGAAATAATCGATAATAGGTTACAACAGTGAACTAAACTATGAAAAACGTATCGGTTGGCACCACAAATTATTGGTACTAAAGTTCAATGTATTTTATAATTCATAATAACCACCAAGTGCAGCAACCAATAGTTAAACTGAATTCCGTTGATATAACAGATTTATTGGCTGTTAGCACCGTAATATTCTACCATCTTTTGAAACCATGTAACTAACCTGGAATGTTGGTCATTTCAACTGAAAGCGTGTTTATCTAACCAAAGTTTTATAGTTTGCATCGACTGACTTTTTCTCTGCTTGTACCAATTCTTATTTCCTCCTAAAATAATGTTTTATTGGCTGCAAAACTGTTGTTATAAGGTTTTAGGTTTCGGATATCTTGGGCGTATACAAATGCCTCTCAATGGGGATGCTTTTCGATATCTAAACTAAAGTGATACGTTCTCTGTACGTAACCTGGAATGTTGGGTGTCCCAAGAAGAGCGCAATTTTTAAATGACTGATGCAGCAATTGAATTGTTTCTCTGGCTCTATGACATGTGGCGCCGTCTTGTTGGAACCACATGCCCTCCACATTCATTTCTTCAATTCTAGGCAAGAAAAAACTGGTTATCATTTCACGATACCAAACACCATTGACTGTTTGCGCTTGACCTGCCTCATTTTCATGAAAAAAGGTCCAATGATTCCTCCAGCCCAAAAACCACACCACACAGTGACACGTTGAGGATGCATTTGCTTCTCGTGAATCACTCGAGGATTTTCCGCACCCCAAATGCGACAATTCTGCCTATTGACGAAGACATCAAGATGAAAATGGGCCTCGTCACTGAAGATGATTTTATCGGCAAAATCAGCATTTTCATGTTGTCTCTCCAATACCCAATTAACGAACTCCCTTCGCTGTCCATGGTCAGCTGGCTTCAGTTCCTGAGTCAATTGAATTTTGTGTGCATGAAGATGCAAATCTTTCGTCAAAATTCGCTGCAAAGTGGATTTGGAGACACCAATTTGCTGAGCTCGGTGTCGAATTGAGGTGGATGGAGTTTGAGCGACATCATCACGTACAGCTGCAATATTTTCGGTCGATCGACCTGGTCGATGGCGCGTTGTTGTCTTTACATCACTAACAGACCCAGTTTCGGCAAATTTATCCATTAATCTCTTTACAGTTGACTCTTTTGGAGCATTATTGTGACCCCAAATTGATCGCAATTTGCGAACTCTAGCCGCAAAACTTTCACCATTTTGGTAAAACAATTTCACATTGAGAATGAGTTGTTCATTCGTGTAGCGCTCCATTTTTACTAACCTCGTACCTTCTACTAACAAACAATAACAATTGTCCAACTGTCAAACAATGACACTTCGAATGTTGCCAGATTTAAAAATTGCGTTCTTCTTGGGACACCCTTATAATCTGTGCAATGAATATGTAATAAAGGTGTTCCCTTTTGAGGTTTCATTATTTAAAGTGGATACAGGAATCCATTGTTATTCTGGCTACTCTCTTCCTCTTCATCTCCAAGAGAGAATTGTTGGTTTTTTGTCTGTTCATCATCGGGCTCGAATGTCCTTTAATCGAACTGTAACAGATTTGTGTTTTGTTGCCTCCGTACATGCCTGGCATTTTGGACTATTTTATGGTCTAGCCATGAATGTTATCATTCAAATGTATAGCCCAGGCTAGGCCACGAACATATTCAAAGAAGCGTTTGCCATGAAGGACCAGACACACATTCGCAATTACATGTGTTTTCATTAAAGGCAGTTATCATTTCGAAGCATATTGCATTCCATATTTTTCTCTCGCCAACACACACGCATCAATTTATGTTCGCATAAAAGGACTTTGAGTAATGTGAATGGACATATATATGTATGAGTGTGTGTGTGCGTGTGTTGCTTGCTACAAGGACTTCAATTGTAGTTGCACTAGTGTGCGTGCCATGTCATGCTGGCGAGAGTGTGGTGGTGGAGCATTCGTTTTTTGTTGCTTTGTTTTGTATCTGCGTCTGTGTGAGTGTTAATAATTTGCAAAGTATTTGCCAAATGCCTCCATTGTTGCTGTTTTTGTTGTTGCATGCTACTCTTGACTGGTTGTTGTTACTGCTATGGCATTTGTTCTTGTTGTTGTACACATACATATGTACATATGTATACCATAAACAGTGGGTATTCATTAGAATGTAGACAAAGCCCCAACGAGTGTTGAATGCAAAATCGTTTCCATATCCGAAGGCTAGAGATTGCATCCCGGTATTTGCTGTGTGCAAAAATTCCAGATAAAAGAGAAAATTAAGCTACGGGCTCAATGAAGCTTTCATTTTTGAAGCTGTATATTTGACTTGGGTAATTGCCAATGGCTATAAGTACAGACTCAGTCGTGTGTAATCATTACTTTTCAGTGAGTTTTCCACATAAACTTCATTGATATTCCATTTAAAGGAAATTCACAATAAGCATGGTAGGAAAACAAATGAGCAAAATTCAATCGGTTGATCCGACTTGCATACACCCTTACCAACGGGGGGTTTATTGTTCAGACCAAATCGAATATCTAAATTTTGCGTTTTAAAGGAAGTCTGGTATTTATATTTCAGAGAACAAATTTGTACCACCTTTGCCTGAAGCGTACTGATTTAAATTAATTCTCCTTAAGGGTCGTTTGGGGGCGTGGCAGCCACTTTTGTTTCACGCGCATACAAAGATAAAAGGAACGAAATTTGTTTAACGAAATTCATGCTTTAGGGTTACGTTATGTGGATTTCATTAATTCTACGCTCGAATAACGTCATCTGTGTGGGGCGCACAAGAAAAGGGTGTGGTTTGGGCTTCAATTTATTGTCAGGTAGTGTGATTTATAATCGTAGCTCCTATTTTTATTTTGCGGCAGAATCTCATTAGAGTTTAAAACATATTATGCTAACAAGAAAAGGGATCGCATTGGTATATTTGCGTAGGGAACAGCACAAAGTAGCGGCCGACAACTATTTTTGTACGTACAAAGCCATTGTAAAAGTATTTTGGAGATCTCAAGTTTAACGGATTTCAAGCACTTATATGGATCCCAATTTGCACTGAAACAGGGTCATTTGTATGGGATTTACCAGAAGGGGCGTGGCTTGTAGTACAATTTTTTGCCACTAGTAAATTACTTATTGATTTTGAGTCAGATCGTCTAAATGGTATTTAAGATAGTACAAAAGGCGGAGAAATGAAACATCTATGGCTGAGGGTATATGTAAGTCGAATTAACTGACTAAAACTTGCTTACTTATTTCTAATATTCTTTTTATACATTCTAGAAGACCAAATTTACAGGCCTTCTCGAGGGTCCTCTAATATTGAGGGACTAGGAAGGACTTGCTCAGGAATCTAACCCTGTGTTTATTTGTTATGAGATGTCGTGAACCTTTCTCTTGCCGCCGGGTAGTAAAAACAAGATTCAAATAATAGGCTATGGTGCAGAGTCTAGTGTCTGTGGCTACTAACCGAAGTGGTTAACATGTATCTTTCCTTCTGGACAGTTTCGATCCATCTCTGATTAGTTTCAAGTACATCTTTGGAGCCACAAAGGAATTTCTGGTTTCGGCTGTCGGTATATCCTCTGACAATTCATACATATGACGGCACATGAGATGTTCGACCTCAATTTTCGTTGAGGTATTGTCATAGCGGAAAGATTTTGCTTTATTGGCCCTAAAATGGTGGTAAACATTTTCAAAATCAAAACTCTTTAAATATGTCTTATATGTTCGAGTAAATGTCCATTTAGTCCTGACGGCTGACGGTAGGCAATCAGCTATTCCAGTTGAGGGTTGCATTTTGCATGTGTTAGAGGGAGATAACTACAGTTTGACGGTAGACTTCTGCAGGTTGCAGAATCAACCGTCCACCGTCAACCGTCAAGACAAATTGGACCTTAAGTCGACATCCCCGCCTAAAGCGTACAACTAAGAGCTGGAAAATACAAAAGCCCATAGAATCGCAATAAATACTCGCCCAACATAAAATGGCATACAGATGGCGCCATTTCCAATGCCAAAGAGAATAATTTAATTGAAAGTGTATGTGTATTCCATTCTGAGTGTCCATGTGTGCGTTAGTGTGTGTCTGTGTGTGTTTGTCGGTGTGCCACTGGGGAGTTGGGCCGGGCGTCATGGGCGGTGGTATGATCAGTTATTAGACAACAACAACAAGGTTTTCTTCTGAAGAATACAAAACAAAACAAAATTAGAAGATTCGTTTTAAATATTGTGTGACTGAATGGATGAAAAAAATTAACTCTGTCTCATAATTCCGATATGTGCGTTCGCACAGTGAGATGATGCCACATTGGGAGAGAGGTGGAGGAACTTATTTGAATTTACAGCACAGAAATCCGTAGCTTTAGCTATTTACGATTTGTGTATACTTGAGAGATAATATTTTTATACAGATGTTGATAATTTTATGTGGTAACATTTTAAGGGCAGATGTTAAATGTGAACCGCACTTAAACGTCAAGTTGTTTTCTGAGTTTCATTTGATATTTCTCATTTTCAGACTAACTCAATTTGATCCAAGGAAAGATAGACAAGCGAGCAACGCGTTAAAGTTATTCCTGCTATAGGCAGCATTAGATGATCAATTTTCGAAGAAAATCATCTTTAGTGATGAGGCAGATTTATACCTCAGTGGATTCGTCAATAAGCAGAATTGCCGCATTTGGGCGAATGATAATCCAAGAGTGATTGTCAAAAAAACAATGCACCCACAAAGAGTGACTGATTGGTGCGGTTTATAGGCTATTTTTTTCCAAAATGAGGCCGGCAGGCAGTTACTGTGTTTGTTGTTCGCTATCACGAAATGATAACGAACTTTTTATGGCCCGAATTGGAAGATATGGATGGGGACGATATGTGGTTTCAACAGAATGGTGCCACTTAACACACAGCTAACAAAACAATGGCTCTTTTGCGCTACAAATTCAATGGTTGTGTTATCTCATGTCGTGGCGATGTTAATTGGCCGCCAAAATTACTTATATGTGATAGCCCATAGAGAAAGGGACCTAAGGGTAAAAAAATCAATTTTCATTTTTTTTTTTGATGTGGACAACATCTGAGCATCGAATGAGACCGATCCCATGTCCCAAAAGTGTTCCCTCAAAGAGATATGCGCGTTTTATGAAAATGATGGTACACCAAAGATACACGTATTTAAATGTTTAATATGGCTCTCCTGAACAGAACTGGTTTTTACCCATAGGTCCCTTTCTATTTTGCGCCTCACATATGTGATTTGACACCGTTGAATTATGTTCTTGAGGGTTATTTGAAAGAAAAGGTGTACGTCGATAAGTCAGTAACAATTCAAGAGCTAAAGAATGAGATAGTATGGCACATTAACGGCATAGAACCTCAATTATGCCTCAGCGTCATCGAAAATTTGGACCATCGGATGGAGGTGTGCCGCCGACGTCGCGGCGGTCATTTGGTCGATATTTTGTTTTATACTAAAATTATCATAATAAAAAGAAATGATAACAATTTCCTAAATTTATAATATTCCACAAATTATAATTTGTGTTTTATTCAAAATCAACATCGGCCCTTAAGATTCAACCAACCTTTATATCGGTTGGAGTAAGCATGAAATCTAAATTCTCCATACATAACATTTGCCGTAAAATGGAGACATAATTCAGGTGTTGGAGATTTAATTGAACTCCGTATCGATAACCTAATCGATATCGGACAAAAGTTGTAAAAAAACAGTACAGCCATCAAATAAAATCGCTTCCCTTTACGAGTATATTGTGTCAATTAAACATCAGATTAAGCTGAAAATAAAAAAAACCACACGCCTTGTATCAGAATTTTCATGACAACAAACCGACTTAAGAAATCACTGTAAATTGTGTATTCACTTTTTGTCATTTCTTGTAGTCATTTTCATTATATCCCATCGTCGTCGTAATCATTGCAAAGTCGTCGTCTTTCTGGAGGCTCAACATACAAATGTGTAGTAGCTTGGGTTACGCTTCGTGCTATGACAAAAAAACAGTAAAAGACTAACGAATTTTGGTAAATTTCATGACCAATGCCGTCATTAAGTTTTCGATTCTAAAATATGGGCCTTTGCAACAATGGCACAGTCAATCGTGGTCGTCTTTAAGCGACGAAGGTCGTCCAAATACGGCCGTTGTGCCAGAGAACATTGATGCCGTGCCTCAACTGATAATTTAAGATCGGGCATTTCTTTCACCAGCATACATTCGATATTGCATCCTGGCCGTAAAAAAGGTTTCTTCTCGTTTGATCCCGCACAATTTGACAATCGCTCAGAAAAAAGGCTCGTGTCGATTGGTACATAAAAATTTTGAAAAAAAAACGATCGCGGTGCTTCAAAAGACGTTTATAAGATCGTCACAGGTGACGAATCATAGATCTATGCGTATGAGCCCGAAAGAAAACAGCAATCGACCGAGTGGGTCTTCGAAGACGAGCCAAATCCAACGAAAGTTGTTCGTGGAAGAAGCACTTTGAAGCAAATGGTTGCCTGTTTCATCGGCAAAACTGGTCATGTGGCGAATGTTCGGCTTGAGCAACGTAGGGCGGTCAATTCTGAGTGGTACACCACAATTTGTTTGCCTGAAGTCTTCGGAGAAATTCGAAAAACGAACAAGAGAAGGCGAATCATTGTGCACCACGACAATGAGAGCTCTCACACATCGGTCCAAACCAGCGCCTTTTTGGCTGGCCAAAACGTCGAATTGATGGGTGATCCGCCGTACAGCCCTGACTTGGCACCCAATGACTTCTTTTGATTTTCGCACATCAAGAAAAAATGCGTGGTCAACGATTTTCGTAGCCAGAAGATACTGTTGAAGCGTTCAAAAACCATGTTTTGAAGGTGTCTCAATCGGAGTGGAAAAAGTGCTTCGACAATTGGTTTGAGCGCATGCAAACGTGTATAAATCATGCTGGAGAATATTTTGAAAAATAATAAAATCATTTTTGATGATAAATATTCGCATTTTCAAAGGCCAGAAATATATATAGCAGTTCTCGTAATTATTGTCTGCTTATCTCTTTTTGTTCCAAAGGTTAGTGTGCACGACTATCATGCCAGTTAACCCAGGTTCACTCTCTGGTTAAAACAGCTAACAATTTTTTGGCGGCGGTTTTCTGCATCGTAAATATCGGCTACTTTACTAGTAAGAAAATTATCACTAAGCAATGCAAAAGCTTCTCTGTCCCTTGCAGTTAATATTAAATTTATATCATTTACTGATTTGAGAGAAGGTTCCCCTTGTTCCTTAATGGAATGTTGTGGAAATTAGTTTGCAGGACTACCACACATGTAAACCCAAGTTCAACTCCGTTTAAGAATATCTAACAATTGTTTTAGCGGCCGGTTTCCATCCTGTTAATAGCGGTGACTCTGCGAATAAAAGATTAATGTTATAAGTTGGTCTCGGTCAGTAAGTAAAAGTATCGTTTGTAGCTTACTGGTTTGTGAGAATCTTGCCCCTGCTCAATAATGGCTTGTTGTGGGACTTAAGTAGGTATGGATTTAGCAAAACTGTTAGGATCTGTATGAATCGATTGACTAATTCGCCAATATTGATACTCGTATAACAACTGCTCAGTCAAAAATTTGACTTGATCTATAGGTTTTGATGCATACGCTGCCAATGCCTGTGGAGACAATTAATACTTTTGTATAAAATCGTTTGTTGGTACCAACAATTACTAATGGCAACAAACAAATTTTCTTCCAACAACCAAAAAAAATTTAGCTTTTACCCCGTCATGAGAAATTACAACATTGACACGCTAAAGGATAATTTGTTTCCATAACAGAAAATTAAAAGCATTTATCGGAAATCTTTTGGTAAAGTAATTATCTGGAGCTTCACGTTGCCAACATCTAAAACGGGAGATCCACGAAGTTAATTTTTTTTTTGATATGAATAGTATTTTGAAAGTGACACTACTTTTACTTATAATATCTTGATAGAAAGTAATATCTTCGTGAAAGGAAAGGAATGGCTTTACGTTTGGACAACATTAGGAAATAAAGTAAGCCTTTTTTTTTAAAGAAAATTCTCTTTACAGTATACTTAGTGAAAGGAAGCTCTGGCAAAAAAATACGCAGGCTTGTGCAAAAATTTTGGTATACTGGCACGCAACACATTGCAAACATTAATTGCAACTAAAAAAAATTGGTTAAAAACTAATATAATTAATTAAAATTATAGTAATTATAGTAAACTTTGAGTAACTTTTAAGTTTTGTATATGTCCACTAATTCATAGATATATTTGTAATTAAATAAGGATGCATAATTGTTTTTATTGTCTTGACTTCGTTCGACAGCAAACTCTACGTTTAATCTGCCAATTCTCGTTTAATCTGCCTGCTTTAAAGTACGTAAACGTACTCAATACCATTTTTGGCTTTTTATGTCAAACCGCCCTAATTTTTGGGCTGTCATTCGTTTTTGATACAAAGTTTGGTAAATTAGGATTTGAACTTTTATACGGTGTACAATATTCTCAATATGTACTACACGCAGAGAAAAATTAGTTGAAAATCAATTGGAACGACTAAAATTCCGTTGCAAAAAAAAGAATTTCGGTTGCTATCACCAAACGTTGATAATCGTAATGGATATTCGGTACGATTTTCCACAAGATGATAAATATGATCATCGTATAGTTGACAAAACTAATTGGAACGACTTAAATTCCGTTGCAAAAAAGAATTTCGGTTTGCTATCACCAAATGTTGATAATCGTAATGGATATTCGGTACGATTTTCCACAAGATGATAAATATGATCATCGTATAGTTGACACAACTAATTGAGCAGTCATACCAATGAAACTAATAAAATGTATTTAGTTGCCATAACTGGTGGTTTACAACATTTCGTTGTTGTTACCGAATATTGTTGAAGATATCTAAACTCCCATTGATATTGTTATAAGCAAATCGCTAAATGTAATGTTTTCAGTAAAAATCTTCCCTTATCTCTTCCTCGACACTTCCTCTTCTTAAGATTACTTAAAGAATATAAGGAAACAGTATTTTGTCTCTGCTGAAAATTTAATTTTTTTCCCTAAACAAGTGCGGCATGTGGACTTTCAGATCCAAAAATTCTTTCAGAAGGTTCGGATTCTTTGTATTTTCTACCGATACTTCAGTTACAATTACTGAATGTTACAGAGCACCAACTAACATTCGGTTGTACTGATGATATTTTTGAGCTGTCTGTAACCTCAATCATTCGGTTGGCAAAAAAATTCGGCTGTGGCAACGAATCTGTTCTCTGTGTGTACGATTTTTATACCCTTTACCAAAGGGTGAACGAAACGCTTAATTTGTCATTATGTTTGCAACACCATGAAATGTGATCGGAGATCCTAAAAGACCCACGAATCAACCAAGGATCCTAAGATTTTGCACAATGAGGGCTTGTGGTCGTAAAATTTTTGGGATTGAAACGGATGAAATCGGCCCAGAAGGGAAAAGGTAATTAGGAAAAAACTAATCTTTTTTTTAGTACTTCCACAACAAATCATAATTTTTTAGGGGCGTTAAAAGTTTAAAATAGCTACTGTTAGATGAGGCGCACCTAATACCTTAAAAGTAGCAAAGTAGCAAGACGTTTTGCTCATGTTGCCCCAAGAAACTTCCAGCGTGGTGAAAACGTAAGATCAGTAGTCACTGTGGACATACAGGTACTCTGCTCCGAGTCCAAGCGTAATTTTTTTACTTTTGGCTAAGATAAAGGACGAAAGCACAGAACCTTAAAACGTACCTTTTTTAACCTTTAGTAGTGTAGGAACGGTGGAGAGTAGGTAAGGTTCGGCCTGGCTGAACTGAACTACGTTTTTCTTGTTTTTATTAACATATCCGAGATGTAAGAGCTACGCCGTTTTTAATTTAATATATGATGTTTTTATATATGATGTTTGCATGGGTCGCAACACATCCTGGGGGAAAAGGGGCGGTGGCAAGCCCCCATCAAAAAGTAATGGACCGATCATTATAAAATGTTAACAAAATAAAATCAATGATTAGCATATTTCTCGTATTATAGAATATGCGCCAAGTTTGGCAATCGTATTTAGCCGTATCGGCGATGTCAAGTGGTCACCTTTGAGCTGCTATTTGAAGCGTTTTTACTTTTTTTGTGGGGTACCATGACTGACCGATGTTATTCGAACGATCCATAAAGTATTCAAGACCATCTGGGAAGTATCGAGCAGACCATTTGTTAGATAAAACTATAAATAATCGTTAATGTCTTGGAAATTAAGGTTGACATGATACGCTACGTTGAAGCCAGCCAAACCAGCCACATGAACGAAATTGTGCTCAGTAAAAAATGGGAATGGGAATAGCTCTTTCAAATGGCCCGCCCTAATGTACATATGCAAATGTATGTTAAAGTCTTTATAACAAATACAAGGTAAATGTCTACTCTGACTTTGTGTACATATAAGTGTGTGAGTGTTTTAGCCTGTATGTGTTGGTAATATACCTACAATATAAACGAATATACATGTGTATGTATGTATGAAGACTTATCTACGTGGTGGCTACATCTTTGCCGCATTCATGCTGAGCCGACATACTTTTGTTTTTGGGCTGTTTTGTTTTTGTTTAGATACTTTATCTCAATTTCCATAAGTAGGTTTCCGGTTTTATGTTTGTATGCATGTGAGTCTAATGCTAGCATCCTTTTATTTTCTTACATACACATTCGCACATTGCCACACGAAGGAGGTCTAATAATTAGAGGGAATTTCCAAATAAATAAGGAGATTTATTTACGAAAAAATATCTGTTCAAATAGTCATCTGAATAAGTAGAATTTTAAAGAAATTAAATAGAACTTATGCACAAAGTAGGGTGTATAAGTTTTATGCAGTGTTTGGGTTGTACAGCATAGGAGTAAAGTGATAAATTTTGCACCACTGACTTTATGTCCAGATTTCGAGAGGTTGAGAGCTACAGTTATAAAGATAACAAATAATTTAAAAATAGACCGTCAGAGGGAGCTCCTCTGAACGTCAACTTTCTTTCTGCATTTCATTTGATATTTCTCAATTTCAGACTAACTCAATTTGAAAGATACACAAGCGAGCAACGCGTTAAAGTTATTCAAGAAGTGGCAATAGAGGATGATCTATTTTCGAAGAAAATCACCTTCAGTGATGAGTCACATTTCCACCTCAGAGGATTGGTCAATAAGCAGAATCGCCGCATTTGGGCGAATGATAATCTAAGAGTGATTGTCGAAAAAACAATGCACCCACAAAGAGTAACTGTTTGGTGCCGTTTATGGGCTGGAGGCCGCAATTTTTTTAAAAATGAGGCCGGTCAGGCAGTTACTGTGAATGGTGTTCGCTATCATGAGATTATAACGAACTTTTTAAGGCCCGAATTCGAAGATATGGAAGTGAACGATATGTGCTGAATTGTGTTTGCTATCATGAGATTATAAAGAACATTTTATGGCCCGAATTCGAAGATATAGATGTGGACGATATGTGGTTTCAACAGGACGGTGCCACTTGCTACACAGCTACCGAAACAATGGCGCTTTTGGACGAAAATTTAATGGCCGTGCTATCTCACGTCGTGGCGATGTTAATTGGCCGCCAAGAGCATGTGATTTGACACAGTTGGATTCTTTCTTTAGGGTTATTTGAAAGAAAAGGTGTACGTCGATAAGCCAGCAACAATTCAATCGCTAAAGGATGAGATAATTGGGCACATTTACGGCATAGAACCTCAATGTTGCCTCAGTGTCATCGAAACTTTGGAACATCGGATGGAGGTGAGCCTCCGAGGTCGCGGCGGCCATTTGGCCGATATTTTCTTCCATACATAATTGAACCATACCAATATTATCATAATAAAAAGAAATGACAATAATTTCCTAAATAATTTGTATTTTACGAATGTTCAAAATCAACATCGGCCCTTAAAATTTAACTCCCCTTTAGTTAATTTTGTTTAATTTTGCAGATTGTTTTTTAAGAAATAACAAATAAATATAACTGGTACACAGAAATAACAAACATTTATAACTGGGACACTGAAACAAGATTGTCCGCCGCTAGCACGTACTGTAATCCGTAGTATCGGTTCACAGAGAGTATAGGCTCACGATTGGATCCTCCGAGCAGAGGACAGTCAGCAGAATGTCCCATCGAAACCCTTCAGTTCGGACAGAGGAAACAATCGCTGTTGAAGCGGTTGCTATACAAAACAATCCAAGAGTTCCGACAAGAAGCTTATCTGCTCAAATGGGTATAAGCAGGCAGTCATTGCAGTCAATTATGCACAAAGATTTGGACTTGTTCCATATGAAATTCAAATGGCCAACAAACTGAACGCAGCAGACTTCCCGATTCGTTGGAATTTTGCCAGGAGATGCTTCAAATGGTGAAAGCGGACGGAAGCATGTTGAACTGTCTTTTCATGTCTGACGAGGCCCATTTCGATTTAAACGGATATGGAGTGCTTCCGGGTCACAGATACACCATGAGACGGAATTGCATCCACTTTGTGTCACAGTGTGGTGTGCAGTTTCATCACGCTGCACTGTCGGGCCCACTTCTTCGAAGAAAACGGTCACACCGTTAATGTTACTGGAGGTCGTTATTTGAGCATGTTGAGAGAGTTTTTCTATTCAGAATTACGCCGAATGAGAATTTCTTTTAAACGTGTGTGGTTTCAGCAAGATGGTGCAACTCCTCACATAGCCCGACCTGTTATGACAGAATTGCGACGAAAATTTCCCAATAGGCTGATTGATATTCAGAAACTCCACATTCCGTTGGCCTCCAGGTCGCCTGACCTAGCTGCGCCTGACTTTTTCTTGTGGGGTTATTGTAAACAGAAAGTCTACAAAGCAAAACCAATATATTTGAATGAACTATTCCTGCCTCAACTCTCCAAGCTGTAATGGACATCTTTTTGGTAAGATGCCGCTCATGCACCTACGAGCAGGGGGGCATTTAAATTCATTACTTTTGAAGCTAATTAAGCTATATTTAATAAAATTAAATGAGCTTTAACATAAATAAAAGAAAAATGAATTCCATACACTGACAAAAATTATTACGGTATCTTAATGTACCAATATTCATCAGCAATCCTATATTAATCGATCGTAGAAAATTTGAGAAACACGTCTATTGATTAAAAACTATATGTGACGCGCTAAATAGAAAGGAACCTAAGGTTAAAAACCAGTTTTGTTCAGGAGAGCCATTTTAAAGATTAGGCCCTTTCTATTTGCGCTTAGAATCGTCGACTTCACTTTCATAATCATCTCTGGGAGGGAACACTTTTGGGGCATGGGATCGGTCTCATTCGATGCTCAGATGTTGTCCACATCAAAAAAAGAAAAAAATTAAAATTGATTTTTTTACCCTTAGGTCCCTTTCTCTATGCGCTGTCACATATATTTTTCGGTGGAGGGCTTAACAAAGTTCAGACATATGTAGACCGAATTGAAGGCAAATTAAAGAATTCGTATTCTTTTGTAAGATTGGACAGATATTGGGGGCACATAGTCACGGACCCTAATGACCCGAACAACGGTTCTTACACGAAGAAAAAAAGTATGGTTACTTTTTTGTATGGTTAGGGTAACAATATTCGAATTGTTGGTTATATTGTTGTGGCACAATATTATGATGATCACAACAATAGTATGGTTCACACACAACCGTACTATGATCCCCACAACAATATTATGGTTCTCACAGTAATATAATTATTCACACACAATACTATGATACCCACAACCATATTAGGGTTCTCATAACCATAGTATGCTTAAGATACAACCACAGTATGATCCTCACAACCATAGTACGACTCACACACAACCATTCTATGATCCTTAAACTTTTGGTAAAGTTGTTTTTTAACAATGGAGATTTGTATTAAGTAAATTAGGTAAAAATACATTAAACTCTTAATAATAGGAGTGATTTATTTACCAGTAGAAAAAATTCATTTACAAAAAATATTTCAGTTATACTCGTACTCATAAAAAGTTGTTTGTTTTGAAAAATTTTAATTTATTTATATAAAAAGTACTATTATTGCGTAGGATTCCTAACAAAAACATTGTCAAATTAAAAAAAGACGAGATATTAGTGTTAACATTAAACCAAAAAAAAAACAATACTTTTGTCGCATCAACCATATTTATATTGTTGCTATAGCCATATTTTCAATTTTAAAACAATACTATTGTTACAATTATATTAATATTGCCGCAATCATACTGTTGTTAAAATTAAATTCAAAAAACAATACTATGGTTGCGACGACCATTCATTTATTGCAGAGAACATACTACTGATGCCTTGACCATACAGTAACCATATCTTTTCTCTGCATGCTCAAAATAAGCGATTCTATTAAAACTGTACTGTTAGTATGATCTTGTGAAATAAACAAGAAGAATAGCCCAAAAACGGACGCTGCCAACTGTGAGATAATCTACACCGCTCTGTTTTTCAGAAGATACCGCTTCTCATAAAGAAGGTCAGACTTAATATTTTTATTCTAGAGCGAAAATGACATATTTCGTCTGGCTATATGAAACACGGGCCGTCCCAGTTTTACTAGAGTTAATCGCGCATAACGCTCAGTGCTTTATTTGGGCTGGATTGAATTGACAATGTGGTCTTTAGAGCGACAGGTCCTCAAATCGGAAGGAACCTTAAAAACGTGGACCTATTTGTTACAATCTCACTAGAAATAGATGTTGGTCCATGCGAAATGTGGTCGGAAACGGATGTATTAAATGTCATTGAGAACTGTAGTTTCTGAAATTCGGATAACCCTTTGTGAGATATGAAAACATTTTATGGGGTTTGTCCTTGTCCCTAATTTAAAGATTGCTTCTGGTTTCATCGAAATCGGTGGATATTTGCGCCCCGTACTCTGATTACAACATAGCGCTACGCTCAATCGAATCAGATAGTGATTCTGCAATAACCTGTATTAAAAATCTATAGGTGTTACAAACCTTATGCCATAATACCCTTTACTGCAGTTTCGTGAAGGGTATAACTACTTTTGAAGCAAAACAAATGTTAGTTAACACTATTTTTTAGTCGACCGAAAATTCCTGGAGGATGGGAAAAAATCCACTATTTGCGGGTGAAAGAAAAACTCTACATAAAACCTCTTCCATATAATCTCTTTAATTTTTAAGTCCGAAACGCCATTATTTTTCGCCCCTTTCACCCACATAACCCTCGTATGTATGTTTACCTAAAGATACGATTTCGTACTCGTATGTTCATGACAAACAAACAAAAACGCCCGTGGTTTCATGTTCATATTTATGAGTTCTCTATCTGTTCATCTGTCCCTGTGTCTGTCTGTCTGTCTGTCTGTCTGTTCCTTTGAATTCGTATTTGAGTTGGGGTGCCTGTGCAGCGGGAGTCGGGGGACACTTTTTGCAATTGCTCTGCCATGAGCCGGATATGCTGATTGGATTTTTTACTAAACTTTACGTTTACGTACAGGCTTCTTTCTCCCCTCCCCTGGTATTTCAAGTTTTCCATACAATACTAGAGAAGTACGAGTACCACCGACAGCTCGGCGTTTTCAGTGTAATTTTTCAAGTGGCACACGGTGCGTAACAGCCGTACGTTTTCTGGTAGTTTAGTGGGCGACTACGAGTACTTCTGCAGGCAGGAGAGCATGCGATGGCGGCAGGTACGGCGGGATGCATCCATAACACTCTGATAAATATATCAGGAGTCGGTGCTAATGCTGCGTTGAATTTCGACTATGGGCTGTGGGATACGAAAACGCGGAACGGGGAGTTTGTATGAAATAAAGTCAAGTTTTATGTGTGCCATTCGGTAGGATTTTACATCCAGCACGCGTTTTTTACGACATATTTTCAGAAATATTTTCGCTTTTCCCTACGCTCAGACGAGTACGCGGACGAGTATTTGTACTCGGCTTGGTAATCGCATTATTTCTGTGAATTATGTGAAGCTGTGTAAGTATGTAAGTGGATTTGGTATGGAAAATGTTTAGGTTGTAAATTAAAAAAAAAAGATTTTCCAGAAGTGTTTGCGAGTATTTTTTAGAGCTTTGTTTTCTTTTGCTACCGGCATTGACGCAAATCTGCTTAACTTTCATCATAGATTTGGAAAAAATAAAATAATGTTGGAGTCATTTTTTGTATTTCTTTTAGACAATAAACTTATCTTTACGTGGCAGTTGTATATGAATCTCTGCCACTACAGACCAAACGAGACACTAAGGATTGGCGGATTTGGGCAGAAAATATAATGGATTTCGCATATATGTATATATGTATATATAAAAAGTCAGCTAATTATGTTCGACCAAGCCGAAGCTGATCCACTCTCCATCATGAATCATGGCGGTCCATAGTACCGTTGTCGGTACACCTCTTTATCGCTTTAAAATTTTTATTATTAAAATAGTATAAAATGGGTATCTTACTTTGGAGACTAAGACGTTTTTGCAAGGTTCGTGGCATCTCCCATTTTTCCACTGGGCTGTGTTTCTTTCCTTACATACGGTAGAGTATGTACCAACTATCATCGCCATATTTCGCATTAATTAATGAGATGTTGTCTTTCCAAAGCATGTTTTGCTATGAATCCAAATGTAGATTTTAAAGTTTTTTGCGTGAGGCCCAAAAAATTGACCAATTTTAAACGCTTTAGGAGCGAAATCCATATGGAGGTTTTAAGCTTCGGCCTAAACAAAATTATCGACAATTTAAATCGTTGTATTCGTCATTTGTATGGTTATTAGTGTTAGGAAAACCATCCATTAACTATTCTGGCAGACACTCAAGCCATTCGTGACATAGGGCGAAAACTCGTCACCACACGCAGAAAAACAGTATGGTTGAGGTAACAATATTCGCAGAGGATCATACTATTGTTGGGTATATGGTTGTGACACAACAATATTATGATCCTCACAACAATAGTATGATTTACACATAACCATACTATGATCCCCACAACCATAGTATGATTCACACTCAACCATACTATGATCTCCAAAACCATACTGTGATCCTTACAACAATAGTATGATTCACACGCAACCTTACTATGATCCACACAACCATAGTATGTTTCTCATACAACCATAGCATGCTCCTTACAACAATAGTGTGATTCACACGCAACCATACTATTAACTTCACAACCATATTATGATCCTCACAACATAGTATTTTTCCCATACAACCATAGTATGATCTTCACAACCATAGTATGATTCACACGCAAACATGATATTATCCCTACAATCATAGTATGATTCACTCAACCATACTATGATCCCCAAAGGATCATAGTAATGTATTAAAAAATAGAGATTTTTATCAAGCAAGTTATATTAAATTGCATTACAATAAGTTTATAGCCAGAAATGAGGCCATGTTTTTATTGAACATTTTATTCGAGAAACAAAAATATATATTCTAACGGCAGTCGAAAATACTTTTAGTTCCCAGCAGGGGTGAATGCTACTTCACCATCAGTAGACCCCAAGAAACGAATATGGTTAAACCATGATCAATGGCTACCCAGCTAACCAAACGTTCAGAATTCGGTCCGAATGATGTTCGACAATCGGCAAAATGTTCCGATTTCGGATCAGAATTCTTACCGAGTGCTTAACGACAAACATATGAGAGGGTTGACACGAATTCTGAACTACTTCTCTGAGGAAATTCTGATGTTTTTGCCAACATTTCGAACCGAGTTCTGAGCGAATTCTGAAATGTAGCCTTGGGAAATTCGAAAGGAAATTTCGATTTCCGGATCGAATCGTAAGACTTCGGTCAGAATTCTGACGTTTTTACCGACATTTCGAACCGAATTCTGAACGAATTCTGGGCTTATGTCTTGGTAAATTCAAGAATTTTAAATAAAAAATGCCTCAGCCGAACAGTTTAGAATTCAGAATCAAAATCAGTTCTGACATGTCTGAATTCGTTGCGAGTTTATTACGAGAAGTCTGAACAAAAATTAATAAAAATCCCACAGACATGTCTAACAGAATTCGGGCTAAATTCGTTTAGATATTTCGGAACATAATACATAAAAAGTCCTCAGACAAATCGAACAGAATTTGTATCGATTACGGTAAGAATTCTCGATAGGGTTCAGATATTGTTCAGAATTGTCTGGCACCAGACATTGTCAGCAAACCAGTCGGTATTAGAGTATTTTACCGAACAAGGTAAACACAATAAAAGTCCCTCGAACTACCTACCATTCACTGTATCGTGTGTATGTGTTTTTTTTTTGTATGTGTAAGTATATCAAAAAACATACGCACACACACATACATGTATGCTCTATAAAACCTGTTTTGTCATGTTCATAGTCGCAACCATACTGTATGATTGCCGTAATCATATTATTGTTAACGTAAATTTTGAACAACAACGCTTTTGTTTCACCAACCCTGTTTATATGTTTGCTACAACCATATTTTCATTTTTAAATTTGGCAATAATACTATTGTTAGGTTTCAACAATAGTTATATTGTCGCAATCATACTGTTGTCAAAAAGAAATTCAAAAAACAATACTATGGTTGCGACGAACATGCTCTTATTGTAGAGAACATATTATTGTTGCGGTGACAATAGTGTATAAATATCTTTTCTCTGCGTGCAGCAAAGCAATGTTTGCTCTATCGAATAAATCAATAATAAAGGGAAAACACTGTTTTTGCTCTCAATTTCTCCACCATAGGTTGAAGTGTATATACTCGAAATACTCGACTGCTCGACAGAAGAGAAAAAATTTCTCTAAAAACGACAAGAACAATATTTTTTTATTGTACATTTGCACTATTAAATCTTAAAAAATTTACTTTTAAATTAGCTTTTCTTGGAAGTCGTAAGAATATTCGCATTAAACGTTCCTTAAATAGGCGTGGTCAATGGGTCCTTAGGCTGTAGGTTCTTAAGCACTGTCCTCAAATGTTCGGGGACATAGTTATATACTTAAATATCCAAAAACACTGACATTTGTTCACCAATCCAAATATGCATATTTATTTAAGATTAAGGCCAATTTGATAATTGGACCGGCCCATATAAGGGCATCAATCGGCCACTTTAAATATTACCATATGTGACGCGCAAAATAGAAGAGGACCTAAGGGTAAAAACCAGTTTTGTTCAGGAGAGCCATTTTAAAGATTTAAGTACGTGTATCTTTGGTGTACCATCACTTTCATAAAACGCGCATATCTCTGGGAGGGAACACTTTTTGGGCATGGGATCGGTCTCATTCGATGCTCAGATGTTGTCCACATCAAAAAAAAGTGAAAATTGATTATTTTACCCTTAGGTCCCTTTCTCTATGCGCTGTCACATATGTTTATTAAAAAAACAATAGTTCCGAAAATTACATTTCTTTTACGATTTGTCTTAATTAGAGGCCTCGACTCATGCGTCTAAAGTCCCCAAAAATGTATCTCCTCGACCTCGAACATATGAACTAAGAAACATTCGATTTGCCTCACATACCTAAAAATAAAATAAATTATAAGATTAAGGGACCCAGAATCCCGGAACCTAAACAACGTCCTATTCGATAATAAGGTTTTTAAAAACAATCATATTTGTTTATGAATCTTAATATGACGATTGGAGGCCCCAGCCAACATCCACTTCGCAAATATTGCTAATGCCATACTCAAAGGGATGGTATAAAAGCACATGATCCGTTTGTTAAGAACAAACGGCATAATATGTGACTCGCAAAATAGCAAGGGAAGATTAGGTCCCTTTCTATTTGGGCTTAGAATCGTCAACTTCACTTTCATAAAACGCGCATATCTCTGGGAGGGAACACTTTTGGGGCGTGGGATCGATCTCATTCGATGCTCAGATCTTGTCCACATCAAAAAAAAGAAAGAAAATGAAAATTGATTTTTTTACCCTTAGGTCCCTTTCTCTATGCGCTGTCATATATGTTAAAAGAGGCACAATAAAAACGGTGAATATGGACTTATGGGTATTAAATTAAACCAAATTTGTATCCTGTTTTTTAAAGATGCGTCTAAGTTATATAGGGTGATCCATCTAGAGGTATTTTTTCAATAGGTTTTTTTTTCACAGATTACGCGTGAGTTGTATTAAACTTTAGTTTTTATTTATTTTCAGTACTGGGTGACATTCCATCGTGAAAAGACTTACACCGCAACAACGTCTCCCAATTGTGCAACTGTATAGTGGAAATGAGCGATCGGTAAGAAACTGGCTTCGGCTAAAATTTTGTTCAGTGATGAGGCCCATTTCTGGCTCAACAGCAACGTTAATAAACCAAATTGCCACATTTGGGTTGAAGAGCAACCAGGAGAGGTCCAAGAGAAAACCACAGTTTTGTGGCAGTTTATGGCCTAGTAGAATCATCGGTCCATATTTTTCCAAAAAGATAATGGCCGTAATGTAACCATGAAAGGTGCCCGCTCTCGCGCCAAGATATCGGACCATTTGCTACCTCATATTGATGAAGCCCGTAATCTTGACGAACTTTGATTTCAAAATGACAGTGCCCGTTGTCATACAGCTGCTCAAACAATATATCTATTGAGAGGTTATTTCGAAGACTAGCTAATTTCTCGTTTTAGACCGGTGAGTTGGCCGCCTAGATCGTGTGATATCACACCTTTAGACTTTATTCTTTGGGGCTATGTAAAGTCAAAAGTCTATGCTGAAAAACCTGCTACGATTTAGGTTTTGGAAGCCAACATTACGCGTGTCATTACCGCCATACCGGCCGAAATGCTCGAATAATTCATTCAAAATTGGACCCTCAGAAAGGACACCCTGGGGCGATGTTGTGGCCAACATTTGAAGGAAATTAGAATCAAAAAATAAATGCCATAACAGTTCCATTCGAACAAGAGCAATAATGATTTCACATGTGATTTGAATTTTTGTATTTTTTTATTTTGAAAAAAAATACCTCTAGATTGATGACCCGATATATACGAGTACATATAAGTCCCACAACATCTAATCAAGAAACAAGGGGTAAATTCTTTTAAATCAATGAGCTTTTCACGATTTAATACTTATACTCACTGACTGTGACCTACTGTTTAACGCCGGTTGCTAACCGCTAGACATTTTATAGAGAAGTATTTTTACATGGCTTAGAGATAAATTACTTCCTCGCCGGCATTTACGAGGTGGAGACCCGCCGCTGAAAAATGTATAGGTTCGAATCTGGGTTGACTGGTATGATAGACGTATAAGATTACATTACCATAAAACCAGGGCGGCCCACATTCATATGTTAGTAAAAACATGCTCTCAAGAGCAAATATGGACGGACTTATGTGTACTTCAAAGTATGAATTTATTTTTAAGATGATGGCTCGGATCTTAGATATAAAGGGCGTTTTTTTTAAACGTGTGGTTTTCAAGAACAAATAACACACATCTAATTTACTGTTATGGCCAAGAATTTAGCTTAACTATAAAAATAAAGGGTTGTCATTACGTTTTGAAAATGCCGCGGATAGCGCTAATAAATTCCAGCCGAGAGGCCAAATTTGCAACTGATTTTTGCTGCATTTGGGGACGTATGTCAGAAATAACGCGCCGAATATTCTCTTTCAATGCTTCAATCGTGTAGGCAAGCATTTTCACAGAACCCCACAAAAAATAGTCTAGCGGTGTTAAATCGCACGGCCTCCAAGGCCACGCCACAGACCTACGACACGAGATATTGCACCCATCAAATGTTTTCTTCAATAAATTAATTGTTAACTGTATGACATGCAGCGCCGTCTTGTTGGAACCAAAGTTCGTCCACATAGCGTTTCCCATTGAATCTAACAATATGGCCGGCTTTATTTTTGAAGAAATATGGACCAATGATTCCCTCTGTCCATAGAGCACACCAAACAGTGACTTTTTATATCCTCCACCATACAATGGAGGGTAACACCTTGAATTAATCATCGGAGACCCAACAAAGTAGAATATATAATTCTTGATCCTTGTAAAATTCTAAGACGATCTAGCCATGTTGTCCTGCTGTCCTTCTGTCCGTCTGTTGAAAAAAAGATAGAGCCTGCACGAAAACAGCTAAGGAGCTGAAATTTGGCAAAAACATGTGTAGTTAACCTAGCATGGTTAACCTAGCATGGGCTACATAGCTCTACGGAAAGTTGCTGTTGGAGACCCTCAACCGATACTACCTCATAAAAATTAGTTTTTTATTTGCAATTATCCGTCCAGTTTCTTGAGAAAAATCACTGAAATTTTCCAAATAATAATCTCTATATAGGCGCAATCATCTATGTAAAAATGGTTTAGATTGAGCCACCATTTCTTGTACCTCACATACAAACGGCCTTTTGGGCCTTGAGAAATAATATGACTATAACTCACCACAAACTTGACCTATCGAAATGAAATTTTACACATCAAGATTTCTATATACAACACACTTCTACGCTAAATTCGGTTGAGATCGGAAAAGTCCTACTGGTACCTCCCACACTAACGGTCTCATGGGCCTTGAAAAATAATATGACAATAACTCACTACAAACTTGACATATCGAGATGAAATTGTCTACATAAAGATTTTTATATAGAACACCTCTGCGCTAAATTCTGTTGAGATCGGAAAAGTCCTACTGGTACCACGCCCACAAACGGTCTCATGGGCTTTAAGAAATAATATGACGATAACTCACCACAAGCTTGACCTATCGAAATGAAATTTTGCACATAAAGATTTCTATATAGAAAACACTTTCGCACCAAATTTGGTTTTATTTGGGAATCTGGTGGAGGGTATCCAAAGTTCGGCACAGCCAAACTTAACATTTTTTACTTGTTTTAGGATAGCACGACGTCTCAACAATGGCTTGTGTAATTTCACTACTTCAAGAGCGACAATTTTGGTTATTAATGTACCCATTAACCAAAAGTGAGCTTCATCGCTGAACAAAATTTTCTTGTAAAAATCGGGATCGTTGGCCATTTTTTTTGGGCCCATTCACCAGGGCTTGCAAACGTTGTTCCAAAATAAGTCTATTCATTATGAAATGGCAAAACAAACTGGGCATAAATCAAGTGATATATGTCAAATAGACCAACTCCAAAAAAGTGTGGTCAGATTAAAAAACACACGTCTAAAAAAACATACTCTCGGGCTATTTTTGAACTTCACGAATTTGACTTTATCCCTTTTTATTTTCTACAGATATTTGTTGATATTTCACATGAAGAAACTAAAACTTGGCTTAAGTTTTAATGACAAAGTCTTTTAAATAACGGTTCAGTTTTCAAATAATTCATTTTAAAGTTTATTTTTTTGCAATTCCGGAAAATGAAGTTTGGATCAAAACAGCTTGAAAGCGACGATATAACATCGGTTATTTTTTTTATTATTATTTTATTAGCGAATCTATGATGAAGGGGGTTTAAGAGACCGTATGGTCGAATTTGTCGCCTTTTTTTACATTTTTACCCGGAACTGATAGGTAAACCATGAGTTTAAATCAGGCCGAAAGATGGACATGATAAATGTTGTGGGAATACAAATAGATAATACAAAATTTAATTCCAGCAGTGAAATTCCTATAAACCAACAAAAAGGAAGTGTGGTACACACAAATCAAAGTTTCAAAAGTATGAATTATAGTGCCGAACTTAAAGATAGGCCCATTTGGTTTCGTCAGAAAAAATAAAAAAAATTATAGCTTTAACAAACTAAATGTTTACTTACTCGTATTTATAAATGTTTATTTGTTAAAAACTACGACTGTTGATTATGAAATTCTACTAACATTCTTTAATTTTCATATTGCATAAATATTAATAAATAATACAGATCATTTTAATGGTAGAAAAAAAGTATAGGCAAACACGTAGGCACAAAAGCCAAAAAGGGATAAAAAAAGTTCGCTACTACTCAGTTGTCAAACCATTCTGTTTTATAAAAATTTTATAAAATTTCTTGGTCGAATATACTCCAATATACGACATTCTTCGATATGTTAAAAGGAAGCATTTTTTAATCATCTATCCAGTTTTCCTCATAGATGCTCGGTAGGATAGAGGTCTGGTGACTGCGGAGGGTGTGGCATAACACGTACAATATTTTAAGCAAGCCACATCTTTATCTCACAGGCCGAGTGCTTCGGATCATTATCATATTGGGATATGAATGATCTAGGTTTAGCTTCTCTGCACTGTTTTAAAGCAAGTCTTTAAGAATATTCATAAACTCATAAACTGTTATGTCCATAACGTCGTCAATAAGATCCAGTACAGTTTCGCCAGCAGCTGACTTGCAACCCTATATTATAATTCCTCCGCCATCAGACTTTACAGTTGATGTACATTTTTTTGGGGCCATTTCTATGTTAGGCTATCGCTAAACCATTATTCGACCAGCTGGACAAATAGTGTCGAACTTGAATCAATTCGAGAAAAGTACTTGGTCCTACTAACTTCATGGCTAATTATCCAATTTGTGGCATAGTTTACGAGGGTTGCCATTTCTATTTCGGGTCCTGCCAATACTAGAGTTCCCAGATGCAAACTGGAACTTCCATTGGAAACTTTGACATTTTTTAACATGACTCAAAATGTTTTGTCATTTGAGGGCGAATTGTTTTATTTAAAGTGTGTTGAAAAATACATCCCATTCAAAAAAATGGAATTATCCTGTGAACATTTTCATGCGATTGTATTTTACGATTTTCGGCATAGGTTATCCAGACAAACAAGAGCGTTTAAATCAACTTGTTTCGACTTTTGGCGATGAAACCCCTTCAAAAACCACTGTTAATCGCTGGTACCAAGAGTTCTGTCTCGGATGCCATTCGTTCCAGGATGAATTTCGTGAAGGACGTCCAACTTCGGTCACTTTGCCAGAAACCATCGATGCTATGAGTGAATTGATTAAGCAAGACCTACATGTGACATACCGTGAGATTGAGGCATCCTTGGGCATTAGTTTGAAAATCATCAATAAGATATTGCATGTTTATTTGGCCGTGAAAAAAATTTGTTCTCCTTGGATCCCAAATAATTTGACGAATGTTTAAAAAAACGCTCGAATGAATTGGTGCAAAGAGATGTTGAAAAAGTATAACTGCGACAGCTCAAAGGCAGTGTATAACATTGTCACGGGTGACGAATCATGGATCTATGCATATGAACCCGAAACAAAACTGCAATCCAACGTATGGCTCTTTAAAGACGAGCCAACTCCAACAAATGTTGTTCGTGGAAGAAGTACACCGAAGCAAATTATTGCGTTTTTCTCGGTATAACCAGCCCTGTTGCCACAGTGCCTTTAGTGAAACGTAGGAGGTCAATTCTGAGTGGTATACAACCATCTGTTTGCCAACAGTATTCGAAGAACTGAGAAAAGATAATAAGAGAAGACGGATCAATTTGCATCACGACAATGCGAGCTCTCACGCATTAGCTGAAACGATGAGCTATTTGACCACTCAAGATGTCGAATTGATGGGCAATCCACCGTACAGCCCTGATTTGGCACCCAATGACTTTTTCTTATTGCCTAGCAACAGGTAAAAAATGCGTGGTCAACGTTTTCATCGCCCGAAGCAGCAGTTGAAGCGTTCAAAAATCAAGTTTTGGAGGTGTCTCAATCAGAGTGGAAAAAGTGCTTCCAAAATTGGTTTGTTCACATGCAAAAGTGTATTGATCTTAAAGGAGAATATTTCGAAAAACAATATAACTATTTCCAATGATAAATTATTGTGTTTTTATTGCCGGACCCGAACTATAAATAGGAACCCTGGTACACCTGACTGCCGATGTGAACAAGTTACGCACAGCGACGCGAGAGTTATACCCTGCCTCATGAAGAACTTGTCTGACTGTTTTGAAGTGCATATCTTTACCAAAATCTTCTATAACAACAACCACAATCTACTTTGAAGTAATTTTTGGTTCCGGTTTGATTCTTTTTCTAATGTGAGTACATTCTCATTGGCCGATTTCCATCGGCCAAAATTCTATAACTTTTGATCTAGTAAATATTTTTAAGTTCTGTAAAAAGGGCAATTGTAGCCAATGACTCAAGGACTTGCGATCTAAATATATTCTTTTTTGAATATTAAACTCGCACACGATTTATTAAACCGTGATGTTTTAAGAACTATTTTCTAAGAATGTTAGAAGTATAAACAAAATAAAAAAAATATTGAACAGGGATTAACCGGCGCGAGACCTCTTTCATCTACATATTAATTAAGAAGAGAAAATTACATGGATTTTTGTGGCTGCACACTACTTACGAGGGCGGTTCGGATACTTCTTAGCCTAGCACAAAAAGCGCGGAATAAACAGAAAAAAGTTTCGATCTGGCAACTCCTTCATATAGAAACAGGTGTTCACAAAAGACGCATCCGCGGTTTTTTTACAATGGAAAAATTAGAAATGCGTGGTGTCATTAAATATTTACATAAAATAAGTTTATCGGGACAAGAAATTCATAATGATATGGTGAATGTGTTAGGTGAAAGTGCTCCTTCATATGCAATAGAAAAAAATTGGGTTGCTGAATTTAAACGTGGTCGTACAAGCATTGAAGATGAACCACGTAGTGGACGTCCAAAAACAGCAACAACAACAGAAATTGTAGCCAAAGTGCATGATATGGTATTAAATGATCGACGAATAAAAGTGCGTGAAATAGCTAATATCATGGGCATCTCAAATGATCGAGTCCAATTAATTTAGCATGAAGAGCTACAGATGAAAAAGCTTTCTGCAAGATGGGTGCCGCACTTGTTAACAGTCGACCAAAAACGCATAAGAATGAACATTTCTCAAGCTTGTTTGGATCGTTTTCAGCGAAATAAAATGGATTTTAAGCCTCGTTTCATAACTGTTGATGAGACATGGATCCACCACTATACTCCAGAGACAAAAGAACAATCCAAACAATGGACTGAAGCTGGAGGAAGTGCCCCAAAGAAGGCAAAAACAATTTAATCGGCTAGTAAGGTTATGGCAACGGTTTTTTGGGTAAAACAATAAATTCAGAGTACTATTGCAACCTTTTAAATCAATTAAATGTACAAATTCGAGAAAAACGTCCTGGCTTACAACACAAAAAAATAAGTTTTCATCAAGACAAAGCACCAGCGCACAAGAGTGTTTTAACAATGGCTAAAATCAACGAATTAAAGAACGAGTTGCTTGACCACCCACCTTATTCTCCTGATTTACCTCCCAGTGACTTTTACCTGTTCCCAAATCTTAAAAAAATCCTTGCAGGCAAGCGTTTTACCTCAAATGAAGATGCAATTACAGTTGTAAACCACTATTTTGAAGACCTTGAGGGAAACACTCTTAATCAAGGATAGAATTGCTAGATAAGCGTTGGACTAAGTGTATTGAAGTTTCAGGAGATTATATTAAAAAATAAAAATATTTTTGAAAAACTAACTATTCTCTTTCATTGATAGGCTAAGAACCGCCCTCGTATATCGCGATTTCAGGTCAATGGCGACCATCAACGAAAGGAAAAAAAAATAAAAAATATTTTTGGCATAAAAACCGTGCCCAAAATGTAACCAAGTGAAAAATGTTTGTTGTCCCTATACTTACGTCCGGCACGGTATATTCGTTTTTTAATTTAAAATGATTCATTCCTCCGACGTGCACCAAATTTAATTTAATGTTGTTAAGAAATTCGATTACCAAAACCATACGAGGAAGGGTCATACTCTCTCTTGCGGTAATCCGGGGTCAATGTGTGATATTGTCAAGGGTATTGAAAATATCTACAATGGCAAACTGTACAAATGTATCTGATTCATACATCCGTTGCACTTCCTCCTCCACCCAGTACCGAGTATAAGCAGAGCACGCGATAACACAATTGCGTCCCCCTACTGAAGGGTGAAAGGGACACTTAGCATTATGCCTTGCACCTCGAGCTTGGTAGGCGTATGAATGCCTTTGCATGCATTTCTTGGGCCGACACTTGTGCCCTAATGCCTCCCACGCTACGGTGTACGTGAGTCAAAACGTGCGGCAGACGCCCGCATTTAAACCGTTTTGGTAAATGAGACTGACACTTGTACCTATTTATGCACTTGACAATTCTCTGAAACATTATAAATAAGATTAATTACGTTTTACTACGTTCGTTACGTTAGCGAAATATTTGTTTTGTCGTCGGCTGTTTGCTTTCAATCCTTATGTCAATAACACTTACACTTCCTCGTAGGACTCGCTCGTCGCCGAGAAAAGGGAAAATTGCAAAAGAAGGCATTGGCATGCCAGGCTAGGCGAGGGAAATTAAAAGCAATGTTTTAAAAAACAATATTGACATTTTCATTTATTGTTTTAGCAAAATGTCAAAGTTTAAACTAAATAAAGGATGCTTCAAACTCATGCTCAATAGAAGAACCATCTGCACTTCCAACGTCGTGCATCGTCATCGCTAAGAGTACCACCAGAGTTTAGCTCCGATGCACAGTGGGTCATGTTATTGAAAGGTTGCATTCGAGAATCAATAATTTTCGTAGGAATTAAAATTGTACTAACTTTGACTTGATTTAAAATTAAGCTAACGATCGTTAATATGGTTGGAGATATACAAGAGCTTTACGTAGGGCCATAAACGGCAGCTGTTAAAATCCTGCGATAATGAAAAAGTTCCAGGGGATATTTTTCATTTTCAAACTAAAATTACTCCATGATGGTCAATGGGAAGTATACCCGACCAACACATATATTTCAAGGAAATTTTATATAACGGGTAGGGACACTAAAGGACATAACAATTTCGTTGCTTTATGTCAACTTACCCTCAAACATTTTTAATGATTTTTCAGTGTCAAAACGTTAGTAGAAGTCTACGTTTTCATCATGCTAAACTTCATTTACGAGCAACGTTTGGAAATGATTAAAAATGACTAACGAGTTTCTTAGTCGGTGGTCGCAACTTTAAGAGTGCCTACTCCAATTTTCAACCGTAAAAATCTTCTCACCTGACAGGCTGTGCGTGCTATTGTAGATAAATTTCTATCCAAATTTTCACTTTTTGATGTTCCGGCGCCAAAAAGACGCCGTACCGCTCGAAGCGACGAAAATATCGCAGCCGTAAGTGTATCCGTTGAAAATAAACCAAATCAGTTGATTACATGGCGTTCTCTAGAATTGAGCATCTCTCAAATCACACTGTGGCGTATTTTACGAAAAGATCTTGGCCTTCATCCTTGTAAGATCAAACTGACTCAAGAACTAAAGCCACTTGATCATTTGAAACGCCGAAACTTCTCCGATTGGACTTTGGCAAAGTTTCACGAAAATCCAGAATTTCTGGACTCGTTTTGTCAATAAAAAAAATAAAAAATATTTCAGTTAAACAAAGCCAAAGCAGCTTGTTTAAAAAATTTTATTATCGATTAAAAAGTACATACTATTATTGCATTAAATCCGTACCAATTACATTTGTTGTTATAAAATTACAATCATACAGTATGCCTGCCGTAATCATGTTATTGTTAACATAAAACGCAAAACACTATACTTTTGTCGCACCAACAATATTTATATTGTTGTTATAACCATACTTTCATTTTTAAATTTGGCCATAATACTATTGTTACATTTCAACAATATTAATATTGGAGCAATTATACTATTGTCAAAACTAAATTCAGTTAACAATGCTATGGTTGCGACGAACATACTTTTATTGCGGAGAACATATTATTATTGCCTTGACCATGTAGAAACTATGTTTTTTCTCTGCGTGTGGTTTGGTTTTCATGCCGGAGGTCTGATTGGGCCGTATTTTTTTGTCCATAAAAACAATCATCATGTTACCGTCAATGGACAGCGCTATCGTGCCATGCTAGAAAATTCAGAATTGGATGAGCTTGACATCGCCGATGTGTGGCTTCAACAAGACGGTGCCTCTAGCCACACATCACACGTTACAATCGATTTAGTAAAATGCAAATACGATGAACGTTTTTTCTCGAGAAATGGTCTGGTCCAATGGCTACATCGTTCATGCGATTTAACACCTTTAGAATTGTTTTATTAGGGCCACATCAAGTCATTGGTCTATGCCAAAAAGCCAACGACTTTAGACGAGCTCAAAGACAGCATCCAACGCGAAATTGCCAACGTTTCGGTCGAAATGTGTGCAAGAGTGGTAAAAAATTGAATTGATCGCTGTGCACGGGCTCGTGGAGGTCATATGACCGTAATCGAATTTCATTCCTAAAATTGAACATTTGAACTACACCTGGAATAAATTTGTACACTAAATTTTAATTTTCTTAATGGAAAACCCATAATTAAATGAGGATGAACGACGTGCATTGGATGATAGATTTGAAGATTTCATAAGTGCGGAGATGATTGATGACGAAGTTGATATTGCTGAATTTGGTCTTGAAGGTGCGACTTGACATGTCAGCCAACTGTTCATGCCTAATGTGGATGCCTTAAGTGAAGCACGTATAGACATCAATGAAGATATCAGTAGTGACGAAGATGATGATAAGGAAGAGACTAATGCTCCGCAAAAAAGTGACAATTACTTCATTTCCAAAGAACATAGAGGAACAAATGCTAAACCACCGCATATCTAAGTCTACAGAGCGCAATAGAAGCATTTAATGCAAAGGTAAGAACAAGCAATTCTAGTATTTAAAAGTAGAATAGCTACATATTTTTGTGTTTTTTAGATATTATCAGGATCTACAGAAGGCACCGTCGTTTGCGCCTAGAACGAACAGATCGTCATGAAGCCTATGCCGTTCTGAGTACGGAGGGCAGCGGAAAACAATGCAGTTTGTGCAGAGCATTCAACACTTGTGCATCGAAGCTAAACTTGCACACAAAATATGTTGGACGAGGGACAATCTATACAGCAATAGTTTTTAAGCTTTTTTCATGAACATTTCGTTTAAATTAAAAAAAAAAAAACACTTTCTATAATTCATTATATAAGTACATTTAAAAGACTGTTCTGCAATAAAATACCAACTGATGCTTATGAAAAATAATCTCCTGAATACGAATTGAATGTCCGTTTTGGCCCATCAATTAAAGTCTTCGAGATATCGTGATAAAGCAGACCCTTTTACTCATTATAATATACAAGGGCGACCGCAAATCTAACTGGCATGGCACATTTTCGGTTTTACTAGCAACTTTTTTGTTTTTGTTTTTTAAAAGCAATCTTTTATAAGCCATCTGTCAAAATTTCCGTAATATTTAATGATTATTTTCTTTGTTACAGGTGATTGAAGTAAACAAGTTTTATAATTTTTGAAAAATGGAAAATAAAGAGTTTCGTGCGGTAATTAAACACTTTTATATGAAAGGCTATACGCCACAATTAATCAAAGATGAATTGGATTCTGTTCATGGTGATAATGCACCATCATACTCCACCGTGAAATCCTGGGTTCAACAATTCACAATGGGTCGTTCGAGTACGGAAGATGAACAACGCTCTGGAAGACCGAAAACTGCTACTACTATTGAAAACATTAGAATATTTAATGAAGTGACTAAAGATAGACGAATAAAGCTCAGAGAACTTGCTCATATTGTTAAAATACACGAAAAACAAGTTTGGAGTATTTTACATGATGAACTCCACATGAAAAAGCTATCCGCAAGATGGGTGCCGCGTTTGTTGACTTAGCAACAAAAAAATCGTCCGTTGGACCAATTCCGAGGAGCTTTTAGCGATTTATCAGCGTAATCCAATAGAGTTGTTGCGCCGATTCATAACTGTTAATGAGTCATGGATCCAAACAATGGATAGGTAAAATTGGTCCCAAGAAGGCGAAAACTGTTAAGTCAGCATGAAAAGTAATGGCCACAGTATTTTGGGATGCAAGGGGTATAATATTTATTGATTATCTTGAGAAAGGAAAAACTATAAATAGTGAATATTATTGTGCATTATTGGATCGGTTGAGTGAAGAAATCAAGATAAAACGACCGCATTTAGAACAAAAAGTTCTATTTCATCAAGATAATGCTCTTTCGCACACTGCATTTTTAACTCAACAAAAACTGGCCTAATTACGACTTGAAATTGCTCCGCATCCACCATATAGTCCAGATTTAGCTCCTTCTGATTATTTCTTGTTTCCAAATATAAAAATTTGGAATTTACGCTTAGAATATGTTTTATGTTGCTTTTGGAGTTAAAAAACATAAAATCGGACGAACATATGTATGTGTGGTCTAAATTTTAACAGATTTTCTTAAATTTCATTAACATCTAACTTGATTCATCTAGAGTCTATGTAATTTGTGGCTTCTCGAGCTTATTGCAGTTGGGTTAACGTACGTATGTGCGTGTGATGTATATAAATCTGGGAAAGCTATATCTAAATCAGGATGTATATAAGTAATGTTTCTCTAGAGCTAAAAAAAAGGATGACCACACATATGGCCATCACTTTTATTGCTATTTCTAACTATCTATATCTAAATAACAGATTTTTCTTAAATCTTAATAGCGTCATTCCTTGCTCCCAAAACGTACTTCCGTTAAAATTTATGTGTATTGAAGAACGATTGCGACCAGTAGTTTGATAGGAAGTTTAAGATAGACAGCAGACAAACAGACAGACGGACAGATAGACATCGTTCAATAAAATCAGCTGGTAATTCTGAGTCGATCGATGCTCTACATGGAGGGTGTAGCTCAACTATTGTCGGTAGTAACAAACAGTTGACATGAAACTAACTTATACTACCCTGTTACTCAGAGTGATGCTGGGTATAAAAAGTACTTTGCTAGAACAAAGGCAAGTTAACCTTTTCAAAAAACGGCATCAGTTTTGATACAGGTTTATTGGTGGGAATAGAAGTGTTACCTGGTATCCAAATTCAATGCTGCAATGGTGTTGTGGGCTGCAATCTGTAATGAATCAATGAAACAAGTATTAGAATTATAAAGTTTTACTTTAAGTAATAACAAGTAAAATTAAAATAGGTTTGGCCCGGCCGCATCTTATGTATCCTGATGAAATAACTGCATATTTTTGAGCTCCAAGCTATTCTAATTTCTAGCTCACCTTAAAAAAGTCAATATGTGACGGGCAAAATAGAAAGTGACTTAAGGTTAAAAACCAGTTTTGTTCAAGAGAGCCATTTTAAAGATTTAAATACGTGTATCTTTGGTGTACTATCACTTTCATAAAACGCGCATTTCTCTGGGAGGGAACACTTTTGGGGCATGGGATCGGTCTCATTCGATTCTCAGGTGTTGTCCACATAAAAAAAGTGAAAATTTATTTTTTTTACCCTTAGGCCCCTTTTTCTATGCGCTGTCACATAAAGTGGATGCGCAGTAAAATAGTTTGAATTTGAGCAAAAATAAAAAAAAATTGGTTGCTTGTTTTAACTGGGGAGAGTTTCTACGTATTCGTAGGACGCATGCGCTCGAGCCCGAAGTCTAAGCAGATTGTCAAAATACGTTTTCAATTCGAATAATAATGAATTTTTATGAATTGCGTCTCAACTAATAATCACAAGTTGAGCCATGTTTGCCCCACTTATAAGAGAGAGATGTTGAGCAAATACTTAACAATTTACTGAGGTTTTTATTTAGGCCCATAAAGGGAATATTTTTGTCTATAGGCCGTTTTGTCCTATTTGTATTGGAAGGTGTTCTTGCCAAATTTGTAAAAGTGTACAATGTTTGTGCTGAAGAGGAACGCTTTATTCTGAAGAAGCTTTCAAAACATTCTATGTAACTTTACTCTCCGAACAATTAACGATTGCTATTAAGTTTCTTGGTCTTAATTTGTCCCACTGTGCGGCAAGGTTGTGCACCAACTTGAAAAACTCACTTTTGAAAACCAACACAGATGGTGACTTTCGAATGGAAGCAGCAGGTGTGTAGAAAGTCAATTGGAAACCTGAAACTGATATAATTGATTTGGAAAATGCAATTATGCCATATTTGATGTTTTCACAATCTTTGTTGGTTGCGCTATCAAATACTGGCCATATTTCGCCCAAGAGATTCAAACCCTTGGCTTATATTTGCACACACGTGTGTGGGTATTTGGGAGCATGTGCATGGTGGACATGGTCAATAGGCAATGACAGCAAAGGTCAAAGGTTTTTGGATAAACTTATGATAGAATTTGCGAACAATGTACATTTTGAAAGTTGGCCAGACCAGCGTAGATTGTTTTTATGTGATGCACATGTTGATGAAAGGGGAATATGAAAATTTTAAATAAAAGAAGAGAGTTTCTTATTTATAGCCCTATACACAGAAATCTGTAGGATATATACATATTCGGATCACGCACCACAATGCGCTTAAGTGCGTTTTAGCTGAGTGCTGATGTTTGAAATACTAACCGAAACAGACTTAAACCCCGCGTTTTTACGGTTCGGTTCAAAATCACTATCCGATTCCATTTTAGTATGTCCATTTGCCCATTTTTAGTTGTAATTCTAATACAGGTAGCAGATATGAACCGAATTTGACGACACATTGCACATTATATGTTTTGCTATAATGGAAAAGATTTTTCCGAAACACAAAATGCAGCTCTTTAAGCCACGTATATCCACATCTGACCAAGTTTCGGGTAAACATAATGAGCAACCCAAAACAAAGTCTGCTGAAATTGCACCTCATCGAGTCGTTGCATCCACACATAAGGTCCCTTCCGATTTCTAGAAGCCACATATAAATTCCGCTCTGCATTTCGAGCGACTTGTAAGCGACCCCACCATTGCCAAGGTCAGTAAGCAAAGTTTCCCTTATTGGAGCGAACAGAGTTGGTGCAGCATGTGACTTGAAGGCATTATCGGTCATTTTGAAAAGAAAAAAACACCTTAACTTTTAATGGCCCTTAGTACAGTTTGATTTAAAGCGACTTCCTGTTGTCAGGAATAGACAATGTAAGCCGAGTTTGGGTTCCAACAAAGTGGTAATACATGCCATACAAGCATCCCAAGTCTTGAAGTTTTGAATATAATACTTTGCAGCAATTCATTCCTGCTCCAGTGTTTTAGAAGTTCAAGCGATCCGAGGACCCAACATAGACTTGAGAAAGTAGCCAGTACACACAGATAAAAATAAGTTGGAAATCGGTTGGAAGGGTTGTCCAACCCTAATGCACGATGGTACACCTTAAGATTTTCGTCCAACTTAGTTTGACATTTTTTTGTTTCACTGCTGGTCAAACTCAACCGTGGAGAGGTACACAATTGAGCAGCGCGTAAAGATTGTTGAAGCATTTTACAAAAGTGGGCGTTCAAATCTTAATGCATTTCATGCACTTGCCGATTTATTGGTCAGCATAATCGACAAAATGTGTCCTCAGTGGATTCATTAACAAACAGAATTGCCGCATTCGGGAAAAAAAGAATCTTCGAGTGGTTATTGAAAAGCCAATGTATTCACAAAGAGTAACTGTTCGGTACGGTTTATGGGCTGGCGGCGTCATCAGGCACTTCTTTGAAAAATTAGGGCGGCCAAGTATTTGCCGTGAATGGTACACGATATCACGATATTATAATACATATGTGACAGCGCATAGAGAAAGGGACCCAAGAGTAAAAAAAATCAATTTTCACTTTTTTTTGATGTGGACAACATCTGAGCATCGAATGAGACCCATCCCATGCCCCAAAAGTGTTCCCTCCCAGAGATATGCGCGTTTTATGAAAGTGATGCTACACCAAAGATACACGTATTTAAATCTTTAAAATGGATCTCCTAAACAAAACTGGTTTTTACCCTTAGGCCCTTTCTATTTTGCGCCTCACATATATAGACCTGAACGATATGTGGTTCAACAGGATGGTGCCACTTGCCACACAGCGCACCTACGGCTCTTTTTGTGCGAAGTGAAAGAAAAAGTATACGTCAGTAAGCCAAGAACAATTCAAGAGCTACAGGATGACATAATTCGGCACATTACCAACATTGAATCTGCATTATGTCTCAGAGTCAATAAAAATATGAACCATCAGATAGAGGCATGCTACCGCAGCCATGGCGAGCATTTGGTCAATATTTGCTTCTCATATAATTGTCATAGATGCTTCTATTACAATAAAAATGATTAAAACATTTCTCTAAAACCTTTCGTTCACAATTAGCATCATGCGTTTTAATTGGAACACCCTTTACAAAGTATCCATTGGAAAAGAAGAAACTTCGTTGCAATCACAAAATATTTTTATAGTGTGATCCATCTTGAGGCATTTTTTCAGAACAAAAAAAATATAAAAATTCAAACCAGGTGTGGAATCTCTATTGGTAATTTGAAAGGGCGTTTTATGGCATTTATTTTTTTAAAATACATAATATATACACTAATAAAATAAAAATTGTTCCGTATGTTCGTTTGTTTTTTTTTCGGTCTGTTGCTTTTACACATTAAACAGGGATTAAACTGGCCCAAGACCTTTTGCTTCTATATTTAAATAGAAGACAAGTTTTTTAACAAAATGGCAAAGTGCAGCCACTAAGCACACTGCTTTTATCATGATTTCGGGTCCGTGACAACCCTCTTTAGAAAGCCTTGCTGCAATTGTTGAAAGTAAAACCGAACTCTATAAGGCCAGGCTCTCCCCAAACGAATGAGAACTACTGTTGTAACCCTTACTTTTCAAGTTTTCTTCACACAATTGCCCACAACCCTTATGTTTTGAACTACTTCAAGTGTGTAAGAAACAATTTTTTATCTCCAATGAATATTTGAAACTCTTGATGTAACACCCTTTTGTTGAAGAAGTGCATTATGAGATCAAAATAATCATTTCTTTTCGTCACTTCCACCGAAACTTTAGATCCACTTACCGAAAAGTAAAGAGCCCCAAATAACATTCGGGTGTACAGATAAAATACTCGTGGTACGTGCAACTTTAACCATTCGGCTGGCAAAAAGATTCGGTTGCGGCAATGAATTGGTTATTTTTGTGTATCAGCGAATAAAAATATAAAAATCCCAAAGTTCAAATCCAGGCTAGCACCTATATAATTTGTATATCGGCGAGTTTTTCATGTAGAAGCACCTCTATAAAATGCACCAGTACTTCGGAGCCGGCATTAAAAAGTAGGTCCTGGTCAGAGAGTTTAAGAATTATGTGGTGCACTGCGGACGGATTCGAGAGAAGTTGCCCGCTTTGAATCAAAATCCCTTCTTCTCCCAGTGATAGAATAGATATCATTGTCCAGAGCATCTTAAGAAATTGGACGGTATCGGCCACCACTTCCGCAAAGCTCACGGTACGAAAGCTACAGGAGCAAAGTATACTGCCCATAACGCAACCCTGCAGGCTGGAGCAGCAAGAGCTACATGGCGGGTAAATATCAGAAGGTACGAGCGCATGATAAGATGTACTCAAGTAGAAATTATGCCCAAAAACTTTATCACAAAATCAAACTTCGGAAAGAGGAGCTAAAAAGATCTGGCTACAAATACAGCAAGTTGAATAATAAGACTCAGGAGGAATCTGTTGGACAAGACGACTCAGTACCGATCGTAGATGACGGCAAAGAGTGAAAATTGCACTGCCTAAAAGAAGTCAAGACATACTAGCCGATTAAATGGTCGCTAAGGCGATACCTTTAAAACTTTACGAACATATTTTAAAATTTCTTTGTAGACAAGAACTGATGAGCTTTATGCATCATAAGTAAACTCGCTAAATGTTAATTTATATAAAACAAAGGGATTTTAAGCAAATTGTCTTAATATAAACTAAATCATTTTTATATTGCTGTAAACATCAAACACGGCCAATAAAATTTCTCTCGTAACCCCAGGGAAAAAAAAATGAAGAGGCGTTAAATCACATAATCGGGATGGTCCATTCACTGGCTCCAGAAATAAAACGTTAACTAAATGTTAACTTTAATAAATTGTTTTTTTAATACGCTGTTGTAATGTGGTTAGAAAAGTTATCTATTTAAGTTTGAACCAAAATAAGCGGCTATAATGATTTAATAAAGTGACATTACAATATCCCCCTGCTCATTAGTCTCCACGGTAACATTCTAAAATTAAATTGTTTGTATTCAGGATATAATTGCGACTAAACTGTGCAAAGGGTGGTCCAAATCTAATTTTCTGTTTAAAAATTCAATAAGAACTTTTTGCCATATTATTGGCTTGATTAAAAGAGCAAACACTTGCATAACTTAGTAGGGACATAAATAATGTTACACGCGTTTTATGCTGTAAAATAATCCAGAAAGAATCTACTTATTCGAAATGTCTGCCTTTTGCCTTTACACACGCCTTAAGTGGCACTGGCCAATCGTCAATAGCTGCACGAACCTCGTCCGTTGGAAAATTGGCCACAGCTCGAACCAAAGCAGTCTTAAGAGATCTAATGTTGGGGTATCTTTTGTGACAAACCTTGTCCTCTAAAACCGTCCACAATTTGTAATCCAATGGGTTCAATGCCTGAGGCCATTCTTCAGAGGAAATGAACGCTGGCAAATTGTTTCGAAGCCAGGCCTGGGACGTTTTAGCCTTATGGGCTGGCGCAGAATCTTGCTGGAAAGTCCATGACTTGTTTTGGAACAGGGAATTCTTAAGAGGCTTGACAACAGCTTCCAAAACGGTTTCTTGGTAAACTTTGGCCGAGGTTTTGACTCCTTGTTCGCAGAAATGCAGGTCAGTAACCCCATCGTAAAAGACACCCCACCTAACCATGACTGAAGCTGGGTAATGACCCTTTTCCACCCTTGGGATCAGTTCAGATGCTTCCTTAGATGACCGCGCATACACTCTATCATTTTGCTTGTTAAATGTTTCCTGAACGGTACAAATTTTTTCATCGGTGAACAAAATTTTTCTGTGCAAGTTTTCAGCGTGCTTCACCAAAAGACGTTTGCATTTTTCAATCCTATTTTTTTTTAAGCTGCAGTCAATAAATGTCCGGTACGTCTTTTGAAAGCCCCAAGTCCCAAGTATTTTTTAATGATTCGACTCATGGACTTTTGGGTGATATTCATCTCACGGGCCATGATTTTCTGTTTTCGGAGCGGATTTCTGTGAATTCTTGATTTAACGGCTTTGATGACATGCGGTGTTCGAACCGAGCGTAGGCGGCCCGACCGGTGACGGTCTTTTACATCTCCAGTCTCCTCAAACAGTTTTATGCATCGGTAGACGAACATGCGGCTAATCCCTAGTGGCCGGAGCGTTTTGAAAATATCGTTTTTTTTCATTTCACACTTGAAAAGCGCTATTACAGCGATACGGTTCTCATTATCTGACCACTCCATGATGGAAGTTGAAACAATTTTAAAATCCCGTTTCAGACTAACGCTATTGAGGTTAGCTTTGAAAACCCATATGACCTTAACAGAGTATGTTCAGTTCTACTATTGAAATGGGTGTGTTTAATATTGTAACAGTATTTATGTCCCTACTAAGTATTTATGGAATACAATTTCAATTCAATTTCAAAATAGCACATCCTATAAAACATATTTTTTGATAAAATGGTGATTGCCTTTGGCAGCCACTTTTCAATCAATGAGCCCCATACGACAAAGAGGGCCCTATGTACTGTCCACTAGAATGCCAGACACATGAACTTTTTGTTCAAACTTGCTGACAAAACTTCTTTTAAATAATCGCAGTATTAAAGCTACACAACATTTATTTTGAAAATAAATTTTCATTATTTTTTGGCGCCATTTTTCAAGCGTAAATCTATACATTTTGTTTCGAGTAAAAAAAAGCAGTCTCTGTCAAAATAACATATGATTCATAACGAAGCCACTTAATGGACTACCCGCTACAATTGCATGTTAACAGATCCATTTAATCGCTATTAGAAAATGGATCTTCTAAAGGAAACACCATTTACATAAATAATAACAAATCATTACGTTAGTGACTAATAGTCACTAACGTAACCACTTGCTACAATACAGCGTAGGAGAATCTGAACAATTTGTTTCCATTCAATAGTATCAGAAAATAGATCCTCTAAAAAGAACCCCCTTTGGTATTCAATTAACTACAATACATTACAATACAAATCCTCATTTATATTTCAAACGCTAACATCAACGGCAAATGCCATTAGAAAAATATCAAGCTTAAGTATAACTTGGCTTTTCCTCACACCTTCCTTTTAAATCCTCATGCTCATGAGGACAACCACGAGCACAAAATAAGCCCGACAAATATTTACAAAACCCCTTCAGCAAAGCAAACGATCAATATTTATTGCAAATGCGTTTTGAATGCAATTTAAATATTTTATTATTAGTTTTTGCCAAGAATACTAATAAGGCATGAGGCATGACACACTCATGCCCCCCCCCCCCCCCCAAACAAACAGTCTGTGACAGTCGAGTAAGTGAAACGTCAGAGTGAAAGATGTGCACAAAAAAAAGAAGGAAACGAACAAAATTGCAATCAACGTCTTAACGATGTGGCATTAGCAGCTCAACAAGCATTCCCAAGAAGCACTTAAGTCTTTGGCAACAACTGCCAGCCGAACTAAGCTGAACTGAACTAAACCGAACTGAACCGAACTGCATTTGAAGGCCCGGAATAAAAAAAAAATTGCCACAAAAAAGCAGCCACAATTGCCCGACCGAAATAAAGATTGCAACACACACGCCCACAGCCAAAGTGGCATTTGACTGTAAAATTGAAATATGATGCGGCCGATGATATTCAAAACAAAGAGCAGGATGAATGACAGCACCGTGGCGAATTGAAAGGACTGCACTATATTCGATAATCGTTTATAGTCCGAACCGACTGTCTGGTATCCTATGATTGATAACAGCCAGCAGGAAATCTTTTATTGTAGGCCAAAAACACGTCACATTAATGGACACAAAGGAATCGAAAACAAATATTTCGTTAGACTTTATAGAAGATATTCGGTTGCAATCACCAATCTGTAGAAATAATGATAGAAGTTAGGTTTGACATTACATACTCGTAGGATGGCAGATATGAAAATATATGTGTGCAGACTAATTGGTTATAAAAATCTAAAAATGTGCAAATTATTATTTATAAAAACCTCTTGCACGCAGAGAAAAGATATGGTTACACTATGGTTACCGCAACAATAGTATGCTTTCTATAATAAAAGCATGTTCGTCGCAACTATAGTAATGTTTTATGAATTTCATTTTGACAACAGTATGATTGTGACAATATTACTATTGTTGAAATTTAACAATAGTATTATTGCCAAATTTAGAAATGAAATTATGGTTGGTGCTACAAAAGTATTGTTGTTTGAAATGTTAGTTAACAATAATATGATTACGGCAATCATACAGTATGATTGCGACTATGAACATAACAAAACAGGTTTTATAAAGCATACAGGCATGTGTGTGCGTATGTTTTTTTGATATACAAAAAAAAACACATACACACGATACAGTGAATGGTTCTTGTCCATTAAAAAAAACAACAACAATCGGAAGTTTGTTCGAGGGATTTTTATTGTCTTTACTTTGTTCGGTGAAATACGTTCTCGTTTGTTTAAAATCTGCCTGCACTCTTCTTGGGTGTCCCAAGAAGAGCGCAATTTTTAAATGACTGATGCAGCAATTGAATTGTTTCTCTGGCTGTATGACATGTGGCGCCGTCTTGTTGGAACCACATGCCCTCCACATTCATTTCTTCAATTCTAGGCAAGAAAAAACTGGTTATTATTTCACGATACCAAACACCATTGACTGTTTGCGCTTGACCTGCCTCATTTTCATAAAAAAAGGTCCAATGATTCCTCCAGCCCAAAAACCACACCACACAGTGACACGTTAAGGGTGCATTTGCTTCTCGTGAATCACTCGAGGATTTTCCGCACCCCAAATGCGACAATTCTGCCTATTGACGAAGCCATCAAGATGAAAATGGGCCTCGTCACTGAAGATGATTTTATCGGCAAAATCAGCATTTTCATGTTGTCTCTCCAATACCCAATTAACGAACTCCCTTCTCTGTCCATGGTCAGCTGGCTTCAGTTCCTGAGTCAATTGAATTTTGTGTGCATGAAGATGCAAATCTTTCGTCAAAATTCGCTGCAAAGTGGATTTGGAGACACCAATTTGCTGAGCTCGGTGTCGAATTGAGGTGGATGGAGTTTGAGCGACATCATCACGTACAGCTGCGATATTTTCGGTCGATCGACCTGGTCGATCGCGCGTTGTTGTCTTTACATCACTAACAGTTTCGGCAAATTTATCCATTAATCTCTTTACAGTTGACTCTTTTGGAGCATTATTGCGACCCCAAATTGATCGCAATTTGCGAACTGTAGCCGCAAAACTTTCACCCTTTTGGTAAAACAATTTCACATTGAGAATGAGTTGTTCATTCGTGTAGCGCTCCATTTTTACTAACCTCGTACCTTCTACTAACAAACAATAACAATTGTTCAACTGTCAAACAATGACTCTTCGAATGTTGCCAGATTTAAAAATTGCGTTCTTCTTGGGACACCCTTTATATAGCCATTGATCATGGTTTAATCACATTCGTTTCTTGGGGTCTACGGGTGGTGAAGTAGCATTCACCCCTGCTGGGAATTAAAAGTATTTTCAACTGCCGTTGGAATATATATTTTTGTTTCTTGAATGAAATGTTCAATAAAAACATGGCTTTAATTCTGGCTAATAACTTATTGTAATGCAATTTAATATAACTTGCTTGATAAAAATCTCTATTTTTGAATAATATCATTACCCAATCCCAATAAATAATTTTGGGGATCATAGTATGGTTGTGTGAATCATACTATGGTTGTGGGGATAATAGCATGGTTGCGTGTGAATCATACTATGGTTGTGAAGATCATACTTTTGTTGTATAAGATCATAATATGGCTGTGGAGATAATAGTATGGTTGAGTGTGAATCATACTATTGTTGTGTGAATCATACTATGGTTGTGGTGATCATAGTATGGTTATGTGTGAATCATACAATTGTTGTGATCATAATATTGTTGTGCCATAACCATATACCCAACAATAGTATGATCCTCTTCGAATATTGTCACCCCAACCATACTTTTCTGCGTGTGTTGAAAGAACTAAACTTCTTCGTTGTTAGTAAACAATTGGTAACAACAACAAATAATTTAATGCACTTTAAAATCGGTAACCATACATACCCGTACATAGAAACAAAAATATCAAGTAAAAAAAGGAAAAGTCGTGCACGGCCGACTATGAGATACCCTAATCCAAAGAAGATTTAGAGGATTTAGCGCCTCTATATAAAGCTTGCGCAAGTACGGACTCAATCAGCATGATTCTGAATGACAATTCTCCGGGAATTTTTTCCTATTCCCTGTTCCCCTATTCTAAAAAGAATCTCCCCGGGCGTTTTTTCACATTTCCATCATTTGAACTTCGACATAGGGAAAAAATTCACCGGGAAAGAATTAGGTATTCTGAACATCAAAAAAGGGAGAATGCGACACAAATGTTGGCAAAAAATCCGCCAAAAAGTTGCAAGGGAGTTGTGCCAAAATACTCGTATGTAAATATTTAATATTTTTCTTCCAGCATTAAAAACACACAATGTATTTTTCAAATAAAACAAAACGTTTTAAGAGAATTATATTAATATTTGTTATTATGATAGAAAGATCTGTGACAAATATGTGTGAAACAAAAATTCGACCAAATCGCCACAACTTTGATGGCACAAATCTATCCGATGGTCCATATTTTCAATGACTCTATAGCTCTTGAATCCTTGAGCTCTTTTTTCTGTTAATTATCTGCAAGGAAGGAAGTCCTATGATGTCATCACACATGATCCTGGCGGAAAATTAACATCGCCTTTGCTTCGTTGGCTGCGTGACACCATCCGGTTGGAACCACATATCGTTTAGGTCCATATTCTCAATTTCCGGTCACAAGAAGTCCGTTATCATCTCACGATAGCAAACACCATTCACGGTAACTGCTTGGCCGGCCCAAAGACAAAAACTCAAATTCTCCAGAGAAACTGGTAGAGGACCCAATAAAAAGCAGAATTTTCTGCTATCATCGCAAACGCAATACTAGATTTTTTATGTTTTTTTGTTTAAATTCACTTTATGCAACTTCAGACAAATAATTTGCAAAATGTTAGCAAAACAAAATAGCTGATTTCGAATAATCGAAATTCTCTCTCCCTATTAATCTTCGCACCGTTTGTTTCGAATAGGAGGATTTTATTTCCGGGAAAACTAAACTCCCCGGGAATAATCTTCCGGGGTGTATTTAGAATTGGGCTAAATATGTTATTACAATTATATCTCACTCATAACGTACTTTGTAAAATATGAGCATGATCGGGATAATTATTTGCTTTGTAGGGACCTTTGTGTGGGCGCAATTCAAAAACATGGACCGATATAGTCCAATTCCACTAGAGATGGGCATTTGTTGCTCGTAACGCTTTGTGCGAAATTCAGGTTCGATTACATTATGTGATTTTTAGAGCTGTACATATGTTTAGAAACCGGGAAAAAAAAACTTCTGTAGGATTTTAGATTATGGAAATATAAGGACCAATTTCTATGGGAAAACAAAAAACCAATATTAATGAGGTGACTGCCCCTGGCCGAAGAGTGTGGGTTTTGAGTTAATCTGGTACATGGAGCCGGCAGCCGCGGGATTGAATTTCTATAAGGTTTGCCCTTGGCCCAAACTTTAATATTGTACTTTAATATCAACGATAGATCATAGAAGGACAGACCGACGACATGACGGCCGACGGAAGAACGAACATCGCTCATTGGAATAACATTACTAATCTATCGGCACACTTCACATATGTTCCATTTCCATTTCTATAAGGTGTAACAAACACCAGTACAAACTCATAATAACCTAAAAAACCGAGTTGCTTTTTTGGGCTGTTTTTATTTTTGACAAATATATTTGATTCGACACGAAATTTACTTTGATGTAGGTATCCTTATGCCAATATTTAAGGGTGGTCCTTTTCCTTTTTTCTGGGCCCCTTCGGCCCATGTCTCCGAGCCATATCTTAGCCAAACCTTCAAAGTAAATCTATCTTTGGTTTTCTAAAACAAACTGCTTCAATTCGAGTACCCATATTTCCATTTGACCCATTGATCAGTTCTTTTTGGACCGCTTGAGCCTAAACGCCCATCCACTTTTTGATGTATTAACTGCCTCCCAATCAAAAGTACCCATTTCAAAACATTGTTTCATGAAAATGTGCACTTTTTTCAGAGATACTGTTAGTCCTTTATGTGGATAGTTTTCTTCTCCTGGGCCGATTTCTCAAATTTACTACCTCAAACAGCTTGCGACCATTAGCCATCATCATAAGCTAATTCTTTTGATTGCTAACGTTCTTTCAAACGGCACAAGGATAGACAGACATGGCTACACAGAAAAAGTATGGTTGGTTGGCAATATTCGAATGGCATAATACTTATACATGGCTACTGATATGGTTGAGACACACCAATATTAGGGTCCTCACAACAATAATATAATTCTCTAGCAACTATACTATGAACCACTTAACCATATTATAATTCACATTGACCATACTATGATCTCTACAACCATATTATGATATTTTCAACCATAGAATGTTTCACAAAAAACCATAGTAAGATCCCCACAACCATAGTAATATGATTCACACGCAACCATGATATTTATGATCTCTACCACGATAGCATGATCCCATTCAACCATACTATCATCCCCAAAATTATTTATGAGGATTAATTGGGCTATGTTGTTATTTAACAACAGATTTTTATAAATTAGTAAAAAATTGTAAAACTTAAATTACTAAATTTTAAAACATGACAAGAGAATCACCATATAATTAATAACATACATATTGATGATGACGAAACTTTAATTTCATTTGACGTGGTATCCTTATTTCCTAGAATACCAGTAAATCTAGCTATTAAGACTATAGAGGAAAAATGGACTAATATTGAAGAATTCACCAGCATCCCAAAAGACTTGTTTATTGAATTACTGACTTTTTGTAAAAAGGACACTAGATATTTCAAATATGAAGATAGAATTTTCGAACAGAAGAAAGGGATGCCAATGGGTTCACCGGGATCGCCGGTTATAGCCGACATTATCATGGAAGAGTTACTGAACGTTTCAATACAAAGAATGACTACAAAGCCCAGACTTATGACTAAATATGTTGCCGACCTTTTTGTGATTTTAAAGAAAAGTGAAATTGACAACACTCTTCAAATACTTAATTCATTCAATAGACAAATACAATTCACAATGGAGAAAGAATGTGACCAAAAACTTCCTTATATTGACTATATAATTCACCGACAAGGCAATTTGTTAAAATTGGATTGGTATCAAAAACCAACATCTTCCGGACGATTAATAAACTTTCACTCCAAACATCCCCGATGAATTATAATTAATATATTATTAACAGAATTTTCAATAGAAGTGACAAAAGTTTCCATAGTGACAATGAAAGACGGATTAAGAACGTATTAAAGAAAAATGACTTTCCAATTAAAACCATACAGGACTTAATTAGACGGACGAAAACCAATTATGACCAAACAGTTAAAGAAAAAAGATTAATAACTTATAAAGCAATGACGTACATACCTGGTTTCTCCGAAAGGTTCAACAAATCGGACGTTTATAATAATGAAAATTTTTTATTAGCGCCCCGAACGTTTAGGACAGTTAACGAATTATTTAGTAAGACAAAATCGAAGGTGGACAGTGAAGAAAAGTCCAATTTAGATTATAAGATTAAATGTGATGGTGACAAGTCCAACGTATGCCAAAAGCTATATGTTGGCACTACTGAGACAAAACTAAAGACTAGACTTTCTTCTCACAAATCTGACCTAAAAGCTGTTGATAGACCAATAGTGCAGAAGACTGCCCTTGCGAACCACGTAGAAATTTTAGCACAAGAGAGGAATTATAAGAGAAGATACACTTTGGAGATGCTTTACATCAACGACGTTCCTACATCTAAGAGAATGAACTTTAAAACTGACACGGATAATACATACATACATATACGAGTACATACATACATATTGCTAATAAGTACCGACGGAAAGACATACATTAGTTGAATATTAGAAGTACAACAGGACAGAAGTAAAACAATTATTTAAATGTAATGTTTAACAAAAATTATGTCATTCGTGATAGAAAATTGTGTATTGTTGTAATTTTATGTTGTCGGTTTTGTTTTTAGTGATTACCCCTGATGATGAACGATGAAGTCAGTTCGAAATATTGGGTTATTTAAAATTAAATAAATTATAAAAACACCAACATCTGTTTTTTGCTTATGACCTCAAGCCTAACAATAACTGAAAAATTTTAAAACTTAAATTTCGTCCATCAAATCTGACATAAAATCCTTCGATTGGCCTATTAATACAAAAGACCGCACTAACGGCCCACTGTACGTATATTGACTGGACATAAGCCTGACTTCACCAACGTGAAATTTGTAGCGCAATAGGGAAATTATAGAAGATTTGCTTAACATTATTGACGTACCTAATGAGAGGAGAATTTATTACAAAACGGACACGCAGATAATATCGCACACATAAAGGGTGGTCCAACCATAATGCACGATGTTAGTCACACCTTGACGTCAAGTTTTTTGCCCAACTTAATTTGAGATTTCTTTGTTTCAGTGTTTGACAAATTTAGCCATGGAGAGGTACACTATTGAACAGCGCGTTATGACTGTTGAAGCCTCTTAAGAAAATAGGCGTGTGACTCAAAGTGTATTTCGTGCACTTTGTGATTTATTTGGTCAGCACAACCGACTAAGGGTGACCACAATTAAGAGAATTTTGCGAAAATTTCAGCAATTCGGATCTGTAGGAAATGTGAAAACACCTACGCATGCTTGCGGAAATATTGATTCAGAACAAAAAAAAATTCAAATCAAGTGTGGAATCTTTATTAGTAATTTGAAAAGACACTTTATGGCATTTATTTTTCGAATATGCGACAGCGCATAGAGAAAGGGACCGAAGGGTAAAAAACTCAATATTCACTTTTTTTGATGTGGACAGCATCTGAGCATCGAATGAGACCGATTCCATGCCCCAAAAGTGTTCCCTCCCAGAGATATGCGCGTTTTATGAAAGTGATGGTACACCAAAGATACACGTATTTAAATCTTTAAAATGGCTCTCCTGAACAAAACTGGTTTTTATCCTTAGGTCCTTTTCTATTTTGCGCGTCACTTATAATTTCCTTTACATGTTGGCCGTAACTACGCCTCAGGGTTTCCATTCTGAGGGTCCAATTTTGTAATGTTGCCTTCCAAAACCTGAATCGTTGCTGGTTTGTCAGCATAGACTGTGGACTTTACGTAACCCCAAAGAAAAATGTCTAAAGGTGTGATATCCCTCGATCTAGGCGGCCAACTTACCTGTCCAAACGTGAAATTAGCTGCTTTTCGAAATGACCTCTCAATAGATACATTCTTTGAGCAGCTGTATGGCAAGTGGCGTCGTTTTGTTGAAACCAAATGTCTGGACTACGGGCTTCAATTCCCGGTAGCATAAAGATCGATAACATGGCGCGATAGGGAGCACCATTCACGGTTACGTTCCGGCCATCATCATTTTTGAAAAAATATGCACCGATGATTCCACCATCTTATAAACCGCACCAAACCGTGGTTCTCTCTGGGTATAATGGCAACTCTTGAACCTCTTTTTGTTGCTTTTTAGACCAAATGCGGCAATTTTGTTTATTGATTTTGCCGTTGAGCCAGAAATGGGCCTTATGAACAAAATCTTGGTCGAAAACCCGTTTCTCACCGAACGCTCATTTCCATAATACAGTTGCCAACATTTGAAGGTAATTATTTTCAAATTAATTATTTAACAATTTTCTAAAAATAAATGCTATAAAATGTCCTTTCAAATTACCTATAAACATTCCACACTTGTTTTAATTTTTTATATTTTTTTTTGTTCTGAAGAAATACCTCCTGATGGATTACTCTATATGTGACAGCGCGTAGAGAAAGGAACCTAAGGGTAAAAAAAATCAATTTTCACTTCTTTTTTTTTGATGTGGACAACATCTGAGCATCGAATGAGACCGATTCCATGCCCCAAAAGTGTTCCCTCCCAGAGATATGCGCGTTTTATGAAAGTGATGGTACACCAAAGATACACGTATTTAAATCTTTAAAATGGCTCTCCTGAACAAAACTCGTTTTTACCCTTAGGTCTCTATCTATTTTGTGCGTGACATATAATAATGTTTTGTATTTTATTAGTGACAACCCCTGAAGATGAGTGACGAAATTATTCGAAATATTGGAACAATAAAAATCAAAACAAAAACACAACAACGAGTTTAAATACATGACCTCAAGCCTATAACTAATTTTAAAGGACAACACAATAAATTCAAAGTAGTAGAAGTGATTTAATTAACAATAAACAAAAAGTGTTTCATAAAGTAAAAATATTTCAGTTTTTTCATTTATAAAAATCCAAAGCAGTTCGTTCTGAAAAATGTAAATTTACAGATAAAAAGTACAGTTATTGCGTACGATTCACAATGGCAATTTTCGAAAAACCATATTTAAATTTAAAAAAACATGTCAATCTTACGCTATGATTGCCGTAGTCATATTATTGTTAGCATGAATCGCAACAAAACAATACTTTTATCGCACAAACCATATTTTATTATATTACACTTCTGTTAAAATTATACTCAAAGAACAATACTATGCTTTTATTACTATACTAATTTCTCTGCGTGTACTATCTTATCCCTGTTGTATTTATTTAAAGCACTAATATTGTTTATATGGTTTTTTATTTGTCCGAGATTTTTTTGGAGTCCGGGAAAAGAAAAACCATAAACATGTACCAAACATTCTTTTAGTTTCTTTTTCTGTTTTATTTTTCTTCTATACTACGAGTATTTGCAATAGACACGTCTGTGGTGCAATAACTCAAAGAAGTTGAATAAAAAAGAAAACTAGGAATGAAGAATTTATAGAACGACACATTCTACGACTCATCCCAAGATGGTCGTCGTTTGTGTAGAGATCATATTCTCCGCCTTCCTTCCTTAGCATTCTTTGTAGTTTTTTGTGTTTTTCAATTTTTCGTCTCATATTTTGTTGCTGCTGTTGACAAAGTCAAGAATTCTAAGTGGGTCATAAGTAGTATTTGTCTACAAACTGTTATATTATATTTTATTTGTAAAAGTATATACCACAACTATATCCGTGTGTGTATGTGTGTGTTTGTGTTTTGTCGTCTCTGTAAATTGTTTATGGCCTCTTGAAGACAAAAAATAACAAAATTGTATTTATTTGTGTAGGCCTCTATACACACAAACACACATGTATACACGTGCACTCACGCATACGTCTGTGTGAAAGAAAAACTTTTGCCGCTAATGGTACATACTTTTTATCCAAAGTGTTGTCGGTGGCGTATACTTGTTGTTGAACTTTGCTGAACTGTAAACCGTAATCATAGGCCAGCTTGTAGTTTGTCACTGAATTGGCAACCGGAAACACTGCTCGCCCAATGTACACACATGTCTATGGCAGTAGGATCCTATGTCAGCCAATTGGGTGACCCAATACTAAGTGAGACTAAAGGGTCTTGTTAGTAAAAAATAACTAATTAAAGAAGAATTAAAAAAAAACATATGTTGAAAATATATTGAAATTGAATAAATGCCGATTTAACTGGCATAACCCAGACATATTTGTTATAGTTTTTGCCAGGGCGTTGAACTGGTAGCGTATCATTAGAAAGAAAAAGAAGCCGAGATGAGAAAAGAAGTTTTTTTGTGTTAGAATTAGGGTTTAGAAACGATCTTGCCAGGTCTCGCCCTCTAGAGAGGTCTAAGAAGAATAAACAAATTAGAAGTTAGAATTAGCGGAAACTGTAGTTAGAACTTAGCCTTTGTAGGTGAAGATCAATTTAGTGAATTCCTTGATTACTTACTTTAGTGAATTCCTGATTACGAATTTGCGACATTGCGAATTTGGGAGTTTTAAATATCAAACTTTACATCTTTCAAATATTAATGATGGGTTTTGTTAGTTTTAACATAAAAGTGGGAAAACATTGAAGTACATTAAAATTTGATGGAATTTACTGCTCTTAGGTCATTAGGATACCAAATCGTGGCATGTAGTTCGTCACACTCATACTATTCTGATCCAAACTTTACTTTTTACGCAATTTCCGTTCTAAATCAATTATTTTCTTTTTTTAATTTCGCAAAGTACATACGTTGAAGTTTGTGAAGTTTCAAGTGTTTCCACCTCGTCAATGCCGTCGACTTCACCGGAAAGAGATTCATCTCTATGCCATGTAAAAACTTCTCTATAAAATGCATGACAGTTTTGGTTATTAACGTACCGATTAAACCAAAAGTGAGCTTCATAGCTAAAAAAATGTTCTTGTAAAAATCTCGATTTGGTAATAAATTTCCACGATTTGCAAACGTTGTTCTAGAGTAAGTCTATTTAATATGAAATGGCAAACCAAACTGAGTAAAAATCAAGTGACAGCTGTCAAAAAGACCAAATCCGAAAAAAGTGTGGTCAGATTGAAAACCACACGTCTAAAAAACACCCTATATAAGTCGATTTTCTATTAATTTATTAATCGACTTTTGAGTATAAAAAAGTCAAAGTCGTTAAGTCTTTTTTCTTGTTTCTTAAAAGTCTAAAAGTCGACTTTGTAACTCCATACACGAGTATTTTTAATTTGTTGCGCTTTCATTTATTTTCGCCGCTTTAGAAATACATATGGGTGTTTCCATGGTTATGTACGCAACAATTGTACACGTTTAATTGTCTTTGAATATTGTGAAAATAGATATGGACTGGAATTGTAGAATGGTATTTTGGAATCGTATATTGTATATGATGAGTTCTTTCCAAAAAGTATATATATTGGAAAATTGAGCACTGGAGACCCAACTTCCATGCAATCGAAGTGCCTTTTATAGCCGTAAGAAGAAGTACGAAAGTAAGTGAATTGTAGGCAATTTTTATTTCGGAAAAAATGTTTTTATAAAGGTTAATAATAGACCTTTTTAATCATGTTTTGTTCAAAAAAAACTATGCATGGGTTGGCAAAAAAAAATATTGATTACGCACGTGACACTTTTAGCCTTCATACATATTTTAGTAATTTTACATATATTTTCAGATGTTTTTAACAAAAAAAAATAAACTTTTATTCAAAAATTAAAAATATATTACAAAATAAATCCAACTTAATTGTTTCCTTAAGTGAGTATCCTGTTCGAGCAATATTTATATATTCATTATCTTGGTAGGAAATGCAATGCATTTTTTGTATTCCTGGAATAGAGCGGACAATTTTCCATTTTTCATTTAATGAAGGAGAAAAATCGTCAATCTACTTTGCTGAGATATATAACAGATAGCTTTTTTCAATTTTCTGAGCTTAAAAAAATTATGCGAGCGTTTTGATTTTTTAAGTCACGTTGGACCATTTCATGGAAATACCCATACATAAGTTGTATTTGGTTGTAGTGGCAACGTATGCCGAGGTTAAAAACGTTCTAGATTCATCCAGAGCAATTAATTAAGTCGGTTAGTGTACTAACAAAGAATTTTTTTTCAGCAGCATAACAAGTTTATTTCTATTATTTTTTAAGGCGAATTGGTAAACACCTAAATCAGATATTCGCGAATAACAATTGATACCCATTTACCCGTGTTGATGTGGCCGAAGAGATTGTGGTTTCCAAGCCCAATTAAGAGGATAGCTTGTGGGGTTTTCTTGACAAGGGTGCACGCATTAGGCTAAAATGATGGCAATGGTGTTCCAATACAATTTAAGCACTATCTGAGGTTGTCCTAAAACAACAGCCAATCCAACACTTATGTGGAGAACATTAAAAAGCACACATTTATTGCAAATGTAGCGATAACAAGTAAAAAATGTTAAGTTTGGCTGTGCCGAACTTTGGATACCTTCCACCAGATTCCCAAAAAAAACCAAATTTGGTGCGGAAGTGTGTTCTATATAGAAATCTTTATGTGCAAAATTTCATTTCGATAGGTCAAGCTTGTGGTGAGTTATCGTCATATTATTTTTCAAGGCCCATGAGACCGTTTGTGTGGGAGGTACCAGTAGGGCCTTTCCGATCTTAGCCAAATTTAGCGCAAAAGTCTGTTCTATATATTAATCTTTATTTCGTCTCGATAGGTCAAGTGTGTGGTGAGTTATTGTCATATTATTTTTCAAGGCCCATGAGACCGTTAGTGTGGGAGGTACCAGTAGAACTTTTCCGATCTCAACCGAATTCAGCGTAGAAGTGTGCTGTATATAGAAATCTTGATGTGTAAAATTTGATTTTGATAGGTCAAGTTTGTGGTGAGTTATAGTCATATTATTTCTCAAGGCCCATTAGGCCGCTTGTATGAGAGGTACAAGAAATGGTGGCCCAATCTAAACCATTTTTACACAGATTTCAGTGATTTTGCTCAAGAAACTGGACGGATATTTCCAAATAAAAAAATAATTTTTATGAGGTAGTGTCGGTTGAGGGTCTCCAACACCAATTTCTCATAGAGCTATATAGCCCATTTTGAATACCAACCATGCTGGGTTAACTGCACGTGTTGGTGCCAAATTTCAGCTGTTTTCATCCAAGCTCTATCTTGTTTGTAACAGACGGACAGCCGGACAACATAGCTAGATCGTCTTAGAATTTTACGAGGATTATTTCAAGGTGTTACAGACAGAATGACAAAACTAATATACCCTCCATTTTATGGTGGAGGGTATAAAAACTTTCTCTATCATTGCTACGTCTGTACCGTGTAAGAGAGTATTTCACCTGCTACCCAAATTCGGAGCCAATTTGCTCCAAAAAATTTAGATATGATTATCTTTTTTAAATCGGCTGATACGGACATGTGGTTCCATGTATATTAATCGACAGCTTCGAAAAATAAACTTTGTTTTAAAAGTTCAAAAACCTTAATATGTATAATGAAAAAACTACTTGAATTACCTGATGCTTATTTTTTTAATCACTCTTTGTCTTTTAAAAAATAGTTTTTTATTAAACAAAATTTTATTTTTTTATTCCGAAAAATTGAATTTTCACTTTTCTAAAGTGTATTTAATCGACTTTTGTATACTAAAAAGTCTCATTTTGATTTTTTGTAATTATCGAAAAATCGATTTTAAGTCTTAAGTGTTATCACCCTATACGATCCAGCTAGAGGTATTTTTTCAGAACAAACAAAATATATAAAAATTCAAATCAAGTGTGGTAATTTGGTAATTTGAAATTGGTAATTTGAAAGGACATTTTATGGCATTTGTTTTTTGAATATAATTTCCTTCAACGCAACTACGCCTAAGGGTTTCCATTCTGAGGGTCCAATTTTGGATGACTCGTTCGAGCATTTCGACCGGTATGGCTTTAACGACACGCGTTATGTTGGCTTCCTGAATCACAGCTGGGTTTTCAGCATAAACTTTGGACTTTACGTAACCCCAAAGAAAACTGTCTAAAGGTGTGATATCACTCGATCTAGGCGGCCAATTCACCTGTCCAAAACGTGAAATTAGCTGCTTTTCGAAAGACCTCTCAATATAAATAGATGCATTGTTTGAGCAGCTTTATGGCAAGTGGTACCGTCCTGTTGAAACCGAGTGTCGTCAAAATTAAGGGCAACAATTTCAGGTAGCATAAAGATCGATATCATGGCGCGATAGCGAGCTCCATTCACGGTTACGTTCAGGCCATCCTCATTTTGAAAAAAATATGCACCGATGATTCTACCAGCTTGTAAACCGCACCAAACCGTGGTTCTCTCTGGGTATAATAGCAGCTCGTGAACCTCTTCTTGTTGCTTTTTAGCCCAAATGCAGCAATTTTGTTTATTGACTTTGCCGTTGAGCCAGAAATTGGCCACATCACTGAACAAAATTTTGGTCGAAAACAGCGGATCTTCCCGTTTCTCACAGAACGCTCATATCCATAATACAGTTGTCAACATTTGAAGGTAATTATTTTAAAAAATTAATGCCATAAATTGTCCTTTCAAATTACCAATAAAGATACCACACGTGATTAGAATTTTTATATATTTTTTTTGTTCTGAAAATATTACATCTAGATGGATCAACCTATAAATACTCCAACCACCGCGTTGCTGGCAGGGTGTAGACATCAAGTGGTGCCTCTAGGAGCTTTACGCGATGGATCACAGTACGTTTTTGTCCACCCTTAAATTTAGATTATGGCAAACAGAGCAAGATAGCTGTGTAAAAACGCTAAGACGTCAACGATCTAGACTAAGTAATAACTAATGTGGGCCAAGAGGACCCTACTCAGTACCTTCCCAAAGAAAAGGCAGTACGGATAAGAATAACTAAGTACTCAGCTGGGTCTCTAAAAAATAACCACTTCGAGGTTTAATCTAAGAAGTCGGAATTCTTATTAAAAACTTTTAAAATATGCTGTGAATATTGATGTTATCGACAACTCATTGTATAGGGTGGTCCAACCATAATGCACAATGTTAATTGTGAGTCACACCTCAACGTCCAGTTAAGTTTAACCAACTTAATTTGAAATTACTTTGTTTCACTGTTTGACAAACTCAACTATGTAGGGGTACACAATTGAGCAGCACGTTAAGACTGCTAAAGCCTTTTAAGAAAATGGATGTTCAAATCAAAATGCATTTCGTGCACTTTGTGTTCTTTTTTGTTAGCATAATCGACCAATTGTGTCCACAGTGGATTCGTTAACAATTAGAATTGCCGCATTTGGGTAAATGAAAATCCACGAATGATTGTTGAAAAGCCGATGCATCCACAAAGAGTGACTGCTTGGTGAGGTTGATGGGCTGGCGGCGTCATCGGACCGTACTACTGTGAAAACGAGATAGGCCAGATGAAAACGGACTTCTTGTGGCCAGAAATTGAGATTAGGACTTGGACGATATGTGGTTCCAACAGGGGGTGCCATTTGACACACAGCCAACAAAACAATGGCTAGAAATTCAATGGCCATGTTATATCATGTCGTGGCAATGTTAATTGGCCGCCAGGATCATGAGATTTGACACCGCTGAACTTCTTTGTTTGGGGCTATTTTAAAGACGAAGTAAGTCTAGAACAATTCAAGGAAAAATTCGGTGCATTGACAACATTGGAGCTCCATTATGTCTCAGAGTCATTGAAGATATGGACCATTGGGCAGAGGTATGCCACCGATGCTGTGACGATCATTTAGCCGATATTTTCTGTCAAACATAATTCTCATAGAACCCTCTAACTTGTAAAAAAATATTAAAATAAACCTCTAAAAACTTTTTATTTTACTGACACTTAACATCGTGCGTTTTAGTTGGACAATCCCTTTTATTAAAACAAGATTAAAATCTGCACGATTTTATTATATTCGAATCATCCATTTTTAATACATTCTTTAGTTTTATAACTTATTTCCATTTTTGAGTGTGGGCTACAATCTATGTAAGTTCTGGGTCTGATACGCCCTATGGGGCTATTTAAGAAAAAAATATATGCATATAAAATTTAATGAAATTAAAATGTAAAATGCACGTACTCCTTCTGTGGCGTGCAATAAAGTTAATTATTGGAAATACTGGTTGGTGGTGGGCAATGACTGCCAGCCAGTTACAGCAGCAACACCAACAAAATTAATATAAGTATAATTTATAATATAAAAGGGATGCATGGAAAAGCGTCAAAGGCAGCTGATTGCCGCCCTGCCAAGATCCAAAGCCACCAATGCCTGCACCAACGCCCTCACCATCACCAGCGTTGGATGTTAAAAAGCAAACTTTGAAAGTAATTTACGAAAAGCTTCGTTGGACATTTGTAATGTCTGTGTTCCCAGCACCTACTGTTGGCGTCGGTTTAGAGTGGGGATGGAACTCTTACATTGCCCTTGTAGCTGTTACAGACTTACTCTGGCCGGTGCGGTACAGCACTACACTCTACACTGGCGGACCGACGCGTTTACCTTTAGTTTTAATGCTTGAGTAGGAGGTGGGTTTGATGTTAAAAGCTCATTTGAAATTTAATTAAAAACTTGTGTTGCATGAAATTACATTTCACTTTGCGACCAAAGCGATGCTATGCGATGCAATGCAATGCGAGGGACCCCCAGTTCGAGTCATTGCCATTTTGCCTCGTATATGCATGATTTGTTGTCCGTGCTGCGGTGGTAGATGGAGGCGGTGGTCGTTTTGTTGTTTGGGTGGCTGAATGGGTTGGCCGGTTTTACACGGTTTGACCGGAGGCCAAAAAATATGTTGCATCCAAAGATAGCTCACATTTTTCACCTGACTGCTTTCATGTTGTTGTTGTTGTTAACCATGTTTCGTGTTTGTCAGGATTGTAGCCAATAATTTTTCACATTTTGCCATAAAGTTTTATGGACGTTACAGCTAAAGCCCCAACAGTAACAATAACATGGTAGCGCTTATTGCACAGCTAAATTTAATAGAGTAGCATTATAGTGCGGTGCGAAAGGATCCTGCACAGTGTTTTGGGTTGGGTTCTGCATTTACTTTGTCACTTTGCAACACCTCGATGTACAGTTCCAAGACCACTTCAGTCATTTCCATCGGTCTATCTGCGGTGGAAAGCCAACTGCGTTTCGCACTTTTGAAGCTATTTGGCTAAAATTGTAAAGGAGTATGCGTTGATGGACCTAAGCAGTTGTACAATTGATACTGCACTATCACCTATCAGTACCCTCGCCCTTCTTTGAATGCGGTTAAGTAGCTCCAAGGATGTTTTTGGATCACCTGCCCACATATGGGATTTGTATTCCATCTTAGACCTGATAGAGGTTGCCAAGATATTAAACACATCAAAAGGAGTAAAATATTTCTTACAATTGAGTGCTTCTTTCTACACTTCGAAATCATGTCTCGCCCAACGATGTCACATTGTATCTTAATGCATAGAACATTAAGAGCATCTGATTGTTTAACAACCATACCATCGATGGATAATGACGACCCTGATGGGTCAGTGAATCGATTGTGAGACAACTAGCAGCACTGTGCCTTGTGCGCACTTAAACCTTCTCTATTCACTCGATCCCATTCGGAAATGGCCTGCAAATCCCGGCCAAGTGTCTCATCCATAACTCGCCTTTTGTCTTCAATATATTGAAGACTTTGCCTACGATTGAATAAAAAAAAATGACAGAGGTTGCTGTCATCCGCGAAGGAGTATGTTGGATTTACTGTCTGACCCAACAAATCGTCAATGAAAATAATAGGCCGTTTCCACTACAGTCGCGTCCATGTCCGCGTCAACGATTTATCGTAAATTTGTAATGGTGTTTCCATTGTGTTTTGCGTCCACGTTTGCGTTCAAACAGCTGTTTGTGTTTATTTGTTTTTTTTTTTGCGGTGTGAAAAGTTTAATATTTTTGAGTTGTGACATTATCATGGAGTTAAATGATTTTGCTACCGCAGTGGAAAATAAGGATCAAATAGTATTACGACTAGTGGAAATGTGCAGCAGCAGCGCTTTATGTTTATGCTGATAAACAGCTGTTTTAATAGGGATGCGCAATTTGCGGTGTTGCCATTAATAGGTATGGGTGGGTTTCGATTGCAAAAATAATCGAATTTATAGTAAACGCGACTTATCGGAAAACGCGTCCAATATGAACGCGACTTTTTCCCATACCTAACTGCCTATGTTTTTTGTATAGGCTTTAACGCGCGTTCATTGATTTTTGGACACGGACGCGACCGTAGTGGAAACAGCCTATAAGAAATAAAGAGGGAGAAAGCACAGAGCCTTGTGGTTTACCTCCGGTAAGCCCATGTTTGTTGGATGAGCACCCATCTACAACAACTCTTACAGTGCGACCTCTAAGAAAGCTCGATATAAAACGAGCGAAAGTATTAGCGACACCAAATGCGATTAGCTTTAATAAGAGTGCACCGTGCCCGATTCTATCAATGGCCTTGGAGATATTCAGTGCCACAACCTTACTCTCACCATACTGGTGGATAGATCCAGGCCAGTGCTCTGAAAAGAATGCCATATTTGGAATATATGTCTTCATTTGAAATAAAATAATATTTTCGATAATTTCAGCTGTTTATCCTTGTTAAAAGGGGCATTTTTTCGGTCCCTAGATTCCATGGGTCAATGCTTTCAAATTAGGTAAATTGTAAAGTTAATATCATATTTGGATTTGAGGCGGAATTGCCTGTGTCCATGTTCGAAGGGCTAACCTTCATTCTGACGGTAGATCTGACACAAACCAATTAATTTTTTTCCAATTCAATGCATTTATTCCAGGTTCTTAAACTTAAAATTATAATCTTGCGACTTACACTAATAGATAAGAAATCTCCTGGCGCATATATAAATACTTATCTAAAATTATCTAAATAATACAAGTTTTGAAGTTGCAGCGGACTGCAACTAATCCTTATTACAAATCTGACACAAATCTTAAAAGTAAGATCATATTTGGAAAAGTAGGGGAACTTCATGGTTTCCGAGTACGCATAGTTAAAGGGGACTGTTTTTCGGACACCTTAGGCCAGGCCTAGTCTCAAAATCGGTCAAATAAAGAAACAAAAACATAATTTAACTCATTATAGTCTTTAAACATCAAATTAGTCGAGGTTGTAGGCAGCTCGGCGGTGGCACAAAGCCGCGCAACTTGGAATTTTGCTAGAAAGCCTTCTGTAATGCCCTGTCAGCGCCATCTATCTTTAGTTAAGAAGTTCTCAGTGCCATGAAATACTCGCAGCAAGAAATTCGACTTCAAAAGACCACTAAGTAGTTCTTACTTAAATGTTGTCTTAATAGTCTCTAGCGTAATCCACTTGTAATATAGAAGCAGTCGTATGTTCTATTCTAAGCAAATAATGCAATTGTAGCAATTTTCACAAGTGCTGCAGTTGTCCGAACACTGTGCCGCCTCATGTTTTCGCTGCTTCAATGGCCATGTAAGGCCCTTCAAGTTCAAAATCTGTTTATATGCAAATACCGAGTTGAACGTGGCGAGGTTAAAGTTGTACAGCAACAAAAACCGCGACGGAAACCGCCCAGTGCAGACTCTATTGCGTACACCAACCCACACACACTCACACGTATACTTGAGCATACGCTCGCTCACACATAGCAATTAATAAAGTTGCATGTATTTGGGGATATGAGCTACATGCGATGAGCTCGGGCAACAAAAAAAAGCATAACAGAGTACCTCATCCATTTACAACGTTAAAGGTCATTTGCTATGTCAACTTAATGCTCTCGTTCGCTTGTACAGCAAATGTAAAATTCAGCTTAGTAACACGAGTAGCGCGAGCAACCCAACTATCACCACGGATAGCGAGTACAGCGGCGAGCAATGGACAGACGGACGTACTGATGGCTATGTCCAACTGCATGAATGGACCACACTTTTTTGTTTTAGTTCAAAGCAACAAAACAGCTCAGACACACACGCACAGACTGGCTCAAAGGAAGAACTGATTTAATATTTTTAAGTGGACTTTGCTGCTTTGACTTTAATCTGAATACTTTGAGTCCTTTGTGTCGCCGTCGTCGACAACATTGTTGCTTCACTCAGTGTTTGTCCGGAGAGAGTTGGTTGCATGATGTAACATGCGATATTCGTGATACCCGGAAAAGGCCAGAGCCACAAAATAGAACAAAATAAAACATTGATTTAACTACGGACGTGTCCATTAGTGGACTGGTTTCATTTCCATTTGGAAGCTCGGTACATGGAGTTGCGTCATGGCCTTTTTGGCGACCGGAAACGCCAGCTAAACGTATATTGTTGCTCTCTTGCTGAGCGACAAGAACAATCGCCTGTCAAGGTTGCGAGGGATAACGTAAATATTTGAGGTCTTACGGGATTCATCGCATTCACATGCAATTACATTAGGTTGGGTAGAGAAGTTTCATATCACACATGACCGTTTAATTGTGGAGGCAGTAGAATATTTAACATTTCAATGGCAAGGCACTGCAGTGCTATTTGAAAAGAAGTGATTTCCATTGATTTTCACTGACTTACTTATCCTTGGCGTTTCCTTAGAGTCGAAAGTATTCTGGCCAAAGGACACTAAACATAGGGTCTAGAATACTATGGTGGCTCTCTACAGCTTCCGCAAAGTGTTCGGTACTCGCATATGGCTCAATTATATGGTGACCTGTAGCGGAGGAAGCCACCATTAACAAACTCCTACAAAAGACACAGAGAACTGCCTGCATCAGAGGTTAGGAAAGGGGGAAGCGTAACTGCCATCAAGGCTGTGCATCTTTCCGTAGTCTCAGCCAAAACTTCAAAATTAATCTATATGTGACGCGCAAAATAGAAAGGGACCTGAGGTTAAAAACCAGTTTTGTTGAGGAGAGCCATTTTAAAGATTAGGTGACTTTCTATTTGCGCTTAGAATCGTCGACTTCACTTTCATAAAACGCGCTTATCTCTGGGAGGGAACACTTTTGGGGCATGGGATCGGTCTCATTTGATGCTCAGATGTTGTTCACATCAAAAAAAAAGAAAAAATAAATGAAAATTGATTTTTTTACCCTTAGGTCCCTTTCTCTATGCGCTGTCACATATTTTGATTGGTAGCAAAAATTGCTTAAATGTTTGTACCTTTATGTCCATACTGTCTATTAATGCACATTTTTGACTATGCGGGACTATTTTTGAGCCACATAAGCCAAAACTTCCTGCACATTTTCTAAGTTATTTAGAGCTATCTAATTAAAAGCGCCTACTTTAACCATTTTATGTTTACAAAAAATGATTTGTTTGGCAAATACTCAAAGAGGTGTACTTTAATCCGAGGTACCTTTAGTCCATTAAAGGGAAACCTTTTCCTCATGGGACAATTTCGCCATTTACAATCCCAAACTAATGACCATAGGCCATCATCATGCAAAGTTTAAGGATCCTAAGTTGATTCATTTGACCGCTATCGTGCTTTCAACCGACACACAGACGTACGGATGGGTATGGCTAGATCGGTTTATAAATCAATTATTTATATACTTTATATGGTCTCCGTTCAATACTATGAGGTGTTGCAAACGGAAAGACCAATTCCACCCTTCGGTGGAGCGTATAAAAATACGCAGCATGATAAAAAAACTTCAGTGTGCCCGAGCTTTTAATTAGGTTTGTAACAAGGAAATCCGTGGATCATTGTTCACAACCCCACGGGAAATGCAGAGTAAATTACCCTGAATTTACCGCATCGAGGATGGGTGAAAACAGAACCTGCTACAGAACTGGTTCGGTATGGATATACGAGCAATGGTGTCAGTTAGTACTTGCAATTTTAAAGTCGTCAAATTCGCGTTATAACTTCGCACATAAAACCGCACTTGAAAGATTTTACATATCCGCGGATTTCAGCTATATCCACTCAAATTTGTACGAAAATTTACATTCAGATCAATTTATTTAAAGAATCACCGTGCTTTATGGGCAGAGGGAATTGTTTGTCCTTATGTCTTCCAAAATGAAGCCGGCCATAATGTTACAATCAATGGGGTAGGCTATAGAGCTATGACTAATGACGTTTTCGTTTCTGTATTGCAGGATGTGCATGTGGACGACCTTTGGTTCCAACAAGACGGCGCTACATGCCATACTGCCAACGAAATACTAAATTTATTGAACGAAACTTTTGGTGGCGTGGCCTCCAAGATCTTGCGATTTAACACCGTTGGAGTTTTTTGTGAGGCTTTGTGCAGTCGCTTGTCTGCGCTGATAAGCCCGACGCGACTGACGCCTTGGAAGATAATATTCGGCACGTTATTGCTGACATACAACCCCAAATGCTGCAAAAAGTGGACGAAAATTACGCCTTTAGACTGGAATTTATTCGAGTCAGCTGCGGCGGCCACTTGCCTAAAATAATATCTTAACATAATGGCAAACCCTTATCTTTATAAAAAGCCAAATTCTTGGTCACAGCATTAAACTAAATGCGTTTTATTTCTCCTTGAAAACCACACGTCTAAAAAAAATCCTTTATGTTTGCACATAAGCATATGAATGCTTGGGAACATTTATATAGGGTGATTAATTTTGAGGTTCCCTACTTTGTTCAAGAAAAAAACACCGAAAACTCAAATTGAAAGGGGAATGTTTATTACCATTTGAAAGAACATTCTTTGGAATTTATTTTTTGAAGATTATGTCTATCAAATGTTGGCCGCGGCTACGTCTCAGGTGGTCCATCCGTTGAGTCCAATTTTCGATGACTCGTTCGAGCATTTCGACAGCTTTGGCGTTAATAACACGCTCAACATTGGCTTCCAAAACCTGAATCGTAGCTGATTTGTCAGCATAGACTTTGGATATTACGTAGCCCCAAAGAAAAAAGTCTAACGGTGTGATTTCACACGATCTTGGTGGCCAATCGACCGGCCCAAAACAACAACGAGCAACATTGGCTTCCAAAACCCGAATCGTAGCTGATTTGTCAGCATAGACTTTGGATATTACGTAGCCCCAAAGAAAAAAGTCTAACGGTATGATATCACACGATCTTGGTGGCCAATCGACCGGCCCAAAACGTGAAATTATCTGCTCACCGAAGTGTTCTCTCAATAAATCCATTGATTGATGCGATATGTGGGAAGTGGCGCCGTCTTGTTGAAACGAAATGTCGCTGACATCACGAGCTTCAATTTCAGGCATTAAACTGTCGGGTTTCATGGCACGATAACGGTCGCCATTGACGGTTTAGTTCTCGCCGGCATCATTTTTGAAGAAATATGGATTGATTATTCCACCTGCCACAAACCACAACAAACCGTTGTTTTTTCTGGATAAAGTGGCAGCTCTTGAACATCTTCTGCTTACTCTTCGTCTCAAATGCGACAATTTTGCTTGTTTACATACCCATTGAGCCAGAAATGGCCCTTATCGCTGAACAAGATTTGGCTCGAAAACGTCGGATCCTCTTGGAACTTTTCAAGAGCCCATAGAGGGAAGCGATGTTGCTTGGGAACGTCGGGCGGCTTCAGTTCTGTATTTTGTACGCTTTCAATTTAAGATATCGACGTAAAATGCGCCAAGTCGTTCCATACATCAGTCCGAGTTGCTGCGAACGGCGCCGAATCGACTCTCCACGGTCTTGGTGTGCACTCTCAGCTACGGCCGCTACATTTTCTTGACTGCATGCTGGACGGTCGGATGTTATCCAATAATGAATGATGGGTGATTGTGTTGCGAATAGTACGCTCAGTAGGCCGATTATGTTGACCATAAGTCGAACGAAGTGCACGAAACATATTCCTCACAGAACGTGAATTTTCGTAATAAAGTTGAACGATTTGTAAACGTTGTTCAGGCGTAAGTAGTTCCATGATGAAATGCCATACAATACTAAACAAAAATAACATGACAGCATGACACGACTCACACGTGATCTGACAAAAAAAGGCTATTAAAAAAGTAGCTCTACTTGGATCACCCTATACAAACATAAAAATGTTTGGTGTGACCCAAACATTTTAATGCAAAATATAAAGGGACCTAAGGGTAAAACCAGTTTTGTTCAGGAGAGCCATTTTAAAGATTTAAATTTGTGTATCTTTGGTGTACCATCACTTTCATAAAACGCGCATATCTCTGGGAGGGAACACATTTAGGGCATGGGATCGGTCTCATTCGATGCTCAGATGATCAAAAAAAAGTGAAAATTGATTTTTTTACCCTTTTTCCTGCGTAATATGTTTGCACCCGACCATATTTTATACTTATTTTTTCTGCGTGTACCTCTGATCTGCCATTAATAAAACTTACAACGTCTACTAGTTATTAAGAGAAGAGTAGTTCCAACAAATTAATACTTCTTTGGGCTAAGAACTAGAAACCAAAACCTTCCTGCAAATAAAGTAAGACTAACCTTACAAAAACATATGCCAACAAATCTGTTAGAAAACAACCTTGAAATTCCTGGCATTATGAAATGCAAATGCACAGTACCAAAGGGTTTGGAGATGCTTGCTTTAAGAGGACAAGTTTGGTATTTACGTCATTTTACTTGCGTTTAGTAACGATTCCCCATTTAATAAATTTTGCCGAATGTTGGAGAAATCCTTCACATTTTCATCAATAAAATATTTCGTCCTATCCTCATATGCATTCAATTAGCAGACGAAAATACAAACCAATCCTTACACCGAAACATCTATGCTTTTGCGACAGTATGTGAGCCTCAAAACCACCAACTCTGGTACAAAGAAGCTCATTCTGGCACACAAATATTGGCAATCATTCATGCATGTACCAGCAATGTCGGACAGGTATCTAAAAACCACAACTAATGTTGAATATTTTCTTAGAAACCTAATGGAATATTTTAAAATAAATTTTATTTTAAATATTAAAGCAATTATCAAAAGTAGTTAAAACAATTGAAATCCCTGGTTTAGTTCGGTTAGGCAAAACTTCATTTACCCTCTCGCTGATAAAGCTATCTCTCAGCAAAATTTTCAGAATAAGTACATATTTGGAGTCGCTACGAAATTTGAATTGACTTCAGTACCCACTTGTCCAGGGTTCGCTGGTGGTCCCTTCGTTCGAACAAACGAGCCGTTTTTAAGAAATTTCGGTCCATGTGCTGAACGTTTCGGCATATAAGAAAAGCCGCCATTGAGCTTATCGATGCTATTATTTTTATTAAAAACTCACAACTTGTAAATTCAAATAGTGTGTAATCAAAAACCCCTGCATGCCTCGGTAAACAAAAAAATTATAATTTTATAAAAAACAGTAAACACGATTGTTAAGGAACAAAAACCGGTTTTCGGTTACGGGATTTGACACTATAATTCCATCAACCTTTCTTGTATTAAAGCTATGCTCACTACCAATTAGGCTAAGTGGCAGTGAAAGATGTATCGTATTTCCTTTTCTTTTTATGCAGAAATATTTAAAATGTTTTATCCATTGCAAATGAACGGCAGCAGTAAAATTAATCCTCAGTAATGGGAATATGCCATTGGTAGCGTCATTACAGCCGTCAGACTTGAATCATCAGCCTGGAACCCATCATCTCAGAACTTTGCACGAGTTTGCCGGCGTCTTGTCGTAAATGGCAGAATTGCCAGATAGCCATGGATGCAGGCGATTCATGGATTGCATTCAAATATTTTCCATTTTCAACTGTTACTTTTTGCTTTTGCAATTTTAATCTAGGATTTTTTTCTCAACTAGAGTAAACGACATAAGAAGTTCGTTTCATGGACGACACCGGTGCCCCCTACCTGTACGATGTTGTCTGTGTGTGTTATCGTTTTGTAAGATATGAGCACAGTGGATCAAAGCAATAATGTATCACATTGGACCGATTTTCGACATTTTTTCTTGAGTAGGAAAATTTCTGAAGCTTATTAAAAAAGAAATGTATTTTAAGGTCATAAAACAACATCTACTTATATTGGTTAAGAGTTGTTCGTACTGAATGAACATTAAACACTTGATCGTTTATACGAGGGCTGCTATATATATTTCTGGCCTAATAATGAAAATTCAAAACCATTTATCATCAAAAATGGTTTTCATATTTTTCAAAGTATTCTCCAGCATGATTTATAAACTTTTCCATGCGCCCAAACCAATTGACGAAACACTTTTTCCACTCCGATTGAGACACCACCAAAACAAGGTTTTTGAACGCATCAACAGCATCTTCTGGCGACGAAAATCGTTGACCACGCATTTTTTTCTTGATGTGCGAGTATAAAAAGAAGTCATTGTGTGCCAAGTCAGGACTGTACGGCGGATGACCTATCAATTCGACGTTTTGGCCGGTCAAAAAGGCACTATTTTGAGCCAATGTGTGAGAGCTCTCATTGTCATCTCATGATTCGTCTTCTCTTGTTCTTTTTTCGAATTTCACCAAAGACTTCAGGCAAACAAATTGTGGTGTAGTACTTAAAATCGACCGTCCTACGTTGCGACCAGTGACCAGTTTTGCCGAAGAAACAGGCGACCATTTGCTTCCAAGTTCTTCTTCCACGAACAACTTTCGTTGGATTTGGCTCGATTGCTGTTTTGTTTCGGGCTCATACGCATAGATCCATGATTCGTCACCTGTGACGATCCTAGAAAGTCTTTTGAAGCACTGCGATCGAATTATTTCAAAACCTTTTTGCACCAATAGACACGAGCTTTGATTGAAGCGATTGTCAAATTGTGCGGGATCCAACGAGAAGAAACCTTTTTTACGGCCAGGTGTATGCTGGTGGAAGAAATGCCCAAGGATGCCTCTATCTCACGGTAAAGCACATGGCGATCTTGAATTATCAGTTCACGCACTGCATCCATGTTCTCTGGCACAACGGCCGTTTTAGACGACCTTCGTCTTTGAGCCAGCGTCGGCCACGATTGAATTCATTAAACCAGTTTTTCAGAGTGCTATAGGATGGTGCTTGATCGCCATACATAGATTTAAGTTCATCGATGCACTCTTTCCGTGATCGCACGAAAATGTTCACGAGTTAATCCCATTTTTTTGCCAAATTCATTTTTACAAGTCACGGTAAACATTATAAATGATGGTCGTACGTCAAAACGTTCTGAGTACGTTTATGCTAAAAAATGTCAAATTTTCCAATGGAAATGGCAGATGGCTCCAGTTAACACTTAGTGTTGCCTAGGCCAGAAATATATATAGCAATTCTCGTAGTTCTGTCATTTTAAAGCAGTTTTGTCGTACTCGTATAACCCTTTAAGGGATGTTGTGGGGGATACGTACGACGAAGTGCTTCTAACGTCTTTCTTCTAAATTTATTTGGAATACTTTTAAAGCTGTGACATTGATTTTGAAACAATAGTTTTAAAAATGGAGCCTACCTCGAACATAGATTTGTAGGGCGGCAATATTTGTATATGTGACAGCGCATAGAGAAAGGGTCCTAAGGGTGAAAAATCATTTTTCACTTCTTTTTTTGATGTGGACAACATCTGAGCATCGAATGAGACCGATCCCATGCACCAAAAGTGTTCCCTCTCAGAGATATGCGCGTTTTGTGAAAGTGATGGTACACACAAGATACACGTATTTAAATCTTTAAAATGGCTCTCCTGAACAAAACTGGTTTTTACCGTTAGGTCCCTTTCTGTTTTGCGCGTCACATATGTATAAGTATACTAAAACCAACATTTATTTTTGCCACTACATTTGTATACCGCAAATGAATGAAGTGTATAAAAGCTTATCATTCCGCTTGTAATATCTCAAAATACTTATCCTAAAAAAATTGAGCCATCACCTTATTGACCTACAAAGTCACCTTGGACTTTTTGACATTTTCGGGTGTATTAACTTCAAATGGCCTTCCAGAACGTTCAGCGTAATTTGTACTTGTGCGACCACAACGAAAGTCAGTAAACCACTCTTTGACCATTGAAATCAATGGCGCAGAGTCCCCATAGTATTTATCAATCTTTTCTTTGATTTGATTGACGGTTTTTTCCGCAAAAAATAATGTTTAATGAGCTCTCGAAATTCACTTTTTACCATTTTTAACAAAGTCCACGAGTTTGTATGTTTTGAACAGCTGTTAAACTAAAACTAAATGACAGAACTCTCTCTTAAAATTTGACGGTTGTATGTTTTGAACAGCTGTTAAACTAAAACTTAATGACAGAACTCTCTCTTAAAATTTGACGGTTGTATGTTTTGAACAGCTGTTAAACTAAATGACAGAACTCTCTCTTAAAATTTGACAGTAGTTTATTAACACATGGTTGTTGATGCGAACAGTGTTGCATTTCATATAACTGCGAGGGAAGTTGGAAAAATCACGGAATTGTTGATATGCCCTCGTATAGCCACACGAAATATGAAGTCCACACAAAGGAGCTTATTTCTTTGAATAGAAGAGTGGTGTAGGGTATCTCACAGTCGCCAACGCCCGACTTTAACCTTTTCTTGCTTGATTTTTTTCCTGCTTTTTTATTTTCTTACGATGTACTCACTCTGAGTGGGGCAATATACTCGTACACACATCATTAAGGATTCATACGAATATTGTTTACTTTCACCGTGAGCCGATGCTCGAAGGTTGCAAGAGCTGCATATGGATGTTCAGCGGCAATGATACGATAAGAAGAAAGCTGCCGTCTGCCGCTCCGGCGGGATGACTGTCTTATGCCTTTTGTAAGAATTGTAAGACAAATATCGATTTCATTTCGTTTATGGCGTTCTTATTTCGTATTTCTTTTATGTTGTGTCTTTGTGATTCGTAACGAAGGCGTTAATTTTAATGTGCTTTTAATGCCATTGACTGATGTTTACTTTTAATTACAAGAACACAAGGACGGTGGGATATTTGTACGGAAAAATATTATGTTTTTAAAAGAATGTCTGCGTGTTAAGCTACTAAAGATAACGAAATATTGTTCGAACAATGTCCAAATTCTTATTTGACAGAGTCGCTTATTATATCATCGAATAAGTGGTTAAGTTGATACGAAACATAAGTAATGATGGCAAATAATTTTGTTCCAATATGGTCCGGATATCTCAGTGTGGCTTATCTAAAATAAAAAATAAAAAAAACTATTGATTACGAGGGCTACTATATATTTTCCTTTCCTAATAATGAAAATGCGAATATTTATCATCAAAAATTGTTTTCTAGTATTGTTTTTCAAAGTATTCTACAGCATGATTTATACACTTTTGCATGCGCTCAAACCAATTGTCGAAGCACTGTTTCCACTCCGATTGAGACATCTCCAAAACATGGTTTTTGAACGCTTCAACAACATCTTCTGGCGACGAAAATCATTGACCACCCATTTTATTCTTCATGTGCGGGAATAAAAATAAGTCATTCTGTGCCAAGTCAGGGCTGTACGGCGATGACCTATCAATTCTACGTTTTGGCCGATGCGTGAGAGCTCGCTTTGACATTGTGCACAATGATTCGTCTTCTCTTGTTCGTTTTTCGAACTTCTCCGAAGACTTAAGGCAAACAAATTGTGGTGTACCACTCAGAATCGACCGTCCTACGTTGCTCAAGCGAAACAGTCGCCACACGACCAGTTTTGCCGAAGAAACAGGCGACCATTTGCTTCGAAGTGCTTCTTCCACGAACAACTTTCGTTGGATTTGGCTCATCTTCGAAGACCCACATGGTCGATTGCTGTTCTGTTTCGGGCTCATACGCATAGATCCATGATTCTTCACCTGTGACGATCTTATAAACGTCATTTAAAGCACCGCGGTCGTATTTTTTCAAAATTCTTTGCACTAATCGACACGAACCTTTTTTTGGAGCGATTGTCAAATTGTACGGGATCCAACGAGAACAAACCTTTTTTACGGCCAGGTGTTCATGCAATATCAAATGTATGCTGGTGGAATAAATGCCCAAGGATGCCTGTATTTCACGGTATGTCACATGACGATCTTGCACTATCAGTTCAGGCACGGCATCAATGTTCTCTGGCACAACGGCCGTTTTTGGACGACCTTCGTCTTTGAGCGAGCGTCGGCCACAATTGAATTCATTAAACCAGTTTTTCACACTGCTATAGGATGGTGCTTGATCGCCATACAACGATTTAAGTTCATCGACGCACTCTTGTCGTGATAATCCACGTCGAAAGTTGTAAAAAATGATCGCACGAAAATGTTCACGAGTTAATTCTATTTTTTGCACAATTGATTTTTTCAAGTCACGATTATGTTAAAAAATGTCAAACTTTCCAATAAAAATGTCAGATGGCGCCAGACAACACTAGGCCAGAAATATATATGGCAACCCTCCTAAAGAACGGAATAATTGCTTAATATAAACGTTGTCCTTTTTCGGAGCTGTAACACTTTTCTAAAGCGAATGCAAAACATAATGTCGTAAACTTGGACCTGATTCACCCATAAAGGGTTAAAAACTCGATCCAGATTAATATATATCAAATAATGCTGCTTCCAACAGATGACATCATATTGAAAGATCTAAATTTGATGGACTTAAACACACATGACACAACAAACCAAATCAAATTACGATAGAACTTTACTTTGTTCAAAAGCGTATGGCTGAATTAGGTACAAGGTAGGAGGGTTATGGAAGGGACTTAAGTTGTAACGCATCGTAAAAAGCATTTAGGACTCAACATATGTTTTGACCAAATGCGCTACACGACTGTTTAAATCATTTGAGTCATGTCCGTCTGTGCGGCTGGTCCGCACGATATCATTCGACAGGAGTTAACAATCGTCCTTAAATGTTGCATGTCGCAATATTTCTTCAAAACTGCATAAGGGACTGATAATAGTTTATATCAACATACCCCTTCTGCTACTTCCCACACAAATGTATCATTTTGTGTTTTTCAGTACAACTTATGCCGTCTGACTAAAAATCATTAAAAGAAGATTTACTTGTGAGGTAAACCTGATGACAAAACGTTAAATTCCTAGCCACGCTCCTACTGGTACCTCCCACACAAATGACACTGTTCCAGAGCATGAAATTCGTGCATACGAAAAGAGTGGTTGATTTGCCCCATTCTGGTACCTCCCGTGCAAATTCAGTATTCCGCTTAGTTTTGTTATTCGCACAACAATTTAAGTTCTCTTCATGAGATTCTGCTAATAAAAACACAGCGCAACACCCTTTTTCGGACATAAGTTTATGTCTACGCCAGATTAACTAAACGCTTGCATTTTGAATATCGAACCACGCCCCTAACAACCTGATGGGTTATAAAATGAGTGAGGGTGTATGAAAGACGGATTAATCGAATGAAACTTGCTAACTTGTTTTTTAACAAGAACCGAAACATTAAGGGTTCATGTACCTCGAGTATTCCATCAGTACAACCGAGTGTTAATTGGTGCCGTGCAAGTTGCAGTAAGTGAAATTGACGAGATTTTTGGGTCCAAAAATCTACATAATTCACTTTTTCATTTCAAAAATTTTAAGTTTTCAGTAGAGCCAACAGGCTTTTCTTTTTGCATAAATACTTGAAGTACTTGAGATAAAAAAGTGGAAAAAAGAAAATGTGACGAAACGATTGGTTAAAAGACAGTAACATTGGAATCAATCAACGCAACGGAAACAACGGAATTGGTGTAATTCCAACTGATTTCACTCCAAAGTGGAGAAGTGAGGAAAGAAGGCTCTATGTGCCTTTTATAATTCTAAAAGGATGTTCGGCATTAAATGGGGTTTTCAGCCAAGGATGATACACTGGATGTTATTGCAATGATTAGACCAATTATATCATATGGAGCACTAGTAAGGTGGACTGCAATTAAAAGGAGAACACACCTCAATAACCTCACTAAGATCTAACTTACACCACAGGAAGCCATACAATTACCGCTGGAAGCCATACTAGACAATTACCCATAGACATCTACATTAAGATATGTGCAGCAAGGTTCGCCCTACGATTGAGAAAAACTGGTATGTTGAAACACAGCATGTACGGACAGGCTTGCTATAGAGGCAGACCACCTGGCACCGAGGTTGATCCAAAAGAAACCCTATAGGACTCGACGTGAGAAGACTGTAGTATCGGAAGCTGTAGTATCCGAAAATTAAATCTCAATCTTCAAGGAAGATTTGAAAATGGAACAGTTACGCGATAAGGGATTTATTCGGAATCCCTCAACTTAAAAATATTTCGACGCCCACCGGTCTTTTTTTACGCAGAAATTTCTGCATTCAATATAGCCGCGGTAAAGGTCCTGGAACTTATATAATTGGACAGCGTGGCAGCCCTAAAGGCGCTGAACTGTATGACAGTGAAATCGAAATGTGTAAAGAGATGCATTGAATCACTCATACGAATCCGGAGGCACAATAATACGCTGATATGGTTACCGAATCACAGCAATAAACAGAGCAAAGAGATGACAGAACAGTCTCAGGAGCAGTGGACGAACCAACTACGAGTACATCCCGATCGTCGAAGTTGTAAATGTTTTTGAAGCAGGGTCAATGTCGGCCTGTCTCCCTGGCCGACAACGGACCGGCAAAGGACAAGGGAAACGATCTATGCCAACCCTCATATGAGACTGTATGTGTATTTTGTACATACACTCTTACCTAGATTTTAGATTTGGGTAAGTTTTGCACTCAGACTTGGTTCCAAAATACGAGGGCGGTTCGGAAACTTCTTAGCCTAGTGTTTTGGAAACTTTCATCTCTGCTATGAACACATGTTTAATTTTGTTTCGATGGCAACTCCTTCATATAGAAACAGGTGTTCACAAAAGACGCATCCGCGATTTTTTACAATGGAAAATTAGAAATGCGTGGTGTCATTAAAAATTTTCATAAAAAAGGTTTATCGGGACAAGAAATTCATAATGATATGGTGAATGTGTTAGGTAAAAGTGCTCCTTCATATGCAACAGTAAAAAATTGGGTTGCTGAATTTAAACGTGGTCGTACAAGCACTGAAGATGAACCACGTAGTGGACGTCCAAAAACAGCAGCAACAACAGAAATTGTAGCCAAAGTGCATATTATGATCGACGAATAAAAGTACGTGAAATAGCTAATATCATGGGCATCTCAAATTATCGAGTCCATTTAATTTTGCATGAAGAACTACAGATGAAAAAGCTTTCTGCAAGATGGGTGCCGCACTTGTTAACAGTCGACCAAAAACGCATAAGAATGAACATATCTCAAGCTTGTTTGGATCGTTTTCACGCGAAATAAAATGGATTTTAATCGTCGTTTCATAACTGTTGATGAGACATGGATGCACCACTATACTCTAGAGACAAAAGAACAATCCAAACAATGGACTGAAGCTTGAGGAAGTGCCCCAAAGAAGGCAAAAACAATTCAATCGGCTGGTAAGATTATGGCAACGGTTTTTTGGGACTTCAAAGGTATTTTATTGATTGACTATCTGCAAAAGGGTAAAACAATAAATTCAGAGTACTATTGCAACCTTTTAGATCAATTAAATGTACAAATTCGAGAAAAACATCCTGGCTTACAACACAAAAAAATAATTTTTAATCAAGATAACGCACCAGCGCACAAGAGTGTTTTAACAATGACTAAAATCAACGAATTAAAGAACGAGTTGCTTGATCACCCACCTTATTCTCCTGATTTAGCTCCAAGTGACTTTTACCTGTTCCCAAATCTGAAAAAATTCCTTGCTGGCAAGCGTTTTACCTCAAATGAAGATGCAATTACAGTTGTAAACCACTATTTTGACGACCTTGAGGAGAACTATTTTAATCAAGGGATAGAATTTCTAGATAAGCGTTGGACTAAGTGTATTGAAGTTTCAGGAGATTATATTGAAAAATAAAAATATTTTTGAAAAACTAACTATTCTCTTTCATTGATAGGCTAAGAACTTTCCGAACCGCCCTCGTAGGCCTCCTTCAACTATAGGCATGTGGTATTAAAAACAGCAAAAATGTTTGTCACGAATCCGAAAATAAATTTTATTCGACTATATTTAAGGGTTAGTCCAAAGGTCCCTAGAGTAAGGAATTAACACACTTATCTTAATATTCTTTAACTTAAAAAATTTGTCTAAATTTAAGGTCCAAATCAATGGGTCCATGGGTCCCCTAAACATTGGACATATGATATCTCCCAAACAATGAGATTCACCAACCATAACAGGACAAAGGTTCAAAGGGCCCCAAAAAGTAGTTCTGCCACACATGGACCCAGTACCAACAACCATATCCCCCAATACTGTCAATACAAGGCAATCCATGGTGTACTCGTAGAGTATAAAGCTTTGGCCCGGCCGAACTTTCGAATTGTCCACTTGTTTTTTCTAAACTGGAAATTTCAAAAGTGTAATACACTCCAACACTAGAATTAAACATTTTTGTAAGAAACGAAATCTGTTGCAGACTTTCGAATGTAATTAAAACCACAAACGTGCCCCAATTTTTAGACCATGCAAACAATTACGAAATAATCGCTGGCATGCTCGTACATATGTAAATAAGAAAAAGTTCTTTCTAGAATTACATTTCTGCATTATTAATGCTGTTTGTAAATAAACAATTAATATTGAATTTATTTTTAAATGCACACGTTCCGTTTTCGCCGAACTATCAGCATCCTCATCCCCAGCAGCATTGCCATCGTTAAGTACACATTACACAAAATTTAAATAAACACAAAATATGCAAAAAATTGTTTTATTATACACAGGGTGGTGCAAATACAGTCACAATTAACCAAACAAAATTCGCTTTAAACGCAGAAATAATATTGCCAATATGTATATGCCCCTCTATTTTATGATGGAAGAAAAAATAAAAAGGAACGGAGTCATTAAATCAGATATGAGCCAAAATATTGAAAATGCAGACTAAAAATTGAGTCTGTCGGCGTTTAAGAGTAAGCTTCGTTTTCATTAGGACCTATAAAAGGTAAATTAGGGTGTTTTCATTAAATCGCCTAAATTTAAATCGCCAAAAGTTTTCGATCCCGCAATATTTGGCGAGAAAGCGCCAAACCTGAAAAACTCTCTTAGTAAGAGCAAAAACAAGAGAAAAAAGAGAAAAAGGTTTCTTTTTTTATTTAAAGTGTGCAGGGGACGCCATAACTGTAGAGGGTTCCAGGTTGGGCTGTACATACTTTTTCGATGTTTTAATCTTTGTTTGCAATGGATTTTTTGTAGTTCCAACCATTTGTTCTCTGTGTGTGCTGGTGGACAAAACGCACACACCATTTAAGTTTAATTATGGATCGTTTGAAAAATTATATAAATTTAGAAAAATCCTGCTTCACAAGCAAGTCAACTAAAAAATAGAGAAACGAAGTGAAATACTTTGAGGTTAGATACAAATTGATAGATACATTGCCCGCGGTTGCGTACCTTTTAATGCAGATGTTCCACATTGTGAGTAAATACGAGTATCTTAAGTAGAGTGTCCAAAACCGAAAACCGACATTCCGGTTTTTACATATAGAGAAAATATAAAAATTCAAATCTTTATAAGTAATTTGAAAGGACATTTTATGGCACTTATTTTTAGTAAATAATTACCTTCAAATGCTGTCAACTGTATTATGGAAATGAGCGTTGGTGAGAAACGGGAAGATCCGCTGTTTTCGACCAAAATTGTTTCAGTGATGAGCACCATTTCTGGCTCAACGGCAAAGTTAATAAACAAAATTGCCGCATTTGGGCTGAAGAGCAACAAGAAACGGTTTAAGAGGTGAAACCCAGAAAAAACCACGGTTTGGTGCGGTTTATAAGTTGGTGGAGTCATTGGTACATATTTTTTAAAAAATGAGGATGGCCGGAACGTAACCGCGAATGGTGGTCGCTATCGCGCAATGATGTCGATCTTTTTGCTACCTGAAATTGAAGCCCTTAATCTTAACGACACTTGGTTTCAACAGGAAACCACTTGCCATACAGCTGCTCAGACAATGGATCTATTGAGAGGCTATTTCGAAAAACAGCTAATTTCACGTTTTGGACAGGTGAGTTGGCCGCCTAGATCGAGTAATATCACACCTTACGACATTTTTCTTTGGGGTTACGTAAGGTCCAAAGTCTATGCTGACAAACCCTGAGGCGTAGTTGCGGCCAACATTTAAAGGAAATTATATTCAAAAAATAAATGCCATAAAATATCCTTTCAAAGTACTAATAAAGATTCCAGACTTGATTTGAATATTTTTATTTTTTTTTTGTTCTTAAATAATATCTTTAGATGGATCACCCTATTTAAATCGACAGTCGGTTTCTTAAAAAAATTTAAACCCGACATATCGGTTTTTGGGTTGATTTATGTAAAAGCAAAGAAAATTTAAAATTTTCACGTACAAAATACGCAACTACAAAAAAAATCAGCTAGATCCACTTTTAAGTGGACCGCTTAACTCAAAATAGCCAGTTGCTTCGATATAAAGATATCTGTCAGTCTGTCTTGAGTTTATCTGAAGCTTGTTTTCAAACTACAGGTCGCAGTTGTTGTTCGATCTTTATGAAATTTGCTTATGTAATTTTTTTGGACAGAGGCTTTTGACTTTTATGAAAATCGGTTATCCTTAGATATAGCCCCCACACATAGTAACTACACACAGAAAAAAGGTATGGTTGGGGTGACAATATTCGAAGAGGATCCTACTATTGTTGGGTATATGGTTGTGGCACAACAATATTATGATCCTTACAACAATAGTATGATTCACACTCAACCATACTATTATCTTCACAACCGTATATATGATCCTTACAACAATAGTATGATTCACACTCAACCATACTATTATCTTCACAACCATATTATGACCTTCACAACCATAGTATGTTTCTCATACAACCATAGTATGATCCTTACAACTATAGTATGATTCACACGCAACCATACTAATATCTCCACAACCATATTATGATCCTCACAACCATAGTTTTTTTTTCCTCATACAACCATAGTATGAACTTCCTAACCATAGTATGATTCACACGCAACCATACTATGATCCACACAAACATAGTATGATTCACACTCAACCATACTATTATCTACACAACCATATTATGATCCTCACAACCATAGTTTTTTTTTCCTCATACAACCATAGTATGAACTTCCTAACCATAGTATGATTCACACGCAACCATGCTATTATTCCTACAACGCCAAAATTATTTATTAGGATTGGGAACTGTTGTTATACAAAAATAGAGATTTTTATCAAGCAAGTTATATTACTTATAAATTGCATTACAATAAGTTAATAGCCAAAAGACGCCATGTTTTCATTGAACATGCCATTCAAGAAACAAAAATATATATTCCAACGGCAGTCAAAAATACTTTAAGTACCCAGCAGGGGTGAATGCTACTTTACCATGCATAGACCCCTAAACTGAATGTGATTAAACCATGATCAATGGCTTTATACGTACTTAAGTGCAGGCAGATTTTAAATAAACGAGAACCAGTCGGTATTAGAGTATTTCACCTTACAAAGTTAATACAATAAACGTCCCTTGAACTACCTTCCGACTGTTGTTTTTTTTTTTAATGGACGACAACCATTCGCTGTATCGTGTGTATGTGTTTTTTTGTATATCAAAAAACATACGCACGCACATACATGTGTGCTCTATAAAACATGTTTTGTTATGTTCATAGTCGCAACCATACTGCATGATTGCCGTAATCATATTATTGTTAACGTAAATTTTAAACAACAATACTTTTGTTGCAACAACCATGTTTATATGGTTGCTACAACCATGTTGTCATTTCTAAATTTAGCAACAATACTATTGTTACATTTTAACAATAGTAATATTGTCGCAATCATAATGTTGTCAAAATGAAATTCAAAAAACAATACTATGGCTGCGACGAACATGCTTTTTTGTACAGAACATATTATTGTTGCGGTGACCATGGTGTAACCTAATCTTTTCTCTGCGTATACATACATTGTTGAAATTTAGCACAGTTCATTACGATCGATCAGCGATCAGCTCAAATAAAATGGATAATACGGGTCCAAGCTTATAGTACCAGTGCAGAGGTCCCTACCGATAAAACGTACAACCGCTCTAAGACATCCATATTAATTCCGATATCAAACACATTTGATATGGTATACGAGTATTACGGTTGACAAACAATCAATCTTGCACAAATTTCAGTCGTGTGGGCGTATTTTTTGATATAGTCTCTGCACAAATTGTCTGGGGTCCATATAAAGGCTTACCATATACACATGGCTTTAAAAGAATTATAAATCTTTTCACGAAGCTTAAAATAATATTAGTTTTTCAGTTCGGCTAAATTAGCCACATTTAAACAGGAACGTAGGGGTACCAAAAAATGGAATTTTCAATACATATTTAAAATTTCAATTATGACTTTATTTTCAAAATCTGGATACATTCAAAATCTGGATAGCTCAAGAAAACGATATAACATTACTTCTGCAAAAGGTTACAAACGGAATTTCGGTAAATGCCATTTTTTTGCTGATATTCCAGATAGTCGTGTTTTTTAAAACCGGTTTTTTGGAAAAACCCTAAATGCTGGTTTGCGGGAAACCCCGCACAACAAGCCAAAACACAGGATTCTTCGCCGTTGAATACAAACGGTCTTATACAAACAGAGAAATAAAAATGTTCGTTAGCGAAAAAGGCAGATCATCTGCGTCAACCTATACTGCGGTTTAAAACTCAATATTTAAAACAAAAAATTCTTTGCGAAATATAATTGGTGACTGGGTAATTCCCGAACAGGATAAAGCCGAACTATACTGAAATCACCTAAGTCACAATTAATTTTACCATTCCTTTACAACACTGTTATACCAAAGAATGCGTTGACCTGATTACTCCCAAAGTTATTCTAGAACTTCCATTTGTTGCTATGTCAAAAACAATTGATAAACATCTACGGCTCATTGAAACGAGAATAATAAAGGATAATGGACAAAATATAAATAAATAAACTTAACAAACAATCTGAACATACCCGTTCACAAAAAAGATCAAAAATTGTCATTGATTCCCAACTGAAGTGATTAACTAAGCCAGGAATAACCATATTAATCTTGATATTGGGCAAATACAAGTAAAGAGTTTCAATGTCTATGTCTACATCCATCCCTTATTCCATTAAAAGTAAATAAACAGAACTTTTGGTCAAAACTTATCACCTTCGATGGCTTTTAAAAGATTGTTAATTGTTTGCAAACTGAGATGTTTTTGACAAAAAAAATTTAATGTTGTTCATTACAATATTATTAAATCAGATGTATACGGTTTGCGATGTTTTGACCACAATCCAAAATATATGTGGCATAGGAAATCAATTAATTTCTTTATATAAAAATGAAGTGCTGGAATTTCCGCTTCTTTTTATCATAGCAACACTAATTACGAACGATGATAAAATATGTTCAGTTATGACGGTTGAAAACTTTGATTGGAAATAAGCGGGTATTCCCGACATAAGTATATGAAAGGACAAGTGAATGACGGAAATTCCCGCAGTTCAGCCGAATATGTTTAGGCGTTGATATCTTACTTTTTCATATTTTTCAAAAAATATTTTTTAGAACTTTTATACTCGTAGTTATATAAATTTGTTCTGTGTCAAACTATTATTTTGCCCTTGATACAGGAATATGGCTGATGCGACAGAAGTATTGTTATTTGGGTTTTATGTTAACAATACTATGATTGCGGAAATCATACCGTTTATAGGAACAATGTGATTGTCACCAATCTTACGCAATAAAAGTAGTTTTGAGCTGTAAATTAAAATTTTCCAAATCAAACTGCATTGGATTTGTAGAACTGATATATTTATAATATAGGGTGATCCATCTAGAGGTATTTTTTCAGAACAAAAAAAATATAAAAATTCAAGTCGAGTGTGGAATCTTTATTGGTAATTTGAAAGGACATTTTATGGCATTTATTTTTTGAATATAATTTCCTTCAAATGTTGACCGAAACTGCGCCTCAGGGTTTCCATTCTAAGGGTCCAATTTTGGATGACTTGTTCGAGCATTTCGACCGGTTTGGCTTTAATGACACGCGTAATGTTGGCTTCCAAAATCTGAATCGTAGCTGGTTTGTCAGCAAAAACTTTGGACTTTACGTAACTCAAAAGAAAAATGTCTAAAGCTGTGATATCACTCAAACTAGGCGGCCAACTCACCTGTCCAAAACGTGAAATTAGCTGCTTTTAGAAATGCTCTCTCAATACTACATGTATTGTTTGAGCAGCTGTATGACAAGTGGAACCGTCCTGTTAAAACCAAGTGTCGCCAAGAATACGGGTTTCAATTTCAGGTAGCATAAAGATCGATATCATGGCGCGATAGCGAGCACCATTCACGGCTATGTTCCGGCCATCATCATTTTTGAAAAAATATGCACCGATGATTTCAGCAGCTTATAAACTGCACCAAACCGTGGTTCTCTCTGGGTATAATGGCACCTATTGAACCTCTTCTTTTTGCCGTGTTTTTTGACCGAACGCTTATTTCCATAACACACTTGCCGAAATTTTAAGGAAATTAGATTCAAAAAATAAATGGCATAAAATGTCCTTTGGAAGGAACAATAAATATTCCACATTTGATTTAAATTTTTGTATTTTTTTATTTTGAAAAAAAAGTACCTCTATATGGATCAAACTATACTATTTTTGATTAAATCACTTCTGTTATTTTTCCTAGAATTTTTAATAATTTATTTAATAAAAATCTCTTGTTAAAAAATATAATAGCCTAACCGTCACATATAATTTTCGGGACCATAGGTTGGTTCCGAGTGAATCATACTATGGTTATAGGGATTATACTTTGGTTGTATGTGAAACATACTATGGTTCTGCGGATCACAATATAGATGTAAGCATCATAGTACGGTTGTGTGTAAATCATACTATTGTTGTGAAGATCATGATATTGTTGTGCCACAACCATATACCCAACAATAGCATGATGCTCTTCGTATATTGTTATCCAAACCATATTGTTTTCTTCGTGTGATTATCGTTCAAGTGATTCGACTTAGAAAGCAGAACGCATTTAAAAAAAGAGCATTGGTAAGTATGGGCGGAGTGTTGCAGTGCATAAAATGGAATTTGAACTTAAGGTGCAAAGATTTTTAAAAAATATCTATTTTTTAAAAAAGTATGAGGCAGTTGTCTGCTGAATTTATTGTTGAATGTTTTTTTAAACTTTTTTTTTAATGTCCGTGCTTAGAGGGCTGCAAACAAATAAATGTTTGGGTGTAAACTTACATATGCTTGCACACAAGCATATGAATGTTTGGGAAAATTGCTGCAAACTTATTAATGTGTGCAAACATATTAATGTGTGAAAACATATTAATGATTCTGTGCAAACAATACAATGAATGGTTGGGAACAAACATATTAATGTTTGCTGTGACCCAAACAGAAATATGTTTGAAGCAATCTAAAAACATTTATATTTCTTGCATAATAAGTTGGCATGCAAAACTTTTTTTCAAATATTTTATCTCCGTGTAAGGTTAGGGTATTATATCTCGATCGAAAGGTAATCCCCACCAGCGTTACCGTTGTGCGACTAAAGTGGCAATTTGACCCTTTTTGGAAGCCATACGACTTTTACTGCCCCTTTTTCATAAATCCCCTTTTTTGCCACTTTTTGACATTTTTGGTACTTTCCACAACTCGAAACTACTTTTAAAGATGTCCATTCAAGCAAGGACATATGGGTACAAACAAATTTAAATTTTACCACAAACCCAACAAATCCATATGAAACAATTTTTAAAATCTGGTTATATTAAGAATCCGGTTTATAACTTCAAGGAGCCCAAAAGCCTAGTTTCAGGTGGCTCATTTGCACATCCAGTAGAGCATAGTCTGCTATGTCCTACTTTTGATGTTTGGAATTTTAATACCCTTCACGAAAGAGAATATTAAATTTGTCATTCCGTTTGCAGCACCACGAAATATTGATCGGATACCCTATAAAGTAATTATAATCTTGATTGTCGTAAAATTCTAACACGATCTAGCCATGTCCGTCCTCCTGTCTGTTGAAGGCATTATATCGTTCAAACGTATCAACCTAGTATTCAGAAATTTAGCATGATGCAGGCTTATGGTCACAAGCTGTTTGGGATTGTATATGGGCGATTGTAAGGGGGAACAAGTTTTTACCTCGATAAAAAGTACTCATTTTTGCATAACATATCAGTTATGACGTACTAAATACCTAAAAAAAGAGTAAAGCAGCTGAAGGTGGCCCAAAAAAACATCCCAAACTGTCAAAAACAGGCGATTAATAGTCAATATGGACATATGGGTACTACAATTAAGGCAAAATTTTGCTACTTTTTTTGCACTTTATTATCGTATAGTAGAGGGTACATGAGGATCGGAAATTGAATTGTTTTTTTTTGTTTGAATGTGTATTTTACCTCTCATTTTATGGAACTAGCTGTGTTGTTTGTTACTTTTCTTATTAAATTTAAATGTATTGTTTTAACTGAACTTACGAAAAGTTTGCGCCTTATTTATAAAAAATTCCCTTTTTGTGCCACTTTTTTAAAAATAATCCCCTTTTTGTGCGACTTTTTGAAATTTTTCAACGGTAAACCTGATCACCACCTTATATACTTTCTCTTTAAAAAAGTGCACCTATATTCGGACCACCCTTTACACTCAATACAGGTGTTGAATCGTAGCATTCTCATTAGTGTTGGTGGCATCCTCTATGTATCTGTACAAAAAATTTCGTTTATTTAAATAAATATTCAAATACATATATTGGCCCGTCGCCTCTCACAATACAAGCTCACGGGAAATTTTTCCACCCCCGGTGTTTGTGCGACATAAACTCAAAATTCCTTTTGTTTATTTATTTTATTTCATGTAAAAATATAGTTTTCTATGTTTGTTCGCCAGTGTTTGCGGCAGAATACGAAATTCAAAAGATTCGCAGCGCAAATGAGGGCGTGGAGGGAAATGCTATTGAAATTGCACTGATGTCAAAAACATTTTATCACACGACCACATTATGTAAATAAATAAATAGTTGTTATTAATTAAAAAATATGTTTCAAAATTTACACAAACCGAAAAAAAACAAACGAGAATAAAATCAAACAAATATTTTTAAATGTGTTGGCGAATTTTATTTAAAAACTTATAAATAAACCGAATAAATTGCGGTTGCATTTCGTTCTAGGTGAGAGATTTTTATGTTTTTGGAAATGCGTGCAGAATTTGCGTGGGTTTCATGGAAGATGGCGAAAGTCGGTTGTAGTTAAATTTTATTAGAGCGAGGTTTTCATTTGCACAATTTACATTTTTGTGTTGGCGACAGACTACAGATACGAGGGTCAGTATAATAAGTAGCCGATCTTAATGTAAAAAAAATATTTTTTCGAATATTTAAAATAATGTTTCAACAAAGTTTTATTCTACATCGAAAAACTTAGCACAAATTGGAGAAACGTTGGACTAAGAATATTGAGCTAAAAAGGATTATGATGAAAAATATTTTTAGAGCGAGGTTTTCATTTGCAAAATTTACATTTTTGTGTTGACGGCAGACCACAGATACGAGGGTCAGTATAATAAGTAGATACGAGGGTCAGTATAATAAGTAGCCGATCTTAATGTAATAAAATATTTTTTCGAAAATTTAAAATAATTTTTCAACAAAGTTTTATTCTACATCGAAAAACTTAGCACAAATTGGAGAAACGCTGGACTAAGAATATTGAGCTAAAAGGGATTATGTTGAAAAATATTTTTTTTGTTGCAAAAAAAATGTATTTTATTCCAAAAGTCACGGAATTATTGTTATGCTCTAGTATCATATTATATTGTGTAACATTGGACAAAAGGGCGTGGCCTCGCTCGATAGACACTATATATATTTTTATATATATTTCTGTCCTAGACAACACTAAGTGTAGCCTGGCGCCATCTGACATTTCCATTGGAAAGTTTGACATACGACCGTTTTGACGTACGACCATCATTTGTGTTGTTTTACAGTGACTTAAAAAAATTAATTTGGCAAAAAAAATGGAATTAAGTCGTGGACATTTTCGTGCGATTCGATGCGATTTCGTGATATTTTCGCTCGTTTTATATCGAGCTTTCTTAGAGATCGCACTATAAGAGTTGTTGTAGATAGGTTCTCATCCAATAAACATAGGCTTACTGCAGGAGTACCACAGGACTCTGTCCTTTCTCCCTCTTTATTTTTAATTCTCATTGATGATCTGTTGGGTCAGACCGTGAATCCAATCTACTCCTTTGCGGATGACAGTAACCTATGTAATTCATATTCATTCGACCGTAGGCCGAGTCTTCAAGATATTGAAGACAAAAGGCGAATTATGGATGAGACACTTGGCCGGGATTTACTGGCCATTTCCGAATGGGGTCGAGTGAATAGAGTAGATTTTAATGCACGTAAGACACAGTGCTGCTTGTTGTCTCACAAGCGATTCGCTGACCCAACAATATCATCAATCTCTCTCGATGGTACGGATATTGAACAATCAGAAGCTCTCGATGTTCTGGGCATGAAAATACAATGTGACGCTCGTTGGACGAGACATGTATTCGAAGTGTCGAAAGAAGCACTCAAGTGCATAGGCTTTTTAAAGCGGTGCAAGAAATATTTCACTCCTTCTGATCTTTTCAATATCTATACAACTTACATCAGGCCAAAGATGGAATACAACTCCCATATATGGGCAGGTGCTCCAAAATCATCCTTGGAGCTACTTGACCGTGTTCAAAGGAGAGCGATGGTGCTGACAGGTGACAGTAGGGTATCCAACTCTATTGTTTCCCTTGAGCATCGTCGGAATGTGGGTTGCGTGACGCTGTCCTATCGTTACTTTCATGGTGTGTGTTCATTAGACATCCGTCGCCTTATTCCTGACGTGAGGATGTTCGGCAGGGATACGCGACTTTCTAGGAATTCACACCCGTTTGTTATCGATTGGCCAGTTGACCGCACTATACACTACAGATCAAATTCGTTTTTCACTCGTACAGTCCGTATGTGGAATCGACTTCCGGCAAATGTGTTTCCCACTAATTGCGACATCCAGAAGTTCAAGACAAGTGTCAATAAACATTATTCCCTCTTTCCCCCCTCCGATCCTTTACTTTCCACTCGCCAACGCAATGCACCGCATGTATAGGGGGCATCCCCTGAGTGTTGGTTATTTAAAAAAAAAAAAAAGTCGAAGGTCGTGAAGGTCTTCCAAAAACGGCAGACGAAAGTCTATTCTGAGTGGTACACGACAATTTGTTTACCTGAAGTCTTCGGAGAAATACAAAAAACAAACCAGAGAAGACGAATCATTGTGCACCATGACTTATCAAAAAAAAAAACACTCCTGATAACATTTTTAATGACTCTCTCTTCTCAAAAATGATTTTTTCTCATAAAATCAGTCATCACGTAACTCACAAAAATCGTTGTACTGCGTCAAATCGCAGCACCGACGTAGTTAGTTAATGTCCCCCTGAACGGCGGATAAAACAATTGGCACATTTTGTTTTATTAAGAACAGCACTCAGGGAATGTCCCTATATATGCAGTACATTGTATCGGTTACATGAAGATAGGTTAGGTAAAGAAGGAAAGAGGAAGTTATGTTAATGGATATATGACTTGAACCTGTTCGTGGCAGGAAACACCTCTGAGGGCAGTTCGTTCCACTTACGGACAACACGACTGAACAACGAATTCTCTCTGTAATTCGTCATGCGAGCAGTTGTTTAATAACAAGTTGGTGCGAACTTCTAGACAAGCGGGTGTTACGGGCGAACACTCCGATTTCCGGGATGAGGTCACCTCTCTCAAAGGAGCACTTCCGTTTAAGTACCTGAAAAAGAGTGATGCGTAAATAACATTCCGCTGATGCTCGAGAGAAACAGCAGAGTTGGCAACGCTGCTATCTCCAATAAGCCTAAGTGCCCTTCCTTGTACCCGGTCGAGAAACTCCAAAGAAGAGTTTGAAGCATCCCCCCAGATATGGGTGTCCCACTCCATTTTTGGACGAATGTATGTGATATGAATGTTAAGGAGGTCGGAAGAATTAAAGTATTTCTTGTACCGCTTTCAAAAGTCCAAGCACTTTATTCCTGCTTTCGAAACTTTAAAAATGTGTTTGTTCCAGCGAACATCACACTGAATTTTCATGCCCACAACATTAAGAGCGTCCGACTCCTCGACAACCATCCCAAGTGCAGACGATAATAAGCCCGTCTACCGTTTATAGCGGCATTTGGTTTTGCTTGCATTAAACTCGACCCTTCTTCGCCGACTATGATTTTCCCATTTGACAAAAACAAATTCTTCTGATTGTTTAGCTTGCGAGCGTTTTCTCAAAAGAAAAGTAAACATCTAAAACATCTTATCAATCTAAAATATTTTTTCAAAGGGTCTTTTTTCACAGATTATGCATGATTTGTGTTAAACTTCATTATTTCTTCATTTCAGTATTGTTTGCCATTTCATTATGGAGAGACTTACACCGCGAAAACTACGGTGCGTGTCATAAACGCCATACCGGTCGAAATGCTCGAAGCAGTAGTCCAAAATTGGACCCTTAGAATGGACAACCTGAGGGGTAGTTGCGACCAACATTTGAAGGAAATTATATTCAAAAATAAATGGCATATAATGTACATTTGAAGGAAAAAAATTAATGTCGTAAAATGTCATTTCGAATGAACAATAAAAATTCTACACTTGATTTAAGTTTTTGTGTTTTTTTTTTTATTTTGAAAAAAATACCTCTAGATTGATCACCCGTTATATGTTCGAGAAATTTCGGTTTGTCGTTTACTGCGCACTTAACGCTCATTTTGGCTACGTTGAATTTCGTTTGTGTAAAACTGAATAGAGACCGTTTAAATGCTAAAAAATCTCTACCGCTCAGTCGTTTTGTACCAACCACATCGACTGTTATTGTCAATTGTCACGATTTCCTCCAATTTGTGAGCTCCACCCCCATATTGACCTTTCTCCCTGCCCCACTGGGTGCAGGGACTGTACCTACTGCTTTCAGGGATTTTTTTATTTAAAGCGATTTTAAGTGTATGAAAGCACAATTTCTAAGGATACGCTGGCGTGCAGCCGGTTTCCATGTGGCCATAATTTACATGCACCACTGGCACTCTGCGTTGGTGTGTTTGCTCCTAAACACTATCATTTTCCTCTGAACATGCAAATGGATATGGAACTTTCGAAAAGCTTCAATCAAACGAAACAGGAACAACATAAATAAATAAACATTTAAATGAAATGGAATCAACAGTTCTTCAGCTGAGGTTAACAGCCTAGCAAGGAAAACTGTAACATTTACGAAATACTGGGTGACCCAAATAAGACTGCAGGGTTAAATACGAGTATATTCATAACTTTTTTGTTTATAATTTTTTTTTTTTTGCAGGATATAGTTTTTTAGGGAATATATGATGGCTACCTACGAGGGTTGCTTTATATATTTCTGGCCTAGGCAACACTAAGTGTTGCCTGACGCCATCTGACTTTATCATTGGAAATTTTGACATTTTTTAGCAAAAACGTACTCAGAACGTTTTGACGTACTACCATCATTTGTGTTGTTTACAGTGACTTGAAAAAATCAATTTGGCAAAAAATGGAATTAACTCGTGAACATTTTAGTGCAGTCATATTTTACAACTTTCCACGTGGATTATCACGACAAGAGTGCAACGATGAACTTAAATCTTTGTACGGCGATGAATCACCATCCTAAAGCACTGTGAACAACTGGTTTAATAAATTCAATCGTGGCCGACGCTCGCTCAAAGAAGAAAGTCGTGCAAAAACGGCCGTTCTGCCAGAGAACATTGATGCCGTGTGAGAACTCATAATGCAAGATCGTCATGTGACATACCGTGAGATAGACGCATCCTGGTGCATTTCTTCCACCAGCATACATTCGATATTGCATGATCACCTGGTCGTAAAAAAGGTTTGTTCTAGTTGGATCCCGCACAATTCGACAATCGCTCAAAAAAAGCTAGTGTCGATTGATGCAAAGAAATATTGAAAAAATACGATCGCAAGGCTTCAAAAGACGTTTATACGATTGTCACAGGTGACGAATCATGGATCTATGCGTTTGAGCCCGAAACAAAACAGCAATCGACCGTGTGGGTCTTCGAAGACGAGCCAAATCCAACGAAAGTTGTTCGTGGAACTTCGAAGCAAATGGTCGCCTGTTACTTCGGCAATGTCATGTGGCGACTGTTCCGCTTGAGCAACGTAGGAGTGGTACACCTCAATTTGTTTGCCTGAAGTCTTCGGAGTAATTCGAAAAACGGACAAGAGAAGACACATCGCTCTCACACATCAGTTCAAGCCAGCGCCTTCGGCTCAAACCGAATTGATGGGTCATCCGCCGTACAGCCCAGACTTGGCAACCAATGACTTCTTTTTATTACCGCACATCTAGAAAAAAATGCGTGGTCAACGATTTTCGTCGCCAGATGATGCTGTTGAAGCGTTCAAAAACCATGTTTTGGGGGTGTCTCAATCGAAGTGGAAAAAGTGCTTCGACAACTATTTTGAGGGCATGCATTAGTGTATAAATCAAGCTGTAGAATACTTTGAAAAACAATAAAACCAATTTTGATGATTAATATTCGCAATTTTATTGTTAGGTCAGATATGTACATAGCAGCCCTCGTATATACTTTTTTTATGTGGTATATGATGGCTAAATATGACGTATTCTTCTGGCGAGTCCAGTGTCTTAACTCAACGAAATGATCGTCATCATTTTAAAGTCAAAACAGCATCCAGTAACAACATGATGAGGAACGTTTAAGGAACAGGGATCAGTGTCAGAATACCAGGCATTACATCAGCGTTAATATCACCCCTAGAAATGTACTGTTTGATGCGGTGTTATGGTTAATAACTTTTATAGGTCCACATTTTATTGGAAAGGAGGAGTATCAACGAGAAATCATTAACTGGCCTCTGCTTGCGACTATGATTGAAAATTGTTTGCGTCCGCAAGTTGAGAATAGTATTAACATATGGTTCCAGCAAGATGAAGCCACTTTGCAACCTTTTTGCGAAACCCTTCAGTCATATTTGGGCCACCCAGTATTTGTAATGACAAGCGGAAAGGCCGAAACATATGAAGGAAGGGAACGAACATAATTTAGGTAAATTCATTTAATGACTTTTTATTTGGTTGTGTTTGTTAAATGGGAATTCAACATGAATCGTTCGCTTGTTGGAACTTAGAGAGACTTTAACAAGGGAATAATTCTAATTCAGACTTGAAACTAAGATATTATTATTTTTTTTTTTAATTTGATTTTGTGTGGAAATGTATAGTTCATAAAAATATTAACTAAGGAGTACAGTGCTTGCTCGAGGCACTTCAACATAGTAAAATGTTACTTTTGAAGGAGGAACTACTCCACAAGCTAATAATATCAGGTTATGGCTGTTGTTTGTCATAGAGGCAAGGATAAGAAAGTTAGCGAAGTTAAAGCAAACACATCAGCGTCTGGTAGACGCACGTTTCGCCGTTGGTGTGGGCGGCTTATCAATACCATTATGTGTGCTTCCGACATGGCCTCTACTCGTTTGACGATCTATATACGAGTATATGAAGTATGCTTTTTTTTTCGCAAATGCGAAGTATTATTGTCGAAGAATGAGACACAAGCGACTCACTAAAACAGTTCCTAGCATATTGACAGACTGGCCGATTGACGTTTTTTCTGTACGAGAACATTTAAACAACTCTAAAAAAAACTCAATGAAATATTGCTGTACAGTAGATTTGAAATCGTTTAACCGTTTATTTTCACTTTGCCTTTCCGTTAAATGTATTCTCTGCGAAATTTTATTCAGAGCTATCGTATGTAGGGATGATCTACGAGGGCAGTTCGGAAACTTCTTGGCCTAGCACAAAAAGCGCGGTATAAACAGAAAAAAGTTAAGTGTTTTGGGAACTTCCATCTCCATCTATGAACACATGTTAAATTTTGTTTCGATCTGGCAACTCCTTCATATAGAAACAGGTGTTCACAAAAGACGCATCCGCGATTTTTTTACAATGGAAAATTAGAAATGCGTGGTGTCATTAAATATTTACATAAAAAGGTTTATCGGGACAAGAAATTCATAATGATATGGTGAATGTGTTAGGTGAAAGTGCTCCTTCATATGCAACAGTAAAAAATTGGGTTGCTGAATTTAAAAGTGGTCGTACAAGCATTGAAGATAACCCACGTAGTGGACGACCAAAAACAGCAACAACAACAGAAATTGTAGCCAAAGTGCATGATATGGTATTAAAGGATCGACGAATAAAAGTGCGTGGAATAGCTAATATCATGGGCATCTCAAATGATCGAGTCCATTTAATTTTGCATGAAGAACTACAGATGAAAAAGCTTTCTGCAAGATGGGTGCCGCACTTGTTAACAGTCGACCAAAAACGAATAAGAACTAACATTTCTCAAGCTTGTTTGGATCGTTTTCAGCGAAATAAAATGGATTTTAAGCGTCGTTTCATAACTGTTGATGAGACTTGGATCCTTCACTATACACCAGAGACAAAAGAACAATCCAAACAATGGACTGAAGCTGGAGGAAGTGCCCCAAAGAAGGCAAAAACAATTCAATCGGCTGGTAAGGTTATGGCAACGGTTTTTTTGGGACTTCAAAGGTATTTTATTGATTGACTATCTGCAAAAGGGTAAAACAATAAATTCCGAGTACTATTGCAACCTTTTAGATCAATTAAATGTACAAATTCGAGAAAAACGTCCTGGCTTACAACACAAAAAAATAATTTTTCATCACGACTACGCACCAGCGCACAAGAGTTTTTTAACAATGGCTAAAATCAACGAATTAAAGTACGAGTTGCTTGACCACCCACCTTATTCTCCTGATTTAGCTCCCAGTGACTTTTACCTGTTCCCAAATCTAAAAAAATTCCTTGCTGGCAAGCGTTTTACCTCAAATGAAGATGCAATTACACTATTTTGAAGACCTTGAGGAAAACTATTTTAATCAAGGGATAGAATTGCTAGATAAGCGTTGGACTAAGTGTATTGAAGTTTCAGGAGATTATATTGAAAAATAAAAATATTTTTGAAAAACTAACTATTCTCTTTCATTGATAGGCTAAGAACTTTCCGAACCGCCCTCGTAGAACGCTTGGTGTTGAAAATAGATCAGAAGATTGAGATTTTTAATTGTTTTCGCACACAAGGACTAAAAAACTCAAAAAACCAAGTTCTGGCACTCCAGGATTTTTTTAGGGTATTTCTATCAATAGGGATCGGAATTCTATGAAAATGCATATTTGTTGTGATTAGTATTAAAGTTACTTTCACTAAATATCTGCTCGAATCATCTATTTTGGAACAAAGGGCAATTTTGCCAGTGCATATTCTTGCTTGGTATGAAATTTTCTATTTTCTCAATTTCTTTTTGCGTTTCTTAATTTGTATTTTCTCAATTTCAATTGGAAACTATGGCCAAGTTTTAACCTGTTTTAACTCAAATGAAGTATTGCGAGTTGTTTGAAAAGAATACAAGCCCATTCAATAACAGTGAAGTTGAAACATCACTAGATAAGGGGAAAATACGTCTTATACTTTATATCTACACAGATTATCCAACGCCAATGCGGTGTATGTGTGTATACTTCAGCGTTACTTCGCAGGACAAGGAAAGCCCTCCAAGTATAAGAATACTTACTTACTCAAGTCCCACAAGAAACCCTTAAGAAGAAACAAAGGAAAACCTCTCACAACTCAGGGAGCTGTACACGATTTAATTCTTGCACTCATAGACCAGAACCTACAGCTTAAAGCCGGCACCGAACGTCTATACATTTTATAGACAAGTTTTAACATGGTTTGGAGATAAATCTCTTAGTCATAATTTAAGTCCCACTTTGAAACCCGCCGCTAAACAAATTGTTAGATGTTCTTACTCAGGGTTAAATCTGGTTTTACTGGCCTGATAGTCGTTCATTCTTCCACCATACCACGTCGGCCAAGTGTCCGAATAATTTGGAGTTTTTGCGTGCGATCTCTAACCTGTTTCGAGTGCTCGTATATCTGTGAGGCTCCTCAACTTTGCACTTCCTTATGAGAGTGACCTACGTGTAAGTAATAATAGTGTCTTTGTAAAAGCACTCGTCCTTAGGAACGCGTCCTGTAGGATGTATTCATTATTCTAAATGTTTTAGAACGTTATGTCCTTCGTCTAGAGTCCGTAGTCCTGCAGCATTACTGAATACTGCCGAGTATACAAGGAGTTTCGAATGTATCCATATGATCTCTTAGATTGTTTGTCAGAGAGAGTTTCCACATGATGTTCATGCGCTAGTCCAGGATATTACAGTTTAATATGTTCCTCTAACCTCTCCTACTTCGTCCTAGCCGGCGCAATTTTTGAGTTTCCACTTTAAATCTTACGTCAGTTAAGAGTGCCGCCAGAAGGTAATTTCACAGGGCTTCTTTAGGCAGCAGTATAGTTCTCAAACCTCGTCTGTTTTCATGTTTCGCTGAAAGATTTAAAGTTGAAAAGAGCAGAAACAAACGTGGCGCGTCTTCGACATATCACATTGTCCAGCTAGCTTTGTTGAGCTAGGGACCCGCATAAAGTTCTCCAGCGTTCATTCGTATTAATTAAAGTTAACCCTCGGACTTACACACGGTACTGGGCTGACCGTTTTTTACTTTAATTGTGATTTAGGTGCAATCGCAGTTTAGCTAGAGTCTTGCCTATAGATGTATGAAAAATTTAGGACGGTAGAACCAATACAAGAACAGTTATACGGGCTGATATATATATATATATATATATATATATATATATATATATATATATATATATATATATATATATATATATATATATATATATATATATATATATATATATATATATATATATATATATATATATATATATATATATATATATATATATATATATATATATATATATATATATATATATATATATATATATATATATATATATATATATATATATATATATATATATATATATATATATATATATATATATATATATATATATATATATATATATATATATATGCGAATATTTATCATTAAAAATGGTTTTGTTGTTTTTCAAAGTATTCTCCAGCACGATTTATACACTTTTGCATGCGCTCAAACCAATTGTCGAAGCAGTTTTTTCACTCCCATTGAGACACCTTCAAAACATGGCTTTTGAACGCTTCAACTTCTGGCGAGGAAAATCGTTGACCATTCATTTATTTCTTGATGTGCGGGAATAAAAAGATGTCTTTGGGTGCCAAGTCAGGGCTGTACGGCGGATGACCCATCAATTCGACGTTTTGGCAGGTCAGAAAGGCACTGGTTTGAACCGATGTGTGATAGCTCGCATTGTCATGGTGCACAATGTTTCGTCTTCTCTTGTTCGTTTTTCGAATTTCTCCGATGACTTCAGGCAAACAAATTGTGGAGTACCACTCAGAATTGACCTCCTACGTTGCTCAAGCAAAACAGTCGCCACATGACCAGTTTTGCAGAAGAAACAGGCGCCATTTGCTTAGAAGTGATTCTTCCACGAATAACTTTCGTTGGATTTGGCTCGTCATCGAACCCAAATGGTCGATTGTAGTTTTGTTTCGGGCTCATACGCATAGATCCATGATTCGTCACCTGTGACGATCTTATAAACGTATTTTGAAGCACCGCGATCGTATTTTTTTCAAAATTCCTTTGCACCAATCGACACCAGCCTTTTTTTGAGAGATTGTCGAATTGTGCGGGATCCAACGAAATCAAACCATTTTTACGGTCAGGTGTTCGTGCAATATCGAATGTATGCTGCTGGAAGAAATGCCCAATGAGGCCTCTATCTCACGGTATGACGATCTTGCATTATCAGTTCACTCACGGCATCAATGTTCTCTGGCACAACGGCCGTTTTTGGACGACCTTCGCTATTGAACGAGCGTCGGCCACGATTGAATTCTTTAAACCAATTTTGTACAATGCTATAGGATGGTGCTTCATCGCCATACAAAGATTTAATTTCATCGATGCCATCTTGTATGGATAATCCACGTCGAAAGTTGTGAAAAATGGTCGCACGAAAATGTGTACGAGTTAATTCCATTTCTTCGCCAAATGGACTTTTCAAGTCACTGTAAACAACACAAATGATGGTCATACGTCAAAACGTTCGGAGTACGTTTATGCTGAAAAATGTCAAACTTTTCAATGGAAATGTCAGATGGCGCCCGGCAACTCTTAGTGTTGCATAGGCCAGAAATATCTACAGCAACCCACTCGAGGTACTTTACGGATCACTGACCGAAGAAAACAGCATAGACGTAATGTCAACATCTCGAAGAAGCTGCCTTTGAATCGGCTATGGATCACTGCATCACAAAATATCGTTTAAATCATCAAGCATTGTTGCAGGGATCTCGCCAATTGATCTGTCGGCAAAAGTTCTAGTAAACATATACTAGAATAATTTCGAACAGTCCTTCTATAAGTACAATACTTCACTCTGTTTTGCAGAAGACATGGTCCAATAGTTATAGGTCGCTTAGTGGGCCGCCCTGGTGTGATGGTTAGTGGGTACGACAACCATGCCAGTTATCCCAGGCTTAACTCCGGTAAGAAAATCTATCAATTTTTCAGTGGCGGGGTTCCACCACGTAAATGCTGGATACTGTACGAGCAAAAGATTAATCTCTGTGCAATGTAAAAAGCCTCTACAAAATGTATTAGCCTTTAGAAGGAGGCATTAAATATTTGGTCCCGGCCATTGAAATATAAATTATGCTCAGCTCACTGGTTTGAAAGAACTTCCCTGGCTGTTCCTCAATGAAATGTTAAGTGTGCCAATGCACGGAATTGACCTATTATCGGCGTTAACTATCAGCGACTTTTTTACATCATACACCGTGGATTCATACTGAGCTTCCTTAGTTTTGTAACCCAATTTCTTTGAATGCTTGGCAATCACTAAAACCCCCACTAATTGGATTACTTGCAAGTTGTATAATTCGTGTTCATATCTCCAAACGTTTACTTATAGCATCCATTTGTTCGTTATAAAACTATGCGATATATCGTTGATGCTTATCGTCTCGCGTTTGCAGTGCAATGGAAATGGAATACATTTGCCCTACTTGTACGAGCATCACTGAGCAAATTGAAACCAAAACGAGTCTAGCAAAAGTGGAAAGATACGATGACCCAGTTTTGGTTCTGTGTTGACCGAGTTTATGATGCAACATCATAACTTGGCAAGGCATAGCACCAGTCCCCAATCAGCTGCCAATGAAATGAGCAGCCATGCAAAACTTTCGGGGACAATTGATGATGACGTGAAATACGGCGGACAATTGTCGAAGGACGCAACAGCATCACAAATGTTGGCTGCATTTGATTTGTTGTTTGTTAATTATTTTCTATTAATTTCAAAGGTATATTTATGTCCGTCTAATGGGAATTTTTCTTTTTTTTTTGAAACTTATTGTCTTTCAGACTAAAAGACTTTTCCGATTGGCGAAACTGGAAGTTGTGCTCGTTTACTTTATATATGAAAAAAAAGATAAAGACCTACAAAATCTCAACGTCATTCAGAAAAGGCCCTTACAAAAGTGAATGTGTTGGCACTCTACATGAAGCTAATGCCTATTGGGATCAGAAAGTCAAGAGAGTTGCACAGTAAGGAAAGATTACGACCGACGAAAACTAATAGTTTCCCAGATACAAATACAATTCCGGCAAATAGTCGCAAATCTAATTTTTATATGGAGCAACGACTGCAACTAAGTAGTTTTGCTAGCCTGAAAAGACACTTTTCAGCAATACGATTCTGGTGTACAGCACTAAAAGAGGACCAGTCATGGCAAAGATGATACTCTGTCTCATAGGCTTTGTGGATACTGCAAAAAGTGCTATCGATCAGAATTAAAAGGGGTGGTGTCGAAAAACGCTGATGACCTTAAAAAGATGACATCCTTGAATGGAAAGATAGGGAGTGGGAACAGTATATAAATATACGGAAACTGATTACACTGTGTGTACTTTTTTATGTCATGGAATTTTTGTGACAACAGCTACAACTTTGCCTCAAAGAGTAAATCAAAATTTCAAACAGTTTGCAAGATATAAGCCTAAGAAAATGATCACTTTTTTTTGCAAAAATCACACCGAGGCCCCAAATCTTTGGAGGCCCATATTGCATGACTTTGGGAAAAAATGGGAGACACGGATCTTTTTCTTGATCTTTTATCACGTAGTGGTGTCCGTATATGTGACAGCGCGTAGAGAAAGGAACCTAAGGGTAAAAAATCAATTTTTTCTTCTTTTTTGATGTGGACAACATCTAAGCATCGAACGAGACCGATCCCATGCCCAAAAAGTGTTCCCTCCCATGAACCATTTTTCACAACTTTCGACGTGGATTATCACGACAAGAGTGCATCGATGAACTTAAATCTTTGTATGGCGATGAAGCACCATCCTATAGCGCAGTAAAAAACTGGTTTAATAATTTCAATCGTGGTCGACGCTCGATCAAAGACAAAGGTTGTCCAAAAACGGCCGTTGTGCCAGAGAACATTGATGCCGTGCGTGAATTGATAATGCAAGATCTTTATATGACATACCAGCATACATTCAATGTTGCATGAACACTTGGCCGTAAAAAAAGGTTTGTTTTCGTTGGATCCCGCACAATTTGACAATCGCTAAAAAAAAGGCTTGTGTCGATTGGTGCAAAGAAATTTTGAAAAAATACGATCGCGCTGCTTCAAAAGACGTTTATAAGATCGTCACAGGTGACGAATCATGGATCTATGAGCCCGAAACAAAGCAGCAATCGACCGTGTGGGTCTTCGAAGACGAGCCAAATCCAACGAAAGTTGTTCGTGGAAGAAGTACTTCGAAGCAAATGGTCGCCTTTTTCTTCGGAAAAACTGGTCAAGTGACGACTGTTCCGCTTGAGCAACATAGGACGGTCAATTCTAAGTGGTGAGATGGCCAATTCGGAGAAATTCGAAAAACGAACAAGAGAAGACGGATCATTGTGCACCATGACAATGCGAGCTATCATACATCGGCTCAAACCAGCGCCTTTTTGACCGGCCAAAACGTCGAATTGATGGGTCATCGGACTTGGCACCCAATGACTTATTTTTATCCCCCCACATCAAGAAAAAAATGCGTGGTCAACGATTTTCGTCGCCAGAATATGCTGTTGAAGCGTTCAAAAACTATGTTTTGGAGGTGTTTCAATCGGAGTGGAAAAAGTGCTTTGACAATTGGTTTGAGAAATGTATAAATTAGGCTGGAGAATACTTTGAAAAACAATAAAACCGTATTTGATGCTAAATATTCGCATTTTCATTATTAGGCCAGAAATATATATAACAGCCCTCATACTCATCGGCTAAGGGCAGTCACCTCAACAATATGTGTTTTCTTTGTACGGTGGAATACTCTGGAATTGGAATCTCCCTGCGCTTAAGTGTATAGCCCTTGATCATTTTAAATTCATATTCGTTGCTTGGGTGGTGAAGTAGTGTTCACCGAAATTACAGTCACCCCTGCGGGTAACTAAAATCCTATTCGACTGGCTTTTAAATAATTTGTATTTCTACAGAACAAATGTTCAATACAAAATGTATGATTTTTTGTAATTCGTTGAAACCTTTTTAACCAAAAATTTGAAACTCTTTTGTAAAATAGTTTTTTAAAATTTATTTTGTTTATTATCACTTTTATGACTTAAATAGTTTTTATTTTGGTTCAAGATCATTATTCTTTCTTTAAGAATAATCGTAAAAAATGGCAAATTGTATTGGCTATGCTTGCAAGGCTGACCATATAGATGTATCTAAACCCACCAAGGGTTTTCTTCAGCAGCTTTTTGCAACGCTTAGTTCGAACACAACTCAAATGATTTATACAGTGGTCTCATTTAAATGAATGAGAATTACCCTTTTACTTTTGCGCAAGCACAAAATAATGTCTTATAAAGACATTTCGTACGCCCACTTTTCCATCTGGTTGTACCTTTTTTCATAACAATATCGTATATACAAACTAATATCGTCATATCGGTATTCGGTCATAACATATGGCCTTGCAGGGTTGAAGAGACGGTGCGGCACCCTTTTGTTTGATTTTAACATAACATGGTCTTTTACTGTTCAATAGTCATTGATTTCACTCAGCTAAAATTTAATAACGATTAATTTATGGAGCACGTGGAACGCCCACTTTCCTTTCGGAAAGTCATATCTCTTATAGCTCATGATCTTCGTGCAAGTAACCTGCCTAAGTGTAACAGTATGTGAAAATTTCGTAACGATCGAAGTTGATAGTGGTGAAATCGAATGTTACCTACGACATCGATATCAATCGCAGACGACTGATAATGTCAAACTGTCTTGACATTTCTGTTTAGTAAGGTTCGGCAAGTCTTCACGAATCGATTCAAGCCAGAACATCGCTTTTAAATTGTGGAACTACAAAATTGAACGTATTGACGTATTTTTATAAAAGATACGTCAATACGAAGGCAATACTCAAGCCGTTAACGAATCACCCTTAGATCCATTAGAATGGACTGTTTGATGCGGTTACATGCTAGCAGCATAATTGGTCCTTATTTCCTTCAAAATGACTGATTTCGAGCCATGTTGACTGAATTTTTGTTTCTAAAAATATTCAACAAACGTCAACGACGCAATTTGCCATACAAAATGACACAATTTGCCTTGCAACACGATTAACAATCGAGTTTTTGCAAAGTCAAATTGGTGACAACGTTTTTTAGATGCTTCCGTTCTCTGGTCCCCCTCGTTCGTGCTATTTTACGCCTCTTGATTTCCTTTTATGGGGCTATGTTAGATTATTAGGTAATGCCGTCAAACTAGCAACTTTTGAAGCATTGCAAGGCAATATTCACGCCACCATTGAAGCCATCCGCCCATATTTATTAAAAATCTAATTAAAAATTGGACTGATCGAATAGACCATGTAACTCGAAGCCCCAGCGGACATATGCCGGAAGTCATATTTAAAAAATAAATGGCATAAAATGTTTAATCAGATTGCCAGAAATTATTTTAATCCTGCACATGAGTAAACTATGTCAGACCCAATGTCTAATATCTGGCAGGCACCAAAGTCTTGGTACCAGGCACATATGCGTTGACCATAACTGCATGCAGACAGGATTTATTTAATGTTTAGGTCTGGCCAGACTCCGAACACTTCCCTTTGGTTTAGTTTCCTACTATTCATTATTATTTGTATGCTGAAAATTTAAATCAGACCCTGCTTTAGGCCAAAGTGATGTCACTATAATTTATTTGAAGCTCACGTACCGGAATAATTTAAAATTATTTACTTTATAAGCGAGCTTTTGACTTAATTTTATGGCTTTAAAATGGAATGCCGGATTTGGTAAACAAAGCATTTAACGAGTTGGCCTAGGCGCCGGGAGCACATGCCGCCCACACATGAGTGCTTGTATTGGAGAAATACGTGGTCTGCCACATCTGAATGTTTTATTAGCCTCCATACACCGGCACTGCTCATAAAACTTCATTGTGGTGGCTAATGTCCCTTTGGCAGTGTTAAACTCCTCAATTGTAAAGACTCATTCCTCATGTGATGAAATGTCGATGGCGAACTATATAAATCGTTTTTATGGTTTTCCTTAAGATTTAATAGCTGCACTCAAAAGCCATAAACGTTTCTTTGTGACCACTAGTATCGAGGACATAAGACGTTGAAAGAAGTCGGTGGTGGAACGGGTACGGTTGCATGTGGTATTCCTGTATCCCTTACATTTCACACGAAGGAATTTGTTTATCGCCTTGCAACCACAATGCAATTTTGTGGTCGTGTCATTAAGGCCGTGTATATTTATGGGGTTTTTTGTTTGCGATGATTTGGACTTTTAATGAAATGTATCTAAAGGATTCATCATCCACCTCTCTTCTCACGACGTGACGCAGTGGCTTTGAAGGCCTCCAGACAAAACAGTCGTCAGTTGTATGTTCAATTTTAATGTGTATTTTCTTAATTTCAATTTACTTTCGACATTTAAACTTTTTTCTTTCCTTCAATTTGAGTTTCTTAATTTCATTTTGTAAGTAAGAAGACATAGATATATTCCCTGGACTAGCAAATCATGCTTAGTGAAAGCCTGATGTTGAAGGGCATAACAAGGGGTTGCAGATTGCTCTGGTTTGGGCATTCGCTTTGTTTAACTGATTTCAGGGCAGTGTCCAATAACTGCCTTGGTGTGAAATCTAGTGTGCTAGACTATCATACAAGTAAACCCATTAGGTCCCGGTTAGTGACTATCACGCACCTCTTACAGATTTGAAAGCTGTTTCTCCTTTGTTTCTTAATGGGATGTTGAGGGACATAAGAAACTAAGTTGTCTCAACATTTTAAAGACATTGGTAAAAATGTTTTAAAAAAATGCATGTTTAAAAGCGACTGAAGGATTATTAACAGCTACAAATAAATTCTCCAGAAAGATACACAATGCTAGTTATACCTTACATCATACAGTGTTGCAAGGTGGTTTAACATAGTTGGCTTCACCAAAAGGAAAGGAGATATATCAATTTTAATACCCTCACCCTACCGGGTACACGCAGAGAAAAAACATGGTTACTACATGGTCACGGCAATAAAAGTATGTTCGTCGCAACCATAGCATTGTTAACTGAATTTTGTTTTGACAATAGTATAATTGCTGCAACATTAATATTGTAGAAATGTAACTAGAGTATTATTGCCAAATTTAAAAATGAAACTATAGTTATAGCAACAATATAAATATGGTTGGTGCGACAAAAGAGTTGTGTTTTGCGTTTTATGTTAACAACAATATGATTACGGCAATCATACTGTATGATTGTAATTTTTCTTCATTTAAATATGCTTTTAAGAACAAATGTTATAGGTACGGATCTAATGCAATAATAGTACTTTTTTTTTATCGAAATTAAAATTTTTTAAACAAGCTGCTTTGGCTTTGTTTAACTGAAATTTTTTTTAATAAAAACGCTTACGTTTATTTAAATTTATTTTTTCTACTGTGAAATAAATCGCTCCTATTATTTTGAATTTAATGTTTTTTTTTTTGAATAATTTTCTAATTCAAAACTTAAACTAATTCTAATAAATTATATTGGAGATCATAGTATAATTTTGTGTGATCATACTATGGTTGTAGGGATCATAACATGGTTGCGTGTGAATCATAATATGGTTGTGAGGATCATACTATGGTTGCATGTGAAACATACTATGGTTGTGAAGATCATACTATGGTTGTGGAGATCATACTATGGTTGTGGAGATCATAGTATGGTTGAGTGTGAGTCATACTATGGTTGTGGGGATCATAGTATGGCTATGTGTGAATCATACTATTGTTGTTAGGATCATAGTATGGTTGTATTTGAATCATACTATTGTTGTGAGGATCATAATATTGTTGTACCACAACCATATACCCAACAATAGTATTATCCTCTTCGAATATTGTCACCACAACTATACTTTTTTTTCTGCTTGTCAGTTGTCTCAGATAAAAGGTTTAACGCAATGAAAAAAATATTTAAGGCCCTACATAGGTTTTGACCAAATCCGCTTTATAACTTTTTCAATCATTAGAGCCATGTTAGTCTGTCCGTGTGTGCGGCTGGTTTGCAGGATAACTCTCAAAGGAGCTACCGAGCGGTTTTAAATTTTGCATGACATAATTTTCTTTTCAAAACTGCCTATGGTATTGAAAACGGGTAATATCGCCCTACCGCTTCTGGTACTTTCCACTCAAATGTTCAATAACGCCCACTTATGGCAATGTTGCATTATCTTCAATACTGGTGCATACATGATCTAACTAAAAATCAATTCTTAAGAATGAAGTTAAAAGGCAAACTTGATGAAAAAATGGACTCCTAGCCACGCCCCTTCTTCCACATAACTAACCGTGTTTTAGTGCAGATTAGAATCGCATAATTTATCGGCTAGTGCGTTAAACTGGATTAAATTGTGAGCACGGAATTATTTTAAAACCGGGTTTCTATTCGTATAGGAAAAAGGTCTTTGACACGCCCTATTCCGGTAACTCCCATGTAAATGCACCTTTCCGCACACTTTTGGTATTCCTAAAATACCTTTAATGTTATTCATATGATCTAGCCCAATATCAAAACTTAAGAATGCAGTTATAAGCTTAACTTGGTCGCAACGAAAAGATACCCAGCAACACCCGTTCTGGTACCACCTACCACCACCTACATATGACGCTGTTTCAGTGCAATTTAGAACCCATATTTCTTGTCTTCTAGTTCATAAATTCCTCTTAAATTGCGAACTTAATAATATTTTTGTAATGGCGTATAAAAAGAGTTCAGGCAACTTCAGTGCAAATGCACCATTAATCCCACTTTTGGTATTCGCATGGGCCAGCCCATCCAATTTGCTCTCCAAATACATTTTATGAGATTACAGATTTCACTTTTCTCAATTTTAATGTGTATTTTCTTAATTTCAATTTCCTTTCGACATTTACATTTTTTTCCTTACTTCAATTTGAATTTCTTAATTTCAGTTAGAGTTTCTCAATTTTAATTTTTATTCTCTCAATTTCAATTTGTGTTTCTCAATTTCAATTTGTAGTCTCTCAATTTCATTTTGTGGTTCTTCAATTTGTATTTTCTCAATTTTAATTTGAGTGTCTCAATTTTAATTTGAGTGTCTCAATTTTAATTTGAATTTTCTCAATTTTAATTTGAATTTTCTCAATTTCAATTTGTATTCACAATATCAATTAGCGTTTCTCAATTTCAATTGGAAATGGTGTAGAAGCTACATATTACATTCAAAACATATTACATTCAAACAGCTTGGATGCATTTGAATCTTATCGGTTTATGGTTTTGAGAAGCTCCCTTACCAAAGCTTTTCCCGACATGAGGTTCTGCCACTCTAAAAGTCATAAACTTCATTCGGTTCTTCCTCAATTCCCACGGTACTTTTCAAGTGTCCAAGAAATATTTAACAATATATAAAAAGTGACTAAAATTTAAACAATATTTAACATATTTAAAAAGTGTCCAATATCAAAATATTAGAATTCTACCATTTCCGTCCTTGTTTTCCTATAGCCCCATACAATGGTCCCTCCCCATTTAAGGTCCTGGCATTTCACAAGCTACATTTGGTATGGAAGTTCGCTCAACTTATGTTATTTATAATCAAGGGAAATGTATTTTCAAGCCAAATAAATTTTAATCGTATCGGTCCATAGTAACCTCCTCACACTACGGCAGCTCCTGTTTTAATGTTGAGTCGCTCCAAAAGTCATAATTTACGTAGTTTATGTGGAACCAGCAGCCAATCGATGAAAATTGCACAAAATTGTATGATGATTTCCTTAAGCCTGTACGCAAAGGTTCTGATCGCATTTTACATCCGATCTTCCCTAAATTTCTTATGGTGAGTAACAAATATCCATAACCAATCATGCCAAGGTTTACATAAAGTGTCCTTACAAAAGTCTCTCCCGATTTGAGGCTTTGCCATATTTAAATCCAATATTATTCTGCCTTATAAGTTTAGTGTTTTCACGTAGGTCTCTCCTGATTTACGACGGAACAGTCGCCACATGACCAGTTTTGCCGAAGAAACAGGCGACATTTGCTTCGAAGTGCTTCTTCCACGAACAACTTTCGTTGGATTTGGCTCGTCTTCCAAAACCCACACGGTCGATTGCTGTTGAGCCAGAAATGTGCCTCATCAATGAACAAAATTTTAGCCGAAAACAGCGGATCTTCCTGTTTTTCAGCGAACGCTCATTTCCATAATACAGTTGCCAACATTTGAAGGTAATTATTTTCAAAAAATAAATGCCATAAAATGTCCTTTCGAATAGCCAATATAGATTCCACACTTGATTTGAATTTTTATATTTTTTTTTGTTCTGTAAAAATACCTCTAGATGGATCACCCTATAGCTTTATATTATTTTTCAAGTTCCATTGTGTTTTTACCTAATAAATATTTCACATTGTACTTACGAGGGCGACCGCAAAACTAACTGGCCTGGCACATTTTCTGTTTTACTAGCAACTTTTTTTTGTTTTTTAAAATCAATCTTTTATAAGCCATCTTTGTTACAGGTGATTGAAGTAAACAAGTTTTATAATTTTTGAAAAATGGAAAATAAAGAGTTTCGTGCGGTAATTAAACACTTTTATATGAAAGGTTATACGCCACAATTAATCAAAGATGAATTGGATTCTGTTCATGGTGATAATGCACCATCATACTCCACCGTGAAATCCTGGGTTCAACAATTTAAAATGGGTCGTTCAAGTACGGAAGATGAACAACGCTTTGGAAGACCGAAAACTGCTACTACTATTGAAAACATTAGAAAAAATATTTAATAAAGTGACTAAAGATAGACGAATAAAGCTCAGAGAACTTGCTCATATTGTTAAAATACACGAAAAACAAGTTTGGAGTATTTTACATGATGAACTCCACATGAAAAAGCTATCCGCAAGATGGGTGCCGCGTTTGTTGACTTTGCCCCAAAAAATCGTCCGTTGGACCTATTCCGAGGAGCTTTTAGCGATTTATCAGCGTAATCCAATAGAGTTCTTGCGCCGATTCATAACTGTTGATGAAACATGGATCCATCACTACATCCCAGAATGCAAAGAACAGTCAAAACAATCGATAGAAGCTGTTAAAAGTGGTCCCAAGAAGGCGCAAACTGTTAAGTCAGCAGGAAAAGTAATGGCCACAGTATTTTGGGATGCAAGGGGTATAATATTTACTGATTATCTTGAGAAAGGAAAAACTAAAAATGGTGAATATTATTGTACATTATTGGATCGGTTGAGTGAAGAAATTAAGATAAAACGACCGCATTTAGAAAAAAAAAGTTATTTTTCATCAAGATTATTTTCCTTCACACACTGCATTTTTAACTCAACAAAAACTGGGCGAATTAAGATTTGAAATTGCTCCGCATCCACCATATGGTCCAGATTTAGCTCCTTCTGATTATTTCTTGTTTCCAAATTTAAAAAAATTTCTCGTGGCAAAAAATTTTCGTCCAATAGCGAGGTTATTGCTGAAACTAAGGCATATTTTGAAGGTCTTGAAAAATCTTATTTTTCGGATAGAATTAAAAAACTTGAAAAACGTTTGATGAAGTGTATTGAGTTGGAAGGAGATTATGTTGAAAAATAAATAATAATAATTCCAAAAAAGGTTTTTTTTTATATTAGGCCAGTTACTTTTGCGGTCGCCCTCGTAGTTTATTGATTACAAATAAATAAGAGTAAATACATTTAAGAAAGTTGTGGCCTGTCTTCTTTTATTTAAAAAAATATAAAAAACAACCAAAACAAATTATTGCTATGCCTGTATATTGCACAAGGCATGAGCACATGAACACTTACCGGCCAGGGGCTTTCGAAAGGTTCGCCCTGAAAAGGACCCCTACTGCAATGGATACTCAGTCGCTTTAACAGTGAAACCTTAAAAAGTGTTTCCATTAAAAACTTTCAACATTCGAATTTTCATTTATTTTTAATTTCACACACCTTACAATTAAAGGCCAGTATTGTAATAATAAGCAAACCTTCGGTGGAGGGTATATAAACGAAATGAACCAAGTTATTTTGGCAGACGTAACGCCGTTTTAAATAAATATCGCGGATCGCTTTAAATAAACGGTTTTTGAAAAACATTGCTTCAAAATAGGATTGTTGTGACTGATAAATTGGAGAATATGACGCTTAAATTTGAATATTCGAAGCTTTTAATTTAAATACGCTTCGGGTTTTACTGTGCAAGTGACTGAGTTTCCATCGCAGTGGGGGCCTTTTTCGAAGCGCCCCTGGACGATAGGTATTCAGGTACTCATGCCTTGTGCAAAATACTATGAATAGTTGGGGCCGGCTTTTGGTGTGAATTGTCTGCCATGTCTCGGTGCCAAAGGCAGTTGCCATAATTCTTGTGGCCAATTGTAACAATGTGACAAAAATTGACCACAAATTCGTACGGGCGCATATTTATACAGAAGGCAATGGACACAGCCCATTGAATGAATGTCGTTAAAAGTATGTGTAGGTATGAGAATGGGAATGTGAGCATTTGAAAAATCATAATAAATAAATTGACTCTGATGTTTGACTTACCTCTTAATTATACGCTTTAATTGGCCTTTTATAAATTGTATCGTTTTTGGGTTATTCCGGCTATTTACAGATGACAGACGCTTATGACTCTGGCATTGGCTCTTGCTGTAGTTGTAGCTGTGCTTTGAATGCGTTGTTATCGCAGTGTGGCATTTGCAATTTGTACGAAATTCTGGCAAGTTTTCCCCTTTCGACAGTTCTCACAAGTAATTGCTGTTGTTCTTCACAAATATTAATTAGTCCGTTCGGCTGTCACTGATTGTGTGTCGTAGTTGTGTATTGTACTTTTGCAAAATTATGTGTAATTTAGCAAATCACTAGCAGATTGTTTGATTTGATTTTAAAATCGTTAGCATATTTGCCCGGGAGACCACAGCATGATTCCATTAAGACACTTCAAGTTGAAAGAGAATGGATATAAAGACACTTTGTTGCAGGCACCGATTAAATTCACTTAAAATTTTCACAAGTAAACGATGTTATTTTTTCCTGTGAAGGTTTTTCATTGTATTGAGAATTTTTGCAACCAACGAAAAGCCAACAGCACAAAGGACACAACACTTTTTGGTTATCGACTTTGGCGCACACTCCAAATATTAATTCCTGACAACACCCCTAAGAAAGGTACAGCGGATGCGGAAATTTAGCTGTCATAACCGCTTTCAATCAGTCGGGGTGGAAATTGGAACTTTCAAAGTAATGGCATCAGCAGGTAACGAGTCCAGGAAGTTTATAACCAATTAATCCTTTTTTCTTGCTATCGTATTACACCCTTGTTTATAAAGAAAAAATAACACATCTTCTAAAGATGGCTTGGAGATTGATAAAATGCTAATATTGTGTGCTTGTCTAATAAAGAAGGTGTAAGTAGAGCGTATGCATTATGAAAAACATTCGCATTATTATTTAATTTATTTATCAGTATGATAATATTTATGGGTGATCCTGAGAATATGGGCCAATTTCGACATAATTTTTGGCATTCGATTTGTTGGCAGAATTTTATGTTTAATTTAATAATAAGACTAGTGACGAAAAAACTATTAGATGTGCACCCACTTCATGCAATGTTCAATCATATTTGAGTTGCTTGAAATCAAGATTGGTTTGGAAATGTGAATTTTAGCGAATATTAGATTTTACAGGGGAATACTGTGTATTTTCAGGGACAGAAAATAACCATCCATAAAAATATAAATTGAATAAAAATTATAATCATTATTAGCAACAAAATTAATTGAATATTATTTTTTACTGTGGACTGGTTTTGTTAAATAAATAATTAATTTTTTTGTTTAAAATTTAGAAAATTTCAATTGAAAGTAGTGTTAGGGACAACCAGGGTAATGATATTTGATTGCTTTGGTAGGAAGTTTTTTGAAGAACAAATAAATTTTTAAAATAAATAAATAATAAAGTATAATATATTTTATTTTTCCCGCTTGAAGCAACCAAGGACAGCAAAGTGGCCCATAATCTCAGAATCAACCTAATATTAAAAGAGCTTATGTCTTAAATAATAATTTTCAGAAATTAATAGTGTTCGTTAAACTTATTTTTTTCATATGTCAATGAAACTACGCTAATTAATGAAATACAGTTTTGCCCATAGGGTGGCGGAAAAGGGCTTTAATTGGCAATATTGCTTAAATAGACAATAATTCAAAGAGAGTTATAGGCCACAAAAAAATGCATAAGGTTATAATATGCCTATGCAAAATGATCTTAAACTTTCCATTTTCAAATGGCTACAAAATTTATTATGACTTGAACAGTTTTAATGCGGGTTCGAGACCTTTTGTTGTTTCTTTTTCGGAATCGATCAAAAAATTGGTGAAATGTATTGGCTTGGTTGCCTGGCAGACTGCAAAGCTGTTTCTAAACGCGCCAAGGTTTTTCTTCAGCAGTCTTTGGCAACGATTATTTGGGCTGCAAATCAAATGACTTATACGGGAGTCTCATTTGAATTAATGAGATTAACCATTTGCGTATTATCTTCGAACTGTGCGAAGAGCAATCTTCATAGCGCAATATCATTTCCACCAATTCCGTTTCGCATGGGCTTTCGTCGAAAACCACCGATGCAAAAGCACAAAGTGTGCGTACATGTGTTGCACCTTAGGGCGTACCAATCCTTATGTTTTTAAATAAATTACACTACCTAAAGCATCGTCTGCAATCGGATCAACGATGCACATGGTGCATGAAAATCGAATCGGCAACATCTAATATCTGTAAAAATTCTGGCCTGGCTGCTGTACTAAATGCACGCTCACTTAATGTATAGAATGCACTATGGCACACTAGAAATCCCTTGAAGCTCAGGACCGTACTCTCAAAGATTACACTAGTCAACAGTCAAAATGTACTCGGGATGCGATAATTTTTTCTGTGTAGATAACCTTGACATGAGCTCGAAAAACGCAATAAAAATTTTTTTTTTCGTTTGGTTTTTGTTTTATTTTTTTTTTTAAATTTTAGAAATTTTTTTTTGGTTAATTTGTTTCGTCCGGCATAACTCGGGAACCACTAGCCTGATTTAATTGAATTAAATTTTAAAAAACTTAAAATTACAATTCCCTTAATCTGCTCATATATTGTTTTCCTATACAAGCAACAGTTTCCAAGTTAAAAATGAATATATAAAGGAAAAAACTTATTTTTTGCCTAAAGATTTAATTTTTTTTTTTTTTAAAAATCCATAAAAAATCCAAAATGAAAAAAAATGTCAAATGTGCAAAATCGATGCACGCGTTTCGCTTTTATTCGCAATTGAGTAAAGGTATGAATTTCAAAAATTTGCTCGACATATGCACAACTTTGTCTATGGTGAGGTTTTTTCTTTTTTATTACAAAAAAAATTAAAATTTGTTGGGTGACAAAAATATATGACTTATATGAATATATGAAATTCATACCTTTACTCAATTGCGAATAAAAGCGAAACGCGTGCATCGATTTTCATGATCTTTGTCTCATTTTGCTCATAGGTTATGTGACTTTACGTAAAAGTAATAAGATTTGACATTTTTTTCATTTTGGATTTTTTATGGATTTTTTAAAATTTAATTCAATTAAATCGGGCTAGTGGTTCCCGAGTTATGCCGGACGAAACAAATTAACCAAAAAAAAATTTTTAAAATTTAAAAAAAAAAAAATAAAACAAAAACCAAACGAAAAAAAAATTTTTTATTGCGTTTTTCGAGCTCATGTCAAGGTTATCTACACAGAAAAAATTATCGCATCCGGAGTACATGAAATTTTTTTCATTTTGTTGAGTAGTGTTACAGAGAAAATAAGCAAGCAATGGGTATAGCTCTATTACTTCTTAATGGAGAATTTTGACAAACTTTGCCAGTGATTCCAAACTCAACACCAGCGGAGTAACTAAATACATGCTTAAATGCATCAAGAGGTTGGCTGATGAAAGCCGCTTTCAAAAAAAAATTTATAACTTTTTTCCATTCAATGAATCGGACTAATTTTTTTACTTTGCAGATCGATTTAACAAAAATGGATAACTGGTACACTGAAACATGATTTTGGATTATACACCGCTATCACGCTCTAGAGTCCGTAGTTTCGGCTCAAAGAGGGCATAGGCGCACGTTTGGCGGCAATCTTCCAGATGGACCATAATGAGACTTGTTAACAATTTCGCCGAGCATGGGACAGTCGACAGAAGACCTTAACATCGAAACCCTTTAGTTCGGACGGAGGAAACAATCCCTGCTGTCGCAGCTGCCATACGAGGGCGACCGCAAAACTAACTGGCCTGGCACATTTTCTGTTTTACTAGCAACTTTTTTTGTTTTGTTTTTTAAAAGCAATCTTTTGTAAGCCATCTGTCAAAATTTCCGAAATATTTAATGATTATTTTCTTTGTTACAGGTGATTGAAGTAAACAAGTTTTATAATTTTTGAAAAATGGAAAATAAAGAGTTTCGTGCGGTAATTAAACACTTTTACGAGTATATGAAAGGTTATACGCCACAATTAATCAAAGATGAATTGGATTCTGTTCATGGTGATAATGCACCATCATACTCCACCGTGAAATCCTGGGTTCAACAATTTAAAATGGGTCGTTCAAGTACGGAAGATGAACAACTCTCTGGAAGACCGAAAACTGCTACTACTATTGAAAACATTAGAAAAATATTTAATGAAGTGACTAAAGATAGACGAATAAAGCTCAGAGAACTTGCTGATATTGTTAAAATACACCACAAACAAGTTTGGAGTATTTTACATGATGAACTCCACATGAAAAAGCTATCCGCAAGAACGCTGCCACGTTTGTTGACTTTGCCCCAAAAAATCGTCCGTTGGACCAATTCCGAGGAGCTTTTAGCGATTTATCAGCGTAATCCAATAGAGTTATTGCGCCGATTCATAACTGTTGATGAAACATGGATTCATCACTACATTCCAGAATGAAAAGAACAGTCAAAACAATGGATACAAAGAAGCTGGTAAAAGTGGTCCCAAGAAGGCGAAAACTGTTAAGTCAGCAGGAAAAGTAATGGCCACAGTATTTTGGGATGCAAGGGGTATAATATTTATTGATTATCTTGAGAAAGGAAAAACTATAAATAATGAATATTATTGTGCATTATTGGATCGGTTGAGTGAAGAAATCAAGATAAAACGACCGCATTTAGAAAAAAAGTTCTTTTTCATCAAGATAATGCTCCTTCACACACTGCATTTTTAACTCAACAAAAACTGGCCGAATTACGATTTGAAATTGCTCTGCATCCACCATATAGTCCAGATTTAGCTCCTTCTGATTATTTCTTGTTTCCAAATTTAAAAAAAATTCTCGGTGGCAAAAAATTATCGTCCAATAGCGAGGTTATTGCTAAAACTGAGGCATATTTTGAAGGTCTTGAAAAATCGTATTTTTCGGATGGAATTAAAAAACTTGAAAAACGTTTGATAAAGTGTATTGAGTTGGAAGGAGATTATGTTGAAACATAAATAATAATAATTCCAAAAAAACGGTTCTTTTTATGTTAGGCCAGTTACTTTTGCGGTCGCCCTCGTACAAAGCAATCCAAGAGTTTCGACAAGAAGCTTATCTGCTCAAATGGGTATAAGCAGCCAGTCATTGTAGTCAATTATGCACAAAGATTTAGACTTATTCACATATAAAACTCAAATGTCCAAGAAACTGAACGCAGCAGAATTCAAAATTCGCTTCGAATTTTGCCAGAAGATGCTTCAAATGGTGGAAGAGGATGGAAACATCTTGAACTGTCTTTTCAAGTCCATTTCAATTTATACGGCAACATAAACAAACATAATTGTCGAATATGAAGTGCTTTCGACCCACAGATACTCCGTGGGACGGAATTGCATCCTTTTGGTGTCACAGTGTGGTGTGCAGTTTCATCACGCTGCATTTTCGGGCCCTACTTCTTCCAAGAAAACTGTCACACCGTTGCAGTTACTGGAGACCGTAACTTGAGCATGTTGAGAAAGTTTTTCTATCCAGAATTAAGACGAACAAAAATTTCTTTCAAATCTGTGTGGTTTCAAAAAAACAGCGAAACTCTTCACATAGCCCGGCCTGTTATGACAGAATTGCGACGAAAATTTCCCAATAAGCCTATATCCCGAAACTACACATTTCGTTGGCCCCTCAGGTCACCGACCTTACTGCACCTGACTTTTTCTTGTTGGGTTATTGCAAACAGGAAGGCTTCAAAGCAAAACCAACAAATTTTAATGAACTAAAGCAATCCATTCGAGAAACAATTGAGGCTATTCCTTTCCCAAGCAGTAATGAACAACTTTTTGGTAAGATGACGCAAATGCATCAACGAGCAGGGAGCGCATATTTATTCTACAAGTTTTAAAACTAGAAAGCTAAATTTAATAAAATTGAATAAGCTTTAACGTGAAAATAAATTCCATACACGGAAAAAACGTTATTTGAGTTTCTTAATGTAGCAATATTCATCAGCCACCCGGTATAATCATCAGCAGCAGCAGTAAAAGAGAATATGTGCTTTAACGATATCAACCGATTGCCCAGTAACCATCAGCAAGGCTCAAGGGTATAAGCTTAGTGTTGCTGGTTTAAACTAAAAACAAATTGTTCTTTTGGCATGGCCAATTATGTGTTGCTTGCTCCAGAGGTAGGACGTTTAAAAATTCTTCATCATCGTTATAACTTAAAAAATATTAGCCGTGTTCTTTTGTGGTAACTAGCTTAGTTGCCTAGTTAGTTAGCAATATGGCAATCTAGCAACATTGAACACATTTTTCCGTATTATTTATTCATTTGCAATCTATCATGATATAAGATTAAATAACGACAGGTAGTATTTTACTTCAACAAGTAATATTACTAATACTAGTAAAGATTACACGATTTTGATAATCGAAAGGGGAGTTCCAGAACATGTAGAATCAAACGAATGTCTGGTTGCAGAGCTGCCATCCAGTAAACAGATCGCCAGCAAATTGGTATGGTTTCACAGTCTTGATAAATATTTTTCAGAAAAACGTTTTATTTTATCTTTTACTTGCAGAACATAAGGATCATTGTGTATTATATCATTTCTAAATTACCATGACGGACTCAGTATCTGCGGTAGGGTATTTGTTGGAAATCTTTGAATTACTTTATTGAACAATATTGAAATTAACATGTTAACACTGATTCTCTTTGTTTACACCAAAGAGAATTGAACTGCAAGAGGGTTCATCGGCGAATTCGTCAAAAGCATATAATAAAAAATATAATTCTAAAATAAACAGTCAATAAAATACGATTTAATAAATCCATAAGATGATACACATTTGTTTGTAAAAATATTTTAAAGGTGTTTAAACTATCAGTGAAAGTTTATTTATAGGTTCACTTATATGATTTCGTGCAGAAGATGACAGTACAAATTGGCCGTTGCATCATCTTCTTGTTTGATTATTTTTTTTGTTTACATAACAAAAAACATATGTTTTCAAAAAGCAGGGTATGGCATATTAGATTTTTTTGTTCAAAAACCAAATTAAATGTGGTCATTTTCACTCGGTTCCTTCGCTTGCTAACCGAGTAACTTTTATACAAACTTTTTTAAAAATAGTTAAGCAACCCGAAGAGGACACAGAACACATTTTCTTATTTCCCACAAATAAACTGAATGCATTGATTTTTGTACAAATATACATATGTATTGATATTTTTAGCGAGTAGCATTGGTTGCAAGTAGCTGGCAATTCCCCTTCTTGTGGTGATTTTTCATCTTCAAAAACACTGTTTTAGAAAAATAGCATTTTATTAAAAAATCTCTCCTATGACGATTTTAACTACCTTTGCGTAACCCCTGTAGCGAAGTTCACTTAAAACATTTTTGGTTCTTTTTGACACTGATTGTCCCTAAAAGTTTTGAGGAAATAACTTGTCATCCTATTAAAAACAACCCTAATAAACTGATGATGAGGAAACACATTCGCTTGCACACGTTTTTAAAAACTATGAATCACTATTTGGATTTTTTTTAATTTTCACTCGAAGCAGAATATTTTTTTCTTTTTGATTTGTTGCGTATCGATCTTTTGGTGTTTTTTCTACAAGTTCAGTAACAATTTGTAGCGGATTCTTTGTACATTTCAGCCGTGGCCATTTGAGTTGGATCGGCACTGCATCGTAACTCCATCCTACGAAGACAATCCACACTGCACAGTGGAAATTCTCCATTTTAAACGTCTTGAAACTGAAATTCTGAGACAACAAGGAATAAATACTCATTTAGAAAAAACACCTTAGTCGGAAGGTGAATTACACACTGGAGGGAACACTATGGGGCATGGGATCGGTCTCATTCGATGTCCACATCAAAAAAAAAACAAAAAAAAGTGAAAATTGATTTTTTTTACCCTTAGGTCCTTTTCTCTATGCGATGTCACATATATTCTTTTTCCATGGCATTAGAAGAAAATTAAATCGATTTTTTTTCCTTTGTGACTTGGTGTAAAAGTAAAATAATTTCGTAAGGGGTTTAAATTATTCAATTCACCTTATCAAATCCTTTTCTTAAAATTCATTGAGCTCTTTGGAAACAAGTGAACAAATTGCATTGTCAGCGAAAAATTCAAAACACAATGTTGACCGAGCCGCAACTAAAACTGGTGTTCTAAAAATCGATTATCGGAAAATCGAAATATCGACTTTTTAATTTAAAATTAACAAATACTCGTACCAGTTTATTTAAAAGGTTGCCAAAACAGTACTACCTATCATAGCTATTTCCGTCTCGTTCACAAGATAGTTTTCGCGCGCCCGACTTATAGAAACACAAATCGTCATTATTAAAAAGATAAGATTTCAACTAAAATGGGTGAAAAATGTATATAAATTGTACGCTCGCTCGGGGCTGGATCAAAGCGATACGAAGAACAGAATACAAAAAAGATGCTGAAACAATGCAGTGTTCGGACTAACCAAGAAGTGCAAATATCGACGTCGTACTTTTCAGGGTGCGAAGTTAGGAAAAGTCAAGAATATTATGTTACTGCCCTTCGACACACGAAATATGAGTCGATTGTTTCACTAATTGCGTCAAGTCGTATTGGCCATTTGGAGTCGTTTGGCTCGAATGGGAAAGCCAGGTGCAATTATGAACATTGAAATTACTGGAAACGACAACATAACTATCCGGATGTCTCTTCAAAACTTTTGTTAAGGGAAACCTTCCATTCCGAATTTCGACTTCTGTTAACAAACCAAAAATGTTTTTCGTGTGTTCCAATTCTGATCCAACTTAAAAGGAGTTAAACTCGACATCTTGTAAGAACAATTGTTGCGGGATCTAAAACGCTACATCAGTACCTTTGTTTATAATATAAAACCTATTGGGGAAATAAAAAGAAATAGGATTATATTCCAGTTGTCTGTCAGACCCAGTGTCGTGAGGATTCCGATTCCGAGGTGTGTTACCTGGACGTGAAAGTCCTATTAATCGGAATCCTCACGACACTGAGTCTGACAGACAGCTGGAATATAAGGCTTAAGGAGCGGATTTTGGCTTGAAGTACGCAAGGGATTCCGATTCCGAGGTGTGGTACCTGGACGTGAAAGTCCTATTAATCGGAATCCTCACTACACTGAGTCTGAGAGACAGCTGGAATATAAGGCTTAAGGAGCGGGTTTTGGCTTGAAGTACGCAAGGGTCAATTTCGACTTGAAGTCCAACCTCACATTGATCTGCAACATCAGGCATAAGGAGCGGCTTTTGGCTGGAATTAGCTCCTACACAAAGGCCAACTACGACTAGAAGTCCGGCCTCTCAAAAATCACATACGGTGTCGAATCTAGATAAGTTGTCTGCAGATTATTACACTTGTCCAGTAGATTTTCCGTCTAGAGTTTGCGTTGGCTACCATGCAAAGGTTTATCCGGTCACTTTATAGATCTTGAATGTGTTGCTTTTTTTTTATCAAAATCGTTATAATTTCTTTCAATGAACTAACTGCAAATCAAGGTAAAACATGTTCTCCCAATTAAACCTCTATGCAAATTTGTGGTCTTGTCACTCTAGATAAAATGTATGATTTTCTTTCTAGATGAAAGTGATTACAATTTACTCTTATTCGCCGTTAACAGACTCTGGTGCCATGACGGATCACATTTTTATGAATATTGTTTACTAAGGTCCCTCCTAGCCAGTATAGTAGAAGTATAGTAGTTCTAATATTAAATTAGCAAGTTTAGCAGTTCTAATAGTAAATTAACGTAAAACCGCCTTCTCGATCTGTCAAATATTATGCAGCTTGATGTAGGGTATCCTCAAAAGGACCGCGCCCCATATTAGCCATTCCTTAGTATTTAGTTTTCTCATTATCACATCTTGAAGTTTGATTGAACGTAACCTTTTGTCCTCCGCCGCATACTTGAGCATCAAAAGGCCTTTCGATTACATAAAGTAATTAATGAAATCTATCCCTTTCTCATCGCTTTCCTTTGCCACTTCTTTTCGAACACTTTACACAAAAGCCTCTTACACAATTTGAGGCAGGCTTTTTGTTGTTGTTGTTGTTATCGATAACGCGCAACATCCACACCGGGATCGCAGTCATCAACGGAAAAGAGTATTGGGTGTTCAATGGATGTCCTGCTGGTGCTCGCACTCATGTTTCCACGTCAACCTTTGACGAGGCCTGAGACGACTCAAGTAGAAAATAAAAAGAAGAACACCAACAACGGCAAACGGATTAATTTACTTTGTGCCTTTAACCTCCAGCCCCACCGACAAAACCCAGGCTAGCCTGCTACAATTGACGATTCCACTTGTTTTCGTTAAGCTTCGACTGAGTAACAGCGCAGCAGCGCCAACGTATACGAACGATTTTTTGCCTGCTTCTTATGGTTTTGTTTGCTTCGTAGTTCAGTGTGTGCGTGAGAGTATGTGTGTGTGCTTGCAATACCATTTAACATAATATTGTTAGTTTCCGGTCATTTACTCGTACATCCGTTTTGTTTTAACGCCAGTCGAAATGACACAGTATCCTAGATTTCTGTGTTTTTCGGATTCGTTGCGTTTTTTATGCTGTTCCTATTTGAAAGTTTATGCTGAGTGCCATTCGTTTTTATTGAGTTCATCTTTTTTACTGCCTTAGAGAGATGTGGTACACTCGGCCCATCTTTTTTCCAGTCGTTGTTCTTTTTACTGTGATGGTTTTAGTTTTGTGTCTCTGTTATGTTGTTGTTGTTTCTTAAGCTTTATGTCTTTCGTTTTTTTTTTGTTGGTTTTAAGCACTTCACAGATCTTCGTTTACTGTTTTTTTTTAATTTAAACAAAAATTATCTTTAACGTTATTTAATTGAAATGGCTGTCAGAAGAGCGAGAGAGAGAGAGAGAGAGAGAGAGAGAGGATAGGAGCTCGCATATGTGTGTGTTTCGAGGGCTGCGTGTTTCAAATACAACCAGCTTTTTGTGTTATTTTCAACAATTATCCCTAACTTATCACAAAGAAACGTCTCAAGATGCCGTGCGACCCACAGCTGAAGTACCTGAAGAATAGCCAGAGTGTAACTTTTTTCTTCTCCCATTTTTCTTTATTTTAATTTGTTTGATATGTTTTCCGTACGTTTCTTTTTTCTTGTTTGTTTGTTGGCTTTGTCGTTTGATGTTCGATGCTGCTGGCAGCGAAGGCGAACACTAGGGTGGTGGGGGGTTTGGAAAAAGTAATAGGCGTATATCGCAAAAGGTCTGCGTTTATTTTCGTCTTTCCTTTTTCTAAGGTTTGCCAAGCTGTTTTCTATGGCTTGTTGTTGCAGCTGTTTGCTTTCGTTTCGTAGGCACAGACTGGCTCTCTTTGTGTTCTTGATGATTTGCTTCGTTTTCTTGTTTTTGCCCATGCTTATGTACCTACATACATCTAACATCGCCAAAGTTTCTTGTTGTCCCCGTTGCTTTTATGCTTTCACTAGGCTATTCTTAGATTTATGTATGTTCAAGTCGAAAGAAAAACAAAAGAAATCTAACGAAGAAGAAAAAAATGAACACACTTTTTGTGGAGGAGGCTATACGCAGCCTTTTGGCCAAGTTTAAACCGAGAGAGACAAAGAGAGATAGACAAATTGGGCCATTTATTTTGCAACAAAACTAGCACAAGTTGTTAACAATATATTCGTGTTTTTTCACTTATTCCAAAATGTGTCCATAGTCTTTTGTTTTTAAATAAATTTAAACTTTTCACCGTTTAACTCCAAATAGGCTTAGTAGCACATTCAGGTTTTAGACATGGACTTTTGAAAATTTGGTTTAACCTGCTTGTGTTAATGTTTTGAGCTCTGAGTTTTGTCACCGTTCACTGTTTGTCCCAAATTTGAAATTTTTCGCAAGTGTAAACGTCTTGTCCTAACGAGCTTACAGCGCGTAATAAATATCACAGCAGCTGCCCCTTTCTGTATGAAGTTGAACAGCGACAACAATAACAAACAACAACAGCAGCAGCAGAGACAACGAACCCAACAGGATTTCGGATGGCTCAACAGAAACAGAAAAAAACCAAAATCTCTGTAAAGTATGCTCCAAACACAGACAACAAAACAGTGTCGCCAACTGTTCCGAGGCAAATCACTACGGATGAAATGTGCAAAAAAACCGCTAATCGCTTAAAAAAATCTCGAACACAAATCGCTGCGAAAAAAATTAAAAAAATAAAATTGTCTAAGCATTGTAAAAATTATTTAGCTTCGAGTGAAAATTCCAAAAATACAACAACAATTTTTTTTTGAAAACCGAGTAAGCGAATGTTTACGAATACTGATATTTATCTGCATTATTAGGTTTTAGGTTAAGTTAGCTACTACCTCGGAAATTCCAAAGACAATTGTTTTAAAAACGAAATAATAGTTTTTAACTGCAAGCGCTACACGAAAGTTGTTCAAATCGAAACAGTAGCGATTTTTTTTTTAAAAAATCGCTACTTTTTAAAACAGTTTTTTAGTGATGAAAAATCATCACAAGTAGTGCAAAAACCACCAAGTTTGCATTGCTGATTCGAACAGACATAAACTGAGAGAGATACTGGTACTGAGAGAGCGTGGTGGGGAGGCAGCAGAGAGAAGAGAAGGCTTCACTAAAAACATTAACCAAAGCATCTGTTTGTTGTTGCTGCAGTTTTAGTACACTTTTCTTGTTTTGTATTTGTAGCAGGTGTTGCCATCTGGAGGAACGGCACTCTTTTTATGCGATTTGCAGATTTGAAGGCAGTGTTGCCTCTTCGGTACTTAAACAACTGTTTTCAAAAACTTTCTTACTTATGACTCTTATCACATTTTCGTTTAGTAAGCCGTAAAAAGTGCTTATTTTTTAGTGCTTTTTATTATGAGTGCGTGTATTTTGCGTTCGTATTAAAACGACAACAATGCATTGATTTTATATGTTTTAAGGTGTTATTATTTTTTTTTTAAAGTGGAAAAACGCCGCTAAAGCGATAATTTCCAGAAAATAATTTCCAAATCTAAAATCCTAAAAGATTTTTATCTATAAGAAGTGTTCAAAAATTTTTAAATTTAAGGAAAGAAAAATTGGACACTAAGCGGATTCGTCCACTTTATTTTGCTGAAGCCCTCTTAAGATTTTCTGTTATATTTTTTTTCTATCAATCAAAATTTTTCAAAAGAAACAATGATTGAAACATATTTGCAATTAAAGAAGTTTTAACGGGCTTTTAGAGGATTTTTTTTCGCTTGTCAAAAAGAATATTGTTTGAGTGGAAAACCAAGAGCACAGTTATTTTTATTAATCCATATACTTAATATATTTAAGTATCCAAGCTATAGGTCTATTGATAAGCTCTGTAATGGTAGAACTGATTATATTAGAGAACCCGGTATTGTACGTACGTGGATATCGACTTTAAGATGTTTTCATGTTTGAGAATTGTTGACCGGGTTCAATTTAAACTAGTGGCGGTTAGACCTCGGGCAATAAAAACAATGAATTTAATTAAATTGGTTCAATGAGCAGGAAATAAGTTTGCTTATATTTTTAGGTATAAACAAGTGGTTTAAAAATTACAGACGATTTTTATAGTTAAAACTACCGCGCTCCAGCTCTCCTCGTATTAAAGCTTAAAAGATATATAACCCAAACTACGAAAGTATATCAAATGATCTGGCAAGGTTAATAATTTTCGTCGATGATTTTAAATACCGAAAATATAACCGCAGTATAGTTCCTTCTGTTTGGGTTGTACTTGGGTTGGTCGAGATCTATTGGTTATGACAGATTTTGAAAGGTTCATAATTTTTCTGAAGAAGCTTCGTATGTTGTTTTGCCCGACATTTTGAGTCAATGAACCTGGGTTTCTAGTCTTATATTTGTACTCACTATTACACTGTAGTAAAAAGATTAATGTGCTCAATAACAAGAGGTGATATTCTGGGTTCTCTTTCTTGGGCATTTGACCTCTAAATATCAGTATTGAAATGTCCGATGAAATTAAGATTAAGTTGAATTTCGACGAAACTGTCAAGTAGTTTCTTGAATTCGGTTTAATAGAGTACTTGCATTGATGACTATTGCTTGATTTTATTGTTATTTAAAACACATCTTGCTGCTAATTTTACCAAGTATGAATATATTTCTATTTAGAATTATAAGATTTAAGAACCTTCAAAAATGGGTTGTCTTAAAGTCAACTATCAACAAAAACATATTGGGTTAAAGATAATGATGCACCTGGGGAATAATTTAAGAACCCGCTTATTTCACTTATTCACATTTATTCAAAACACGAATATTGAAGCTTTTAAAGACAATTACGGTATTTGGAATTTTAATACCCGAACTTATTACCCTAGCCAAAATGACAGCCTTTTATTATTCGCTTCTTATTTAGTTATTTAAGGTTTTGTTAGGATCAATAAATAAAACTGAACTTGATGGCTTACAATTAAAAATAAAATATTACTTTGAGAATAAAATATTTGAGCACTTTTTATAGAAAAAACGATTTTGGCATATTTTATTCCGGCACCTTTTGTTCTATAAATTTCTGGCAACATTGAAAGCACTGTAAAAGTTATTGTTGAGCATTATTTTCTCCTTTTTTTTTGTATATAACATGAGTCTCATGGCACTATTTTTTGTTTTGTAGTGCTCCCCTTCTGGTGTAAAAACTCTCACGAGGACTCCAATTTCTTTCTAATATACACTAGTAAGCCTCTCAGTTACTCTTTTTTGTTGCCTCAGAAGTGGCGGCATACAAGAGAGTATGTGTGTGTGTGTAAGTAAGTGTGTTTGTGTTTATGCTAAACAGGATCAGGGTGTGGTGAGTACATACTTTTAACACGCACACATACACGCACATTTAAACGCACTTGCTCATACATTCGCATATACTTTACCAACAGCTACCAGTCCTCTGCATAGAAAAGCTTTCTTTCTATGTCCCTCTTAACACATCCCGTTAACAATCCACTGCCTCCTTTTGACTCTCTCTCTATTTCATCAACATGATTTCCATCATCCTTAGCAGCATCTCGCCGAACTCATTTACTTTGGTATACCTTTTTTTCGTGCTTTGCAAAGTTGTTAACAAAGGCTGTGATTCTTTTTTTGTGTGTCTTCTTTTGGTGCTGCTTCTCGTTGGCTTTGACTTTTCTTCTTTCACTCAACCGTTTTTTTTTTCTTTCTTCAGGGCAACTTTGCTTTAATTTTTTGAAATTTCACAGAAAAATCTTTGAACCTTAATTAACTAACACTTGCTTTTTCCGTTATGATTTCCGTTTGTTATTAAACATTTTCCCACTTAATTATATGGACAATTTTCATTTTTGCTTTTTGTGCATTTTTATTCGTTTGTTTCAACTTTTGGTAGAATGAAAAAATGTGTGTATGTTTTTTCTATCTTTTGTAAATCTGCAAACTTGTTCGCAAAAACTCGATAACCGTTAAGCAACCGTACACGTCAACTGTCTCCACCTGACTGAAAACTAATGTAAACCCCAAAGAGACTCTCTTGCTGCTGCTGCTTTATGCAAAGTTATTTCGGATGCTGTGCATTGAGCACAAGAAAGCTTTAATGTTTTTAGAACAATCTACAGCTCTCTCACTCTCTCTCTGTTGATGGTGCTCTCTATTTCTCACACTCTTTGGGGTATGTACGCTGTAAACATATCCTAAGCTTTCATTGTTTACAATTTCAAAGGGAGTGGGAGAGCCTACATTATTCGAACACATACACACACACACGCCGATATACATGTGCGTGGCTGTGTACACTGACCAGATTGGCATGCGCTCTATGTTTGTGAGCTCTCCCCCGCTCAGAAAAACATATGATGCATTTGATTTGATTAATATTTTCTTTCGTCATATGCAAACATGTTTTCCACATTTTCTCGGATGCTATCGTTGTCGTCGTAGTCCGGGCGTACTCGTATATGCTGATGTGGAAAGCTTTGTCATGTCTAACACTTGTTCCCTTCCGTTTTCGCCACTGTCAGCCAGCTCCGCTCTCACTGGTGTGTCGACGTCATTTGTTGTGGCTCATAATTAATAATGACGTTCGCTTTGCAATCGTATATTCTCAATTAGCATTTAATTAGCTTAAGCATCAGCTAAACTACGTGAAAATGTTGAAACTTCGCAGTGCCAATTCATCGTGTTGCCTTTCATTTTCGCTTCGCTTCGCTTTACGCCTTAAGACGAGTTATGCTCAATTATTGTGTTCCCTTAAACGAGTATGTGTTAGCAGAGGGTTATGGGCTTGTCAATGCCATGTATTTTTGGCGGTCTTATAGCGGAAACACACATACGCTTCTATTGGCATTTAATTTAATTTTCCAACTTAACAGAATTTTCTCCAACTTCTTTGTGGCAAAACTTAAATAAAAGCCTGAATGAATGATTTCGTTTCGTTTGGTTGTGTTGACGAATGAGCCTCGTGGCGCACATTCGTTGTGTGATGGGGAATTCCATTTGAATAATTTTCATCAATTCACCAACAATGGCACACATTGTTTAATTGCCAACGGCCGGGCATGACGCAGATGGTAGACATGGCGATTTGTCAAGTCTGCGGAACGGTTGTGCTAAACAGCTGTTGTCGTATTCCGACAACACTCATACGCCCGGGTGGATTCCCTTGTATCGTATGAGCCAAAATACTCAACCTAATTGGGTCTAACTGAACTGTTGCAGGGGGAGAAAAGGCGAGGTTTTTAAAATATTTAATTATTTTTAAAGTGAGCACAAATGGAATGAATTTTTATTAGCTAAATTTTCCGAATTTTTTTCTGAAGGTGTTGTTAACATATATTGCGAATGGGCAGTTTATATTAATTTTCTAAACGAGCATTAATTTCAAAAATCCATAGAGTCTGTAGTTTTTAGAATATGTTCAATGACGTTACGAAGTAATAAAATTCACATTCTTATGACGTTGGATTATTTAATCGTGAGCTTTCGAGCGATTTTAATAATTCGCGTATAATACAGGATGGCTGATGAATGCTGCATAGAGTGCTTTTATCGCAATACCCGGAATTCTTTTACGGGAATTTATCTTTTCAGCGTAAAACAATTTTATAAATAAAATGAGAGCATAGCAAAATCACTATTTTGCATTTTAAGGAGGTTAAAGGATCTTTCTATAAATTTTATTTAAAAAAAAAATGCAATCAAAATAAGAAATGATTTTCCAATGCGATTATTGATGCATTAAGTGTTTTAAATTCACTCCTTAAACAACGTTCCATCCGGACCGAAGATTACATACCTTCCATCGTCACTGAACTACTAAAGCGAAAAAAATGCTTCATATTATAGAGCCTTTCGGCCCATGCTTCTGTCCCTAATCTCAGCGAAAACTGATAGAAAAACTTGTTGTAATTTGAGTACGCATATATCCACATTGACTTCTAATCGCCCGCTCTGATTATGTGGTACGTTTTTTGGTACACATAAGCTTAAAAGAACAGAAACTATGCCCTTTGTTGAGGTATTTAATACAACTAATTGTATCCATTTTAATAATTGTCTGTCTACAACAAAAATTGTTTTTCATATTGAGGCACTGTAAGTTCCTTTGAGGGACTAGCCCAATTTCGCCCATTTGCAATGCCTCACAGTTTATAAGTGTCATCATCAAGCAAAATTTCGGGATCTTAGGCTGATAATGGGAAACATTTCCCCCCACCCCCCCAATTTCGACCATTTACAATCCCTTAAAGCTTATAAAAGCCATTATCTTGCAATATTTCAGAATCATAGGTTGATTCGTTTGACGGACGTACATGGCTAAATCGTCTTGGAATTTTGCGATAAAGTATGTATCTTCTAGGTTCTATAATCAATATTTCTTGGTTGTGCAAATAACAAATCAAGTATACCATTAACTCTTCGGTGGAGGGTCCAAATCCCTGCAATTTTTTATGTAAATAGCTTCTGTTAAAAGTTTCTTACCGATATAAATTCCTATCGCTCTGGGTACTACAAAGGAGCACCGATGGTGCAGAAATGTTGCACAGAATGTCCACGAAATCAATAGTCAAAATTAATCAATAGTCAATATTAACGTCGTGGACTTTTCCAAAAGGAACAATTGCACCTGTGCAGTTAATACCGATGAGTGGGACTGATGATTTAAATGCGAATGTTTTATAAGCATAATCCTCGCAGTGAAAGAGCATGCCAGTGAAGTGACAGTTGATTTTATCGAATATGTTCTGATACCATAATTGTGCAATCTCCAGCGTACTACATAATTTCAATAAGAGAGGTAACAGTGCCGGAGTTGTCATCCCACCGTTCAAGTCGCTCTAACTTTCTGCTTATATAGTTTAAAGCCCAAATTATGGTTAGAGCACGACTATCATGCAAATAAATTCAGGTTCAACAACATCTAAATTTTTTCTGCGCCGGATTTACCCATTGAAAATGCCGGCAACTTTACGAGTACGAGGAGACCATGAAACCTTCTCTATATGAGTAAAATACATTTGCCGTAGATCCCGGTCAGTAAATATAAGAATTATTTGGTGCTCAGCTCACTGGTTTGAGAAAATATTCACCTTGTTCCTAAATAAAACTTTGAGTGACCTAAGTAAGTAAGAAGAAATTAATCTGTGGGTTCTGAAATCAGGAAAACCTACTTATGAATTAAATTTGCAGTAAGTTTAACAGGTTCTTCACTATCACTGCTTTCTAGAGAATCAGCATTCTCTGAGGCAAAATGTAATATTTCATCTTCGCTAAGAACTTTATCAACCAGCAGTTCATCGATGTCATCGAATACCAAGTCATCAAAACCCTCCCCACCAACTGTATGTGCCTAAGCAATTATGCTGGGATATTCATTTGTATTTGGATCCACCTGATTTTTATTTTTAACACATTCTGGCCTAATTGCTCTCCAACATGCGTTTAAGGTTGATGGCCGCAAATCTGATAATGCTAAAGCAGCATGTGCTACGCAATCTTTAATAGAAAACTTTTTCCAGGCATCAATCACTGTAAGAGTTTTATCCTTCTCCAAAGTGTCCAAAATGTATCGGAATGTTCGTTTGATGTAGTAAGTTTTAAATGTTGCGATAATTCCTTGGTCCAGTGGTTGGATTAGGGATGTGGTATTCGGTGGCAGGAACAAAACTTGAACATTTTCGTGTTCCAACTGAGGATGCCCGGGTGCATTGTCTACCAACAGAAGAACTTTAAACTCTAAGCCTTTTTCATTCATATATTTTCTAGTTTCTGGCACAAAATATTTATTGGACCATTCTGTGAAAACTGTAGTTGTCACCAATGCTTTTTTATTAGCCATCCAATTGACCGGCAATGTATCAAAATCGACACCTTTCATTGCTCGAGGCTTAAGTGCCCGATTGATAAGCAGGGGCTTTAACATCCGATCTCCAGAAGCGTTACTGCAAAATAAAAATGTGACTCGATCTTTTGCAGCTTTAAAACCACCAGCACTCTTTTGCGATTGGGCCACATATGTTCTTCTCGGCATTTTTTTCCAAAAAAGACCAGTTTCGTCTGCATTAAAGACCTGATCTGGACTGTATGCACCATCGGCAATTATTGTTTTAAGTTTTAGTGGACATTCTTTGGCAGCTTTCTGATCCCCAGAAGCAATCTCGCCCTTGATTTTTATGTTGTGAAGCGCGTGCCTTTGGAGAAATCCTGTCAACCATCCTGTACTTGCAGAAAATTAGTAGGTCTTCTCAGGAGTTGATTGTGTAGAGGTAGATGGTTGTTCGTCTTTTATCATTTTATAAAACCTTAATGCTTGCTGTTTGATATTGTTTCCGTCTACAGGAATTCGTTTTTGTGCATTGTCCTCAAGCCATATTATGAGTGCTTTTTCCATTTTTTCTTTAGTAGCATCTCTAGTGTATGATAAAGACTTAACAGATAGTTTCGTTCCAGAAATCACCGATTGCCTAATTGATATTTCATTTTTTTTATTGTTCTTGCTGTGGCTTCGTTTAAACCGAACATTTTGCCAAGATATGTTGAACCTTCTCCATTTCGAAGGCGATCTAAAATTTCAATTTTGGTTTCCAAAGAAATGGCTTTACATTTTAGTTTTGTATTTGTAGTTTTCGACATTTTCTTTTAGGGATACATAAAAAATTAAACAAAATTAAAAATAACTGAATGAATATAAAATATTTTTTGGCTTACCTTTTATTTTAATGCGTTAAAATTAAATTTAATGTAACGTTGGAAAAACAAACTTGCCTAAAAAAATTTCTTTACGAAACACGTCTGATTGAATTTAAAGTTCAGAAAAAACTAACACGTTTCAATTGCTCTGGCAAGTAAATTTGCTTGTATGCCCAAAAAGGGAATTCCCCTAAATTTGTGCAAAAAAAAAACGAAAGAGAAACAAGTATGATTGTATGTATTCTCTTTGTGCTTTTTCTTGTTTTCGGGTGTTTTCTGGCTGTTTGTGAGCTGTGTGTGCGCTGTGTGTGTTTTTATTTATTTGTGTTGTGTCATTTTGAATCGTGCTAAATGGAATAAAATCGTGTAAAAAAATTTATTTATTTTTTTTGCAAACCGTGTTAAATCAAAACCGTGTAAAAAAAGACCGTGTAAAACAGAATTAGGTGTAATTTCCCAATAAGCACAAAGTCGGACTCGGATCCGATTCGGATCCGATTTGAGTCCGATATGACGGACTCCGCTTTCTCTGTTCGGATCCGATTTGAGTCCGAGATGTCGGACTCCGCTTTCTCTGTTCCGATTCGGATCCAATTTGAGTCCGATATGACGGACTCCGCTTTCTCTGTTCCGATTCGGATCCGATTTGAGTCCGAGATGTCGGACTCCGCTTTCTCTGTTCCGATTCGGATCCGATTTGAGTCCGATATGACGGACTCCGCTTTCTCTGTTCCGATTCGGATCCGATTTGTCCGAGATGTCGGACTCCGCTTTCTCTGTTCCGATTCGGATCCGATTTGAGTCCGATATGACAGACTCCGCTTTCTCTGTACCGATTCGGATCCGATTTGAGTCCGAGATGTCGGACTCCGCTTTCTCTGTTCCGATTCGGATCCGATTTGAGTCCGATATGACGGACTCCGCTTTCTCTGTTCCGATTCGGATCCGATTTGAGTCCGAGATGTCAGACTCCGCTTTCTCTGTTCCGATTCGAATCCGATTTGAGTCCGATATGACAGACTCCGCTTTCTCTGTACCGATTCGGATCCGATTTGAGTCCGAGATGTCGGACTCCGCTTTCTCTGTTCCGATTCGGATCCGATTTGAGTCCGATATGACAGACTCCGCTTTCTCTGGTCCGATTCGGATCCGATTTGAGTCCGCTTTCGATTCAGGTTTGCAGTAAAAATTTGGAGTTTTATTTTTATATTTATTAATGAATTTATTTATTATTTTAAATTTATTACTTAGTATATATGTGGTGAAATAAGCAACAATTAGATGAAAAGTAATATGACACTAAAATTTAATATATTAATAAGTATATGACTCATATGTAACAGATATCATATTAGTGTATAAGTGGTACAAAATACAATTCGTTTGTCAATTTAATTTTGAAAACCTTTTTTATATGTAATATGTTGTGCTCATTGGGCAAATCTTCAAACTCAATAAAATCCTCACGAGCCCTTGGAAGTAATGGACCAGCGGAGCAAAAAATACTTCCAATATGCAATGGACAGATTTACGAAAAAAAACAAAATATAACAATGAAAAAATATTATCGTAAAGTAATCGTTTATACTTACCTATGCTATAAATAAATGCGTAAAAATTGAATTTGTTCCGCCTTATTATTTTATGCTAAATTATGCAGGATCAAAAATCGTTTCGGCAACGGATCAGAATTCATTTCGTTTTCGGATCCGACATCGTTTTAAGTTCGGGTCCGAACTCATATCTAAATCGGATCCGAACTCACTTCGATGTTGGATCCGACATCGTTTTGAGTTCGGGTCCGATATCATTTCGAAATCGGACTCAATTCTCGGTCCGATATCGAAGAGGGAATTGCTCCCGTTCTCGTGTCCGACCTCGGACCGAAATCGGACCCGTTCTCGAAACCAAATCAGAGAAGTCGGATCCGATTCGGATCAGATTCGGATCCGATGTGCTTATTGGGTTATTTGTGATTCAGAATTGATAGGTATAGCTAACATGAGGGTGTCTTCATTCCTTTGGGATGTAACAAACATCAGTACTAAATCATCTGCAGCACAGTGTGGTGTTAGGTACAGTAAAAGAAGAATAAGAAACGAGATTTAATGCAGCTTTTTTCAATTTCCAACTCAATATACTTTCTGGCCTAGAAGTAGACGTGAGCGGCCTCTTCTAGATGAATTGTTATCTTCTGAGTTTTAGTTGATTCCCAATAATTGGTATCTTTTAATGGATGCATGTTACATTGCAAAACCGGCATAAGTGCACAGCACTTAAAACGACAATTGCAAATACAAAAACAGTGTGCAGCACTTGTAAAAACATTTCCAAGTAATTATTGCTTATTTTTTGTTGTGTGATTGTTTTACGTATTTCGCCACTTAAATGTCATTTAATACCGATTTTATATCGTGTGTCCTCATGGTTGTATTTACACACACACACTTGAAACGCTAACTAAAACGGTATCCAAATATGGTAGCACTTCTGGGATGTAGTAATGAAATACAACTGAGTTTTTTTGCGGTCTTTTTTGTTTTCCGTGAAAGCGGGGAAAATTTTCTAATTTCCGGGAAAATAAAGATAGATTTAAATAGTGTTTTTTAACTATTAATATCGCAAAAATAGTGTCGGATCCTCAGTTAGGGAAAATACGAAATTTCATCCCAGATGAATAAGGAAATTGTTCCGGAAACAATTAAGCCTACTTTAAATGTCAACAGTGCCCTGTAAACACTTTTTTCTGCTAAATTGCATTTATTTAATGGTAGAATTGAGATATATCATTATTTTTTAAAACAATGTCTTCCACTGAGTCTTCTGTCCATGTTCAATTTACTCAAATGTGACACTATGACTGTGAAATGCTTCGAAAAATAAAAATAAAATAAACATAAAATTTTTCGGAAAGTAGACAACAAGAATGTAGTGTGAAAAATATTTGATTGTGCTGACTTTGTTCGGTAGAATATTCTACTGCCATACGGTCCCCATATGCGCAGCTGGCTGCACTCAAGTGAATAGTTACTACGCTGTCGAAAGCCTTTTTGAAGTCTACGAATATCCAATACAGAGGAGATTGTCATTCCAACGACTGTTCTATTATAATGCGTGGGGTATTTGTCTGATCAACGCAGTTACGGTGTGGTCTGAATCCTGTCTGCTCATCTCGTAGTGTTTCCTCCACGCATTTGAGCCTACTAATTATGATTTTTACGATGTCTTTCTAAACTGTATATAGAAGGGCGATCTCTCTAGTTGTTTAACCCGTCCAGTCGATTTTATTGTGCAGCTTTATGATAGCCCCATATGTCCACTTGTTGGGTAACACACAGAGAAAAAATCAGTTGGAAGTCAGTCCGAACTACAAATTTGTGTTTGGATTAACCGACTTTTTGTTGCAATAAGCAACATTCCATAATAAAGAAGGTAACATTGCTCGTGATATCATATGAAGGTTGCCAAAACCATATCACGGTATTTACACCCAATCGCACAGTTATACCAGCTGAATTCAGTTTAACAATTGGTTGCGACAACTGTCAGTTACGGCAACCAACCAAGAGGCCTAGCTGTAATTAAGCGACATTACTAAGAATTGATCACAACAATTTTTTTTTTGACAGCGACCAATTTTTTCTGATTAACGCCCACCCAAAGCTTGACAATAAATATTGGTATATATAAGTATCTTAATTTATTCTTTTCGGATTGGGGCATCATTGCAATGCTTATCAAAACTCCTATTCAAAGACGAATTTATTTTACTAATCAGTTGACCCATTGCAAGGGGGAAAAATATTACATATCTTCAAAAAGTACTTATAACCAACAATCTATAACAAAACCAATACATGTAAAAATACAGTTCTAGTAATCATCTTAATCTGTTAGGATTAACGATAGTTGTTTTCTTCAACCGAAAGTGTCAGTTCCCACTACTGAAAATTGCGCTGTACCCTAACAACATTCGGACGAAGCGATGGAATACATGGCTAGTACGTGCAACCACCAACATTCGGTTGGCAACAAATTCGGTTGTCGCAACAAACCTGTTCTCTGCGTGTAGATAGTTTGGTTCGAAAAGCTCCGGCGGCATACCGTCTGAGATTGAAACCCGTAATCTTGACGACACTTGGTTTCTACAGGACGGTGCCATTTGCCATACAGCTGCTCAAACAATGGATCTATTGAGAGGTCAAGGCTCCAGACAAAATTTGTAAAACGTGCTACAATACTATGGACTAAATCGTAAAAACCTAAAGTATACGAGTAGAGGTTATATCTCTAAAAGTGCACAAAAATACCTTTTCCGCATTCGGATCAAATACCAATTCCACCGCTTCCAATCCCTGACAGAGAAAGTAATTTTTCTCTTGTAACAATGGGTCAATCGCATTTCACCTATGAACCACAACCAGAACTATAATAGTTCACAAGATAACCTCTTTCAAATTTCAGAGTTGAATGGTCGGAAACACGTCCTTTAGCCAAATTTTTAGACAAATTTAATTCATTCAAATTTGCTTGTCATTGATTACATTCTTTTGAAATTTTATAAAGCAATTACTCCGGGCGTAAATTAGATTTTTGGGGTGTGGCACTGCACCCTTTTCCACCCGGTTATGTACCGTTCCATAATACTAGTAAGTTGCAAATATCATCTTCGTATCGTTAAAAGTCCAAGATATGGACAGTGTTGTTTGGACGGTTCCTCGCCCTCTTATTCAGTTACCTAGTTTAGTGCGACCTTTAGTATGAGTACCACAGACAAAACGACATCGATAGATCATGGTATAATTTTATGTGACAGCGCATAGAGAAAGGGACCTAAGGGTAAAAAAATCAATTTTCATTTTTTTTTGATGTGGATAACATCTGAGCATCGAATAAGACCGATCACATGCCCTAAAAGTGTTCCCTCCCAGAGATATGCGCGTTTTATGAAAGTGAAGGTACACCAAAGATACACGTATTTAAATCTTTAAAATGGCTCTCCTGAACAAAACTGGTTTTTACCCATAGGTCCCTTTCTATTTTGCGCGTCACATATAGTGACGACGATTTAGAAAATGTGTATTTTCTTGAGGGGGTCTCCGAAAACATACGAGGAATCTCAAACGGAATGATTATACTTTAATGGTGTGTATAATCCGCCAATATCATAGAATACACACAAATACGGACTTGGCGCTGATCAGCTTAATTAGGCATTATCAGAGAATTATCCCGGCTAATTTTGCGGTAGGATTCAAGCCCAAATTCGTAAAAGATTTCACTGCACAAGGTCATCTTCTCTGGCGAGGCTCGTTTGGGGCATCGCCTCCAAAAAAAAACGGGGGTTTTGTTTTCAATTTCAGGGTCTTTCATGAACGTGTTTTAAAAAACTGATTATTGGGTTATATAATCGAAGCACTTTTTCCACTCCGATTGAGACACCACCAAACGCTTCAACAGCATCTTCTGCGGGGATAAAAAGAAGTCATTGGGTGCCAAGTCAGGGCTGTACGGCGGATGACCCATCAATTCAACGTTCTGGCCGGTCAAAAAGGCGTTGGTTTGAGCCGATGTTTAGGAGCTCGCATTGTCATGGTGCACAATGATTCGTCTTCTCTTGTTCGTTTTTCGAATTTCTCCGAAGACTTCAGACAAACAAATTGTGGTGTACCACTCAGAATTGACCGTACTACGTTGCTCAAGCGGAACAGTCGCTACATGACTATTTTTGCCGAAGAAACAGGCGACCATTTGCTACGGAGTGCTTCTTCCACGAACAACTTTTGATGGATTTGGCTCGTCTTCGATGGCCCACAGGGTCGATTGCTGTTTCGGGCTCATATGCATAGATCCATGATTCGTCACCTGTGACGATCTTATAAACGTCTTTTGAAGCACCGCGATCGTATTTTTTCAAAATTTCTTTGCACCAATCGACACTTAGTGTTGCCTAGGCCTGAAATATATATAGCAACTTATGTAACATAGAATTGTTGATACAAGTGGCAAAAAAGTACTTATACATATTGCGTCTTTTCTCGTTGACCAAGGAGATGTATGACAATTAAAATTTTTGACAACATGGATGCCGGAATCAGATAATGTTTGTCCGAATATGATATCTTAAAAAAATAAGAGGTAAATTGAAAAATTACTACACGTTGTTGTAAACTACTGTGGTATTTCACTGAACAAAAACTGGGAGTAGCCTTTTGGTTACGAGATCTGACCGGAGACTTAAATCTGGTACTACGGGTGGTCAGGAGCCCCCAGAACTTGTTCTGGCCTGACTATATGGTGCGGCCCCTCGGGGAGTATCGTGGTGGCTGTGGTTTATACCCAAATCGCGGGGAGAACTTCGGTTCGATGTGGAGTTGCATTGCGACCGGGTGCTGTGACCCATAGAACAGTAGAGGCTTAGATAGTCCTCGACCCCTAACCAAAGGGGAAGTTATGACCCATAACTGTCATGCTTCGAATTGGTACCGGCGTAATCAATCCACTGGGGCGTTGAAGGTAACATTTTAAAAAACATTTGAAGGTAATTATTTAAAAAAAAATAAAAGAAAAAGATTCCACACTTGATTTGAATTTTAATATATTTTTTATTCGGAAAAAACTCTAAATGGATCACCCTATATATAAAAACAAAAGATTTTTTAAAAGAGGCATTACTCCACAAGCTAATTAGATCAGGTTTGTTGTTGTTTGTCATAGTAATTACCATTTATGTATGCTGCATACTTGGCCTCTACTCCTTTAACGATCTATATATGTGACAGCGCATAGAGTAAGGGACCTAAGGGTAAAAAATCAATTTTAACTTTTTTTTATGTGGCCAACATCTGAGCATCGAATGAGACCGATCCCATGCCCCAAAAGTGTTCCCTCCCAGAGATATGCGCGTTTTATGAAAGTGAAAGGGAAGGACCTAATCTTTTAAATGGCTCTCCTCAACAAAACTTTTCATCAACTTTTCACCTTTTTTTTTGATGTGGACAACATCTGAGCATCGAATGAGACCGATCCCATGCCCCAAAAGTGTTCTCTCCCAGAGAAATGCGCGTTTTATGAAAGTGAAGTCGACGATTCTAAGCGCAAATAGAAAGGGATATAATCTTTAAAATGGCTCTCCTCAACAAAACTTTTCATTAACTTTTCACTTTTTTTATGGAGACAACATCTGAGCATCGAATGAGACTGATCCCATGCCCCAAAAGTGTTCCCTCCCAGAGATATGCGCGTTTTATGAAAGTGAAGTCGACGATTCTAAGCGCAAATAGAAAGGGACCTAATCTTTGCGCGTCACATATACGAAGCATGCATTTATTTTGTTGAGAAAAAGTAAAAAATTCGAAATTTGGGTGCCCTGTGAATGAGTTTTTGATTTATCGTAGGGGAACAGTTTTTTCAAAGCCAAACGCTATAGAAAAATCAATGGAACAATATCGACAAATTTTTGTCCAACAAATCGGCCCACCCTACTGTACATCCTACATACCCAGAGGAAAACATTTGTTGAAATTATGTATGTTGGCGCCGACACAAGAAAAAACACAAAAAGCACTTGATCAGTAAGAGTAAACATTTTTTTTACGCTCTATCTACTGTAAACAACTCTTTGCTATAAAATGTGACAACCTCCTTCAGATAGAGTAGACTTGAACGAGAAATATTTTTTATTTTATTTTTACTAAACATTAGCACATAAATGTGTAAAAAATTGCTGCAAACAAATTTTTGTTTGGCTGCAAACACACAGTTATTTGCACATAAGCATTTGTATTTTTCGTAACATTGTTACAAACATATTAATGTTTGCTGTGACCTAATGTATGTTTGGACAATATGTAAAAGGGGCCATATTTTCCCTCCGTGTACATACATAAGTCCCTAAGCATTCCTTTAAGTACCGAATACTGAACTGTTGCTAAAAATTGATGCGTTTTCTGGAAAGGATTTGCCGCCGAACAATTTTAGAAGTTCCTTTCGGAATTTTAAACTTAACCGAACAGAATAAAACTGTAGTGTGTTAAGCAAAGTTGTAGCTATTGAATGGGAGAAAAGAATTGGAGTAAATTTACTGCCTCAAAATCACAAAAATGCCCGCTTAAAATATTTTAATATTCAGAAAAGGAATATTAAACCTTTGAAGTACTCTAAAAACTTGAGAAAGAAAGAAAAAGTTGGAGATATCGATCTACCATTTTTAAATGTTGTAATACTTATATATGACGCACAAAATAGAAAGGATCCTAGGAGACCCATTTTAAAGATTTAAATACGTGAATTTTTGGTGTAGAATCATCGACTTCTCTTTCATAAAACGCGCATATCTCTGGAAGGGAACACTTTTGGGTCATGGGATCGATCTCATTCGATGCTCAGATGTTGTCCACATTAAAAAAAAAGGTGAAAATTGATTTTTTTTTACCCTTAGGTCCCTTTCTCTATGCGCTGTCACATATATAAGTATAAGTAGAGAACCAGCGTGAGTGGAACCCTAAGCGATATGCCAGTATTTGTCAGATTAAGTTAAATTTGAGGATCGGGATAAGAGACCTAGCGGACTGAAAACCGAAGCATCTAAACATGAAAACGTCCTCAAGCATCTAAATCGACCATTTTTTTATAAGTGTGTCCTTGAGCCACATGTTACAGCTTGAACATATGGTAAGTCGGAAGCGGAACTAAGTAAATAGGCCCGCAAACAAAAAATGTTTTGGATACGTTCGCGACGTTTTTGTTGCATCTCCAAAATCATGTGATGGTGCTCCTTTTACCATAGATTCTTTGATATCTTCGGTTTTACGTACAACCCAATTTCAATCCGCTAGGCCGATATGATTTTAATCAAATTGCGATGAGCAGCCAGCAGCCAACTCTGCTGAAATCGGATCATATCTGCACATGTTCCCAAAGTCCCACACAAAGGTACCTGATTTAGGACCCAGTCGATCTATTAGCCATAGATAGTTCGATTCTGCATGGAATATTATGTACGTTAATTAATTATCGAAATTATTAAAATAACCTGCGGTAATATCAGACCATACGAGGGCTGATATATATATTTATGGCCTAATAATGAAAATGCTAATGTTTATCATCAAAAATGGTTTTATTGTTTTTCAAAGTATTCTCCAGCATGATTTATACACTTTTGCATGCGCTCAAACCAATTGTCGAAGCACTTTTTCCACTCAGATTGAGACACCTCCAAAACATGGTTTTTGAACGCTTCAACAGCTTCTTCTGGCGACGAAAATCGTTGACCACGCATTTTTTTCTTGATGTGCGGGAATGAAAAGAAGTCATTGAGAAATCACATTGTCATGGTGCACAATGAGTCGTCTTCTCTTGTTCGTTTTTCTAATATCTCCGAAGACTTTAGGCAAACAAACTGTGGTGTACCACTCATAATTGACCTTCTACGTTCCTCAAGCGAAACCATCGCCACATGGCCAATTTTGCCGAAGCAACAGGCGACCATTTTCTTCGAAGTGCTTCTTCCATGAACAACTTTCGTTGGATTTGGCTCGTCGTCGAATACCCACTTGGTCGATTGCTGTTTTGTGTCTGGCTCATACGCATAGATCTATTATTCGTCACCTGTGACGATCTTAGAAACGTCTTCTGAAGCACAAACTTCAAAATTTCTATGCACCAATCGACACGAGCCTTTTTTTGAGCGATTGTCAAAATGTGTGGGATCCAACGAGAGCAGACCGTTTTACGGCCAATGTATGCTGGTGGAAGAAATGCCCAAGGATGCCTCTATCTTACGGTATGTCAAATAACGATCTTGCATTATCAGTTTACGCACGGCATCAATGTTCTCTGGGGCAACGGCAGTTTTTGGACGACCTTCACGACCTTCGTCTTTGAGCGAGCGTCGGCCACGATTGCATTCATTAAACCAGTTTTTCACAGTGCTATAGGATGGTGCTTCATCGCTATACAAAGATTTAAGTTCATCGATTCACTCTTGTCGTCGCACGAAAATGTTCACGAGTTAATTCCATATTTTTGCCAAATTGATTTTTTTTAAGTCACTGTAAACAACACAAATGATATTCGTATGTCAAAACGTTTTGAGTACGTTTATGCTAAAAAAATTCAAACTTTCCAATGCAAATGTCAGATGGCGCCTGGCAACACTAAGAGCTGCCTAGGCCATAAATATATATAGCAACCCTCGTATCGGTCTATGTTTTCCTTTTTGACCCTTCCTATTTGCTGTCCTGTCGCTCTACAAGTCCAGGGTGCATGCGTTCAAACAGCCCCATATTTCCATATTGCCTTTTTGCAATGGTCACTTCAGATTTTCATAAAAGTCCATATAGAAGCAAGTCTTCTGTATACCACAGCGGTGTAGGTTATCTTAAAGAAAACAACCCGGGTCGACCATAGACTTTTTTAACTTCTTTATTCTATTGTGTTTTAAATCTTGTGATGTGAATTTCACTGCAATATGGAGCTACGAAGTCTTCTGCCGTCGGACAGTGTGCAAGTGAATGAAATGTAATTGATTTTCGACGAGATTGACCAATAAGCCCACTGTGCAGCTAGCATTTGTCACACATACAAAGAAACGCTGACCACCGCTCAGTGTCAAAGTAATGTTATTAAATCATTTTTAGAGCCCTGGGAGGTGGAATAACAATACAAGTGCCACAGCAGCCGGAAAAGATACGAGTGCGATGATGATGAGGACGGCGGTGTTGGTGGCGGTGGCGGTAGTTGGATCCGCCACTGGTTGAGTGAGTGGGTGGGTGTTTGGATGGGTGAGTAAATGGGTGGCATTGACAAGAAAACAGCGGCTAAATAATGGTTTCGTATCTCCAGTTAAGGGACAATATATCAGTTTTATGAGAATTTGAGTGTCTTCAATCTGGACAAAGCGCATAAAAATAAAATAAAATGGGGAGCGTTTTTCGTAGGGAAAACAACTAAAAGCCAGCATACAAAGGAAATTTTGATGAAAATCCTCTTCATATCCTTGAAGGGAAGTGTGGTTAGCTGTGGATGCGGTTCAATGGGTAGGGAGCGGGGGTTGGTGGTCGATTTGGTGTGGTGTGAGTTATGTTATTGTTGTGCCGTATGTTTTTTTGGAGATTTATGGATTGTGGCGTTCTAATGTTTCCATTTCTTACTCTGGGAGGAGGGGATTTTTCACAGCATTTCGATCGAATACATACTTTGTCTATTGTTATTCTCATTTTGGTAATTGTTTTCGGCATGGATGAAATTTAAGAATATTAATGAAATATCATTAGGAGTCATTGTCATCATCGCAAGCGTTGATTTTACTTTATTCTTTACGTTTCGTTTGTTTCTTCTAGTTCTTGTTGGTGTGTGTGTGTGTGCGTGTTTTTGCATTCCTTCGCTTATGAAAAATATGAGGGTCAATAACATCGGCAACGCCATTACTGGAAATGTTTCTTGGTAAACTTCCTAGTTTCCCCCCACCTCGCCGGGCCATTTATCAACGTGAAAAGTACGTGGCCATCACATTTCTATGTAAGCATCGGTGGGTATTTGATAAATATCTGCGCATTATTTATTGGAGCGAAACCATTTAATTTCCGGTGGCCATAATAAACGTGTTTGTTTCTGCACAACTGTGGCTAATCATTTTTTGATGGAGGGCCTGTGGTCGCAGGGGGGTTGACCGATATGAGTATACAAATAAAATATGTCAAAATGATTTTTCTTCGATACACCACAATGTGATGTCATCCAAAGTGTTGTGGATTTTAACGTTAAACAAATAATTATAGTTGACAAAAAATATCCTATTGTCGAAATGACTGCATTGCTTGTGCCATGACATTTTTGAAGGACTCATTTCTTACAATTATTAATACTGCGCTCAATCTCAAAGGAAAATGTGTCTCTCTATAAAAGGATTCTATAAGTGTCTGACATCACTGTGAAATCTAAATCTGAAGCTACTCCCTTAGGGCTAACTATACATTGTGAGTTAATTATACCAAACTATACCCCAAATAGTCATTCATGAACGACGGAATTGTTATCACTTTTTCGGCTTAATGCACCACCGAAAATATTAATGCATTTCGTGCCCTTCTCCATTAAAACACATCTTTTAAATTATGCTGTCAATATACCCTTGCATTTATCTAAGAAGCTTTTTATTATAATTTGTCAACATGTAGATATTAGTCTTCCTAGTAGTAAGTTTACAAATTTGTTAATTACTTTGTTTTTAACTATAATCTTCTACAAGTATATGTAAAAAAATGGTGCGAAAAATAATTCATCCATTTTGAACGGCTGGGCCAATTTTGGTAAAATTTTTCAGTTTTTCAATATTGTCAGAAGAAGGTTTTTACGAAAACAAATTTTGGGAAGTTAGAAAACATGCCAATATCATCTCTACATACCTCTAGCAGTTCATGAGATATGGTCTTTCTTAGTTAGGGGCAGTGATTTACTTTATACGTGTATAAGAAAAAAAAACCTAAAAATACTGCGAATAAAGTGATTTTTCCAGAGTTTGTCTCTGGCCTAAATGTTTCATACCATCACCATATATTTCTGCAAAGTTTCAGCAACCCAGCTACAATATTGCGTCCTGTTGTTTGATTTCCACAAACAGACACACGGACATGGCTAAATCCAGTGTTTTAATTGACTCATATTGACTTTACTTTTCCCATGACCCTTGCTCTGCCGGTGAAGAGCAGCAATTGTGCAACTCTTTGAAAGAACAATGTATGTACATAATTCGTTTTCATGCCTTTACTCTTTAAAAAAAAAGATCAAAAATGATCACAGCCTGTGATTTAATAAAAATATTCGAAATATGAGCTAAGCTTATTTGTTGAAAACTAAAACGGAACAGTAGCGTTACCTATCAATAAAGGTTGAAAATGTTAGCAAAGATAAAGAAATCCAAGGAAAGAAATCCTGCTAACAGACTTTTACTTGCACACAATGTTGGTGGTTGCAAGAACTACCCATGTACTCTATCGTTACAACCGAATGTTGGTTAGGTAGACAGCAAATTTCAGTGGAGGGAACTAACACTTTCGGTTGAAGAAAATCCTGACGGATTAAGATTATTATTGGAACTGAATTTTTACATGTATTGGTAGTTGTTAGAGATTGTTGGTTGTTGGGTGGCCGTAGCTCAGGAAAATTGCCTCGCCACTAAGCCTGTTTCTAAATTCTGAGAATATTTTTTATTTATAGTTTGTATATTTTTATGATCAGTATCGCTTAACTGTACGAGGGCGGTTCGGAAACTTCTTAGCCTAGCACAAAAATCGCAGTATAAACAGAAAAAAGTTAAGTGTTTTGGGAACTTCCATCTCCATCTATGAACACATGTTAAATTTTGTTTTGATCTGGCAACTCCTTCATATAGAAACAGGTGTTCACAAAAGACGCATCCGCGATTTTTTCACAATGGAAAAATTAGAAATGCGTGGTGTCATTAAATATTTACATAAAAAAGGTTTATCGTTACAAGAAATTCATAATGATATGGTGAATGTGTTAGGTGAAAGTGCTCCTTCATATGCAACAGTAAAAAATTGGGTTGCTGAATTTAAAAGTGGTCGTACAAGCATTGAAGATGAACCACGTAGTGGACGTCCAAAAACAGCAACAAGAACAGAAATTGTAGCCAAAGTGCATGATATGGTATTAAATGATCGACGAATAAAAGTGCGTGAAATAGCTTATATCATGGGCATCTCAAATGATCGAGTCCATTTAATTTTGCATGAAGAACTACAGATGAAAAAGCTTTCTGCAAGATGGGTGCCGGACTTGTTAGCAGTCGACCAAAAACGCATAAGAATGAACATTTCACAAGCTTGTTTGGATCGTTTTCAGCGAAATAAAATGGATTTTAAGCGTCGTTTCATAACTGTTGATGAGACATGGATCCACCACTATACTCCAGAGACAAAAGAAGAATCCAAACAATAGACTGAAGCTGGAGGAAGTGCCCCAAAGAAGACAAAAACAATTCAATCGGCTGGTAAGGTTATGGCAACGGTTTTTTGGGACTTAAAAGGTATTTTATTGATTGACTATCTGCAAAAAGGTAAAGCAATAAATTCAGAGTACAATTGGAACCTTTTAGATCAATTAAATGTACAAATTCGAGAAAAACGTCCTGGCTTACAACACAAAAAAATAATTTTTCATCAAGACAACGCACCAGCGCACAAGAGTGTTTTAACAATGGCTAAAATCAACGAATTTAAGCACGAGTTGCTTGACCACCCGAGATTTAGCTCCCAGTGACTTTTACCTGTTCCCAAATCTAAAAAAATTTCCTTGCTGGCAAGCGTTTTACCTCAAATGAAGATGCAATTACAGTTGTAAACCACTTTTTTGAAGACCTTAAGGAAAACTATTTCAATCAAGGGATAGAATTGCTAGATAAGCGTTGGACTAAGTGTATTGAAGTTTCAGGAGATTATATTGAAAAATAAAAATATTTTTGAATAACTAACTATTCTCTTTCATTGATAGGCTAAGAACTTTCCGAACCGCCCTCGTATGTCTATAACTGTCTGACATTTTTTTGTGTTTATACATTTTTGAGATTTTTCTGTGACTAGAACAAATAAAGTATTATATGGTTTATTTTTTGATGTTGGTATAACTAATATTATGTTACAAAAGCCAACTAAACAGCGTTTGATCACAACAAGGAACTAATCTGTTGTCACCAATAATTATTGGTATAAAAGTAATATGTATATCACAATTGGTTGGTTGCCATAACCGCTAGTGGTCGCAACCAATAGTTTAACTAAATTCGGTTTGTATAACTGTCATCATATGATGTCTCGAACCATGTTACTGTCAATACTATAGAATGATGGTTATTGCAACAGAAATTTGGTTTACCCTTCCGAATTTTTGTGGTTCGGACTGATTTTTTTTTATAAGTAAAAGAAGATTTTCGACCTGCTCGGGCTTTAAGGAACAAGAAGGCGGCTGTATATAAAAAGTACGGTGTTTTAATGTTGCAGACGTAGCATATTTTTTTCATATACACGAAGCAACCGTAGAAGTAAAGTGTTTTAGCAACATGTTTGGTTTGCTCACTGTGTATAGCTGTGGGAGAGATTTATATTTTTCTCAAAATATGTCCCCCCAACTTTCTTTAATTTATATATTCGTTAATAAATTTAACATAACTTCCATTATTTGCAAATGCCATTTTCCTTTCCACCCTTTTGCGATTAATTTTACTCCACATGAACCTTCTTACTCGCTTGTTAACGACAAACAGAACAAGTAAATGCTGTAAACAAATGCGTAAACCGACCAAATAATTCAATATGTTTTGATATGTCTGCACACAGAGAAAGAAATTGGCCCGAACTATAAAAATTCGGTTGGATAAACATGCTTTCTGTTGCAATCACTAAAATTCCATGGTATTGATGGATAGATGGTTCGACTTCTCATAAGATGGTAGCTTCCGTAAAACTATTGGTTGCCACAACCGGTGGTTATGAAAACAAGGTTCTGACAAGACAGGTACAAAAGTATATGTGACAGCGCATAGAGAAAGGGAACTAAGGGTAAAAAAAAAATCAATTTTCATGTTTTTTTCTTTTTTTGATGTAGACAACATCTGAGCATTGAATGAGACCAATCCCATGCCCCAAAAGTGTTCCCTCCCAGAGATATGCGCGTTTTATGAAAAAGAAGTCGACGATTCTAAGCGCAAATAAAAAGGGACCTAATCTTTAAAATGGCTCTCCTGAACAAAACTTTTCGTCAACTTTTCACTTTTTTTTTGATGTGGACAACATCTGAGCATCGAATGAGACCGATCCCATGCCCCAAAAGTGTTTCCTCCCAGAGATATGCGCGTTTTATGAAAGTGAAGTCGACGATTCTAAGCGCAAATAGAAATGGACCTAATCTTTAAAATGGCTCTCCTGAACAAAACTGGTTTTTAACCTTGGGTCCCTTTCTATTTTGCGCGTCACATATATGGGCTTAAAGAGGATACTTTTACCTATCTAATGAAAGAAAAACTCGTTAACCCCTTTTGACTCTCAGAAGTTCGATTTCTCTAAAATTCGAATCTGACTAAATTATAGTACCTGTAGAAACATACGAGTATAATAATACACAACGTGTAAACAGTACAGTTATACAGTACTCCATTTCTTAAGGACTACTATTTTACCTATCTAATAAAAAAGTGAACGCGTTATCGATAATACGAGTAGTTTGAGAAAAATGGCAATTTCCTTCTACACAAACTTACAAAAATTACGTTTTCTTTTTACAATTTCATAAAACACTCCACGCCCACAATTACAAATATTTTGATTTAATTTTTTTCTGCCTAAGTTTTAATCACATTTTATTTTTCGAATGGCATTAAAATTCTAGAAATCGGAGATGAAAAAAAATTTGACTTTTGGCCAGTAAAATATAATTCTGATCCACTGTGTGCCTTAAGTCGTTGCTTTAATACACCGCAGGGTAAATATGAAGAAATCTTTATATATTTTTCTAATGAAAATGGATTCGCCTATTGCAAAATAATTAAAAGCAATTTAAAAAGATCTTTCGATGCATCAACTTTAATGAACTGAACTATTTTTTTTAATTTTTTGCAGTTTTTGGTTCGGTTTGACATTTTTTTCTAACAGTGGTTTCGTTAACGGCAAAATCGAAATTGCTAAGTCGTTTTCTTAAAAACGTACTCTTACCCTAACTTGACAAGATATTTTTGGAGACATTTTCCTGATCATTAACTTAAAGTTATTTAAACTAAATTATGATTTTTTTTAAAGTGGCTTTAATTTTCCATATAATTTGTGTGTTTCCTGTTCCAAAAGTTTATCTACGAAATCGCTCTTTAATCCCTATTTTATGGCTGGAGAAATATTAATTGTAAATTATGAATTGTATAGGCGGTGCAATGTGTTTTTGTCAGATCATGAACTGACCATTTAGCATTTTCTTGTACAACATAACATAGTGTGAGAATTCAATACAGAGAATCAGAAAAACGTCATAAAAACTTTAAATACACGGATATTCCTAGATGCTGATTCAGTCCTAGTTAGGGTAGGGGATACCGGATCTCGCAATGGCAAATGTTCATAATATCTAGCATCAAAAGTGGTGTTTTTGGTTAAGCCTCGACAAATAAGACTGGCTAGCGAAACCGCAAAAGTTTTGTCATTCTTAAAAATTCTTAAAAAACATTTTAGAAACCTATTTCGTTTGTAGCCGTGTTAGTACTTGGCCTGGATTGGGACTCATACGCGTTAGTTATCCAGACTATGTATGCGACTTTTACTCTGATCCACAATAAAATACGTATACTTTATATGGCCGCATATCACTATTCCGAACAAATTCTATCCGATGATAGAGGGCATAAAAACAAATTATGGTCTCAGAAATATCATTCACGCACTTGCTTTGTTTTTATTTGTGAGAAGGCCAAATGTATTCGTTTTTTTATAGAGCAAAGACAAATAACCAGTGTGTCTGAGCCTTAAATCATCTTAGATTTATGCTCTCAGAAAGAAACTGAACCCACAAACAAGAAAAATTATCTAAATTTTGGGAATACTGAACTTTGTAGTGAGCCAGCGTTTTTTCCTCACATTTAGTATCTTCTTTTCTTTGAATTAAGGATGCGGTTAAAGCTAAATTTAACTTATTTATTTATATTTTATCTACTTTACGAGGGCGACCGCAAAACTAACTGGCCTGGCACATTTTCGGTTTTACTAGCAACTTTTTTTGTTTTTTAAAAGCAATCTTTTATAAGCCATCTGTCAAAATTTCCGAAATATTCAATGATTATTTTCTTTGTTACAGGTGATTGAAGTAAACAAGTTTTATAATTTTTGAAAAATGGAAAATAAAGAGCTTCGTGCGGTAATTAAACACTTTTATATGAAAGGTTATACGCCACAATTAATCAAAGATGAATTGGATTCTGTTCATGGTGATAATGCACCATCATACTCCACCGTGAAATCCTGGGTTCAACAATTTAAAATGGGTCGTTCAAGTACGGAAGATGAACAACGCTCTGGAAGACCGAAAACTGCTACTACTATTGAAAACATTAGAAAAATATTTAATGAAGTGACTAAAGATAGACGAATAAAGCTCAGAGAACTTGCTGATATTGTTAAAATACACGAAAAACAAGTTTGGAGTATTTTACATGATGAACTCCACATGAAAAAGCTATCCGAAAACTATCCGCCTCGTTTGTTGACTTTTCCCCAAAAAATCGTCCTTTGGACCAATTCCGAGGAGCTTTTAGCGATTTATCAGCGTAATCCAATAGAGTTCTTGTGCCGATTCATAACTGTTGATGAAACATGGATCCATCACTACATCCCAGAATGCAAAGAACAGTCAAAACAATGGATAGTGGTAAAAGTGGTCCCAAGAAGGCGAAAACTGTTAAGACAGCAGGAAAAGTAATGGCCACAGTATTTTGGGATGCAAGGGGTATAATATTTATTGATTATCTTGAGAAAGAAAAAACTATAAATAGTGAATATTATTGTGCATTATTGGATCGGTTGAGTATGAAATCAAGATAAAACGACCGCACTTAAAAAAAAGGTTATTTTTCATCTGCATTTTTAACTCAACAAAAACTGGCCGAATTACGATTTGAAATTGCCTCGCATCCACCATATAGTCCAGATTTAGCTACTTCTGATTATTTCTTGTTTCCAAATTTAAAAAAAATTCTCGGTGGCAAAAAATTTCGTCCAATGGCGAGGTTATTGCTGAAACTGAGGCATATTTTGATGGTATTGAAAAATCTAATTTTTCGGATGGAATTAAAAAACTTGAAAAACGTTTGATGAAGTGTATTGAGTTGGAAGGAGATTATGTTGAAAAATAAATAATAATAATTCCAAAAAATGGTTCTTTTTATGTTAGGCCAGTTACTTTTGCGGTCGCCCTCGTAAGTACAATTTTATTCTCCGCTGAAAAGCAATTATATTTTACTTCACCTGACTACTTTATATCCTCAATTTTAGTTTATTTATTTTTTTCTCAACAACTTTTTTTTACAAAATTAAAGGAAATGCAATTGATCTCAACCTAGTTTAAGTGAACCAACCCCAAGAAAATATGAACTTCCTAAAGCGATAACGATTTTCTTTTTCAACTAAGTAAAGTTTTTCTTAAAATTAGGATATGATTTAAACTAACTTCTAATTTAAAATTAATTATTTGAAAAATCAGTAATTACTTAAACAAGATTGAGCTCAGTCTGATTTACATCGAAAAAGCTCGAAAAACAGACAAACGAATATTTATTTGAAAAATATTTTTCTTTTGTACAAATTTTCACCTTTTTAACTAATACCTCGCAACATTTTCCTAGATCTTAGGATAAGAATGAACTTAATGGTTGAATTGTGATTAATATTTAGTTTATAGTGACATTAGATTTAGAAAAACGAAAAACATTGAAACCAATTATTTCCTCTGAGTGAAGAATTATTGTCCTTACAACTAGGAAAATATATTGTAAAGTGATGTTTAGTATTTCCTTGTGCTTAGTTCATTAGAGGTATATCACTTCTCCTATATAAAAAAATGTCATCAGTACAAGGTAGTTTTGTATTTAAATAAAGAACACACATTTCCTTAATCAAATTCTAATATATAGACAAAAGAAAGGGCTGAAATTAAAACCCGATGTAAATACCGCCATAACCCCACATAGGGAGAGAGATTTAGTTTGGAATTAATTTAAGGAGAATGCATTAAAATATTTACTCTCATCGACACTTTTGTCAAAAACAGAATTGTTGGAAATAATATTGTTTTATGTCGATTTATGTACCCATAATTCGAAGATTATACGCAGGGGGTAATTCTCAGTAATGTTAATAAAACTTCAGTATAAGCCATTTGCTTGTAGCCAAAGTAATCGTTGCCAAAGACTGCTGATGAAAAACCTTGACGGGCTTAGAAACAACTGTACAGTCTGCCAGGCAACCAAGTCAATACATTTCACTAATGTTTTACGTTTATTCTAAAAAAGAAACAAGCAGAATAAAACACTGTTCAACACGTTCAATTATGCCACTCTGTTCGAGGACATTGAAAAAACGTCCCTTTCGCCCAGTTTGAAACGTTGGGTCGTAAACTATATGTGTGGGCGGCAGTCATATGTAGAATTTAGAGACAGAAAGTCGAAGCCCCGTAGAGTTAAACAAGGAGTTCCCCAGGGTGCAGTTTTATCCCCGGCTCTGTTTAACCTCTACCTCTCTAAATTGTGGCGTACGCTGACGATTGCACAATTCTGGCGTCAGGACCTAAAGTGGATGACATTTGCGAGAAAATCAACTGTTACCTCACTGACTTAGCACGTTTCTTCACTGGAGGAATATGAAAATATCCGGCTCCAAATCATCAGCCACACTGTTTACTGCTTGGACCGCAGAGGTGCGGTTACCACTCAATGTGAAAGTCGATGACGTCAACATCCCGACCACCAACTACCCCAAAATCCTTGGGGTCACATTGGACAGCCTTTTTAGATCCTCTGCACATGCTACAGCTATCTGCGATAAACACAAAAGTAGGAACAAGGTCCTCAAGTCACTTGCCGGCAGTACTTGGGGAGCCGACAAAGAAACCTTGTTGACCTCTTACAAAGCGATAGGTCGGTCTGTATCAAACTACGCAGCACCTGTATGGTCGGCGAACGTGAGTACGACGCAGTGGAAGAAAATTTAGACTTGCCAGAATGCCGCCCTTAGAACATCAACAGGGTGTCTTCTTATGTCTTCTGAGGACCATCTTCATGAGGAGACGAAGGTCCTTACCGTGCGCAGACACAATTTCCTGTTGTCTAAGCAATACCTGCTAGGGTGTTTTCGCAGCAGTCATCCTAACCACCATCTCTTGAACAGGATGTCTCCACCCAGGCAGATCAGGTACGATCTTCATGATCTAGAGAGAGAGGTCCAGCGGTATAAGAGAGAACCTTTAGATCATATCAGGCAGGTTTGAACAACATTCACGCCGATGATGTCGCAGCAGCAGTATCCAGCTACCGTGTGCATGTAGTGCTAGGGAAACATCCCCTGGAGATTTCACCTAAGGAGAAGGTACTACCTCGGCAGACGCGCGTGGTTCTGGCGTAGCTGAGATCTGGATGGTGCAGCCGCCTCAATTCTTACTTTGCACGAATTGATGCTAACGTTCCGGACATCTGTCTCGCCTGCCATCAGGGACCACATGATGTACTGCACCTCTTCAATTGTCCGGCCAAGCCCACTCAGCTGACTCCCAGGTCTTTGTGGACGCATCCAGTTCAAATGGCGCGTTTCCTTCACCTGGATATCGAAGCAGATCCCCCATAGACGAACAAGACTTCAAAATAAATATATTGTTGTTACAACAACAACAACTGTTCAAGTCATAATAATGATAAAACAAAAATAATTATTTGAAACAAACTACAACTTGTGTCCATAATAAGCCGTTTGACTATTGATTGACAATCAAAACACATTTAAAACACTCAAACCTCCATTTATTGTACTGTCATACAATCTTTTATAGAAGCATCATCTAATCGCGGACCATTTAAAATGGACCATTTAAAATTTTAATTTTGAATCGGCTGTAAAAAAAAGAATACAAACAATTTTGTCAAATGTCTAGTTTTATTGGAAAGGTTGCACTTTGTCATTTCATAATGAAACACCACCCGATGCGTTGTCGCTTCGCCCAAAGGGCTGAATATTGTGTGGCAGTAGATTTTACCGTAAACCGTGTTTTCAGATGAACCTCATTTTCATCTTGGTGGCTATGTCAATTAGCAAAATTGCCGCATATGGGGTTCAGAGAACCCACACGTAAATATTGGGAAGCCAATGCATCCACTACGAGTCACTGTTGGGTGGGTGCGGATTTTGGGCTGGCGCCATCATTGTGCCATTTTTCATTAAAAATTAGCAAGAAGCCGCCATAACCGTCAACGGTGAGCGTTATCGAGCCATGCTAAACGGATTTTTGTTTCCAACGCAACCATCGATATATTACGCACAGTTTTTCAAAATCGACTAATAAGCCGAAGTTGTGAAGTCTATTGGCCGCCTCGAAGCTGTGACTTGAGCTCCAAAGGGCTCAATTTCTGTTGGGAGCCATTAAGGATAAATATTACGCAAAACATTCAGAGACAATCAAAGTGTTGAAACATAAAATCGATGTTGCCATTAAAAAGATTCGACCCGAAACCATCGAAAGTGTACTAAAAAATGTCTTGACCGGATAAGGTACAGCCGAGCCAGTTGTGATAATGTTCAACCTTTTCAATAAAACCAGTAATTTAAGAAGATATCAGTACCTTTTTTTACCTGGCAAGACGCATTTAATAAGTTAAAAATGTCATTGACGAATATACCGAATCTTGCGTACTTTAACCCACGGAAAAGAACGAGGGTTGTAGCAGGCGCTGCAGGACGGCTTTGAGAGCGGTCCTTCTCCAATTTGATTTCACGAGTGACTCGGGCGCAAAAGATCTGGCACAATACGGAAAGAGGAGGGTTAAAGGAAAATAGGAGCGAAGGTGTACGACATTGTTGCTGGAGATAAGGTTTTGCTAAATTTCATGTTGTCCCATATACTTATACAAATGTTTCCAATTTATTTTGTCGCTAAACAAAGTAAAGAAAGAATTTTTACTTTAGAAATGGGATTTTTTTTTAATGAAAGTTACTTCATAAATCAAAAAAGCCAAATGTACGAAATCGTCTCGAAATTGACTTCCAAAAGCTCGGAAACTCATCTACATCGTATTCTTTAATGCACTGAGCCGAAAACACAATAATTTTTTTAAATTTTTCATGGTAACTGTTTGATAACGAAGACAAAATAACGTTATAAGGTGATCCATCTAGAGGTATTTTTCAGCACAAAAAAAATAAAAATTCACATCAAGTGTGGAATCTTTATTGGTAATTTGAAAGGTCATTTTATGGCATTTATTTTTTGAAAATAATTGCCTTCAAATGTTGGCAACTGTATTATGGGAATGACATTCGATGAGAAATGGGAAGATCCGCTGTTTTTGACCAAAATTTTGTTCAGCGTTGAAGCCCATTTCTGGCTTAAAGGCCAAGCCAATAAACAAAAATTACCACATTTGGACTGAAGAGCAACAAGAAGAGTACCAAGAGGTGCAATTATACCCAGAGAAACCACGGTTTGGTGCGGTTTATAAGCTGGTGGAATCATCGGTGCATATTTTTTCAAAAATGATTACGGCCGGAACGTTACCGTGAATGATGCTCGCTATCGCGCCATGATATCGGACTGTTTGCTACCTGAAATTGTAGCCCTTAATCTTGACGACACTCGGTTTCAAAAGGACGGTACCACTTGCCATACAGCTGCTCAAACAATGGATCTATTGAGAGGTCATTTCGAAAAGCAGCTAATTTCACGTTTTGGACAGGTGAGTTGGCCTCCTAGGTCGAGCGATATCACACCTTTAGACATTCTTCTTTGGGGTTAAGTAAAAACCAAAGTCTATGCTGACAAACCAGTTACGATTCAAGCTTTTGAAGCCAACATTACACGAGTCATTAAAGCCATACCGGTCGAAATGCTCGAACGAGTCATCCATAATTGGACCGTCAGAATGGAACCCCTGAGGCGTAGTTGCGGCCAACATTTGAAGGAAATTATATTCAAAAAATAAATGCCATAAAATGTCCTTTCAAATTACTAATAAAGATTCTACACTTGATTTGAACTTTTATATATTTTTTTGGTTCTAAAAAAATACCTCTAGATGGATCACAATATATAAGGTCAAATGTTCATACACAATAGTTGAGTGAACATTACATAAGGTTGGTTTTTCAAGAGAGAGGCAGAAAATTGTTCGATATAAACAAAACTATAAAGATCAATCGGCTCTGTTGTATCGAAGTTTTTAATCTGCTTTGTGCTGTATGAAGTTCAGAATTAAGTTACACGAAGTTGAAACGATGGCGACTGTCTTATACCCCCGCAGCACAATCTTGATTGCTTTTCGCACAGTCCAAAGACTATACGCAAAGAGTAATTCTCATTAATCATAATGGGACTCCCGTATAAGTCATTTGATTTGTAGCCGAAGTAGTCGTTGCCAAAAATGCTGAAGAAAACCCTTGGCGGGTTTAGAAACAGCTGAACGGTCTGCCTGGCAAATGGTACCCAATATACTTATATTTCATCAAATTTTTAGTTGATTCTAAAAAAGAAACAACAAAAAGGTCTCGAACCAGAATTAAAACTGCTCAAGTCATAATAATGAAAAAAGGCCGAATAAAAGTAAACAAAATTATAAACATCATTAGTAGGTTAATTTAATACTAAAAGTTGTTACAGTAACTATATTTCTGGTAACCAATAATTAGTAAACTTAACAATAAAAATAATTTCTATGCAATCTTCTCAGTTAATAATATTAACAATTTCATTGGTTAATTTAACTTGTATTGTTTCAATAAATGAACTATGGAATTTTAATATTAACAATTTTCATGGTTAAAAAATTCAACCATAGAATAGTTAAATTAACTATTATTATTGTTAAATACCAGTCAACAACAAAATGTTCAAATTAACCTTATATCACGTAGACTCCAAATCATGTTTATTTATGGTTATGTTAACCTTTTATAAGGTTATTTTTCTTCTCAGTGTGCATTAATAGCAAGTATTTTCTCGTACGTTGCAGAGCTATATGTGACAGCGCATAGAGGGTAAGAAAATTAATTTTCATTTTTTTTTCTTTTTTTGATGTGGACAACATCTGAGCATCGAATGAGACCGATCCCATGCCCCAAAAGTGTTCCCTCCCAGAGATATGCGTGTTTTATGAAAGTGAAGTCGACGATTCTAAGCGCAAATAGAAAGGGACCCAATTTTTAAAATGGCTCTCCTGAACAAAACTTTTCATCAACTTTTCACTTTTTTTTTGATGTGGACAACATCTAAGCATCGAATGAGAGTGCTCCCATGCCCCAGAAGTGTTCCCTCCCAGAGATATGAGCGTTTTATGAAAGTGAAGTCGACGATTCTAATCGCAAATAGAAAGGGACCTACTCTTTAAAATGGCTCTTCTGAACAAAACTGGTGTTTAACCTTAGGTCCCTTTCTATTTTGCGCGTCACATATAGAGTCGCTTAGGAGTCGTATAGGATTTTTTCGAATCGAAATTTATTCGAAACATTGATCGACTTTTTATACATACTGAATATTTATAAGTTCCATGTTTTCATTTTTATCAAATCGAAAAAGGCTCTAAATTTTATAGATATTTTGACCCAAAAAAATTAGTATATTCAAATGAACCGACTTATTTTAATATATAAATATAGAGGTACCTGAGATATCGCAGACAATTTCGTTCAAATTGTCTGCATCTGTCTGGATCTTACATTATTTATTGCAGTTCGGGTGAACACAAATCCTTGCACTCTTGCAATTCTTGTCTTCAGTTGATCAGGCCAATGGATTTCAATAGTTTTGATATTTCCATCACGGTGTTAAAGCATCTTATTAGATACGCATTACGAATGAGTCAATCAGTTTCAAAAATGCAAACAATATTTTTTGTTAAAGAAAAATGAATTTGACACAACATATTTACATATTTATTTTTTTTTCAAATTTGTTGAATAATCTTTTTTTGATTACACAAGGGAACAAAGTATTTATTGTTTAAGAACTGAATATTGTTTTAAAAGTAATTTGGAATGCTGAATTTAAATCTGCACTTAGTGTTTTTCTATCAGCTCGACCTTTCGCGATATACCGCTATGTCCAACATTAAGGATATTCCACTACAAATATTTTAATAACTTGTGAACGGTTCACTATATTCAGTTTAAAAAAAACTAAAGCTCGTCAACAAAATTATCTTAAATCCGTGCCTACATTGTTTTTAATTTGGTCCAATTGGTTCGTTGACGTTTTGAAAAACCACAACAAATTTATAAAAAAAAGAAATTTGGTTCTTTTAAAACTCATACACTCATTGGTCTAAAAACATGTATTTTAATATATTTCAAATCAAATAAGCTTTACTTCATTGAAATCGGTGAACAACTTTTGATTTTGTCACAAATTTACTGAGAAAACTGAATTGACCAAAATCGCGATTTCCATACAGAAATAATATTTATGAATATGTGTGTGTTTGCTGCTGTTCTATTTATTTAATAAGCGTGTTAAAGTAATTGTTTTCAGATATTACTTAAGTCATATTTATTCTATCAGCTATACTTTTTAATTTATTAATAAAAGACAATTTTAAAGAAGAATAAGAATTTTTAATAGAAAAATATTAAAATTTGAATACAACTCATCGAAAAATTTCCTTTTAAATATAAAATTTCCTTAAATTATCTGGCTAAGAGGGTTGAATTTTAATGCTCCAGCAATAGTCCGCCATCATATGGGCATCCCAGCGATCCTGGCACCGCTCCTCTAAAGTGCCGCTCCTATATAGTACGAATATCTTAATGGATTTTAGGGGAACAAATCTAAATGACTATGTAGATAGTGCACCTTAATGCTCATATTGCAACCAAGCTTTTCGAAATGTGAAAACTTGTAATCCACGTGGTCTGAGTAGCTCTCATCCTTTTCGTTTCCCAGGAAATTTTGTACTAACTAAACAAATTTATGCCAAGCATTTCCTTCAATATCTGTCATGGACTACAAAAATTTTTATCCTTGATTAACCTTCTGATTTGTGGGCCATCCAAAATGCCAGCTTTCAGTTTCTCACAACTCAAATTTTCGAACTTTCTACTGATATATCTAAAACAATCCCTGTTCTTGTTGAGAGCTTTGATAAATTGCTTCATAAGCCCTAGCTTGATATGGAGAGGTGGCAGTATTATGCGATTCCTAGGCACAAGTGGCTCATTAACTATATTCAGCTTTCCTGGAACCATAGCTTCCCTCGATGGCCAGTCTTTTTTACTCTAGTGTTGAGATCTTGCTCTACTATACAATAAACAAATAAAACACGGATGTTATAAATAAAAATTCTATTTTATTTCATTTTTCCTGACGTTTCGTAAATTTTTGTTGACTTTTTCAAGGGATTCGTCTATTTCAAATAAAAACATTAATTAAATTATTATATTTAAATATCGTAACAATTATAAACTTACAAAATATTATAGTTTTTAGTTAAATCATTGATAATTGGACAAACACACAATTAACAGTGACAATACTCATAAGCAGGCAACTTAATTTAAATATCACAGCTTTTTGATTGCAACTCCGTAGCAGATACTTATATTGTACAGGCCTTGGACGTTTTAGCTTTATGGGCGAATCCTGCTGGAAGGTACATGGCTGGTTTTGGAACAGGGAATAGTTAAGAGACTTCAGCTTCCAAAACGGTTTCTTGGTAAACTTTGGCCGATGTTTTGACTCCTTGTTTGCAGAAATGCAGGCCAGTGACCCCATCGTAAGAGACACCCCACCAAACCATGACTGAAGCTGGGTGATGACCCCTTTCCACCCTTGGGATCAGTTCAGATGCGTCCTTCCTATGACCGCGCATACACTCTATCATTAAAAAAAATTTCATCGGTAAACAAAATTCTTCTGTGCAAGTTGTCAGCGTGCATCACCAAAAGACGATTGCATTTTGCAATCCTATTTTTTTTTTAAACTGCAGTCAATAAATGTCCGATACTTCGGTTGACAGCCCCAAGTCTTTTTTAATGATTCGAATCATGGGCTTTTGCGTGATATTCATCTCACGGGCCATGATTTTCTGTTTTCGTAGCGGATTTCTGTTAATTCTGGATTTAACGGCTTTAATGACATGCGGTGTTCGAACAGAGCGTGAGCTCTTTTACATATCCAGTCTCCTCAAACAGTTTTATGCATCGGTAGACGAACATGCGGCTAATTCCTAGTGGCCGGAGCGTTTTGAAAATATCGTTTTTTTCATTTCACACTTGAAAAGCGCTATTACAGCGATACGGTTCTCATTATCTGACCACGCCATGGTGAGAGTTGAAACAATTTTAAAATCCCGTTACAGACTAACGCTATTGAGGTTAGCTTTCAAAACCCATATGACATTAACGGGGTATGTTCAGTTCTACTATTGAAATGGGTGTTGTAACAGTATTTATGTCTCTACTAAGTATTTGTTTGTTTACAATGCGTGTGAGATTCAAAATTTTCAGAACTTTTCATAGGCTTTGTAACTTTACGTGAAAGTAATAGGGGTTGACACTTTTTTTGCATTTTTTCATGATTTTTAAAAATACAAATTTTTAATTTTTGTAATGGCGAAAAATCTGTTACCACCCAACTTAGCATAACTCATTTAATTTTCAATCGATTTTTCTGTACTTACATGTTTTCGAAAGCTACTTTAATATGATATTCAATGAAGCACAATTTGCTCCCTACCGATCAACTTTAAGCGTGAAGAAAATTAAAATGTGAACATTTTTTTGCCGAAAATATGTTAGATACCTGTAACTTAATAATTCATGCTGATGGAGAAAAATGGAGATTAGATTTAAAATCAGCGACCTCAAATTAGAAAAAATTGATATAGATTTTCAAACAACACACAAAAAGTTCGATTTTGTTCCCTTGTGTTATCAATCAAAAAGGATTTAGGTATTTCTCTACCAGTTTGTCCTCAACTTCCGAAAATGTTCAACGATATTAGGCGCGTTCTCTTAATACTCTCTTACGAGTAATAAATGAGTAAGTGGTCGCTAAGGCGATAACTTCAAAACTGTACGAGACATTTTTTAAATTTCTTTGTAAAGTAAAGAACTTATTGGTTTTATGAATCATACGAGTATAATGTTAGATATGAAAATTTGTAATTTTTAGAGAAAAAAAGTTATTCCAGAAAGCTACGTACAGGGTGGAGCGCGATAATTTGCTTTTTTGCACTGCAGGCTGTGGCGATTGTAAATTGGTTATGTGTACGAAGGCGACCTGTGAGGAGGATTACAACCCCACTAAACAGCGAAAGAGTTAGAGCAGCAGTACTGCAATCTCCAAAACAATCTGTTCGGAAGCAAAAACTTGATCTTGGCATTTCCTCGATTTGTTTCAGCCGGCGCTTGAGGCAATGCAAGTGGAGGATACATGGTTCAAACAGGATGGTGCAACTGCGCACACAGCGAGGGTTACCATCAATTGTTTGCGGCAAATGTATCCTGGATGGCTTATCTCTTTCAGGGTTGATGAGAACTGGCCGGCACGCTTAGCAGACTTAGCCCAATGCGATTTTTTCGTTTGGGGTTACCTGAAGTCGAAGGTGCATGTCAACCGTCCCAACACCTTGGAACACCTAATTAACAATATTGAGGCTGAAATTGGCAGAATACCAGTCGACTTGCTTGTAAGAGTTCATGAAAACTCCAGAAAACGTATGCAGGCGTTTGAGGCCTGCGAAGGTCGATATTTGCCAGATACACTATTTAAAACTTACCTTACTACCCTTCCCTTACTGTTTAATATAATGAAAATATAAAATACATTTTTGTAAGATTCATAATTTTTTGTTATATTCCCAAATAAGCAAGTTGTTGCGCTCCACCCTGTATAAGCGATTATTAACAGAGTTTGCCTAAACTCACTAAAATAACTTTCTTCCCAAAATTAATTATTTAAAATAAAGGTTTTTTGCGCAAATTGTGTAAAGTTTTCTGAAAACAAAATCGTTTTTATATTTTTGTACAATGGTGTGAAGTTATCGCGTTAGCGCTCTTCTAAGCGAGAAAGCTTAGAACCGTATGTGCTCAAAGACGACAAAGTGCTAAAAACGTTATGGGATTTAGAGATTAATCTCCTACTACAAATGTTGCTGAAATTTGCGACGTGATGTTGCAGCTGAAAATGCAAGCCGTTCATATCTGAAATTTGAGCTTGTGTTTTTTATGAATTACAAAAAAACTTTTAATTTTTTAGGCAAAAAATATTTTTTTTCTTCATACATTTATTTATAACTGCGAAACTGTTGCTTATGTAAAGGAATTGTAATTTTTAAATTTGTTTATTCGGACTAGTGGTTCTCGAGTTAAAACAAACAAAAGAGCCTAAAACGTGACAAATTCCCCTATACGATACTTACTAACTTCAAATCAATTATTAAATTATTATTTGATGTACCTTGACCAAACGAATGATGGCGAAGTTCTTCCTTTTGGGGCAACTTTCAAACCAATTATCAAAATTGAGTCCCGAATCAATCACCTGAAAAATATTGTACTGTGTTATCTTGATGAAAAAAACTTTTTTTTGGCCATATGTGGTCCTCGTTTATTCGGCCCAATAAGTTGGCATAATATTCGCCATTATTGTTTTACAATTTTGAAGGTAATCTATGTGGATAATCCCGCGTGCATCCTAAAAAACCGTTGCCATCACCTCATTGGCCTTCTTCGGAGCAGGTTCACCCGGAAAAACACATTGTTTAGAATGCTGCTTAGTCGATGGAGTGTTGTAATGGATCCATGTTTCATCCACAGTTACAAAACGCTGGAAAACTCATCCGAATTGCTGTTAAACATCTCCAAACAGTCCTTTGAAGTTGTCACACAATTACGATTATGGTCAATTGAGAGCAAACGCGGCAGACATCTTGCAGACTGATTTCTTAAACCCAACTGATCATGTAAAATCGGAACGACTCCGCCATATGAAATGCATATGGCTTCAACAATTTCACGTATCAACCAATCTCAATCGGCCAACAGCATGTCGTGGACTTTTTTCGACAATTTCGGGTGTATTGACCTTAATTGGCCGTTATGAATGTTAAGTGTTATTTGTACAACGAAAGTCAGCAAACCACTTTTTATTATTGAAATCGATGGTGCAGAGTCCCTATTGTATTTATCAAGCTTGCCCTTGGATTGATTGACGGACTTTGATTGACGGAAATTTACTTTGTTCCATTTTTAACAAAATCCACAAGGTTGTATTTTTGAACAGCTGTTAAACACAAACTAAATGACGGAACTCGCTCAATATTTCGCAGTAGTCTACTGACAGATGGTACTTGATGGGAGCGGTGTTGCATTTCATATAACTATAAGGGAAGTTGGAAAAGTCACGGAATTATTGATATGCCCTTGTATCTCAGGTAGTCTTACAATTATATTCTGATGTCGTGTACAAGTACTTATCCAATAAAAAATGCATTTAAAACCAAAATACGTAGCTTATTTCCAATAAAATATTTTTATCGTTATAGGTTAAAATATTCAAATAGTTTCGAGCTGATTTCGATTCGATAAATATGATTTATTCCTGGTACCCGAAGGACTGCTTACGGAGAACAGCCAAGAGACTCCAGAAGTGCTGCTGGTTGTAGCGAAGTTTCAAACGCTGCTTAGCCGCATGCGAGCAGTCCTCCCAATAATTTATGCATACAACTAAAAACCCAAGAAGCGTCTCTTTTTGCGTTCTCTTGAATTTTTTAAAAAAAATTAGTTTGGTATACTCTGTTCCTTTAGCCCAAAATATGTCTTAGACGGTCATTACACAATTCCCTTTCCCATCAATTGCCAGCCTTCCAAAATCGATTCGACCATGTCCTTAATGATAAATTGTTATAAACCTGATTGACATTAAATAAAATCCCATTTCATTTATGGTGCTGAGAATAACTCGCAACCCCACAAAAAGGGGTATTTTGTCCTCTCCGCAACAACAACAAATAACAGACCATAAATTTCAAAAGAAAAATAAGGAAAAATGTTCACGATATTAATCATATCGTGTAACCCCCTTTTCCTACTTAGACTAAGGATACAAAGTGGGAGAAAAACAAATCATTAATTTTGCAGAATTTTAAAAATTTGTATTCGTACCAAATGGAATTTTTTCCACAAAAAAGGTCAGCATTTGTTTTACCCCTTTTTTGGTATCCCACTGTGAAACTTAATAGGATTTCTTCTTCACAGGCAAAATATTGAGCAGAGGAATATTGTATGCGGATCTGAAAATGATGTTTCAATAACGATCAAGCGACTAAACCGAGAATAAGGTAAGGGATAATCCTTTCCATTATTCCACCATCAGCGAGCTATGGGGCAAAATCTCAGATCCCTGCAAAATAACCGCGAACTTAAATCGCTTCCCTGTTTTCTCTAAGTACTTTGCGGTAAGAAACATGTTAAATTATATAAAAAAAAAATGATGTTTTTGATTTCGTTAGTAGTGTTAATAGTAAAATAGCACCTATACTCGTACCTTCGCTTTGAATCCATATTTGATTGGTTGGTGGGATAAAGCCCAAAAGTGAGGATTTATGCATTAAAGTGTCCAAAAGCCAAAAAGATGACAGACATAATGACGATATTGTATTTTAGTGGAAATTCAATAATAACTATGAATAACACATTCGTTGCTTGGGGTCTGAGAATGGTAAAGTAGCGTTCAGCGCAACTGCAGTCACTACTGCTTGCAACTAAAAGTATTTTTGGCTGCCTTTTCAATATCTTTCTGGTTTTCTCTTTGAATAAATGTTCACAAAGAAACCTGGTCTCACATCTGACTATGTCAATCATAAATATTCTCCAAAAGGTTGGTGTGACACGTAGCTTGGTGCACGCAGAAAAAAAAGTTTGTTGGGATAACAATATTCGAATAGCATCATACTATTGTTGGGTATATGGTTGTGGCGCAACAATATAATGCTCATCACAACAATACTATGGTTCACACACAACCATACTATGATCCCCAAAACAATATTATGGTCCTCACAGCAATAGAATTGTTCACACACAAACATACTATGATCCCCACAATCATATTATTATACTCACTCAACCATACTATGATCCCCACAACCATATTATTATCCTCACAACTATATAATATTTCTCATACAACCATAGTACGATCCTCACAACCATAGTTTGACTTACACGTAACCATCCTATGATCCCCAAAATATTTGTACGGATTGGGTTAAGTTGTTATTTAAGAATAGAGATTTGTAATCAGTAAATTATTTAAAAATGCACTAAACACTTATTAACAGGAATAATTTATTTAACAGTAGAAAAAAATTATTTATTAAAAATATTTCAGTTATACTAATTCAAAGTAGTTTGTTTAAAAAAAAAATAATTTTCATATAAAAAGTACTATTAAGATTCGTAACAATAACATTGTTAAATTAAGAAAAATTAAATCATACCGACAAAAATTAATTTTGTCGGTATGATTACCGTAATCATATTATTGTTAACATAAAACTCAAAAAAAAATAATAGTTTTGTCGTTGATATTTATATTGTTGCTACAACCATATTTTCATTTTAAAATTTGGCAACAATACTATTGTTACATTTCAACAATATTAATATTGCCGCAATCATACTATTATCAAACTGAAATTCAAAAAAAAAATAATATGGTTGGGACGACCATACTCTTATTGCAGAGAACAAACTATTGTTGCCGTGAACATATAGTAACCATATCTTTTCTCTGCATGTGCAATGCAAACCATAATGAGTGTTTTACAGCTGGATTGAATTTGACTTGCTTTAACATTTTCTCCTTCACATATTTCCCGCCACATCCCATAAAAGCTCTAAAGGAAGACCAACTGATCCAATTTGTCTGAGGTATTAGGTAACATATTACCCTCGTGCTAGAGCTCTATAAGAGATAGGTTCTCCTTAGGCACCACGGTTGAGGTTCTCACAAATGTCTTAGTTGCAGCGACGAAGAATTACTGTGTAAAATCGGTTAGGATGGGCAAGACTAAGCCCACATGGTGGAATGCAGAAATTGCCTTGACAGACAAAGAATGCAGGCGACTATTCAATGAGGTCATCCTGGCAACTGGGCCGCATACAAATCCTCACTTAAAGGTTTTTTGAACCTAACTAGAAAAGCTAAAAGACAATCCAGGGTGAATTTCTGTAGTGGTGTGGAAAGTTCCCTAGGGACGTCTACGCAAAATTGTATCTTCGAGTCCAGCTATAACATTTTATTTTCAATGAGCAGATGGATCATGGACTACTAACAGTCAGGATATCATAGAGGTGCTGATGGACATGATGCACACTTCCTAGGCTGTCGAGTACTCGTACCTGACTCTTTTGTGTATTAGTATATGTGACGCGCAAAATAGAAAGGGACCTAAGGGTAAAAACCAGTTTTGTTCAGGAGAGCCATTTCAAAAATTTAAATACGTGTATCTTTGGTGTACCATCACTTTCATAAAACGCGCATTTCTCTAGGAGGGACCACTTTTGGGGCATGGGATCGGTCTCATTCGATGCTCAGATGTAGTCCACATCAAAAAAAGGGAACATTGATTTTTTACCCTAAGATCCCTTTCTCTATGCGCTGTCACATATGGTTTATCTGATATTCACAATACTCGACATTGCATACGATTTGCGGTTAAAAGCTTACATTCCTTTAAATCTCGGGTCGGGCTGGCATTATTTTAGCGAACAGTAGAACATCGACACATTAATGCCATGTCTCTGGACAATCTTCAGACCCTGTTTGCGGCAGTCTTATGTGCTTCACGGTGAACAGCAAATTTGATTGTCGTGAACGCAAAAAGAAGGAAAGGAATCTCACAGTGAGGCAAAGGAAGACCAATCAGTCTTTTATCACAAGTGCTTAACACTTTGAAAAGGGTCATCCATGTACACAACAGATCATCCCTCAGACCGAGCATTTTGTAGGAGGCCCAGCATACCTAAACGAAGGACAAGTCTGCCGATATTGCGCTGTCTCGTTGGTTGGCAATATTAGAAGGTTCCTGCCCTGCAAGAAGGTGTAGTTCGCCCCTCTGTGGTGGAATCTTAATATCAATACTACACATTGAACTGGGATTAAACCGGCTCAAGACCTCTTGCTTCTTTATTTAAATAGAAGACAAGTTTTTAACAAAATGGCAAAGTGACATTGATTTTCTTGGCTGCACACTACTTTTATCATGATTTCGGGTCCGTGACAACCCTCTTCAGAAAGCCTTGCTGCAATTGTCGAAAGTAAAACCGAACTCTATAAGGCCAGGCTATCCCCAAACGAATGAGAACTACTGTTGTAAACCTTACTTTTCAAGTTTTCTTCACACAATTGCCCACGAAAATACAACTCACTCTTGGAGAATCCACATCTAAGAAGAATCCACATCGAGAGCCATCAATAGATTTCTTTATACGGACTACTACTACTCTTATGCGGATGATGTTGCGGTGGCAGCCACTGCCAAGAATCCAAAGAAGCTCTAGGAAGCACTTGTGTCTGCGCTTAACTTATAACAAAATTGGAGCCGGGGATATGACCTGGGTGTAAATCCAGCAAACATGGAACTGGTACTATTCAGATAGATAGAAAATACTAGTTTTAGCTGGTTTTATTAATCCCTCCATAGATAGGGTAACACTTTCGTAATAGTGCCAAATAACTTGGATTGGTGCTGGATAATAAACTAAACTGGAACCAGAAAACACAGACAAGGACCAATAAGGTGGCAACTGCTTTGAATTGCTGCAAACAGGCAATTCGTCTCAACTGGGGATTGCGTACCAAAAACATATACAGGCTATATGATTTTGTTGTCAAAACGATTTTGTTCCACGGGCCACTGTCTGGTTAGTGTCGTTGGAGAAAAAAATCACCAGAACAGATTCTATCGTATTACTTGATTTCCGGTGAGCTTAGAACGACTCCATCTAAGGCTCTGTTCACTTTCCTTAACTGGCTTCCGCATGAAATTTTGGCATATCTGGCTGGAAATACAGCTATGCGACTTGGCGCCACGGGTGCATTAAATCACAAACACTCTAACACGCTAAAATTTTAAGTGTAGTCAATATGTGACAGCTCATAGAGAAAGGGAACTAAGGGTAAAAGGGTAACAAATCAATTTTCATTTTTTTCTTCTTCTTTTTTTGGTGTGGACAACATCTGAGTATCGAATGAGACCGATCCCATGCCCCAAAAGTGTTCCCTCCCAGAGAAATGCGCGTTTTATGAAAGTGAAGTCGACGATTCTAAGCGCAAATAGAAAGGGACCTAATCTTTAAAATGGCTCTCCTGAACAAAACTAGTTTTTAACCTTAGGTCCCTTCCTATTTTGTGCGTCACATATGCGGTTTTCTGTTGACTATGTGACACCTAAACCTATTTCCGATCCTGGATTTGTACGAGAATACCGGATTAGTCGTACTACGTGATTGGCCTTCGGCTCTAGGAGAATTCAATCCGAATATACACTGATGGATTAAAGTCACTAAGAGGAATTGGATGTACTTACAGTATCTATTTATATTCTATCTATTCGGATCAGCAAAGTTTAAAACTGTACCTTAAGCTTCCGGACGAGTGAAGCATTATTCAAGCCGTAATCAAGGCAATAAGTAATGGCGCGCGGCAAGTTCAGTATTATGAGGTATCATACCGTGATATCTTCCAACTGACAGCTATGCGGCCTTTAGATACCCACAGGATGTGTACACCACTTCGAAAATTATTCAAGAATACCAGATATGTCTCTGGTAAAGACTAAGAGGGATTCGTCTGCCACCTTATAAGGGTATCTGGGCATAGGAACAATTTTGGTAATACTGCAGCCGAAACACTTGCAAAAAATGGCGCAATCCAAAACTCAAATTAGTAAAGTGGTGATATTGACTATGAGTAAGCCGCTTATACGCGGGATCTATTTATCATTGCCATGAGAAAATAACCCCTTTTGCATAGAGACTAGATAGATCAAGTCTTGTATAACTGAGCCTAAAACTTTCACCGCGATTAGTCTGCCAAGGATCCATCTAAGAAACCTCATTGCGGTCATCATATCGGCCACTGGTCTTGAGCCGCAAACGCTTGGAGACTGCTTCAGCAGTACAAGGACTTCTGTAGGATTTACAACAAAAAAAAGGAAGAAGGAGACAACTGAACATTTTCTCCACCACTGCCGGGCATTTGTGGACTTCAGACGTAAACTGCTCGGTCTACAGATACTATTAGAAAAAAACCGTCTCCCCGATGGTGTTTTGGGCAGAATCCACACCTTCATCATGGCAATAGGCTGGTTCAAGGATATAAGAGGTTGTGGCGATTATTCGCGACGAGTACTCGGTATCACATCGTGGACCCAACTGCTGCCAATTTAACCTAACCTACCCAGATTTTAAATCAAGACTCATTGTGCGCACTCTATTACATACGAAGGCGACCACAAAAGTAACTAAAAAGAACCGTTTTTTTGGAATTATTATTATTTATTTTTCAACATAATCTCCTTCCAACTCAATACACTTCATCAAACGTTTTTCAAGTTTTTTAATTCCATCCGAAAAATAAGATTTTTCAAGACCTTCAAAATTTTTTGCCACCGAGAAATTTTTTTAAATTTGGAAACAAGAAATAATCAGAAGGAGCTAAATCTGGACTATATGGTGGATGCGGAGCAATTTCAAATCGTAATTCGGCCAGCTTTTGTTGAGTTAAAAATGCAGTGTGTGAAGGAGCATTATCTTGATGAAAAAGAACTTTTTTTTCTAAATGCGGTCGTTTTATCTTGATTTCTTCACTCAACCGATCCAATAATGCAATAAATAGTATACCCCTTGCATCCCAAAATACTGTGGCCATTACTTTTCCTGCTGACTTAACAGTTTTCGCCTTCTTGGGACCACTTTTACCAGCTTCTATCCATTGTTTTGACTGTTCTTTGCATTCTGGGATGTAGTGATGGATCCATGTTTCATCAACAGTTATGAATCGCCGCAAGAACTCCATTGGATTACGCTAAAAGCTCCTCGGAATTGGTCCAACGGACGATTTTTTGGGGCAAAGTCAACCAACGCGGCACCCATCTTGCGGATAGCTTTTTCATGTGGAGTTCATCATGTAAAATACTCCAAACTTGTTTTTCGTGTATTTTAACAATCTAAGCAATCACTGAGCTTTATTCGTCTATCTTTAGTCACTTTATTAAATATTTTTTCTAATGTTTTCAATAGTAGTAGCAGTTTTCGGTCTTCCAAAGCGTTGTTCATCTTCCGTACTTGAACGACCCATTTTAAATTGTTGAACCCAGGATTTCACGGTGGAGTGTGATGGTGCATTATCACCATGAACAGAATCCAGTTCATCTTTGATTAATTGTGGCGTATAACCTTTCATATACAAGTGTTTAATTACCGCACGAAACTCTTTATTTCCCATTTTTCAAAAATTATAAAACTTGTTTACTTCAATCACCTGTAACAAAGAAAATAATCATTAAATATTTCGGAAATTTTGACAGATGGCTTATAAAAGATTGCTTTTAAAAAACAAAAAAAAAGTTGCTAGTAAAACAGAAAATGTGCCAGGCCAGTTAGTTTTGCGGTCGCCCTCGTACACTACAGCGGAACACAAATACGAGTAGTGGGGTTTTATTTGAAAGCTGGCTTTAATAAGTAGCCGTTTTGAATTTTTTTTTCATTAGTCATATCTTCTTATTTTTTGTAAACTATTTAGACCTAGCGATCATTTCATGAAAATATGTCCATCTACGACCATGCCAGAAAATGCAAGGGCTGAATGAAATGACAGCGGTATGAATATTTCCGATTGATGGTCGGAGGGTACTAGGCTAAAATTACTAAGTTTTGAAGCAGTGGTCAGTTTTTTTAAAAAATACCTCTTACATTTCCAAAATAACCTAAACTAAGAATAGAGGTCCTACCGTTCCAAAGTAGTGACCATTTGACTAAAATTTAAACAATTTTTTGTGTGTTAATTTAGAAAAACAAACAAATGTGTGCTGTTAGCTCGGTTCCAAAAAAGAAACAAAAAAATGTTTCTATTTTATTCAGATAGTCATAAATTTGAAACGCTAGGACCTCTGAGTTCCGCCCCTTGCATTTAAGGGCATGATCGTAGATGGACATATTTTCATGAAATGGGTCAAGGAATACGCTGATGAAATTTGTCCAGTCGTGATTGAATCACCCTGTATTGGTGCAAATAAAATGTACTTTTTATTATCTTCCTCCTGATGTTTTGTGCAATGTTTAAATGGGGTTTCAGCTTTAGAGATCAGCTGTCATTTGATAGCCATGCCTTCACTTAAGCTAAAATGTACAGGATTGTCAAAAGTTGTGGAGGATTGTGAAAATTAAACCTAAGGTAGGCTCAGTAAATTCGGTTCTCATATGGCACCCAGTATATCGTTATCAATACTATCAGCCACCTTGGATATATGGCAGCAATTATTCTTCACACATTGCTAAGCTCTAGTTTAAGTTTAGTTTTGTTTATTTTATTGAGACTTTTTTCAAAAACAATGACAGGCATATACTAGATCTATGAACTAGAAATTGCTTATGACTATAATGTATTGTCTAAATTATCAATAACGTACAGCCTTTTCTGTGTATAGAAATATTTTCAATTTGTATGTAGATTTGATTCCGAGATTTGCTCCCGAGGCTAAAGTGGTCTTAGGAGTGAAATATCCTAGTAATTAGCTTAAAAGTATACTTATGATTAGCCTAAAATTAGTGGGTAAAGAGGAGGGGTTAATTACAAAAAAGAAGAGAATAGGGAAAACAAAAAAAAAATAGAAAAAAAAGTAAAAAAAATAAGAGCTTTAACAAATGCTATTCAAGAGCCTTAACAATAGTCCAATCATAAAGATGCTATCCTCTATGTGCACCCGGAACCACTTTTTGTAGAACTCGGGACGAAAGAAAACCGAGGTAAATCTAAAATCTGCCCGACTTTCATTCAAAAATCCAATCGGAGATAAATAGCAAACATCTGACCAGCGAATGTCCTTCTGGGCATTGTAAATATCGGTTATAATGGAATTCTCGTGAAGGGAAATCATTTAATAACTTTATTAATTGCTTCACAAATATACAGACCAATAGGAGTAACATCTGACTCCTTATAAACATATACTTATTCGAATATCGCTTGGAGAACGACTAAAAATGTTTACCAATACAATATCTTAATATCTTTCTCTCAAATATCTCAAATTCCTTTATAACTGTCGGGAATACATTAAACCATATTGGGAACCCATATAAAATGACCGGGCGTACACTAGTCTTGTACAGTAATAGTTTCGTCTCTACCGGTAAACTCCTATTCCACAGAATTTTCGAAAAAGATCCCAAAATCCTATAGCCCTTCTGGAGAACAGACCTAGCATGTCTATTAAATTTCAAAAGTTTGTTAAAGTGAATACCTAAATATTTCATGTCTTTCCTGAAAGGGACTTCCTCGCCATTAATACCAATTCTCAACCTTTTACTCTCAGGAACCGCAAACCTTTTACACTTGCCTGAGCCGTTTCGAATACAAAAATTATCAATAGTTAAAACCCGCCTCTAAAAAAACTAAAGATACCTCTGAAAAGTATAAACCTTTAAGTATTTGCTTAACATATGACGACCGATTTTGAAATTACAAAAAAAATAAAATGAATTATTGGCCTATATTTAAATATAAAATACAAAGATACTTCCCCTTTTCTGGTCTAGCAGCGCATGAAGCTATGAGTGATCATCTACCTGGTAAAACTTCACCTTATCAGCCCATGTTTTCGAATAAACCACACACAAAAATTCCAGGAGATTTTGCAGTGACATTTGACCTCTGGTGAAACTGGACTAGACTGTGTTTCATATACCACGCACAAAAAATGTCCTTCGCGTTCTAGAAGTCTTCAAATTAGGTCCGACCTTGCTTAAACTTCAGAATCTTTTGAATAACTGAGTGGTGTGGGATTCCTCATAGTCGTTTACGTCTGACTTTTGATTTTCCCATTTGTTTTTTTTTTTGTTGAAAAATCTTAGAACATCATCATAGAACATTACAAAATTTTCAATTTCATATAATCGTTAAATCTTTTCAAACTCTCTCGAACTAAGGGCATTTATTTCTTTTTACTACGCTGTATACTTTGAAGTAGAACGACAAGCAAAATCAACTTTCCACAGCGAAGGAAAACGAAAAACTTATGTCAAATACGAATTTCAGTGCTTCTGTCAAAAAAGATGTTTACTTTTTCCGGCACCGCACTTCTCTACGTACGTACGAATGAGTGTAAACGAAGAAAATTGAATTGAAAAAGTAAAACGTATTTCCTTTTCAAATACGAGTACATACGATAAACGACAATATGGAAAGTTTACTTTTGGCAAATGCCAATTACAATGCGAGAGCAGGGGCGTTGACGATGTACGAAAGAAAAATAAAAACGAAAAGAAAATGTGTACGATTTGTTCTCAATGAGTTCCAGGAAAAAATCAACACCAACATTAAGAGGAGCCAAGGTACTTGAGCATAAACGATTTCGAGTAATTGTGGAAAATGTTCATTGTTATAACACACCACCTTACACCCGCCCTTCCACCCACAACTTCACCCCACCCACTATGCCGAAATCTGTTGGAGAAAAGTGTAACTTTAAGACTCTCCAACGTCATCGTCGTCATCAGCTTCATCAGCGCCACCAGCCCAATCGTCATCGCCATTTAGCCCGACAACCCACCCAATGACTTGAGCCAACACCTCTGACGATGTAAATACACTTGGACGGAATGGGGAGGGTGGGGAAACCACCCTTCCATTTCCATTTACATCTTTGCCAGTCTCATAACAATTTACATACTCATACTTATGCTCGCATCCGTAGTCGCACTCGCACTTCAACTCTCAGTTTCCAGTACTTTATCGCCTGTTCCAACGCCCGTTTTCATATTTCGTTTTATGCTTATTACAAACATCCTCTGCCGACCCTACTCGTTTTCAATTCCTCAGGACTGGGTATGCCCTGTGCCAGCCACCCCAAAAAGATTTGATTTAAATTATTTTCGGTAAAACGGAAGTTGGCAACTACTGTAGAACGGAAGTTGAACGCAGCCCTTGCCGCCGTAGTCCTTGTTGCTGCTGTAGTTGTAAATTGAATGGAATCTATTTAAATTGACGCTGCTCCGTGATTGTGCGCGTGTGTGTGTTGATTTTGAGTGTATCATAGCGTGACCCAGCAGGAAAAGAACAGTATCAGCAGTTCCTTCGTTGGGGCCTTCTGAGGGGGCTACAATATCTGCTAGCTGCATTCTACTCTTATTTTAAAATAATACCGGGTTCGACTGTCGAGCAAGGCCTTCTACGTTGCCTTCTACGAGAAGGAAAAGCTCTTCAGAGGGACTGCAGGACTAAATGGTTTTCCCAAATGCTGCTTAAGTCGTCTACTAAAATTGTACGCTGAATTCGGTTTACAACACCTCGAAATATTTATTGGAGACATTTTAAAGAATTTACTTATGTCGTTGATAATCGTAATATCCTTTAAAGATTTAGCCAGGTCTGTCTGCCCGTGTGTGAACGCAAAATGGCAGGGAAACGAATTAAGCTATTACCTGAAATTGTCCACAATAATGGCAGTTAAGGATTGAAAATGGACAAAATCTCAACAGGGGGGAAAAGTTTATCGTAAACGGACTTAAGATATATCAGGAAATGTACGGTTTTTTAAGTATTTAAAGTAAAGGCCGCGGTTGCTTGAAATTTCGGCCTGTACACGCAGAAAAAATTATGTTTTTTGTTTCTCCCAGGCAACCAAGCCAATATATTTCAGCAATTTTTTACGTTGGTTCTGGAAAAGAGACAACAAGAAGGTCTCGAACTAGAATAAAAACTGTTCAGGCCATAGTAAATGACTTTTGATATTAGTAAAATCACTTGGAATGCTAGAGGCATTAACAACAAGAGTTTCAAATTATTCGAGTTTCTTATCGACCGTAAGATACATATCTGTCTAGTTTCTGAAACCACACGTAACTATAAGTCATTTAGATTTTTTCATATATAGGAATATAATTATAACTTTAAGTGTTTTAAATAAAAAATATAAACTTTGCTTTAAATTTCCAGCTATTTTAATCTATTCATAAAAATAATACTTGTTTTTAAAGTATTCTTTAAATAAAAATGTGATTTTTTTTTTGATTTTAAAACGTGACTCACGTGATTTACTCGTGAACGCGAGTTTAATTTATTTTTATTCACGTGAGCGTGCGTGAACGTAAGCGAAAAAAATCGTCATGCGTGAGCCAACATTACTCACGAGCCCATCTCTATTAGGAACTTTCAATTTGCATGAACAGTGTTAATGGGATATTTCCAGGAATGGAAAATCTTGATGAATGGTGAAAATAGTCAGCAATTTACTTAACGAGGAAACGTAAAGAATGTTTTATTCCCCAAACTAGCATTCTTGTTAATAACATGGAAATAAAATGGCAGCAAAAGTCAAATACTTTATATGTGGTAAGGGTAAAAAAAATCAATTTTCACTTTTCTTTTGGTGTGGACAACATCTGAGAATCGAATGAGACCGATCCCATGCCCCAAAAGTGTTCCCTCCCAGAGATATGCGCGTTTTATGAAAGTGATGGTACACCAAAGATACACGTATTTAAATCTTTAAAATGGCTCTCCTGAACAATACTGGTTTTTACCCTTAGGTCCCTTTCTATTTTGCGCGTCACATATAGGAATAATGCTAGATACGCAAATTAAGTTCAGAGACCTCATTCCATTTAAAATTAATAAAGTGATTTTGTTGATAAAAATGATAACAAAATGTTAATATATAAGTCTATATTTAAATCGGCGATGTACTATGGACCTTCATTGTGGGCCTACAGTGCCAGCTGTCGTTAAATAAATGTGTGACGAGCCGCCCTCAATCACCAGGCAGGCAGCGACATTACAATATGCCAGGAATTATTTTTCAGGACCAGAGAAGTTCTTCTGGAATGCCAAATTACTGAAGACATTAACACTAGGCATGTGTATTAGATCTCTAAAGAAGGCCTTCTAAAAGGCCTGGCTCATTTGCCCGCTAAGGATCGTACGTGCGTATGCGTGTACTTTCAACTTTCCTCTGTCGCTGTCGTTGACGTTCTTGCTTTTGTTTTTGTTTGTTTTCGTCTGCCGTTCAGACACACAAGATGTTTATGGTAATGTTGTTAATAATCATGTTTTCATTTATTTATTTTTCCTCCTTCGCGCTCTTGCCAAGGATAACAACAATGATAACAGCGTCGTCCTCCCTGCCCGTCCGTCTGCTGTAGTTGTCCCAAAAAGTCGCACATTTTATATTGATGGAATACGTTATCAGAAACGAGTCTGATGATAACGACGGTCTGCCTCTCCAAAAACTGACACCAAAAAGGGCGACAGTTTTTTTTCGTTTTTTTTTCACTTTAAAACCAGGATAAGCTGTTCGCTTTTGTGGTTTATTGTAAAAAAAAAAGTAGGGCCTTATTTTGGGTTTAACGTTTAACCGTGTTTAACGTTTAGGCTAAAACTAAGGAATTGTTTTACGTTCTTAAGAAATGGACCAATAAAGTCTCCATATCTCTCTTATTTTTGGCTCTGAAAAGACTAATTTTTATGCACTTACTTCCAGCAGAGGTTTAATAAAGGGTGGTTAAATTTAAAGAGCCGATGTTAAATGTGAACCACACCTAAACGTCAAGCTTTTTTCTGCATTTCACTTGATATTTTTCAATTTCAGACTAACTCAATTTAAACCATGTAAAGATACACAAGCGAGAAACGCATTAAAGCTATTCAGGGTATTATGAAAATGAAAATCAGTTTTCGAAGAAAATCATCTTCAGTGATGAGGCACATTTTCACCTCAGTGGATTTGTCAATAAGCAGAATTGCCGCATTTGGGCGAATGATAATCCAAGAGTGATTGTCGAAAAAACAATGCACCCACAAAGAGTGACTGTTTGGTGCGGTTCATGGCCTAGCGGCATCATCGGGACGTATTTTTCCAAAATGAGGCTGATCAGGCAGTTACTGTGAATGGTGTTCGCTATCGTAACTTTTTATGGCCCGAATTGAAAGATATGGATGTGGACGATATGTGCTTTCAACAGGACGGTGTCACTTGCCACACAGCTAACGAAACAATGGCTCTTTTGCGCAACAAATCAACATCGACCGTTAACAACCCTTTAGTAGGTGAAGCGATTCACATTTAGGGATGGTTCTGTTGACCTCCTAAAGATAACAAATTTTTTTATCTCTGTAGATGTGGTAAGAGCAATTGATACACTAAGAAAAAGAGGGGTTCATAAATAAAAGTCAAATTCATACTAAAATAAAGGTCAAAATTCGTACTTCAAAGTTGTTCAATTTTACTCAAATGTAGAAAGTTTTCAAACTACAAATAAGTTTTTTGTAATTTTAAGGCCAACGTAAATAGAGATCTTGTCGGCAGGGTGGCTGATGAAAGCCGCTAACAAAACGAATTTATTAACTTTTTTTCTATTTATTGAATTTGGTTAATTTTATTTTTATTTTGCAGATTGATTTTTAGATTTAACAAAAATGAATAACTGGGACACTAAAACAAGAATTTGGATTGTCGGTCGCTATGAGGCACTGGAGTCCATAGTTTCGCTTCAAAGAGAGTAAAGGTTAACCTTTAAGCGTTAACATGAGAAAACATAATACCATACACTAAAAAAAAAGTTATTTGAGTTTCTTAATGTAGCAATATTCATCAGCCACCCTGTATATGGAACCGATGAGCCCTCCCACACAAACGACGGGACGTGCGTTTATTAGACGGAAATGCGTTTGATTTAACTTCGCTGTGGAGTAATTCACTTTTTTAAATGTAAATAGTTCATGTACATGGAACTAGGAAGCCATTTCCCATAAAAAAGTTTCCATATCTGAGGTAAAAAATTCTTACAATTTAGTAAGTACTTACTTCCACGTACTTAAACTTTTCTCCGTCTTACGACAGAATGTACTGAAAACAAATAAATATGGTAAAATATGAAGTTTAGAAAATTTTTACTAAAAATTTTGGAAATTTGTTGGTAATGTATTGTTGACCTATGAGGGCGGTTCTTAGCCAAGCACAAAAAGCGCGGTATAAACAGAAAAAAGTTAAGTGTTTTGGAAACTTCCATCTCTGCTATGAACACATGTTAAATTTTGTTTCGATCTGGCAACTCCTTCATATAGAAACAGGTGTTCACAAAAGACGCATCCGCGATTTTTTTACCATGGAAAAATTAGAAATGCGTGGTGTCATTGAATATTTACATAAAAAAGGTTTATCGGGACAAGAAATTCATAATGATATGGTGAATGTGTTAGGTGAAAGTGCTCCTTCATATGCAACAGTAAAAAATTGGGTTGCTGAATTTAAACGTGGTCGTACAAGCATTGAAGATGAACCACGTAGTGGACGTCCAAAAACAGCAACAACAACAGAAATTGTAGCCAAAGTGCATGATATGGTATTAAAGGATCGACGAATAAAAGTGCGTAGAATAGCTAATATCATGGGCATCTCAAATGATCGAGTCCATTTAATTTTGCATGAAGAACTACTGATGAAAAAGCTTTCTGCAAGATGGGTGCCGCACTTGTTAACAGTGGACCAAAAACGCATAAGAATTAACATTTCTCAAGCTTGTTTGGATCGTTTTCAGCGAAATAAAATGGATTTTAAGCGTCGTTTTATAACTGTTGATGAGACATGGATCCACCACTATACACCAGAGACAAAAGAACAATCCAAACAATGGACTGAAGCTGGAGGAAGTGCCCCAAAGAAGGCAAAAACAATTCAATCGGCTGGTAAGGTTATGGCAACGGTTTTTTGGGACTTCAAAGGTATTTTATTGGTTGACTATCTGCAAAAGGGTAAAACAATAAATTCAGAGTACTATTGCAACCTTTTAGATCAATTAAATGTACAAATTCGAGAAAAACGTCCTGGCTTACAACACAAACAAATAATTTTTCATCAAGACAACGCACCAGCGCACAAGAGTGTTTTAACAATGGCTAAAATCAACGAATTAAAGTACGAGTTGCTTGACCACCCACCTTATTCTCTTGATTAAGCTCCCAGTGACTTTTACCTGTTCCCAAATCTAAAAAAAAACCCTTGCTGGCAAGCGTTTTACCTCAAATGACGATGCAATTACAGTTGTAAACCACTATTTTGAAGACCTTGAGGAAAACTATTTTAATCAAGGGATAGAATTGCTAGATAAGCTTTGGACTAAGTGTATTAAAGTTTCAGCAGATTATATTGAAAAATAAAAATATTTTTGAAAAACTAACTATTCTCTTTCATTGATAAGCTAAGAACTTTCCGAACCGCCCTCTATATTACTTACCAATGACATAAATACTGTTGCAACATTGAACACGCCCATTTCAATAGTAAAACTGAACATTCCCCATTAATGTCGTATGGGTTTTGAAAGCTAACCTCAATAGCGTTAGTCTGTAACGGGATTTTAAAATTGTTTGAACTTTCATCATGGAGTGGTCAGATAATAAGAACCCTATCGCTGTAATAGCGCTTTTCAAGTGTGAAATGAAAAAAGCGATATTTTCAAAACGATCCGGCCGCTAGGGATTAGCCGCATGTTCGTCTACCGATGCATAAATCTGTTTGAGGAGACTGGAAATGTAAAAGACCGCCATCGGTCGGGCCGCCCACGCTCTGTTCGAACACCGCATGTCATCAAAGCCGTGAAATCAAGAATTCACAGAAATCCGCTTCGAAAACAGAAAATCATGGCCCGTGAGATGAATATCACGCAAAAGTCCATGAGTCGAATCATCAAAAAAGACTTGGGACTTGGGGTTTTCAAACGACGTAACGGACATTTATTGACTGCAGCTTTAAAAAAAAAGGATTAAGAAATCCAAACGTCTTTTGGTGAAGCACTCTGACAACTCGCACAGAAAAATTTTGTTCCCCGATGAAAAAATTTCTACCGTTCAGGAAAAATTTAACAAGCAAAATGAAAAAGTGTATGCTCGGTCATCTTAGGAAGCATCTGAACTGATCCCCAGGGTGGAAAAGGATCATCACCCAGCTTCAGTCATGGTTTGGTGGGGTGTCTCTTACGATGGGGTTACTGACCTGCATTTCTGCGAACAAGGAGTCAAAACATCGGCCAAAGTTTACCAATAACCCGTTTTGGAAGCTGTTGTGAAGCCTCTTAACATTTCCCTGTTCCAAAACCAGCCATGGACTTTCCAACAGGATTCTGCGCCGGCTAAAACGTCCCAGGCCTGGCTTCGAAACAATTTGCCAGCATTAGATTGGGTAATTCAAACATTGAAATGGATGATTCTGCTAAAAACTTGGGTATTAATTTTGATGATTGGTTTTGACAACTGTGAAGTATTTTGAATGCTACTCAGTCATTTTCAATTAGAATGTTGCTGGCTAAGACATATCTTCTTCGGGCTCTTTTACGAGGGTTGCTATATATATTTCTGGCCTAGGCAACATTAAGTGTTGCCTGGTGTCATCTGACATTTCCATTGGAGAGTTTGACTTAAACGTATTCAGAATGTTTTGGCGTATGACCATCACTTGTGTTCTTTACAGTGACTTGAAAAATCAATTTGGCAAAAAAATGGAATAACTCGAGAACATTTTCGTGCGATCATTTTTCACAACTTTTGACTTGGATTATCACGACAAGAGTGCATCGATGTACTTAAATCTTTATATGGCGATAGAGCACCATTCTATAGCACTGTGAAAAACTGGTTTATTGAATTCAATCGTGACCGGCGCTCGCTCTAAGACGAAGGTCGTCCAAAAACGGCCGCCGTGCCAGAGAGCATTGATGCCGTTCGTGAACTGATAATGCAAAATACGATCGCGATGCTTCAAAACACGTTTATAATATGGATCAATGCGTATGAGGCCGAAACAGAAATCGATCGTGTGTGTCTTTGAAGACGAGCCAAATCCAACGAAAGTTGTTCGTAGAAGAATCACTTCGAAGCAAATGGTTGCCTCTTTCTTCGGCAAAACTGGTCATGTGGCGACTGATCCGCTAGAGCAACGGAGGACGGTCAATTCTGAGTGGCCCACCACAATTTGTTTTCCTGAAATCTTCGGAGAAATTCGAAAAACGAACAAAAGAAGACGATTCATTCTCTCACACATCGGCTGAAACCAGTGCCTTTTTGACCGGCCAAAACATTGAATTGATGGGTCATCCGCCGTACAGTCCTGACTTGGCACCCAATGACTTCTTTTAATTCCCGCACATCAAGAAGAAAATGCATGGTCAACGATTTTCGTCGTCAGAAGATGCTGTTGAAGCGTTCAAAAATCATGTTTTGGAGGTATCTCAGTGGAAAAAGTTCTTCGACAATTGGTTTGAGCGCATGCAAAAGTGTATAAATCTTGCTGGAGAATACTTTGAATAACAATAAAACCATTTTTGATGAAAAATATTCGCAGTTTCATTATTAGGCCAGAAATATATATCATGTGCATCCCAAGATAGATACATATTAAACGTTTCTTTTTATAACACGAAGGCATATCAATAACTAACTCCGTGACTTTTCCAACTTCCCTCGTAGTTATATGAAATGCAACTCTCCTTCCATCAAGTACCATTTTTTAGTAGGACAGTTCCGTCATTTAGTTTGCGTTTAACAGCTGTTCAAATCTCACGACCTCGTGGCCTTTGTTAAAAATTAAAAAAGAAAATTTCGAATGCTTATTAAACATAAGGGAGTTCAGGGGGGAAAGAGGGAGTAATGTTTATTGGCATTTGTCTTGAATTTCTGGATGTCGTAATTGTTTGGAAATCAACACGCCGGAAGTCGATTCCACATACGAACAGTGCGCGCGAAAAACGAATTTAATCTGTAGTGTATAGTGCGGTCCACCGGCCATTCGATAACAAGCGGGTGTGAATTCCTGAAAAGTCGTGTGTATTCCTGGCGAACATCCTAACGTCGGGAATAAGTCGACGGAAGTCAGTGAAACAAACACCATACAAGTTACGATAGAACAGCGACACACATTCCACATTCCTAGGGAGACAACTGAGTTGGATACTGTCACCTATCAGCACCATCGCTCTCCTTTTACCAAGGTCAAGTAGCTGCAAGGATGATTAGGCCTGATATAGGTCGTATAGATTTTGAAAAGATTAGATGGAGTGAATTATTTCTTACACCGCTTTAGAAAACCTATACACTTGAGGACTTCTTTCGACACTTCGAATACATGTCTAGCCCAACGAGCGTCACATTGTATTTTCATGCCCAGAATATCAAGAGCATCCGATGGTTCGATATCCATGCCATCGATAGATAATGACGACCCTCATGGGTCAGTGAATCGATTGTGAGACAAGCAGCACTGTGCCTTGTGCGCACTTAAATCTACTCCATTCACTAGACTCCATTCGGAAATGGCCTGTAAATCCCGGGCAAGTGTCTTATCCATAATTTGCCTTTTGTCTTCAATATATTGAAGACTTGGCCTACGGTTGAATGAATAAAAATGACACAGGTTGCTGTCATCCGCGAAGGAGTATGTGGGATTTACGGTCAGACCCAACAGATCATCAATGAAAATAAGAATTACAGAAAATAAGAATTACGGTAAGCCTATGTTTGTTGGATCAGAATCCATCTGCAATAACTCTTATAGTTCGATCTTTTAGGAAGCTCGACCGTATAATTTGAGATGTTAAACCATGATTTAGGCATTTGAAAAATGTAAAAAAAAATTTGTTTGCTTTTCTCAATTTTATAAATACTTAGTAGGGACTTAAATACTGTTGTTACATTGAATACACCCAATAGTAGAACTGAACATACCCCGTTAATGTCATATCGGTTTTGAAAGCTAAGTCCACGAGTCGAATCATTAAAAAAGACTTGGGGCTTTCAAACGACGTACCGGACACTTATTGACTGCAGCTTTAAAAAAATGATCGTGCACGCTGATAACTTGCACAGAAAAATTTGTTCACCGATGGAAGAACTTTTACCGTTCATGAAAAATTTAACAAGCAAAATTGTAGAGTGTATGCGTGGTCATCTAAGGAAGCATCTGAACTGATCCCAAGGGTGGTAAAGGGTCATCACCCAGCTTCAGTCATGGTTTGGTGGGGTGTCTCTTACGATGTGTCACTGACCTGTATTTCTGCGAACAAGGAGTCAAAACATCGGCCAAAGTTTACCAAGAAACCGTATTGGAAGCTGTTGTGAAGCCTCTTAACAATTCCCTGTTCCAAGACCAGCCATAAACTTTCCTGCAGGATTCTGCGCCGGCCCATAAGGCTAAAACGTCCCAGGCCTGGCTTCGAAACAATTTGCCAGCGTTCATTTCCTCTGAAGAATGGCCCTCAGGCAGTCCAGACTTGAACCCATTGCATTATAAATTGTGGGCGGTTTTAGAGGACAAGGTTTGTCACCAAAGATACTCCAATATTTTGGGCAATTTTCCAATGGACGAGTTTCGTGCAGCTATTGACGATTGACAAGTGCGACTTAAGGCGTGTGTAAAGGCAAATGGCGGACATTTCGGATAAGTAGATTCTTTTTGGATACAATATATATCAATAAATATATTAAAAAATAAATAAATAAATAAATAAAAAATAAATAAATAAATAAATTAAAAATAAAAAAATAAATATATCGAAAAACATTCAGTACTTTTTATTTTACAGCATAAAACGTCTGTAACAGTATTTATGTCTCTACTAAGTAATTTTGATTTCTGGCAAAAGATCAAGGCAAAATCATTGAAACTACAAAAACCTCTAGAAGCATATTTCGTTATAATCGGTATTCATTATCGACGCCTTCGACTGTATCTGTAATCTCCTGGTATTTCTTTTATTTCGATTAAGCAATAACCATCGGTCTGTTTAGCATTACGCCTCATATTGTAATTTATGTAAAGAGCAGTCCAACTAAAACGCACAATGTTAAATGTAAATAAAACAAAAAGTTTTCAAAAAGTTATCTTAATACTTCAAAATATGGTAAAAGGATTTATGGCAATTATCTATGTGTATATGAAAGAATATATCGGCCAAATGCTTGCCGGCTACGGCGGCATACCTCCATATATTTAATGGCAATGAGAGATAGAACTTCTGCTCATGTACTGAATTGTTCTTGGCTTGTTGACGCACATTTTTTCTTTTAAATATCCTCTAGGAAATAAGTCCAGTCACATGATCGTGGCGGCCAATTAATATAGCCAGAAAGTAAGATTGAATTTCTATTTCGTTACCGGTGTGGCGAGAACTACACTTCTTGGCCACAAGAAGTCTGTTATCATCTCTCGATAGCGGTACTATTCAAGGTAACTGCTTGGCCGACCTCATTTTCGAAGAAGTACAGCCCGATGACGCCACCAGCCCATAAACCGCTCCAAACAGTCACTCTTTGTGGATTCATCGGCTTTTAACAATTACTTGTGGATTCTTCTTTGTCCAAATGCGGAAATTCTGCTTGTTAGCGTATACATTCTGGACACATTTAGTCAATTGTAATAATCACAAGTTCACAAAATGTATTTTGATTTGAACACCCATTTGCGTAAAAGAATTCAACAATCTTTAGGTGCTGATGCTCAATGTTGACCTCTCCATGGTTGACTTTGTCAAACTCTGAAACATAGAAATGTCAAATGAAGTTAGGCAAAAAACGTTAGGTTAAGCTGTGAGTCACATTTTACATCGTTCATTATGGTTGGCTCACCCTTTATTAAAAGTGTGTTTTTTTGAAGTATTTTAGTTTTTATTTATGCTGACGGGACAATTTACATTTTATGTTATTTTTTGTTACATGCGTTATATGTAAACTATTTATAAATAATCGTTTAGAATACGAAAAAAGCTTTTCAAAAATTGTTCTTTCGTTCAAATCGGACGAACGTTATAAGATTTACAATTCTATTCAAAACGTCAAGGTGTAAGGACATTTATTTGAGTCGGCTTATATGTGCTTTTTATTGAACTCTACTTTTAAAACTGAAAAATGTCTGTCCCTTTATCTCTTAGTGCAACTGATAGCCTTTCATTTATATTCATTTGTTTACATTTGTATGTGTGTAGGCAGACAAATTATAACAACTGCACTCCTGAACGAATTATGACAAGCTTACAGATCCTGACACTGATGTTAATTGAGCCACTAGACTAAAGACTTTTAAAAGCCAAGGAAGAGCCAGCAAGCTCAGAAAACTTTTACATGGTACTCGTGCTCTTACCATAATAATTACGTTAGGATGTTGACACATAAATCCATACACAAACACACACACACACACACACACACACACACACAAATTGAAACTTGTACACACTCCCTCTCGCAGCGGAAACAACATCATCAATGAACGTCATGTTGCGAACGAGAGCAGCGGAGTGCCATGAATGGGCACAATCAAAATTGTAACGTGCATATGTCAATAACAGTCAATTTCAGTGTATCAATAAATAAGCAAACAACTGGCCGAAACGAACGAAAGCAAAGTTGGCAAAACGATGACGACAAAGACGGCGAAGAAGAAGAACCAGAACAAGAGGTGGTAGTTGATGACGAGACCCCAGAAATAAGAAATGCGAGTAACACATCAACAGAGCAATAACAACAAATCACCCACACATGCAGCGCAACACAAGGATAAGAGCTTTGAACTCACTTTATCGCACACTCACACTCGGTTTCTCTCTCTTTCTCACTTGTCCACCTTCTTTCTTGCTCTGAAGCAAGCTTTTTCTTAGAATATGGCCACCACGGTTGCCATACTTGATGACTTTTAACCCAAACGGTAAACTCATTGACGGCAAATTTCGGTAAAAATTATTTGTTTAAATGCATATTTTCGTTGAAAATATGTAAAGGGTGTTGTTGTGTGGTTTTCAAGAAGAAATAGAACGCATATAATTTAATATTGTGGCCAAGAATTAAGCTTTATTATAAAGATAAGGGTTTGCCATTATGTTTTAAAAATGATTTCGCGCAAGTGGCCGCCGCGGCTGGCTTGAAAAAATTCCACCCGAGAGGCGCAATTTTCGACCACTTTTTACAGCATTTGGGGCCTATGACAGCAATAACGCATCGGATATTCTCTTCCAAGGCTGGCTTAAAAAAATTCCACCCGAGAGACCCGATTTTCGACCACTTTTTACAGCATTTGACGCCTATCTCAGCAATAACGCATCGGATATTCTCTTCCAAGGCGTCATTCGTGTCGGCCTTATCTCGTAGACAAGCGACTTCACATAACTCCAAAAAAAAAAATAGTCCAGCGGTGTTAAATCACACGATCTTGGAGGCCACGCCATAGTTTCACCACAAGTTTCCTTCAATTATTTTATTGTTTCGTTGGCTGTATGGCATGTAGCGCCGACTTGTTGGAACCAAAGGTCGACACATTAACATCCTCCAATTCAAGCACTAAAAAGTAATTACTCATGGCTCTACAGCGTCCCCCATTGACTGTAATATTTTGATGTATTAAAAACGAAATGACAAATTTAGTATACCACTCACTCTTCTGTGATGGGTACAAAAATACAAACTGTCGATAATCAGAGTCGCCAATATGGACGACCCGAATTTACGACACTTGAGTGAAGATATAGAGGAGCTCTTTGAGCAAAGTTTTACCCTCAACCAAATGGATTTATGTAAAGTCTTGAATGTAAATTTATAAAGTTTCATTAGAGATCGGTTCATAGATGTACTCGTAGTCTATATTTTGTATACACGAAAAAAACTAGACAGACGGGCGAACAGAATATGCAAAATAAAACTTTCGTAACTTTTGCAAAAAATTCTGGTAAACTCAAGTATTTACGAGTACATATGGCAACCGTGGCTCGGCGGGGCTTGTGAGGGCTAATGAACGGAGTGCATGCCAAAAAGAAAGCAGATGGAAAACCATCACAATGTGAATGTAAATGCACCAGTAACAGCGTTACTTTCTGAACTATTTTCAGCCGAGCTTTTGCTAGCCGACACAATACAAAATCATGCAAAAATTACACAAAGAATGGTGAAGTAAGAGTAGTGAAAAGGTGATAGCACAACGTGGACGAAGTTGTTGTTTTTGTTGCCGTTGCACAATGGGGTAATGAATGCCAAAACTGGGGATTTATTCAAGCAAGCTTTAAAGTAAAGATTTTTTGATTTATTCTTGTTAGCATTCCGATATACATACATATTTAATTAAAAAAGAAGTATTTTATTACAAATTTTAGTGAAGCATTTCTTAACCTATTGTCGATGTTTGTTTGCCAACTAGCTTAAAAGGTCACAAAAACGATAACCCCATATCATTGTAGAAAAATAAAAAACAAATGTTTTTGTTTGCAGAAAAATATTAAGAAACTGCGAAATAAACCTTTTGTTTTTAAAGTTCAAAGCTCCTTAAAACAAGCTGATCTAGAATTAAAGCGAGCTCGGCTATTATCAGCATATGTGACGCGCAAAATAGAAAGGGACGTAAGGCTAAAACCAGTTTTGTTCAGGAGAACCATTTTAAACATTAGGTCCCTTTCTATTTGCGCTTAGAATTGTCGACTTCACTTTTATAAAACGCGCATATCTCTGGGAGGGAACACTTTTGGGGCATGGGATCGGTCTCATTCGATGCTCAGATGTTGTCCACATCAAAAAAAAGGTGAAAAGTTGATGAAAAGTTTTGTTCAGGAGAGCCATTTTAAAGATTAGGCCCCTTTCTATTTGCGCTTAGAATCGTCGACTTCACTTTCATAAAACGCGCATATCTCTGGGAGGGAACACTTTTGGAGCATGGGATCGGTCTCATTCGATGCTCAGATGTTGTCCACATCAGAAAAAGAAAATAAATGAAAATTGATTTTTTTACCCTTAGGTCCCTTTCTCTATGCGCTGTCACATATACTAATAGTATCCGAGTTTTTCTTAGTACTCGCTTAATAAACGAGTAGGTAGTCGCTAAGGCGATAACTTCAAAACTTTACGATACATTTTGGAAATTTCTTTGCATACGAGAAATAATTGGCTACATGCATCATAAACCGTTTGATTTGAAATTTTGTAATTTGAAGAAAAAACGTTATTCAAGAAATATTATAGGCGAGTAACAACCGATCTCGCTTCACCTCGCTAAAGGTTATTATTGAATAACTTTCTTCAAAACACATTTAATTAATTAAAACAATCGCGGTTTAACGCATATTGTCTTTAGTTTTCTATTAACAAAATCGTATTTTTATTCTTGCACAGTAGTGTGAAGTTAGCGCATTAATGACCTCCTATGCGAGCTGCCAAAATAACACGGCTAACACAGGGTGTCCGTCGGGAAGGTATACTACGAGGGCGGTTCGGAAAGTTCTTAGCCTGAAACTTCAATACACTTAGTCCAACGCTTATCTAGCAATTTTATTCCTTGATTAAAATAGTTTTCCTTAAGGTATTCAAAATAGTGGTTTACAACTGTAATTGCATCGCTTGCCAGCAATGATTTTTTTAGATTTGGGAACAGGTAAAAGTCACTGGGAGCTAAATCAGGAGAATAAGGTGGGTGGTCAAGCAACTCGTACTTTAATTCGTTGATTTTAGCCATTGTTAAAACACTCTTGAGCGCTGGTGCGTTGTCTTGATGAAAATTTATTTTTTTGTGTTGTAAGCCAGGACGTTTTTCTCGAATTTGTACATTTAATTGATCTAAAAGGTTGCAATAGTACTCTGAATTTATTGTTTTACCCTTTTGCAGATAGTCAATCAATAAAATACCTTTGAAGTCCCAAAAACCGTTGCCATAACCTTACCAGCCGATTGAATTGTTTTTGACTTCTTTGGGGCACTTCCTCCAGCTTCAGTCCATTGTTTGGATTGTTCTTTTGTCTCTGGAGTATAGCGGTGGATCCATGTCTCATCAACAGTTATGAAACGACGCTTAAAATCCATTTTATTTCGCTGAAAACGATCCAAACAAGCTTGAGAAATGTTCATTCTTATGCGTTTTTGGTCGACAAGTCCGGCACCCATCTTGCAGAAAGCTTTTTCATCTGTAGTTCTTCATGCAAAATTAAATGGACTCGATCATTTGAGATGCCCATGATATTAGCTATTTCACGCACTTTTATTCGTCGATCATTTAATACCATATCACGCACTTTGGCTACAATTTCTGTTGTTGTTGCTGTTTTTGGACGTCCACTATGTGGTTCATCTTCAATGCTTGTACGACCACGGTTAAATTCAGCAACCCAATTTTTTACTTTTGCATATGAAGGAGCACTTTCACCTGACACATTCATCATATCATTATGAATTTCTTGTCCCGATAAACCTTTTTTATGTAAATATTTAATGACACCACGCATTTCTAATTTTTCCATTGTAAAAAAATCGCGGATGCGTCTTTTGTGAACACCTATATGAAGGAGTTGCCAGATCGAAACAAAATTTAAGATGTGTTCATAGCAGAGATGGAAGTTTCCAAAACACGTAACTTTTTTCTGTTTATACAGCGCTTTTTGTGCTAGGCTAAGAAGTTTCCGAACTGCCCTCGTACTTTGTTTGTTTATAATTTTGGATTTAATGAAAGAGAATGGGTCTTATATTGATAAATGTTATAATTTATTGTCGGCAATAATATATGGAATACAATATCAGATAAATGACCGCCTCTGTTAGCCTTACAAATGCGAGCCCTTTTGAGCACATTTTTTATTACATTCTCAAGCATTTCACGCGGTAATTTAGTAATTTCATCACGAATATTTTGTTTGAGTTGCTTAAGCGTTTCTGTTTTGTTTGCATAAACCTTGCTTTTCAGTTATCCCCACAGAAAGAAGTCCGGAGCAGTCAAATAAGGCGTCCGTGGAGGCCAATCAACATCCTGGCTGTATGCGATGTGGCACAGTCTTGTTGATACCACATGTTAATCAAGCCCAAAGCATGCAGTTCTGGCGCTAAAAAGTTTTCAATCATATCACGATATCGCTCCCCATTGACAGTTACCGTAACGCTCTTTTCATTTTTATAGAAGTAAGGTCCAATGATTCCTGCTGACCAAATTGGACACCAGACTGCCACTTTTAATGGATACCAAAGGTGACTGATTAAAAAATTAAGAGTTTTCCATTGGGCAGAACCGACTATTCTGTTTATATTTAAATGAAAATGTGCCTCGTCACTCATGATTTTTTCATGAAAATCGGAGTTGTCATGTGCGAGCTGTAACATCCTACTGGCATATGTACGGCGCCGTAAATGGTCTTGTGAAAGAAGCTCTTGTGCCCACTGAATCTTAAATGGAAAAAATGCAAGTCCTTGTGCAAAATTGTAGCCAAAGTTGTTCTTTGAAGACCAAGCTCCCGAGAACGGCGTCGAATTGAGGTTGATGGATTGTTTTGAGCACTTTCTTGAGCAGCAGTAATGTTTTCAGCCAAACTTACAGTAAGTTGTGGTAAATGCTTGGGTCTATCAGCTACAGACCCTCTTTCATTCACTACACGATAAATATTTGTTTTGTTGTTTCCTCCAAAACTTTCACGTAACTTTCTCATCGTCACAGTAATCGATGCTTGATTTTGATAAAATGTTTTAACGATTAAATCACGTTGGCTTATCGAATATTTTTCCATAATAAATTTGCCACGTCTCTACTTCACGACTGCCAACTGTCTGAACTGTATGAACTGTCAAGACTAGTGTTTACCAAAACGGCGACAAAACAAAGCAGTATACTTTCCCGGCGGACACCCTGTATTTCTTTGAAAAACTTTTTGTTTTCAATTCAGAATACAAATTAAACGGGCTGTTTAAGGAGAGATGTAGAAGAAGCCGCGATAGTTTAGCTTCAACCAAAACTGCTAATGATTCTCCATTATTTATTTTATTGGAAACCACCGAATAAAGTAAACTTATTCTGTACGAGTATTTATCCGCTCTCATTGTTGGCGAATATGCTACATCATCTAGAAACTTAAACGCCCCCCGTATTCTCAGATTCCCTTAACTTCACTTGAGTTTTAAATGTTAGCATTGACAATCATATGTTGTTTCTTAAACCCTTAAGTTCTGTTTTGAATAGAATGAAATATAAGAGTCTCTGCAATTCCAATTCGCTTGCAAGGAACTTTCTACGGCAACCGCAAAACTAACTGGCCTGGCACATTTTCTGTTTTACTAGCAACTTTTTTGTTTTGTTTTTTAAAAGCAATCTTTTATAAGCCATCTGTCAAAATTTCCGAAATATTTAATGATTATTTTCTTCGTTACAGGTGAATGAAGTAAACAAGTTTTATAATTTTTGAAAAATGACAAAAAAAAAGAGTTTTGTGCGGTAATTAAACACTTTGGCCACAATTAATCAAAGATGAATTGGATTCTGTTCATGGTGATAATGCACCATCACACTCCACCGTGAAATCCTGGGTTCAACAATTTAAAATGGGTCGTTCAAGTACGGAAGATGAACAACGCGCTGGAAGACCGAAAACTGCTACTACTATTGAAAACATTAGAAAAATATTTAATGAAGTGGCTAAAGATAGACGAATAAAGCTCAGAGAGCTTGCTGATATTGTTAAAATACACGAAAAACAAGTTTGGAGTATTTTACATGATGAACTCCACATAAAAAATCTATCCGCAAGATGGGTGCCGCGTTTGTTGACTTTGCCCCAAAAAATCGTCCGTTGGACCAATTCCGAGGAGCTTTTAGCGATTTATCAGCGTAATCCAATAGAGTTCTTGCGCCGATTCATAACTGTTGATGAAACATGGATCCATCACTACATCCCAAAATGCAAAGAACAGTCAAAACAATGGATGGAAGCTGGTAAAAGTGGTCCCAAAAAAGCGAAAACTGTTAAGTCAGCAGGAAAAGTAATGGCCACAGTATTTTGGGATGCAAGGGGTATAATATTTATTGATTATCTTGAGAAAGGAAAGACTATAAATAGTGAATATTATTGTGCATTATTGGATCGGTTGAGTGAATAAATCAACATAAAACGACCGCATTTAGAAAAAAAAAGTTCTTTTTCATCGAGATAATGCTCCTTCACACACTGCATTTTTAACTCAACAAAAACTGGCCGAATTACGATTTGAAATTGCTCCGCATAGATAGATCGATTCAATCTTGAAAGTAGATATCGTTAAACTGAGAAACAAGCGACAATATATATCGGCCCCTTGTGATTTATATTGTTGTTTAATGTTAGAAGTGACTTAGGCTACCGAACAAAAAGATTAATGTTGGTACAATCACGTTAGTTTTAGTACAATTATATGGTCATTTTGGTACTATTTAATCTTTTGTAAATTCCATCACTGCTGTATACTATTAACGACTGTTCGTTCACTCGCTTATGGAAATACTGGGTGACACGCCCATTCCTGTACCTCCCAGGCAAACCGTACATGTTATTCGTTCGATCTACCTTCAAATCGAAATTTAAGAACAGAGTTACGAGTATAAGGTTAAATTGGTGACAAATAATTGAACTCCTAGCCCCATGCACCTTCTTATACCTCCAACACAAATGACCCTGTTTCAGTGCAGATAAGAACCAACACAACTCCTTTACTAGTGCATGAATTTCGCTTAATTGCGAACTTCATAATATATTTATAATATTTTTAAGCGCTTACTTAAAGGGTGGATGACATTTCGGCACAGCCAGTCAAAATTCACCTTTCCCCTTACTTTTAGTATTCGCATAATAATTTTAAAACTATAATCATATGCTTCTGCTGAAAATTTGTAATCATAAAATCGATTATAAGCTTTTGCTTGCATTTTGTTTTCTGCAATATGGCTTTTATACCCGCCACCGAAGTGTGGATGGTTAATTAAATTTGTCATTCCGTTTACAACACCACAAAACATTATTCGAAGACCTTATAACGTATATACTTATATATTATTGATCGTATTGATAAAGTATATATATTCTTCATCGTCAGAATATATGACCGTCCGTCCGATGTATTTTTGTTGAAAGCTCGCTAACGTTCAAAAAAAAATAAACCCTGAAATTTTGCATGATAATAGTTTTTGGTCATAAGATATTTAGGATTGTAAACGCTCGAAATCGGCCTATCGCATAGATGTTCTTTTGTGACACTTGGAGAGCAAAAAAGACCTGAAAAAAAGTTTTTCAATCGGACAACATTAAAAGGTTGGTCAACGCTCCCACAGATTTGTTAAAGAATATCCTGTGTATAAAGTATTTCGTAAAATTGCTATTTTTACCCGGTGTAGATTAATTGGAAATAGAAGATAATGTTTGTTTATTCAGCTTCTTTCCTTTACTTAAAAACTTTAAGCAAAATGTGTAGCAGCAAGTAGTTCAGTAGACGATCACACAAAAAGAGTTCACGATGCTAGAAAAGTTACAGTAAAAGCGTATCAGGCGCGATAACAAGATTATAATTCAGTGGTTTTTATGTACTGATGATGACTACACTACGCTTTGTTTACGTTATTTGTCTTAAAATTTAGTAAAAAAAAAGAAGTCCTTTGAATAGGCCCTAAATATTTTTCGATTCGGTTGCATTTGTCTACAAAGCTAAAGTTATGAAAAAGGAAAGATAACCACATTAAAAAACAAAAAATTGTTGAGCAGCCCTAGGGTCAATGTAAGTCGTATCAATCGACTCTAACTTTTTGTCTTGTTTAATTAATCCACAGTTTTGGTTCCAAATACCCCACCGTGAGTTGAAGTGTTGCTTGTAATGCAACAACTACTAACAGTCAAACAAAACCCACACACATACACTCATACGAGTATGCTGATGTACTCGTAAGTTGGCGAAATATACACTCTCATTCCCGCTCTCTTGCGAACCAGGCCTCAATGGCTCTGTGTGAGTCTATACATTTGCTCTGTGATATACTGCGCTCTGGTGCTCCTGTGATTTTTGTTTTCCTCCATTATGAAGCTCATGTCAAATCAATTTGTCAGGAATCACTGACAGCTGCTATGTTAACAATCCCTTTAACATAGAAGCGCGCGCGGACACATGCCGCTGTTGTTGTTACAAAGTAACGAAGAGACCATCAGGCACGGACACACTTGTGCACAAACAAACACACACACACACCGAGACGACATACAGCCCTGCTGGTCCTGCCCTGCCAACATTTTCTATCGCGGAAGTGACTAAGAAGTGGCGTTAGGAAGTTAAAATTCATCGTCTGCGATACCATTTTCTTATCGCGGAAGTGTCTTCCGTATAAAGAAGTTGTACCCCCCGGAAGTAACTTCCAGAAGCCACTTCTGCGTAACTATAAAGAGTCACTTCTTAGTGCCTCCTTGGGAGTGACTTCTGAGTGCCTTCGTGGAAGTCACTTCTTAGTGCCTTCTAGGAAGTTACTTCTGAGTGCCTTTTAGAAGTCACTTCTTAGGAACTTCTAGGAAGTTACTTCTGAGTGCCTTTCAACTTACCTTTCAAACTTATTTTTTGCATCGTTCTCATTTCTTCTAATTGTTTTCGCGGTCTCTGCGACTGCAGAAGTGAATAATTTTGTTTTTGTTTTATATGTCCATAACGGCACATGTGATTTTCGGCTGGTGTTGTAAACAACAATCTTCCAATTATATGTAAATTGTTATTGTAAAATTCAAACTATCTTCCAACTATCGTCTGGAAGTGACTAAAGCGAAACGCATTAGACGATGGACGATGAAAGAAACTTCCAAATGTTGGGAGGGTGCTTTTGAAAGAGTCTGGTGTGTATATATGTAGGTGTGTGCATGCTGGTGTGTCTCTGTCAGCTTTAATGGGCACCACTACACTTGATTTGACGTTTAGTGGCTGCACAAAAACTCGTTGTTGTTACTCTGTGTATGTGTTTGCTTTTGTTCGTTTTCGTTGTCCAGCTCGCACCGCTCCAGTGCCACTTGATAATGTGGGCGGGCAGCGGAGTGTGTGGCATACGAGTATGTTTATGCTTTCTTAATGTTCTTGTTGTTGCAGCCACCATTGTTGTGTTGCTATTTGTATTTGCAGCTCGCTGACGTAGTTTCAATGTTCCCTTCTCTTTCGTGGAAAAAAATCCGTTCTGCAAAAACTTCGTCTTAGATCGATCTTAAAAGCCGAAGACATCGAATGGATGCTATCATTAGGACGCCAATTTGCAATGCCGCTTAGCAACGACAATTTCCCTCCACATAAGAGAAATATGAAAAGAAACGTGGAAAGCTAAAATTGCAAATAGAATTCACAAACTTCAAAAGACGCAAAATAACTTTCAAGCGTACAGTTCGCTCTTTTTGTTAATTAAATTTTAATTCCCTGAGGATGAATGTCAAAGACGATCGAAATATTTGATAAAAAAAATATAATATAATAAATAAAATAAATTAAAATCACCTATTATTTTACTTTGTGTAGGACCTCGAGGCAGGCAATTTAGAAAAAAAGGTCAATCATACTTCAATACTTTAAAAAAGAAATCAAAAATATACTGAAAATGATAAATTCATCCGTACTACAGTATTTTTCGCTTACATGCATATCGGATATAAGCATATCGGATATATAAGTAATTGCACGAATTGAAGTGCTTATGCGCAAGAAATACATTGAAAAGAACCCTATTGAAATAATACCAGATTTGAATTCTTCAGATTAAGTTGCATATAAGCTATAAATGCTTATAACCGAGTTGCATATAAGCGGTAAATTTTGTATTTACAAAAGAACTAAGAAATTTGTCAAAGACAATCAAAATGTAATAGCAATAATAGCTGATAGAGGCAATAGAGCAGTAGCCATCCAGGAAACCAAATTTGCCGACAATGTCTGATACTCGTATCAGACAATTCTGCATAACACCTGAACTCGATCGAAAATTATTACCGAAATCGTTACGAATTTGGTTCGATTTGTCTGAGGATTTTTTATTTATTATTTTCCAAAAATATCTGAACGAACTCGGCCCGAATTCTGTTAGACTTGTCTGTGGAATTTTTGTTAAATTTTTTTCGGACTTCTCTTAACGAACTCGCAATGATTTAGAAAAAATAATATAAGGTCAGTCATACTTCAATACTTAAAAAAGAAATCTAAAATATACTGATAATGATAAATTCATCCTAACTACAGTATTTATCGCTTATATGCATATCGGATATAAGCAAATCGGATAAATTTGCGCGAATTGTAGTGCTTATACGCAAGAAATACGTTTAAAAGAACTCTGTTGAAATAATACCAAATTTGAATTGTTCAGATAAAGTTGCATATAAGCGATAAATGCTTATAACCGAGTTGCATATAAGCGGTAAATTTTGTATTTACGAAAGAACTAAGAAATTTCTCAAAGACAATCAAAATGTAATAGCAATAAAAGCTGATAGAGGCAATAGAGCAGTAGCCATCCAGACAATTCTGCATAATACCTAAACTCTATCGAAAATCATTACCGAATTCGGTTCGATTTGTCTGTGGATTTTTTATTTATTATTTTCCAAAAATAACCGAACGAACTCGGCCCGAATTCTGTTAGACTTGTTTGTGGAATTTTTGGTCATTTTTTCGGACTAATCTTAACGAACTCGCAATGATTTCGAAACTATTTACCTGAAGTAGTCTATTTGTTTAAAATATTTGTAATTTGCTTTATATTTTACAGTTATTGTTATTGTTTTCAGACATGTCGGAACTAATCCTGAATGCATTATTAACCGTTTGGCTAAGGTATTTTTACGAGTATATTTCAAATTCTTGTTTTTTGTGTGTTTACATTTACGGCAGTTGTCTTTTTTTCTATGCATTGTAGTGATGTTTTCTTTATTTCTTTTTTAGTGCTCTATAAGAAATCAGGTCTACTGTCGTGTATGGGCAAAAAAGAGTGACAATTAAAATTTAAAAAAAATATTAACATGGTATATTTTGTTTGAAAAACAAATAATTTTAGGTAAAATTAGTAAGTTTAACATGTCAAGCTTCCGAAAAAAAGTAAGCACAACACATACTAAGTTCCTTATTGGAAAACCTGAAGAAAATACTGAAGGTCAATCAATATACGCATATTAAGAGATTCTTTAATTTGGCCATAGACCGATTAAACAAGTCCATTCAAAGAAAACGAGACTCTTAAATTTGCCCATGTATTTTACGTTATTTTACATTCATTTTTTATGTACGCTTAATTTTTTTTTAATTTACGAGTATTTACGCAAGCTATGAACTAATTTTTTTTTTCATACTGGTACGAGTATGTAAAAAATAATAAAGACAAATTTATTTTTAAAACAACCGCTCTTTTCGTAAAAAATTGAGACACTAGTAACCAATTTGCAACTAAGCATCACGCAGAGCCTCAGAGTTTTCCAAGACATTAGCTCAGAATTGGCTTCGAAATGTCGGCAAAAACATCGGAATTTAATAAGACTTAATACCAGATCCAAATAATCGAAATTTCCTTTCCAATTTCCCAAGACTAACCTAATTATCATATTTGACGTACGGAAGCTTCAATCTTTGTCAATACATCATCGTCCTGAGTGTTGTTTGTGTAAAACTCTTGGTCTACAAAACGTCCTCATCGTCGTTTTCTTCAATTGTGGATGTCGAGTTTGTCGCAGCTACATTGGTGTCGACCTTGCATATAGTTGCAAGTTTTCCCCAGATGGTTGTAGGTAGGCAACGGCGTTGTTTTGTATGTCTCATGAAACATATAATGAAACAGTGTCAAGAAAAAAATTTCAAATGAAGTGTGGAATCTTTATTGGTAATTTGAAAGGACATTTTATGACATTTATTTTTGGAAAATAATTACCTTCAAATGTTGGCAACTGTATTATGGAAATGAGCGCTCGGTGAGAAACGGGAAGATTCGCTGTTTTCGACCAAAATGTTGTTCAGTGATGAGGCCCATTTCTGGCTCAACGGCAAGTCAATAAACAAGCTTTTGGGGTGAAGAGCAACAAGAAAAGGTTCAAGAGGTGCCATTATACCCAGAGAAAACAGCGGTTTGGTGCGGTTTATAAGCTGGTGGAATCATCGGTGCATATTTTTTCAAAAATGATGATGGGCGGAACGTAACCGTAAATGGTGCTCGTTATCAATCTTTATGCTACCTGAAATTGAAGCCCATAATCTTGACGACACTTGGTTTCAACAGGACGGTGCCACTTGCCATACAACTGCCTAAGCAATGGTTCTATTGAGAGGTCATTTCAAAAAGCAGCTAATTTCACGTTTTGGACAGGTGAGTTGGCCGCCTAGATCGAGTGATATCACATCTTTAGACATTTTTCTTTGGGGTTACGTAAAGTCCAAAGTCTATGCTGACAAACCAGTTACGACTCAGGTTTTGGAAGCACACATTACGCGTGTCTTTAAAGCCATACCGGTCGAAATGCTCGTACGAGTCATCCAAAATTGGACCCTCAGAACAAAAACCCTGAGGCGTAGTTGCGACCCACATTTGAAGGAATTTTTTTTTGTATTTGTATAGTTGACTTTATGTTGTTAATTTTTCAGTTATTGTTAGGCTTGAGGTCATAAGCAAAGAACAGATGTTGGTGTTTTTATAATTAATTTCACTTTAAATTACCCAATATTTCGAACTGACTTCGTCGTTCATCATCAGGGGTAATTACTAAAACAAACCGAGAACATAAAATTACAACAAATGAAATCCAGGGTTCAACAATTTAAAATCTGTCGTTCAAGTACGGAAGATGAACAACGCTCTGGAAGACCGAAAACTGCTACTACTATTGAAAACATTATAGAAATATTTAATGAAGTGACTAAAGATAGACAAATAATGCTCAGAGAATATGCTGATATTGTTAAAATACACGAAAAACAAGTTTGGAGTAATTTACATGATGAACTCCACATGAAAAAGCTATCCGCGTGATGGGTGCCGCGTTTGTTGACTTTGCCCCGAAAAATCGTCCGTTGGACCAATTCCGAGGAGCTTTTAGCGATTTATCAGCGTAATCCAATAGAGTTCTTGCACCGATTCATAACTGTTGATGAAACATGGATCCATCACTACATCCCAGAATGCAAATAACAGTCAAAACAATGGATAGAAGCTGGTAAAAGTGGTCCCAAGAAGGCGAAAACTGTTAAGTCAGCAGGAAAAGTAATGGCCACAGTATTTTGGGATGCAAGACGTACAATATTTATTGATTATCTTGAGAAAGAAAAAACTATAAATAGTGATGTTATTGTGCATTATTGGATCGGTTGAGTGAAGAAATCAAGATAAAACGACTGCATTTAGAAAAAAAAGTTCTTTTTCATCAAGATAATGCTCCTTTACACAGTGCATTTTAAACTCAACAAAAACTGGCCGAATTACGATTTGAAATTGCTCCGCATCCACCATATGGTCCAGATTTAGCTCCTTCTAATTATTTCTTGTTTCCAAATTTAAAAAAAATTCTCGGTGGCAAAAAATGTTCGTCCAATAGCGAGGTTATTGCTGAAACTGAGGCATATTTTGAAGGTCTTGAAAAATCTTATTTTTCGGATGGAATTAAAAAACTTGAAAAACGTTTGATGAAGTAAATTCAGTTGGAAGGAGATTATGTTGAAAAGTAAATAATAATAATTCCAAAAAACGGTTCTTCTTATGTTAGGCCAGTTACTTTTGCGGTCGCCCTCGTATATGGGGATAATAGGTCCCACTGTACAGGGTTAGTGGGGCAATATTTTCCTTTCAAAACAAAAAGTTGCTTTTACTTTACCGTGTGAGTGTTTTCTTTCTGCAACATTTTAAAAACAACATTGATTCTGTAGAATTTTGAAGAAAAACACTGGTGTTTTTTTTTGCCAAAATTATGAGACGATCTGCGTAAAACACGTGCTCTTACATTAAACAAATGCACACAAATGAGTTACCGCTATAATTTAGAGCAGTTTTTTTTAATTACGGCGCAGATAATAAAAATATAAAAGAAAATAAAAAAAGTTATGATGTAAGCAACTTCGGTGTATCATATGATCCCAGTAGGGGCGAAAGGGTTAGGAAAGTCGGTTAAAATTTAGATATAGCTTTTATGTCTTTAGCTCTAGCAGCCAATTATTTCATCTATCTTGATGAAATTTGGAACAGTTTTTTGCTGTCGATCAGTAGTCAGATCAGATAAAAATGGGACATACCGATCAACGTTTTTAAATATAACCCCAGTACACAGATGCAAAAGTTACACTCAATTGAACTGAAATAACCATATTAATTCCGATTTCGATAAAATTTGGTATGCATAGTAGTCGTATAAAGCGTTGGACAAACAACCAATCTTGTATCGATTTGGATCATATATGCTCATTATTAAAATGAGCATATACATGGCTTTAAAAACTCTAAACAAATTTCTCACTAAGCCAAAAATAAAAATATTTTTGCAGTTTGGCTAAATTTGGGTGATGTGAAGTCGGAAAATCTTACCCATTTAAACATGGACATAGGGGTACCAAAAACAATGCAATTTTCGGACAAATTTAAATGTGACCTTACATTTTAATCAAGAGGTTTAAAACCATGTTTTCAATTGGCTCTTCTGCAGCAAAGTATTTGATTAGTTTATTTTAAAAAAAATTGATTTTATTTAGTTTTACAGTATAGAAATCGAGATAATTGCTTCACTTCTGATTAGGGATAGATTTTCCATTCCTTGGCTAAATTCAGAATGTCGGTTAACGACAGATTTATACTTTTAAAAAAATTGGACAGTCGGATCTTTTAAAGCACGGTTTTGTCTCAATTTTTTGAGTTATCGCATCGTAGATTTTTCAAAGTGGGTTTTTAGCATTTTATTAATATTAAAAGACGAATTTATCTCGGTAAACAGAACGGAATATTGGTATGGTGTCTTAAGCAAAGTTGTAGCTATTAAATGGAAGACAAATTGGAAGAAATAGGCATTATTGTGATTTTGTGCCACTGTATGCATTTTTTCGGTTAAGCTAATTTTGCATTTTGCTCTTCAATTGGTACAGTGCTAAACACACTGTACGAATATTCGTTCGATTTACCGCTATAAAGCCGTCTCAAAGAATCTAAAAATTGCTAAATATCCAATTTAAACTAAAAACTGTAGGATGCGATAACTCAAAAGCTTGAGCCAAATTGGCAAAACGTATTATGCCAAACATCAAGTTTTGGAATCTACTTTCAGCCACCATTAACAAACCCTATGCCCAAAAAATTGTGTTGCTCTATATAAAAGATCCCGATAAAATTGAAACATTTCAGAATAGACACATATGTGGCCCAATCCTAGTCTATGTCGGCACACCTTAGTGTAATACGCTGATGCCGTTGGAGGTGCCCAATATCGGCGTATATCTTTATAAAGCCCCAAAAGAGTGTTTTTATTCATAGGGTACAAATTTGAGTCGAGTACAAATATGAGTCGGATATAAATAGCAGTAAATCACTGCTGTAAAATACTTAAATAAAAAAATGCCGCCTAAGCAGAAGAAAAAAAGACAAATCTAGGCATATGCTACGACTTGCCGTTTTCAATGTGAAATAACCTAAGATCACGTAATATGGCAGGCGTCTTTTTCTCAATTTGCGAAGTTTTCAGGGAAGCGATTTCCCTTACAGCAGTAGTCTGTTCTATTCAGTTCCCATAATTGTGTTGAGTCAGCACTTTCATAGTCAGACCTGTTAGCATTTAATGCAGTCAAATGCTCATGATGCGTTTGGTGAGTGTAACACTTTTTCCACTATTGTTGTAAAGTTGCAAAGGCCTACAAATAAAATTTTAGTCACACTCACATTTATACGTGCCTGCCACATCTATGGCATACAAAAGATCTTCGGTCAGAAGATTTGATTGTTCGCACACTAGCAACACCTTGTTCTCTTGGCCTACTAAAGCCGACACAAAAGTATTTAAGACACTCTTAACTCTTTCTTGCATATCGTTCGTGTTTTGTTGTTGTTCGTATTACTGTGTTTTTGAGATATTTTTTTGTCCTTTTCTAAATACCACTCATACCAGCATACAAGTGTGTTGAAGTTACCTCGACTGCAAGGAGCGAGCATGAGCGAGTGCGTTGTGTTGCCCACAGTAGTTACAGCCTCCAAGAGCACAGCAACTCGGTGGTGCTGCAAAAAAGACAAAACATCGAGGAAGCCGAACGCAGAGCAGTAACACAGAAATAGATTTCTGTGTCAGTTGGCTTTTGCAACAATTCCGCATCCGCCGCTGTTGTGGTGCCCTTCTCTGCCAAGCCAACACGGCACTTTTTACTTTGTCACACACGTAGACACATTCAAACACTGTTGAGAGCATTTGTTTTATTTCATTTATGTTTTCATCTGGTTTACGTCTTTCGCATTTAGTTTTTTTCGAAATTCAGTTTCTAAATCGCAGCAGCAGCAAACGAACGACAAGAACACTTCATTCAATATAACCGAAATGGGACACATATACGTATGAGTGATATTTAATGATGGCTGGGCCCAGAACGTATACGACCCTAGGGGTATACAGTTCAGGCAAAAAGTAAAAACTGTGTAACGGCGATGTTACGATTTGCTGCTGATAAATGTGTGTAACACCTGCATGTTAATTGATCGTTGTCCGCCTGCCAGTTGTCCAGCGATCGTGATAAAAGTACTGGACAGTGGATAAAAATAGTTGTAAATCAGTTATGCTTATGAACACTTCATTACAGTTACATTATATTCCTTCTCATAATTGTTGGAGTGTCCACCGAAAGTCTACAATACTCCGGCAGAAAGGGAAGGTCCATGTTCTCAGCTTTTAGGAGCGAATTCCCAGCAGATACGTGGTACATTGATAGTGGTGCCAGGGAATAGACAAATTTAAAGGTGAAATCTTAACTGTGAATAAATACTAAAAGCCTCCTTTAATAGATCTTACCTACAAAGGACCACATGCAACATAATGTATAACGTCTAAGACCTTCGATGACCTTCTGCCATAAAACTATTGCTGATAACCTTCTACAGAGGACATGCAGGACGACAGCACATCTTTATTGCACTTCCCCCCCAGGGGAAGTAAGAGCTTTTGGTCGTTTGTAAGAAGAGTAAAGGATAGTTCATCCTCTATCCCAACTCTTGTTAAAGACGATCAGGCATTCACTGACCCGGTTGATAAAGCTAACCTATTGGCTGAAATGTTCGCAGGAAATTCTTCCTTGCCGGAAAGCAATCAACCACTCCCCGTGATCGAAAACATATCTAGTTCCATGCCTCAGATATTTTTTCGAACACGTGGGGTTAAAAGGGTTTTTGCAAATCTCGACGTAAATAAGTCCCCGGGCCCGGATGGTATTTCGGCACTTGTCCTGTGTAAGTGCTCCTCGACGCTAGCCCGTCCATTACGCAACCTCTTCAACCTTGCTTATCGTGCGGGAGTCTTCCCAGCGTGTTGGAAGGTTGCGAACGTCCAACCAATCCCTAAAAAGGGTGAAGCCAATAATCCTGCAAATTATCGGCCAATCGCGATTTGCTCCGCGCTCTCTAAGGTAATGGAGAGCATGGTTAACCACCATCTTGTGAGGTATCTAGAGTCCAACTGCTTGCTTAATGATCGACAGTATGGCTTCCGTAGAAATCGCTCTACGGGAGACCTGATGGCTTTCTTGACGGAGCGCTGGAGTCGGTCTATCCACCAGTTTGGTGAGAGTAAGGTTGTGGCTCTGGATATCTCCAAGGCCTTTGATAGAGTCTGGCACGGTGCACTCTTGTCAAAGCTGATGGCTTTTGGCGTCGGTGATACCTTCGCTCGTTTTATATCGAGCTTTCTTAGAGATCGCACTATAAGAGTTGTTGTAGATGGGTTCTCATCCAATAAACAAAGGCTTACTGCAGGAGTACCACAGGGCTCTGTCCTTTCTCCCTCTTTATTTTTAATTTTCATTGACGATCTGTTGGGTCAGACCGTGAATCCAATCTACTCCTTTGCGGATGACAGTAACCTATGTCATTCATATTCATTCGACCGTAGGCCGAGTCTTCAAGATATTGAAGACAAAAGGCGAATTATGGATGAGACACTTGGCCGGGATTTACTGGCCATTTCCGAATGGGGTCGAGTGAATAGAGTAGATTTTAATGCACGTAAGACACAGTGCTGCTTGTTGTCTCACAAGCGATTCGCTGACCCAACAATATCGTCAATTTCTATCGATGGTACGGATATTGAACAATCAGAAGCTCTTGATGTTCTGGGCATGAAAATACAATGTGACGCTCGTTGGGCGAGACATGTATTCGAAGTGTCGAAAGAAGCACTCAAGTGCATAGGCTTCTTAAAGCGGTGCAAGAAATATTTCACTCCTTCTGATCTTTACAATATCTATACAACTTACATCAGGCCGAAGATGGAATACAATTCCCATATATGGGCAGGTGCTCCAAAATCATCCTTAGAGCTACTTGACCGTGTTCAAAGGAGAGCGATGGTGCTGATAGGTGACAGTAGGGTATCCAACTCTATTGTTTCCCTTGATCATCGTCGGAATGTGGGTTGCGTGACGCTGTTCTATCGTTACATTCATGGTGTGTGTTCATCAGACATCCGTCGCCTTATTCCTGACGTGAGGATGTTCGGCAGGGATACGCGACTTTCTAGGAATTCACACCCGTTTGTTATCGATTGGCCAGTTGACCGCACTATACACTACAGATCAAATTCGTTTTTCGCTCGTACAGTCCGTATGTGGAATCGACTTCCGGCAAATGTGTTTTCCACTAATTGCGACATCCAGAAGTTCAAGACAAGTGTCAATAAACATTACTCCCTCTTTCCCCCCTCCGATCCTTTACTTTCCACTCGCCAACGCAATGCACCGCATGTATAGGGGGCATCCCCTGAGTGTTGGTTATTTAAAAAAAAAAAAAAAAAAAAAAAAACTGAACATAGCCCGTTAATGTCATATGGGTTTTGAAAGCTAACCTCACTAGCGTTAGTCTGTAACGGGATTTTAAAATTGTTTCAACTTTCCTCATGGAGTGGTCAGATAATGAGAACCGTATCGCTGTAATAGCGCTTTTCAAGTGTATAATGAGAATAAGCGATAATTTCAAAACGCTCCGGCCACTAGGGATTAGCCGCATGTTCGTCTACCGATGCATAAAACTGTTTGAGGAGACTGGAAATGTAAAAGACCGCCACCGGTCGGGCCGCCCACGCTCTGTTCGAACACCGCATGTCCTCAAAGCCGTTAAATCAAGAATTCACAGAAATGCGCTCCGAAAATCATGGCCCGTGAGATGAATGTCACGCAAAAGTCCATGAGTCGAATCATTAAAAAAGACTTGGAACTTGGGGCTTTAAAACGACGTACTGGACATTTATTGAATGCAGCTTTCAAAAAAATAGGATTGAAAAATGCAAACGTCTTTTGGTGAAGCACGCTGATAACTTGCACAAAAAAATTTTGATCACCGATGAAAACATTTTTACCGTTCAGGAAATATTTAACAAGCAAAATGATAAAGTGTATGCGCGGTCATCTAAGGAAGCATCTGAACTAATCCTAAGGGTGGAAAAGGGTCATCACCCAGCTTCAGTCATGGTTTGGTGGGGTGTCTCTTACGATGGGGTCACTGACCTGCATTTCTGCGAACAACGGCCAAAGTTTACCAAGAAACCGTTTTGTTAGCTGCTGTGAAGCCTCTTAACAATTCCCTGTTCCAAAACCAGCCATGGACCTTCCAGCAGGATTCTGCGCCGGCTCATAAGGCTAAAACGCCCCAGGCCTGGCTTCGAAACAATTTGCCAGCGTTCATTTCCTCTGAAGAATTGTGGACGGTTTTAGAGGACAAGATACCCCAACATTGGATCACTTAAGACAGCTTTGGTTGGAGCTGTGGCCAATTTTCCAATGGACGAAGTTCGTGCAGCTATTGACGATTGGCCAGTGCGTCATAAGGCGTGTGTAAAGGCAAAAGGCGGACATTTCGAATTAGTAGATTCTTTTTGGATACAATATACATCAATAAATGTATTAAAAAATATTTGGTCCAAAAACGTTCAGTACTTTTTAATTTACAGCATCAAACGTGTAACAGTGTTTATGTCCCTACTAAGTATATGCTTCATTTGAATTATTGAAACTGCTCCTTAGGAGACTACCATAATCCTCCATAATTGATAAAAGATTGAAACTCAAATTCGGCACATGTAGGATGTTGGGAACTGACACACTTTTGTTGTCTCTTGGTGTCGACACGGGAAAGGAATCAAGAAATGTGTGCCCATGGGAATTCTCTAGGAATAATTCAGCAAATGGAAAAGTTGGTCGGCTACGAAAACTGGTTATAGTTTTGCCATGAAGACGCAGCTGGAACGAGAGCTTGTAAGGAAGTGCGTTAAACCTCTAACGAGCGATCAATTGATGCCCCAAAGAATAGAAAACTAGATGCAAGATTATTTTAGCGATTGACAAAAATTTGTTTGGGTGCATGTGAGAAATTGTGCAACATCCTCAGAAGTTTTAAAAGCACTAAAGAATTTCTTTCAAGACTCCGGTATGGAAAGAAGAATTGAATTGCTGCAACAAATGTGTTCTGTGACTTTGGCAGAATGCTCGTCCGTGGAATATTATGCGTTTCAAATCACCTCAATTAGATTCGACTTTCAGTAAATGAATTGTAGGCTTAATTGTGAAGGGACTGCCAGGCGAATATAAGCCGATAAAAATAACAATTGGGAGCTCAGGAAAGTCACTGTAAAAATGAAGTTATTAAAGGATGTGCAATTTAGAAGTAGTTACATATCGGCCGATAGCTTTCGATCCTAGTGCCCTCTAACTTAGTTTATTTCAATTTTAATTGAAATAAATATGTGAAAAAATAAAAATAAAAAATAGTGGCATACACAGACTCTGATTAGACAAATGACAGATCTTCGTTTATCCTTGTTATTTGCCAAATCGAAGTCCGAGAACGCAATTACCTCCTCATAACTCGAAAACTTTAATTTTGCACTTCTTGTTCCTTGTTGAAATCTAAATATGTTTTTGACTACAGCCCAACCAAGGAAATTGTTAAACATGTGCGTGTACAGTGCGAAGCAAATATAAAGCTGCTAAATGCTTATTGATGAGGCAGACCTCTTAATGCTTTTTTAAATTGTTTACGGTGAACTTTCTTTTGACAAATTACCTTGAAATCTACTGAAGTCATCACAGGATTACTCCTCTCCATTTAAAATTTAAACAACATTTGCCAAACATAGTCTCCTTCATATTAATATATGCCACCATTGATTCTTGAAATCCGAATGCCAAGATATTGTTTGCTCTCCATTAAACTTTTCCTAAACTCTTTCATCAATTTTGATTAAAAGTCCTCGCGCTATACGGGTTCATTGCTAAATAACAGTATGTCATCCAAATGTAAAGACACAAACGTCATATTCTTACCCTTTCTGTGAAACTATACACAACTTTCGATCGCGTAAGGCCAAACTTTTAAAGTGACTGGTCAAGCTTAGTAGTCCACACTAGGCTGGATTATTTTAGACCATAAACCGCTTTGTTGAGTACCAGGACTTGAAATTCTTGTGGTCTTTCATTATAAATATTTTCAGATAACACACCCTGTAGAAAACCTGTTAACGCATCCATTTGTAGTAAGTCCAAATTGAATGTTGATGACAATGCCATCATATATAGGTTGATCCATCAAGATCCATTCCTTCAAATGTTGGCCGCCACTACGCCCCAGAGGGTGCAATTTTGGATAACTCATTTGAGCATTTCGACCGGTATGGCGTGAATGACATGCGTAATGTGGGCATCCAAAACCTGAATCATAGCTGGTTTGTCAGCATAGACTTTGGACTTTCCTTAGCTCCAAAGAAACAAGTCTAAAGATGTGATTTTACACGGTCTAGGCGGCCAATTCACCGGTCCAAAATGTAAAATTAGCTGATCTTCGAAATTACCTCTCACTAGATCCATTGTTTGACCAGCTGCATGGCAAGTGGCACCTTCCTGTTAAAACAAAATGTCGTCAAGAATACGGGCTTTAATTTCGGGTAGTAAAAAGTCCGATATGATAGAGCAATAGCGAGCACCATTGAAAGTTACGTTTCGACCATCATCATTTTTGAAAAAAGGACCGATAGTACCACCAGCCCATAAAACGCACCAAACCGTGGTGCAGTTTATGGGCTTCTTTGGGTATAATAGCACCTCCTGAACCTCTTCTGGTTCCTCTTCAGCCCAAAATGCGGCAATTTTGTTTATTGACGTTGCCGTTGCGCCTGAAATGGGCCTTATCACTGAACACAATTTAAGTCGAAAACAGCGGACCTTCTTGTTTTTCGCCGAACGCTTATTTCCATATTACAGTTTCCAACATTTGAAGGAAATAATATTCAAAAATAAAAGCCATAAAATGTCCTTTCGTATGAACAATAAAGACTCCACACTTGATTCAAATTTTAGTATTTTATTATTTTGAAAAAAAATACCTCTAGATGGATTTCCCTATATAATTGATGTATATATCACAACCGCAAAATAAGACACTATATAATAAATTTCTTTAATCTATTTAAAACCTTTTGCTACTATATAGCTCATAGCTTCAGGATTATTATTTCTCTATAAAACCCATTGTGTCTTTATTATATTTATTCCAGGTGGTAAGTCAACAAATGTCCACGTATAATTTGTTTCTTGTGACTTCTCATAGCACCTATCCAACTGTATTTCTAATTACCTCCCATTGCTTCATTACCACTTATCGGATCGACAAAGAATTTTACTTTTTTATGCTGTAAAGTCCTTTATTCTTCTTTCATTTCTACGTGACAAGGATACTTCAGTTTCGTCAATTATATTAACATTTTCGCTTTTTTATGTTTCTCGTTTTGCATCTGAATGTTGATCTACATGACCACTTTAGAGTCATCTACGAGTACTAGCATAAATGAGCATGACTCGAAATCACTTTGGACATCCGATTCTTTAACTTCACGTAAAAAAAGTATGGTTGGGATAACAAAATTCAAAGAGTTTGATTCACATAGAACCACAATTAGTAGGGACATAAATACTATTACACACGTTTTATGCTGTAAAACAAAAAGTACTGAATGTTTTTGGACCAAATATTTTTTAATGCATTTATTGATGTATATTGTATCCAAAAAGAATCTACTAATTCGAAATGTCCGTCTTTTGCCTTAACACACGCCTTAAGTCGCACTGGCCAATCGTCAATAGCTGCACGAACCCGTCAATTGAAAAACTGGCCACAGCTCGAACTAATGCAGTCTTAAGAGATCCAATGCTGGGCTATCTTTTGTGTCAAACATTGTCCTCTAAAACCGTCCACAATTTGTAATCCAATGGGTTCGAATTTGGACTGCCTGAAGGCCATTCTTCAGAGGAAATGAACGCTCGCAAATTGTTTCGAAGCCAGGCCTGGGACGTTTTAGCCTTATGGGCCAGCGCAGAATCCTGTTGAAAAGTCCATTGCTGGTTTTGGATCAGGGAATTGTTAAGAGGCTTCACAACAGCTTCCAAAACGGTTTCTTGGTAAACTTTGGCCGATATTTTGACTCCTTGTTCGCAGAAATGCAGGTCACTGACCCCATCGTAAGATACACCCCACCAAACCATGACTGAAGCTGGGTCATGGCCCTTTTCCTCCCTTGGGATCAGTTCAGATGCTTCCTTAGATGACCGCGCATACACTCTCTCATTTTGCTTGTTAAATTAAATTTTTTTTTCATCGGTGAACAAAATTTTTCTGTGCAAATTATCAGCGTGCTTCACCAAAAGACGTTTGCATTTTTCAATCCAATTTTTTTTTAAAGCTGTAGTCAATAAATGTCCGGTACGTCGCTTGAAAGCCCCAAGTCCCAAGTAATTTTTAATGATTAGACTCATGGACTCTTGCGTGATTTTTATCTCAAGGGCCATGATTTTCTGTTTTCGGAGCGGATTTCTGTGAATTTTTGATTTAACGGCTTTGACCGGTGTCGGTCGTTTACATCTCCAGTCTCCTCAAACAGTTGTATGCATCGGTAGACGAACATGCGGCTAATCCCTAGTGGCCGGAGCGTTTTGAAAATATCGCTTTTTTTCATATCACACTTGAAAAGCGCTATTACAGCGTGAAGTTGGAACAATTTTAAAATCTCGTTACAGACTAACGCTATTGAGGGGTATGTTCAGTTCTAGTATTGAAATGGGTGTGTTCTATGTTGTAACAGTATTTATGTCCCTACTAAGTACAATGATCCTCACAACCATATTGTAATAAGCAATTATAAAAACATCAATAGTATGATTCACACTCAACCATACTATGATCCCCACAACCATACAATGATCACTCAACCATACTATGATCCCCACAACCATACAATGATCCTCACCTCCATAGTATGTTTAACATACAGCCATAGTATGATCCTCACAACCATATTATGATTCACACGCAACCATGTCATGATCCCTACGACAATAGTATAATCAGATACAATTATACTATGATCGATTAAATTATCTATTAGAATTGGGTTAAGTCAACAAAAGATTTAAACTATGAAAATTATTTAAAAGTACATTAAATTAAAAACAATAGGAGAAGAAATCTGATTAAAAAACGTAAGCGTTTTTATTAAAATTATTTGAGTTAAACATAGCCAAAGTTGTTTGTTTAAAAAATTTTAATTTTTATATGTGACGCGCAAAATAGAAAGGGACCTAAGGTTAAAAACCAGTTTTGTTCAGGGGGACCATTTTAAAGATTAGGCCCCTTTCTATTTGCGCTTAGAATCGTCGACTTCACTTTCATAAAACGCGCATATCTCTGGGAGGGAACACTTTTGGGACATGGGATCGGTCTCATTCGATGCTCAGATGTTGTCCACATCAAAAAAAGAAAAAAAATTAATTTTTTTTACCCTTAGGTCCCTTTCTCTATGCGCTGTAACATATAAAAAATACTATTATTGCATTAGATCCGTAACAATAACATTGTTCTATAAATTATATTCAAATTAAGAACAATTACAATCATATAGTATGATTGCCGTTATTATATTAAACGTAAAACCAAAAAAAACAATACTTTTGCCCACACATATTTATATTGTTGCTACAACCATATTTAAATTTGGCAATATTAGTATTATTACGTTTCAACTATACCAGTATAAATATTGCGGCAATCATACTATTGTCCAAATTAAATTCAAAAAACTGTACTATGCGAAGAAGATACAATTATTGGTGTGACCATATAATAACCATATATTTTCTTTGTGTTTGCGTTTGTTATTTCAATTACTAAATAATCTGGATTTAAAATGGCTCTCCTGAACAAAACTGGTTTTTAACCTTAGGTCCGTTTCTATTTTGCGAGTCACATATAAAGGTGTCTCACTACCACTCTCTATTTCTGATGAGCATTCGTGGCTATTGCAAGAAAGTAGCGACGACACTTACCACACATACTTCCACACATATATTTGTCTTCTTCTTACCCACAGAAAAACAACAATAGTTAAAACGACAGAGGATTGGATTTTGAAAAATTTTGTAATTTTATTTTTAATTTATTAGCTAAATTTGAGCAAAAATAAAACGAAATAATGCTAGATAAAAAGATAAAGTGGTGCATGGCCGACTATATTATACCCTACACTTCAGGATGTTCAAAAAAGCCAAGTGAAAACCTATTTTACATTTATCTAAATTTACATAGATTTTAAATTTAAATTTAAAAATTTCATTGTTCCTGGTAAAATCGGTTAACACATACATGAAGGAGCTACGAGTATATCTTAATCTTATCTGATTTTCTAAATTTCAACAATATTCGTCCTTGACATAAGGAATAAACTTGCGCCAAATTTCGTCAGGATTGTATTGAATATGTGCTTTCTGAGCTAAAAACATAAAATTAGATGAAAATATGTGTAGAAACTGTATCAAAATCTAAACCGCTTTCCTTCAATTTTTATACCATCGGTGCTTGGTCCAAAAAAATGAAATTTTATTAAGATTGGATGCGATGTGTGGCTCCTAGAACTGCACCCCAAGTAGCCAAAAACTAAACCGGATCAAGCTCAAATTTAGCATGGTACTTCAGGGTGGGCCAAAAGTTACCATGTGGTTTAACAATTTAATAACTTTTTCGTTTAATTTTTTTTAATTTGTTTTTCTTATTATATAAATAACACTTGGAGAAAAAATAATTGAGAGTTTCACAACTAAACAAAGAACTTGAATAAAATAATTTTGTTATACTGCAGGTTCTGAAAATCCAAGATCTCTTCATAAACGCCAATTGCAGCTCAGGGCGACCGCAAAACTATCTTGCCTGGCACAGTTTCTGTTTTACTAGCAACTTTTTTGTTTTGTTTTTTAAAAGCAATCTTTTATAAGCCATCTGTCAAAATTTCCGAAATATTTAATGATTATTTTCTTTGTTACAGGTGATTGAAGTAAACAAGTTTTATAATTTTTGAAAAATGGTAAATAAAGAGTTTCGTGCGGTAATTAAATACTTTTATATGAAAGGTTATACGCCACAATTAATCAAAGATGAAATGGATTCTGTTCATGGTGATAATGCACCATCATACTCCACCGTGAAATCCTGGGTTCAACAATTTAAAATGGGTCGTTCAAGTACGGAAGATGAACAACGCGCTGGAAGACCGAAAACTGCTACTACTATTGAAAACATTAGAAAAATATTTAATGAAGTGACTAAAGATAGACGAATAAACCTCAGAGAACTTGCTGATATTGTTAAAATACACGAAAAGCAAGTTTGGAGTATTTTACATGATGAACTCCACATGAAAAAGCTATCTGAAAGATTGGTGCCGCGTTTGTTGACTTTGCCCCAAAAAATCGTCCGTTGGACCAATTCTGAGGAGCTTTTAGCGATTTATCAGCGTAATCCAATAGTGTTCTTGAGCCGATTCATAACTGTTGATGAAACATGGATCCATCACTACATCCCAGAATGCAAAGAACAGTCAAAACAATGGATAGCAGCTGGTAAAAGTGGTCCCAAGAAGGCGAAAACTGTTAAGTCAGCAGGAAAAGTAATGGCCACAGTATTTTGGGATACAAGGGGTATAATATTTATAGATTATCTTGAAAAAGGAAAAACTATAAATAGTGAATATTATTGTGCATTATTGGATCGGTTGAGTGAAGAAATCAAGATAAAACGACGCATTTAGAAAAAAAAGTTCTTTTTCATCAAGATAATGCTCCTTCACACACTGAATTTTTAATTCAACAAAAACTTGCCGAATTACGATTTGAAATTGCTTCGCATCCACCCTATAGTCCAGATTTAGCTCCTTCTGATTATTTCTTGTTTCCAAATTTAAAAAAATGCTCGGTGGCAAAAATATTTCGAGGCGAGGTTATTGCTGAAACTGAGGCATATTTTGAAGGTCTTGAAAAATCTTATTTTTCGGATGGAATTAAAAAACTTGAAAAACGTTTGATGATGTGTATTGAGTTGGAAGGAGATTATGTTGAAAAATAAATAATAATAATTCCAAAAAAACGATTCTTTTTATGTTAGGCCAGTTACTTTTGCGGTCGCCCTCGTACAGTACGAGTATGGTGTAGGATCATATCTGCAAATATCCTTGGGCCTTACTTCTTCGAGAATGAAGATGGAAGTTCTGTAACCGAAAAAAGAGAGCGGTAAGGATTTATAATAGAAAATTGTTTACTTCCTGCTCTTGAAAACAGACCTGAGATGTGGTTTAAGCAGGACAGAGCCACTGCCCGAAACACAATGGCACTTTAAGGTCAATTTTTTAGGGAGCGAATAATTTCCAGAAATACGGAAATTATTTGCCCAGCGCGATCGCCAGATTTGTCAGCAAACGACTTTTTCCTTTGGGATTATTTGAAGGAGCAAGTATATGTGAATAAGCCCAAGACAATCCTTCAACTCAAGGCCAACATTGTTGCAGAAATTCGAACGCTACAGCCACAAATTTTGAAAGATGTTATGGAAAATGCTCTAAAGCAAGCCCACCATTGCAAAGCTGAAACGGGGGTCATTTAAGTTACATTATTTTTCATACTAAGTCTCAAAAATTTTCCATTTTGTATACTCGTATTATATAATCTGAGAAAAATAATAAACGAAAAATTAATTAAAGTTTTTAACCCCATGGTAACTTTTGGCCTACCCTGTATTTGATCGATCATCTGGTCCTTCTAGATTTTAGAATCCACATTTCACATCAGATTCCTATCAAGTTTCGCAAAGAACGTTACGTGCGAACAACACCTATGTCCTGTTTAGGCCGTATCTTTCCATGTTTCTAAACAGCTCCCACACAAAGGTCCTTCGCGATTTAAGGTTCTGCAACTAAAGAAGCCACAAATTGTACCTCAACACGCTGAAATTTTGTATGGTACGTAATGAGCGACAAGTAATTAATTCCAACATATTAAATCCGACATTGCCCAAGCTCCAGACATAGACGCTTAATCCTCGGAATATCACAGTGGTGTAAGGTATCTAATAGTCGGCCACGACCGGCTTTAACTTTTTTAATTGGTTTTTTTTATACGTTTCCTTTTGCCGTTTTAATATATGTGACGCGCAAAATTGTAAGGGGACCTAAGGTTAAAAACCAGTTTTGTTCAGGAGAGCCATTTTAAAGATTAGGTCCCTTTCTATTTGCGCTTAGAATCGTCGACTTCACTTTCATAAAACGCGCATATCTCTGGGAGGGAACACTTTTGGACATGGGATCGGTCTCATTCGATGCTCAGATGTTGTCCACATCAAAAAAAAAAGTGAAAAGTTGATGAAAAGTTTTGTTCAGGAGATCCATTTTAAAGATTAGGTCCCTTTCTATTTGTGCTTAGAATCGTCGACTTCACATTCATAAAACGCGCATATCTCTGGAACACTTTTGGGGCATGGGATAGGTTTCATTCGATGCTCAGATGTTGTCCACATCAAAAAAAGAAAAAAAAGAAAATTGATTTATTTACCCTTAGGTCCCTTTCTCATATAATGAAAAGAAACACACTGTATGTATGCGATTTAAATCATTTAATGCCACTTTATAAAATTGTTGTCAGCCCATTGCGAGTACTAGTATTTCTCTTCAAAGAAAATCCTCTTAAGTTCAAAACTCTTAACAAAGTTCGTTCGCCCCTATTTTTAGCTAGACTCAAAAGTTCGTTGGCAAAATTTAATAAAGAAATCCCTCATATCACATTTCAGTTTTGCAGCATCTGGCTGAAGGACGTGACGGGCAGTAACACTTTGTCAGTCTCTCTTTGGTTTTAAGCACAAAAAGCAGCTTTTATATTAAAATACAAAGAATAATTGAGTATTAAATTATAACGTTTACATGTAAAATATTGCAATGTTTTAATATTGTCGAAATATTCAGCATCATGACATTAAAACATTAAATACTTTAAGTTTGCGACTAATTAAAGGTGCTACCGTAATGATAATTATTTTGAGATAAATCAATAACAGGGGATAGAGATAATGGGTTTATGTTTAGTATGCTCAATTAACCGACCTTCATCAAAAACCGCTTTATACTAAAAACGGAAATGTCTTTAGACCGGTTTTCATTTCTGATATTCTTAAGAAACCGGTTAAACCGGGATTTGCCAATTCAAGAAACCCATGCTGCTAAAAGATATAAGAAAAGTACTATTTAATGTAATTCCGTTTTCGATTACTATCATTTATTTTAAATTATTAATTAAATTATGTTTAAAACGATGTGGCTTAACTCTTCTCTTTTTCAAACATTGCTACTTAGAGTGCCTCATAAAAAATGTTGCAAATGTGCCGCTCAGCTGGCAGCATTCATGTGCTTGGTCAGTGTGAAAGTACTATTAAAAATGGATTGTTTCCTCAATAACCCTTTCGATGTTATAATTTTGGTTAAATAACTGACCCAATATAAAAATAATGTTAACATTTGTTTTATGGTTGGAATATTAAGAGTTTGAAGAAATTTTTTTCGTACGATTTTCATATATTTTAATGATTTCTCATAGCTTCCCTCTATTTTCGGTTTCTGGGTACTATTCAAAACTCTTTTCCTTAAAATTACTTACGAGTGCTACTATACATATTTCTGGCCTAATAATGTAAATGCGAATATTTATCATCAAAAATGGTTTTATTGTCTTTCAAAATATTCTCCAACATGATTTATACAATTTTGCACGCGCTCAATCCAATTGTCGAAGCACTTTTTCCACTCCGATTGCGACATCTCCAAAACATGATTTTTGAACGATTCAACAGCATCTTCAAGCGACGAAAATCGTTGACCAAGCATTTTTTTTCCAAGATGTGCGGGAAAAAAAGGAGGCACTGGGTGCCAAGTCAAGCCTGTACGGGGGATGACCCATCAATTCGATGTTTTGGCCGGTCAAAAAGGCGCTGGTTTGAGCCGATGTGTGAGAGCTCGCATTGACATGGTGCACAATGATTCGTCTTCTCTTGTTCGTTTTTCGAATTTCTCCGAAGACTTCAGTCAAACAAATTTTAGTGTACCACTCAGAATCGACCGTCCTACGTTGCTCAAGCGGAACAGTCGCCACACAACCAGTTTTGCCGATGAAACAGGCGACCATTTGCTTCGAAGTGCTTCTTCCAAGAACAACTTTCGTTGGATTTGGCTCGTCTTCGAAGAACCACACGGTCGATTGCTGTTTTGTTTCGGGCTCATACGCATAGATTCATGATTCGTCACCTATGACAATATTTTAAACGTCTTTGGAAGCACCGCCATCGTATTTTTTCCAAATTTCTATGCATCAATCGACACGAGCCTTTTTTTGGGCGACAGTCAAGTTTGCGGCATCCAACGAGAACAAACGTGTTCATGCAATATCGAATGTATGCCGGTGGAAGAAATGCCCAAGGATGCCTGTATCTCACGGTATGTCCCATAACGATCTTGCATATCAGTTCACGCTCGGCATAGATGTTCTATGGCACAACGGAAGTTTTTGGACGACCTTCACGACCTTCGTCTTTGAGCGAGCGTCGGCTACGATTGAATTCATTAAACCAGTTTTTTACAGTGCTATAGGATGGTGCTTCATCGCCATACAACGATTTAAGTTCATCGATGCACTCTTGTAGTAATAATTCACTTCGAAAGTGGTGAAAAATGATGGCACGAAAATGTTCACGAGTTAATTCCATTTTTTTGCCAAATTAATTTTTTCAAGTCACTGTAAACAACGCAAATGATGGTCGTACGTCAAAACGTTCTGAGTACGTTTATGCTAAAAAAATGTCGAACTTTCCAATGGAAATGTCAGATGGCGCCAGGCAACACGTAGTACAAAAAATTGGTTTTAACAGTTGGCCAAAAAAAAATTGGAGACTTACTGATCAATGATCAATGAATGGTACCAGCGTATTATTCCTAATAATTTAAAAAGATACAGAAATAATAATATCGAAAGCGTAATATCGAACCCTGCCATTAAAATAAATAGAAATGTTTCAAAAACATTGAAAAATTTTTACGCAACTCTTTATATTTAGAGCTAAATCTAAAATATTGTATAAATAATTGTGAGTCCACGTACTGGCGACGTTCTTCCATATTTGGTCATTAAATTGGCCAAAGAAATAATATAAAATAAAATTCCTTTTTCAGTGTAGTTTTGAAACTGGTCACGTATGTAACCAGAATATTTTGTGATTCGCTTTCAAACATATCAATCTTAATTTCTGGAGGAACTACATTTGTAACAATTTTTCACACAAGTAAGGCACTCTAATTTACAAAGTTTATCGCAGGAGTTGAAATATATTTATAAATAAATGGTGGTTAAATTTAAAACTAAGGCCCGATGTTAAAGTAGTTTTTTGCATTTCATTTGATATTTCTTAATTTCAGACTAATTCAATTTGAACCATCGAAAGATACACAAGGAACTGTAAAGTTATTCAGACTTCGGGTAACCGTGGCACATTTTCACCTCAGTGGATTCGTCAATAAGAAGAATTGCAGCATTAGGCCAATGATAATCCAAGAATGATTGTCGAAAAAGCAATGCACCCACAAAGAGTGACTGTTTGGTGTGGTTTATGGACTGGGGCATCATCGGGCCAAATTTTTTCCAAAATAAGGCCGGTCAGGCAGTAACTGTGAATGGTGTTCGCTATCGTGAGATGATTTATGGCCCGAATTGGCCCGAATTGGAAGATATGGATGTGGTTTCAACAGGACAGTGCCTCTTGCCACACAGCTAACGAAACAATGGCTCTTTTGCGCGACAAATCAACATCGGCCCTTAAAACTTAACCAGCCTTTATATAGGGTGATCCACCTAGAGGTATTTTTTCAGAACAAAAAAAATATAAAAATTCAAATCAAGTGTGGAATCTTTATTGGTAATTTGAAAGGACATTTTATGACATTTATTTTTTGAATATAATTTCCCTCAAATGTTGGCCGCAACTTCGCCTCAGGGAAACAGTTATGAGGGTCAAATTTTAAATGGCTCGTTTGAGCATTTCGACTGGTATGGCTTTAATGACACGCCTAATGTTGGCTTCCAAAACCTGAATCGTAGCTGGTTTGTCAGCATTGACTTTGGACTTTACGTAACCCCAAAGAAAAATGTCTAAAGGTGTGAAATCACTCGATCTAGGCGGCCAACTCACCTGTCCAAAACGTGAAGTTAGCTGCTTTTCAAAATGACCTCTTAATACTCGTAGATCCATTGTTTGAGCAGCTGTTTGGCAAGTGGCACCATCCTCACGCAGAGAAAAGATATGGTTACTAAATGGTCACCACAACAATAATATGTTCTCTACAATAAAAGCATGATCGTCGCAACCATAGTATTGTTTTTTAAATTTTATTTTGACAAACGTTTGATTGCGGCAATATTAATATTGTTGATATGTAACAATAGTATTATTTCCAAATTTAGAAATGAAAATATGGTTGTAGCAACCATATAAATATGGCTGGTGCAACAAAAGTATTGTTGTTTAAAATTTACGTTAACAATAATATGAACACGGCAATCATACCGTATGATTGCAACTATGAACATAACAAAACAAGTTTTATTGAGCATACATGCATGTGTGTGCGTATGTTTTTATTTTCCCAATAAACATTATAAACTTACTATAAATTGATTATAAACTTACATTAGTAAACGTAAGCTTGGAAATTCTTTATGGTAATCATTGTAACATGTTGATTTCCAATTATCGGATAAACAAAAAGGGTCCCTTATTCTACAATTGTATCCATGCTTGGAAAACAATTGGAAATCAATTTGAAAAAACAATATTTAATAAATCATGTGGAATGTTTGTTGTAAATGTGTATATTTGTTTGTTTCAAAATTGGATGTAAATACGATTGTAAATACGGATGTGGCGACGATTGTAATTCAAGCAGGCCAGTATACTTACGAAAGTATTGTAAATGTCTATTTTAGTACATCTTTTACAAATCTATTATAAATACATTACAATAAATTTGTGAATTTTAATTTTCGTAAACTAGTTTGGAAATAGTGTTTGGAAAACAATTGTTAATAAACTAGTTTACGTCAATGTTTATTGTGTTGATACACAAAAAAAACACACACACACGCTACAGTGCGTGGTTGTTGTCCATTATTAAAAACAACAACAATCGGAAGGCAGTCTGAGGAATTTGTATTGTGTTTACTTTGTTCGATGAAATACTGTACTTCCGACTGGTTCTCGTTTATTTAAAATCTGCCTGCACTTGAGTATATAGCCATTGATCATGGTTTAATCACATTCGGTACTTGGCGTCTACGGATGGTGAAGTAGCATTCACCCCTAGTGGCAACTACAAATATTTTCGACTGCCGTTGAAATATATATTTTTTGTTTCTTGAATGAAATGTTCAATAAAAACATGGCCTCAAATCTGGTAATGAACTAATTGTAATGCAATTTTAAATAACTTGCTTGATAATATTTTTGAATAACATTACCCAATACTAATAAATACTTTTGGGGATCATAGTATGGTTGAGTGAATCATATTATGGTTGTAGGTATAATAGTGTGGTTGAGTGTGAATCGTACTATTGTTGTAAGGATCATAGTATGGTTGTGGAGATCATAGTATGGTTGAGTGTGAATCATACTATGGTTGTGGGGATCATAGTATTGTTGTGCCACAACCATATACCCAACAATAGTATGATCCTCTTCGAATATTGTCACCCCAACCATACTTTTTTTCCTCGTGCTGTTGAAACTAAGTGCCGTCAAGATTACGGGCTTCAATTTCAGGTAACACAAAGATCGATGTCATGGCGCGATAGCGAGCACGATTCACGGTTACGTTCCAGCCCTCATCATTTTTGAAAAAAATATGCACCGATGATTACACCAGCTTTTAAACCGTAGTTTTCTCTGGGTAAAATGGCACCTCTTTAACCTCTTCTTGTTGTTCTTCGGCCCAAATGCGGCAATTTTGTTTATTGGCTTTGCCTTTGAGCCAGAAATGGGCCTCATCACTGATCAAAATTTTGGTCGAAAATAGCGGATCTTCCCGTTTCTTACCGAAAGCTCATTTCCATAATACAGTTGCCAACATTTAAAGGAAATTATTTTCAAAAAATAAATGCCATAAATGTCCTTTCAAATTACCAATAAAGATTCCACACTTGATTTGAATTCTTAATTTTTCTTTGTTCTGAAAAAATGCCTCTAGATCACCAGCTAATTCCATTTAACAATGTCTGTCTGCCCGTCGGCCAGCAGTGGATCTACTTATAAATCATCTAATCAAGTATTTGTTGTCTGCTCTTCATGAAACTAAACAAAAGTAAGTTTTTGTTTTTAACTACAGCAGCCACAACCATAAGAAATGGCATTAAAAATTTGTTTTCATGCAACCACTCTACAACTTCTTTTTTAATTCCTATTTCGATCAAAATTTATGAACAACGGATTTCAGTATGCGTGGACATATGAATGCCAAACAGTTAAACAAATTTTCAACGAAGCGCAAAAATTTGCAATATGGCGGAATTGTGTTGATGGACTTAGGGACGACAATTCAGCAAGCATGGGCACATGGTACCAAAAAGTGTCTTACAAATTTAAATGTGACATTATTTTAAAATAAGAGTAAATTAAGAGCCAATCCAATGATGGGCCAAAAACCAAAAACCTAATTGGCTTTTCTGAATACCCAGAAGTGCAGGGTGTAATTTAGTCGGTCACGCTCGACTTTGAAATATTAAGTTAGTTTTTTAAGCGACTGGCAAGTGCTTAAATAAACAAAACTGTCAAGTGCTTAAAAATAACGGGGGATATCACGGAAAGAGCACGAATGTGCGCCGCCGAAAATGGCCATCACTTGCGGGATTTTATTTTTCATTCTTAATCCAAAAATACTCCCCATTAATATACTATATAACCAAAAATAATAATAATAATTAAATAAATAAAAAAGTTATAAAACATTTATTCTTTAATAATGACATAAATAAGCAGATAAGCAAAGGTGAAAACACAAAAAAATATGGACGTATCTATGTTTTTCGGCATCGATATGATACAGTTTCGGTTCCAGCTTCGGTTTCAGTCGGCGCTAAAAGCGATGACACGCTCGACGTACGGAAGGAAACTTTTTTCAATGGATCTTCTCACAGTGACGACAGGCAGGACACGGCGTATTCGAAACGAACAATTCCAACCCATATTACCCTGACATAATACTAGGGCAGATCAATAACTCCGTGACTTTTCCAACTTCCCTCGTAGTTATATGAAATGCAATCCTTCTTTCATCAAGTACTCGTACCATCTCTGTCACTTCTCAAAAGCGTTTAGTCTTGTGCCTTCAATTGATGAGTCAATCGGAAATGTTGGCCAATAATACGAGGTCTTTGTGCAAAATTCCCGGGACTAAGTCGCACACTCTCGACTTCGCCAGCCACATTCTGGTCAGTGGAGAAATTGACGTCAAAATTGTAAGGTTCTTTTCTGGTAACGGAGTTTTAAGAGTTCTGGTGTTTGTTCATTTTGCTCTCCCCAAGCAGATGATTGCGTATTATCGTCGACGAGTAAACTAATCAAACTTTATTTACTACACAGAGTTTATTGTGAATCTATAATATTACTTCGAAGATTTTCGCCGGCTTCTTTAAGGGTACATGAAAAAAACTACGAAAAGAAGCTAAAGTCTGGCGTGGGCGAATATTTACACGCTGCACTTCTTGATGTTCAGAAAATCTTACTATAATAAGGTTTTTAGAGCTAGGCCAAAGGAGCTTCATTTACCCAGATTCTAAAATTGTTGTCATATTTGAATTTGTGAGATAATTTCATTGTTCATTTCATTCATTGGATTGGTTCTCTTCAATTTTAGAGATTTTCTTCAATTTCATAAGGCCTTTCCTAGGCTCAAAACACATATTCGTGCTTAGATTGATCAAGGTTGAACGCAAGATTTGGGTTCTAGAGATAAAAACATACAAATCGGTTGAACATATATGTATGTGGGAGCTTTCTCCTAATCTGAAACGATTTTCTACAATTTTAACAGCGTTTGTCTTTGGCAAATGGAAGTTGTACCAAAAGTCATCAAGATTCAAAGCAATATGTGGGTCCTTGAGCAAAATCGGATGGACATATGGGAGATGTTCTTTAATTTAAATAGAGTCCGTCATTGGTAAAAACATCTAACTTCTGCCATATTTTACGAGTATGATATATGGACAACAATTGCGACCTGTAGTATAATTACAAGTTTCAAGTGTACAACTAGGCGGACAGACAAACACGGTTAAATGGAATCAGCTGGAGATTATACGTCGATCAGTGTAGGTATATTAAAATTGGGTCTAGCTTGAATATAATATACAGTAGAGCGCCCATAAAACAAAAAGTGTTATTTTTTCCGTTCCCCGCTCATATTCTAGTATATCAAAAATAATATCCGTGCAAAAATGTTTTCAATCGGATGGAAACCGGAAAGTCCGTCACCAATTTTAGCCCTAAAAATGGAGTAAAACTGGATGCAAGCTTTGATGAGCTATAACTCGTAAGCAAGACGACACACTTCACACTTCAAATTTTAGTCAAAACTTTTTTCAATTATACGTTAGTAATTTTATTTATAAAAGTTTGAAAAAAAATTTGACTGAAATTTGAAGTTTGACCTCTGAAAACACCATGAAGGGTCATAGCTAGGTCAAAAATTGTGTGACAAAAAAATGTTTGCCTGTATGTTTGCAATACAAATGCTTGAGGTGTATTTTCCGAAAGTCGCCTGGCTTACGAGTTATAGCTCATCAAAGCTTGCAGCTAGTTTTACTCAATTTTAAGAGCTAAAAGTCGTAACGGACTGGCCGGTTTCCATCCGATTGAAAAAATTTTTGCACGGAATTTTTTTTTTTTTGATGCACAATATAATAGAAAATTAGCGGGTAGCGGAAAGAATAACACTTTTCCATTTTTCTATGTACTTCATGGGCGCTTTAATACACAGGGTGGCTGATGAAAGCGGCTACCAAAAAAATTAAATAATTTGTTTTTCTATTTCATGAAACTGGATACTTTTTTTTGTTATTTTGCAGATTGATTTTTATATTTAACAAAAATGGATAACTGGGACACTGAAACAAGAATTTTGATTGTCCGCCGCTATCACGCACTGAAGTCCGTAGTTTCGGTTCAAAGAGAGTATAGGCGCATGTTTGGCGGCAATCCTCCGAGCAGATGGGACATAATGACTTGTTAACAATTTTGCCTGACATGGGTAGTCAACAGAAGACCTGACCATTGACCTGACCTGTCAGTTCGGATGGAGGAAACAATCGCTGACGGAGGAAACAATCGCTGGAGAAAACAAATGCTGTCATACAAAAAAATGCAAGAGTTTCAACAAGAAGCTTATCTGCTCAAATGGATATATGCAGACAGTCATTGCAGTCAATAATGCACAAAGTTTTAGTCTTATTCCCCCAAAATTCAACTGTTCAACAAACTGAACGCAGCAGACTTTCCGATTCGCTTGCAATGTTGCCAGAAGATGCTTCTAATGGTGGAATAGGGCGGAAACATGTTGAACTGTCTTCTTATGTCTGAAGAGGCCCATTTCGATTTAAACGGCAAAACATAAACAATCAAAATTATCTTATATGGAGTGCTTCCAACCCACAGATACTCCATGAGACGGAATTGCATCCACTTTGTGTCACAGTGTGGTGTGCAGTTTCATCACGCTGCATTGTCGGGCTCTACTTCTGCGAAAAAAAACGGTCGCACCGTAACGGTTACTGAATATCGTAACTTGAGCATGTTTAAAGAGTTTTTCTAACCAGAAATACGCCGAATGAGAATTTCTTTTAACTCTGTGTGGTTTCAGCAAGATGCTGCAACTCCTCACATAGCCCGGCCTGTTAAATGACAGAATTGCGACGAAAATTTCCCAATAAGCTGACTGATATCCGGAAACTCCATATTTGGTTGGCCCCCAGGTCAGCTGACCTTACTCCACCTGACTTTTTCCTGTGGGGTTATTCCAAACAGGAAGTCTACAAAGCAAGCCAACAAATTTGAATGAACTTAAGCAATCGACTCGAAAAATGTTGGCGGCAATTCCTGCCTCATCTCTCTAAGCAGTAATGAACAACTTTTTGCTAAGATGCCGCACATGCAGCAACGAGCAGGGGACATTTAAAATACATTATTTCTAAAACTAGTTAAATTATATATAATAAAATTGAATGAGCTTTTATATAAATAACAGAAAAGTTAAGTCCATACACTGAAAAAAAGTTATTTGAGTTTCTTTATGTAGCAATATTCATCAGCCACCCTGTATCTAACTTAAACTTAGGCGAACCACCAGATCTGTTTCAAACCATTTCGTTCAAACTGTTCGCATTACAATAGCACATGATGGAGCGCGGAAATTTGCTTTATTGCACTGCAGGCTGTGGCGGCACTGTTGGTCGAAGAGAGTGAAGAGTTTGCGTGGCTTATTGTAGCTGACGGCAGATTTATATTCGTCTGCCTTTCAGTTGCCATCATGCATTGGACACGTGAGGAGAGGTCATTTTGTGTTCAAGCGTATTTTTCAAATGCGAACTCGATCATAGCAGTGCAGCGTGCTTTTCGTTTACTATTCGCTATTCCCCCACGCGGACGTGTTCCTGGACGGCAATCAATTGTAAATTAGGTAACTTCATTGAGAACAGCAGGGAATGTGTCATGTTTACAAATGGCCCTGAAAGAAAGAGTACGACACCACAAAACATCGAGAGAGTTAGAGCAGCAGCACTATAATCTCCGAAACGCTCTGCTCGGCTGTAGCTGCCGTAACTGTGAACTCCGAACGGTACTTGACTATGATACAGTATATTTTGCAGCCGGCTCTTGAGGCAATGCAATTAGATTATACTTGGTTCCAACAGGATGGCGCCACTGCACACACAGCGAGGGTTACCATGAATTGTTTGAGGTAAATGTTTCCTGGACAGCTTATCTCTTCGAGGGGTGATGTGAACTGCCCGACACGCTCACCAGACTTAGCCCCATGCGATTTTTACCTTTGGGGTTTCCTGAGGACGAAGTTGCATATTGACAGTCTTAACACCTTGAAAGACCTGATTAACAATATTGAGGCTGAAATTGGCAGAATACCAATCGACATGCTTCTTAGAGTTCATGAAAACTTCAGAAAACGTATGCGGCAGTGTGTGAATAGCGAAAGTCGACAGTTGCCAGATACACTATTTATAACCATGTAATTTAAAAATTCTCTGACTGAATGAAAATATAAAATAAATTTTTCTAATGTTCGTAATTTTTTGTTTCATTCCCAAATAAGCATATTACCACGCTTCACCCTGTACTTTTTAATACCTGCACCTAACGTGTCGCGAGTTCGGCCTAGGTCTGCTACATGTCGCTCGCTTCATGTTAATGTTTGCTATTTTCTTCAGCCACTTGTCTTGCAAATTATAAAAAATACATTCGCGAGTGCTGTTAATTTATTGCTTTCCATCAAATCTGATGTGATATGATGTGAGTGCTCCCTCTATACCATTTTCAAAACACAAAACGATTGTCATCGCAAATAATCTAATAACGTCTCCCACATTTGCCGCATGCGGAATGGGGTCGACACTTTAAAATAGATTTGTACATTTTATGTTAGTCTCGGTCGGTTCGCTAGTCTTCAGACTTTGACAAGCATGCAGCACGGAATCATTTATCAAATCCCTCCGCGGCCAAATTGTGGTTCAACAACAAACAACATAATCATAAGTTCACATCACAATAGGCGTGTTTTGTTTACAAGCGATAAATTCCGCTTAAAGCAATAATTTTTAATATGTTTCAATTTAATACAAATATGTAGGATATAGGATATATGATATAGACTCTTGTTAAACCTTTAAATTCCGATACAAATTGTTAAAATTTTGATTTATCAATTGTAGCATTAAAATCAAATCACGTTTTTTGTTCATTGATATGTTTCATAGGCAGAGCAGTGGTATAGCAGTGTGTTAATGATGTACTTTGTTCATTTCGACGACGTTGATTGATATTCAGTTCTTTGAATTTGTTTCTCGATTTTGTGAGATAGCTTTTATTGCAATATTCCGGCTTTATCTTTCTCATATCGCATCCAGCGAATCATCCTAAATTAAAACTTCTCATCTGTGAATGATAGAATAACATTGAAAAAAATCATATATCAGTATGTAAGAGTATATTTAAAATATTCGTACAAACCTATGATATTAGCCGTGCTCTTTCAGGTTGCTAAACAAGCTTTAGTATGAAAGTTACTCCGTAAGCAAGCGAGTTGGCTGTTACTCGGTAACGAAGATTTAAGATTTAGAGAAATTTCGATGTAGCCATATTATTTTAAGAGTGACTAAACGGAAATTGTGGACCAGGGACGAGACGTGATGCTGTTGGCTTGGCAAAAGCAAGAAAGGACGAACTGAAATGTCTCCGGCGAAAAATAAATGTCTACTAACATGTTTTAGAAGGCATGATTTGTCAATAAACTGTTAACAAAACAAGAAACTATACGAAATAACAAAGTTTGTTTTCCAAAATTTGTTTTGCCTTTTTTTGTTTGTAAACAAACTTTTATTGAGCTTATGCTGCCATCTGATTCAAAATTTTGTTGAATGTTGCCAGAATACCATATTGCTTATTAACTAGGTAACTAAGCTAAGCAGTTACCTAGAAATGAACACGACAAATAATTGTTCTCCAAATATATGTCTCATTTAAAAACGTAGAAGTCCTCTGTGCATGGACTGTCTAATAGGCTGTTTCCACTACGGTCGCGTCCGCGTCCAAAAATCAATGAACGCGCGTTAAAGCCTATACAAAAAACATAGGCAGTTAGGTATGGGAAAAAGTCGCGTTCATATTGGACGCGTTTTCCGAGTAGTCGCGTTTACTACAAATTCGATTATTTTTACAATCGAAACCCACCCATGCCTATTAATGGCAACACCGCAAATTGCACATCCCTATTAAAACAGCTGTTTATCAGCATAAACATAAAGCGCTGCTGCTACTGCACATTTCCATTAGGCGCAATACCATTTGATCCTTATTTTCCACTGCGGTTAGCAAAATAATATCATTTAACTCCATGATAATGTCACAACACAAAAATATTTAACTTTTCGCACCGCAAAAAAAAACAAATAAACACAAACAGCTGTTTGAACGCAAACTTGGACGCAAAACACAATGGAAACACCATTACAAAATTTTCGATAAATCGTTGACGCGGTCGTGGACGCGACCATAGTGGAAACAGCTTATAACACTTAAGGTGGGTATGAACTACCATAATAAATTTGTGATCAATTGTTTGAATACTCTGATTATCCTGCAAGAAATTTTTCAAACATTGAACAGATAAAATAATTCCTAATTTGTCCAGGGCAAGAATAACTATATAAAATAACCTGCTTCACTGAGTTTGACAGTTCAGAGAGGCATTTAAATTTACTTAGTAGGGACATAAATACTGTTACACACGCTGTTTATGTTGTAAAATTAAAAGTACTGAATGTTTTTGGACCAAATATTTTTATATATATTTATTGATATTTATTGTATCGAAAAAGAATCTACTTATTCGAAATGTCCGCCTTTTGCCTTTACACACGCCTTAAGTCGCACTGGCCAATCTTCAATAGCTGCACGAACCTCGTCCATTGCAAAATTGGCCACAGCTCGAACCATAGCAGTCTTAAGAGATCCAATGTTGGGGTATCTTTAGTGGCAAACCTTGTCCTCTAAAACCGTCCACAATTTTGTAATACATTGGGTTCAAATCTGGACTGCCTAAGGGCCATTCTTCAGAGGAAATGAACGCTGGCAAATTGTTTCGAAGCCAGGCCTGGGACGTTTTAGCCTTATGGGCCGGCGCAGAATCCTGCTGAAAAGTCCATGGTTGGTTTTGGGACAGGGAATCGTTAAGAGGCTTCACAACAGCTTCCCAAACGGTTTATTGGTAAACTTTGGCCGATGTTTTGACTCCTTGTTCGCAGAAATGCAGGTCAGTTACCCCATCGTAAGAGACACCCCACCAAACCATGACTGAAGCTGGGTGATGACCCTTTTTCACCCTTGGGATCAGTTCAGATACTTCGTTAGAGGACCGCGCATATACTCTATCATTTTGGTAGTTAAATTTTTTCATCGGTGAACAAAATTTCTCTGTGCAAGTTATCAGCGTGCTTCTCCAAAAGACGTTTGCATTTTGCAATCCTATTTTTTTTTTAAAGCTGCAGTCAATAAATGTCCGGTACGTCGTTTGAAAGCCCCAAGTCTTTTTTAATGTTTAGACTTAAGGACTTTTGAGTGATATTCCTCTTACGGGCCATGATTTTCTGTTTTCGGAGCAAATTTCTTGATTTAACGGCTTTGATGACATGCGGTGTTCGAAAAGAGCGCGGGCGGCCCGACCGGTGGCGGTCTTTTACATCTCCAGTCTCCTCAAACAGTTTTATGCATCGGTAGATGAACATGCGTCTAATCCCTAGTGACCGGACCGTTTTAAAAATATCGCTTTTTTCATTTCTCACTTGAAAAGCGCTATTACAGCGATACGGTTCTCATTATCTGACCACTCCATGATAAAAGTTAAAACAATTTTAAAATCCAGTTATGGACTAATGATATTGAGGTTAGCTTTCAAAACCGATATGACATTAACGGGGTATGTTCAGTTCTACTATTGAAATGGGTGTGTCAATGTTGTAACAGAATTTATGTCCCTACTAAGTATAAGAGCCTATTTCATTAGCAAAAGCTTCATGCCCTATACAGCACTTAGCTTTATTCGTTGCACCATCATGTTGAGTAAGGTTCAAGGTCCACAATGGATGCTTGTAAAGAATATGGATGCAAATACGGAGTTGGCAGACATTGCTGCAAATCAAATGAATACATCATTACGGACTTATCTCGCCTACAAAGGTCTTTGTAGTTTTTTTTTACATTTATAGGCAAAATTTACATCATTATTATGTTTAATTAATTGCTGGGAAATCTCTTAGTTTTCAACAGCATCCTGGGTGTTTTTTTATTTTCGCTTTTAATGATTTACACTGGGTACATGAATCAAGTTGAGGTTATTTTAACTTTATGTCTAAGGTGTGAACTATTTCTGGAAACTTAGTCACTGGTGGAGAGAATTTACTTTAGAAACGAGTATACAATGTAGCGAGGTTAAGTCCACGTTGAAAATATACTTTTTTTGTATGTCGGCGGCTATAGTGACTTTGATACTTCGGAATTTGATAAATAACGTCCAGAACATCGTTGTGTTTCACAACCGAAATTTTATGGGCTGGAGAATGTTTACCACTCCGTTCATTTTGAGAAACTCTAGGCAGTTTAGCTTGTATCTTATGTTTACAAACTGTTCTAACGCTTTGTGCGGTTTCGCCAAATATTTATAGGAAACATTGCTTACACACTCTACTTTTTTCTCCGTGGATTTCAAAATGATATCTGTAAACATACGAGGGCGGTTAGCCTCGTATCAATCAAAGAGAATAGTTAGTTTTTCAAAAATATTTTTATTTTTCAATACAATCTCCTGAAACTTCAATACACTTAGTCCAACGCTTATCTAGCAATTCTATCCCTTGCTTAAAATAGTTTTCCTCAAGGTCTTCAAAATAGTGGTTTACAACTGTAATTGCATCTTCATTTGAGGAAAAACGCTTGCCAGCAAGGATTTTTTTTAGATTTGGGAACAGGTAAAAGTCACTGGGAGCTAAATCAGGAGAATAAGGTGGATGGTCAAGCAACTCGTACTATAATTTGTTGATTTTAGCCATTGTTTAAACACTCTTGTGCGCTGGTGCGTTGTCTTGATGAAAAATTATTTTTTTGTGTTGTAAGCCAGGACGTTTTTCTCGAATTTGTACATTTAATTGATCTAAAAGGTTGCAATAGTACTCTGAATTTATTGTTTTAGCCTTTTGCAGATAGTCAATCAATAAAATACATTTAAAGTCCCAAAAAATCGTTGCCATAACCTTACCAGCCGATTGAATTGTTTTTGACTTCTTTAGGGCACTTCCTCCAGCTTCAGTCCATTGTTTGGATTGTTCTTTTGTCTCTGGAGTATAGTGGTAGATCCATGTCTCATCAACAGTTATGAAACGACGCTTAAAATCTATTTATTTCGCTGAAAACGATCCAAACAAGCTTGAGAAATATTCATTCTTATGCGTTTTTGGTCGACTGTTAACAAGTCCGGCACCCATCTTGCAAAAAGCTTTTTCATCTGTAGTTCTTCATGCAAAATTAAATGGACTCGATCATTTGAGATGCCCATGATATTAGCTATTTCACGCAAATTAAATGGACTCGATCATTTGAGATGCCCATGATATTAGCTATTTCACGCACTTTTATTCGTCGATCATTTAATACCATATCATGCACTTTGGCTACAATTTCTGCTGTTGTTGCTGTTTTTGGACGTCCACTACGTGGTTCATCTTCAATGCTTGTACGACCACGTTTAAATTCAGCAACCCAATTTTTTACTGTTGCATATGAAGAAGCACTTTCACTTAACTCATTCACCATATCATTATGAATTTCTTGTCCCGATAAACCTTTTTTAAGTAAATATTTAATGACACCACGCATTTCTAATTTTTTCATTGTAAAAAAATCGCGGATGCGTCTTTTGTGAACACCTGTTTCTATAAGGAGTTGCCAGATCGAAACAAAATTTAACATGTGTTCATAGCAGAGATGGAAGTTTCCAAAACACTTAACTTTTTTCTGTTTATACCGCGCTTTTTGTGCTAGGCTAAGAAGTTTCCGAGCCGCCCTCGTACATAGAAATAAGAACACGTATGTTGTTGTACCCTCCACCGTACAATGGAGGGTATATTGGTTTTGTCATTCTATATGTAACACCTTGAAATAATCATCGGAGACCCAACAAAGAATATATATTCTTGAGCAAAGTAAAATTCTAAGACGATCTAGGCATGTTTTCCGGCTGTCCGTCTTTTGAAAACAAGATAGAGCCTGTATGAAAACATCAACAGAAACATGTGTAGTTAACCTAGCATGGTTGGTATTGAAAATGGGCTACGTAGCTCTACGGGAAGTTGGTGTTATAAAAATTAGTTTTTTATTTGAAAATATCCGTCCACTTTCTTGAGCAAAATCACTGAAATTTTGCAAATTATAATCTCTATATAGGCGCAATCATCTATGTAAAAATGGTTTAGATTGGGCCACCATATCTTGTACCTACCATACAAACGGCCTTATGGGCCTTGAGAAATAATATGACTATAACTCACCACAAACTTCATCTATTGAAATGAAATTTTACACATCAAGATTTCTATATACAACACACTTCTACGCTGAATTCGGTTGAGATCGCAAAAGTCCTACTGGTACCTCCCACACTAACGGTCTCATGGGCCTTGAAAAATTATATGACAATAACTCACCACACACTTGACTTATCGAGACGAAATTTTCGGCATAAAGATTGATATATAGAACAGACTTTTGCGCTAAATTTGGTTAAGATCGAAAAGGCCCTACTGGTACCTCCCACACAAACGGTCTCATGGGGCCTGAAAAATAATATGACAATAACTCACTACAAACTTGACCTATCGAGATGAAATTTTCTACATAAAGATTTTTATATAGAACATATTGAGATCAGAAAAGTCCTACTAGTACCTCCCACACAAACGGCCTTATGGGCCTTGAGAAATAATATGACTATAACTCACCACAAACTTGACCTATCGAAATGAAATTTTGCACATAAAGATTTCTATATAGAACACACTTCCAAACACACATCCAAATTTGGTTGAGACTAGGTAGTCCCTTCCGGTACCTCCCATACAAACGGTCTTGGGCCTTGAGAAATAATGTGGCAATAACTCACCACAAACTTGACCTATCGATATAAAATTTTCCACATAATGAAAAAAATAGTTTTTTATTGGGGAATCTGATGGAGGGTATCCAAAGTTCGGCACAGCCAAACTTAACATTTTTTACTTGTTTTTTTTTTTAATTTTGACAAAACCAATTATGACGACATAAAGTATTTCATCGAATGGAAGGTTCTCAACACACAGATACGAAAAATAAACTTATTTCCAGATACCAAACCCGGGTTTCAACATTTACAATTGCTAAAAGTACGTACTTCGAAATATGTTGTATTGTGAAAAGCAAATTAAAGTATAGAAAAACGTTGACAATTCAATAGCAATTCCAGATGTTTTGTCAAAAGTTCGTTACAAGTTTATTTAAATATTTTATCGATTTTCTAACTTATCTGAAATATTATGACTTGAGCAGTTTTTTATTGTGGTTCGAGACCTTTATGTTGTTTGTTTTCAGAATAAACGTAAAAAGAAGAAATTGGTGAAATGTATTTGCTACGGTTGCCAGGCAGACTGTACAGCTGTTTCTAAACCCGCCAAGGTTTTTCTTCAGCAGTCTTTGGCAACGATTACTTCGGCCACAATTCAAATGACTTATACGGTAGACTCATTTTTATTAATGAGAATTACCCTTTGCGTATAGTCTTCGAACTGTGCGTAGAGCAATCTTCAACGCGCAATATCATTTCCACCAATTCCGTTTCGCATGGGTCTTCGTTGAAAACCACAAATGCAAATAGCACAATCAAAGTGTGCATGTTTTTTGTGCGTACATATACTCATACATGCGTTGCACATTAGGGCGTACCAATAATTTTTAATAATTTGTTCTTTTTTTTGTTATTTATTCGGTCTTTTATCATTATTATGACTTTAGCAGTTTTTTATTCTGGTTCGAGACCTTTATGTTGTTTCTTTTTCAGAATCAACGTAAAAAGAAGAAATTGCTGAAATATGTTAATTCGTTAAGTGAAAATCGATTAAAACTCGTGATAAGTTGATTTTTCGTACATCAGATCTTCTGAACTATATAAGTATATCATAGAAAGACCCTGATTAGACAAAAAGAAGCGCCTTCAAAAATTTCCCATATGATACAAAAAACATGGAAATTTTCATATCTCGACTTAAGTTGTTTTGTCAAAAGACCACAGATTTGTATAAATAATTTTAAATATAAGAGTAAAAACATCAACCGTACAACAACTATTATCACTGGTTGAATACATGTTTTACATTCCTTTAGTTTACTTTTGTTTGTTTCATAATTTTTTGCTTTGTTTACATGTGTCTGACAGCTGTGTCATGCATCACAGAGTTGCAATTGAAGTGGAATTATAGCTCCTTAACACATTATATAGGCATTTTGTCTTTAAAAATTAGAGTTTTGTTTAAAAAAATTTTGTTTTGTCAATACTTTAATTTGTGAGGTTTGCGTTACGACACGTAAGTCAGGGGAACTATAGTGGGAAGCCTTTTTATGCGAAAGTAAGGGACTGACTTTAGTTCGCTTAGATTTTCGTTCGACATCGTGAGGCAGGCAGTTTATTATCGCTGACTTACTTTTTTTACACTCCATTTGTTGAAAAACCACAATGAAAATATTTTATATTTTTTTATAAAGATTTAAAGTTATCGTCTCGGATTTTTTTTCTGTTTATCAAATAAAACGCACCATATATTTTTGTTTATGTTTTCTCTCCGCTAGGAAGGTCATTGGCAAAGTTATAAAAAAAATTTTGAAAACATGTTAAGCAACGAAATAAAAACATCATTAATAGTTCAGGCCATGCCAATATGCGTTCATAGAACTTTCAGCACTAGCCTACGTAGGCTTCAGAATGCGTACATTTTTAGCTAATGTATAAACTTTTGGACAGACATGCGTACTTATATATTTATGTCAACATGTGCTGAGAGGTATTTTTGAATTTTCCACGTCACGAAACATCATTATCTGTCTGGCTGCCCATCATCAGAAGCATCAGCCGCCAACGTCGCCAATATCGCTCATGAGCTTTCGAAAGCTATTTTTGTGATTGACATCTAGAGCATACAGACGTATAATATGAAAAATAACATGTTATAATATATCTGGGAATATCCAAAGGATATTGACTGGGATGTGGGCCGCTGTGGTGTGATGGTTTAAGTGCGCGGCTACCATACATGTAAGCCCAGGCTAATCTACGGGTAGGAACATCTAACAAATCTTTAGCGGCGGGTTTGTCGGCAACTATACAAGTAAGAGATATATCTCTAAGCCATGTTAAAACTTCTCTTAAAAATGCAGTAGCCATACGGAGCCGGCTTCTAAAAATAGTTCCCGGTCAGTTAGTATTAGTATTATTTGGTGAACTGCTAACTGATTTAAAAAAAAATTTCCACTTTTTCCTTAGTTAATTGAGTTAGTAAGTATTGACTGGGATGATGGTAGGATTTTTTAATGAAATCTACTCAACAAGAGCAAGTATTGTCAATATCAACGACAATTTTACTTACACATATGTGACGCGCAAATTAGAAAGGGCCCTTAGGTTAAAAACCAGTTTTGTTCAGGAGAGCCATTTTAAAGATTAGGTCCCTTTCTATTTGCGCTTAGAATCGTCGACTTCACTTTCATAAAACGCACATATCTCTGGGAGGGAACACTTTTGGGGCATGGGATCGGTCTCATTCGATGCTCAGATGTTGTCCACATCAAAAAAACAAAAAAAAATGAAAATTGATTTTTGTTTACTCTTAGGTCCCTTTCTCTATGCGCCATATATGTATGCAGTTAACGATTATTCAATGCGACAAAAAATGTGAAAATAAACACTTAAAATTGTAAATCGCACTTACGAAGAAAAAATACAACACCAACTAGCTGAGTGCTTATTTCGGAAATTTTTCCGATACTGAACCTTTTGCGGCACTACTCACAGCTGGTGGAAATTTATCTGTTCTTTTCGTCCCTGTTGTCCTTTATGGAAAATACAACACTAAGTGTTGCCTGGCGTCATCTGACATTTCCATTGGATATTTTCACATTTTTTCGCATAAACGTACTTAGAACGTTTTGACGTAAGACCTTCATATTGAACAGGGATTAACCGGCTCAAGACCTCTTGCTTCTTTATTTAAATAGAAAACAAGTTTTAACAAAATGGCAAAGTGACATTGATTTTCGTGGCTGCACACTACTTTTATCATGATTACAACACACACACACACGTTGTAAAAGAAATCTATTGATGGCTCTCGATATGGAGTCTCTGTAGAGGTGGCAAGATCGAGTTGTATTTTCGTGGGCAATTGTGTGAAGAAAACTTGAAAAGTAAGGTTTACAACAGTAGTTCTCATTCGTTTGGGGAGAGCCTGGCCTTATGGAGTTCGGTTTTACTTTCAACAATTGCAGCAAGGCACTCTGAAGAGGGTTGTCACGGACCCGAAATCATTATAAAAGTAGTGTGCAGCCACGAAAATCAATGTCACTTTGCCATTTTGTTAAAAACTTGTCTTCTATTGAAATATAGAAAAAAGAGGTCTTGAGCCAGTTAATCCCTGTTCAATGTGTAAAAGCAACAGACCGAAATAAAACAAACGAGCTAAACATACTTCCTTCATTTGTGTGGTTTACAGTGACTTGAAAGAATTAATTTGGCAAAAAATGGAATTAAATCGTAAACATTTTCGTGCGATCATTTTTTCACAACTTTCGCCGCGGATTATCACGACAATCGTGCATCGATGAATTTAAATCTTTGTATGGCGATGCAGCAAAATCCTATAGCACTGAGAAAAACTGGTTTAATGAATTCAATTGTGGCCCAAGCTCGCCCAAAGACGTTGTGCCAGAGAACACTGATGTTGTGCTTGAAGTGATAATGCAAGATTGTCATGTGACATACCGTCAGATAGAGGTATCCTTGGTCATTTGTTCCACCAGCAAACATTCGATATTGCACGAAAAAAGGTTTGGACGTAAAAACGGTTTGTTCTCGTTGGATCCCGCACAATTTGACAATCGCTTAAAAAAGGCTCGTGTCGATTGGTGCAAAGAAACTTTGAAAAAATACGATCGCGGTGCTTCTGAAGACTTTTATAAGATCGTCACAGGTGACGAATCATAGATCTATGTACACGAGCCCGAAACAAAACAGCAATCGACCGTGTGGGTCTTCGAAAACGTGCCAGATCCAATGAATTTTGTTCGTGGAAGAAGCACTTCGAAGCAAATGGTCGCCTGTTTCATCGGCAAAACTGGTTGTGTGGCGATTGTTCCGCTTGAGCAACGTGGAACGGCCAATTTTGAGTGGTACACCACAATTTGTTTGCCTGAAGTCTTCGGAGAAGTTCAAAAAACGAACAAGAGAAAACGAATGAATTATTGTACACCATGACACATCGGCTCAAACCAGCGCCTTTTTGACCCGCCAAAACGTCGAATTGATGGGTCATCCGCCGTACAGCCTGGACTTGGCACCCAATGACTTCTTTTTCTTGCGTGGTCAACGATTTTCGTCGCCAGAAGATGCTGTTGAAGCTTTCAAAAACCATGTTTTGGTGGTGTCTCAATCGGAGTGGAAAAAGTGCTTCAACAATTGGTTTGAGCGCATGCAAAAGTGTATAAATCATGCTGGAGAATACTTTGAAAAACAATAAAACCATTTTTGATCATAAATATTCGCATTTTCATTATAAGGCCAGAAATATATATAGCAACCCTCTTAATCCAAAATTTTTAATAGAATTTTTAAACTTAAAAAATTCCCCACCATCGCCGCTATAGAACCTGGTAACAACATCTAATTTGAGAGATTTTATGGTCTTCTTTAACCTGGGATTTTCCTGACAAATTTCTTCATTACGATCGGTCGAAAGTGGTACAAACGATGTGTTTTTAAAACCTTATGTAAACTGAAATCATTTTAACGTGACTCCATCAACCAGCTTATTGTTATCGCAACACAGGTAAATGAATAATACCCACCTTTTCAAATTCGAGCAAACAAATAAAATTATGTTGCTCGAAGATGAAAAGGTTTTTCATAATGTTGGTATGATTAGTAGGTCCTAATTTTTATTCTTGTCCATTCGACGATCACCCAGGGAAAATTTAACTTTTTTATTACACTGATTATTCCTAAATAATACGTTTTTTGGATTTCAAAATATTTCGACACTAAAATTGTTTTAGGATATTCTGAATATGGCAATAGACGCGCAATCGCATCTCTGGTACCCAATATCAAGTTCCCATTATCTTCCGTTCGCCCACAGTGGGCGATTTTTAGAGCTAAAACTTTACCTTAAAATCCAAAATTTTGAAATCATTCTAGGGTATTCTGAATTAAAAGCGCAATCGCATTGACTATCTCTGGTACCAATTTGCGAGTATCTATTTTTTCCTTTCGCCCACAGTGGGCCTTTTGTGAAATTTAAATATAACCTCAAATCCAAAATATATCGATTTTGAATTTTTTTAGCATATTCTGAATATAACAGCAGACGTGCAACCGTATGAACTATCTCTGGTATTAATTTGCGAGTTTTCACTTTTTTTTCTTTCGCAAACAGTGGGCCATTTTTAAAATTAAAATTTAACCTCGAAATTCAAAATATTTCGACTCTGGATTAAAATTGTCCTCTGATGGTAAAGAATCATTAAACATTTTCAACTGCCTTTTGAATAACTTTCACTCTGAACAAAATGTTAAAAAAAAGTTCCAAATCTAACTATGAACTAAGCATAGCCCATTTTATTTTCCTTTGAATGTGATCATTTTGATTTATTTAACTACAGGGTGGCTGATCAAAGCCGCTACCAAAAAAATGTAGTAACTTTTTTTTATTTGATGAATCTGGTTAATTATTTTTTTTTATTTTGCAGATTGAATTTTAGATTTATCAAAAATGGATAACTAGGCCACTGAAACAAGTATTTGGATTATCCACCTTTATCACGCACTAAAGTCCTTAGTTTCGGTTCAAAGAGAATATAGGCGCACGTTTAGCGGCAATCCTCCTAGCAGGTGGACCATAATGAGACTTGTTAACAATTTTGCAAGATTGCGCATTTCCTTACATAGCCCGGCCTGTTATGACAGAATTGCGACTACAATGATCTAATAAGCTGATATCCAGAAACGCCACATACCGTTGGTCCCCTGGTCGCCTGACCGTACTGCATCTGACTTTTTGTGGTCAAACAGGAAATTTACAAAACAAAACCAGCAAATTCGAATGATCTAAAGCAATCCATTCTAGAAACAATTCCGGTTATTCCCTTCCCAACTCTCCAAGCAGTTATAAAGAACTTTTTTATAAGATGCCGCACATGCATCAACGAGCATTATTATTAAAACTAATTAAGCTATATTTAATAATATCGAATGAACTTTAACATAATTACAAAAAAAATAAATTCCGTATAGTGACAAAAAATTATTTGAGTTTCTTAATATGTGACGCGCAAAATAGAAAGGGACCTAAGGTTAAAAACCAGTTTTGTTCAGGAGAGCCATTTTAAAGATTAGGTCCCTTTCTATTTGCGCTTAAAATCGTCGATTTCTTTTTCATAAAACGCTCATATCTCTGGGAGGGAGCACTTTTGGGGCATGGAATCGGTCTCATTCGATGCTCAGACGTTGTCCACATCAAAAAAAAAGTGAAAAGTTGATGAAAAGTTTTGTTCAGGAGAGCCATTTTAAAGATTAGGTCCCTTTCTATATGCGCTTAGAATCGTCGACTTCACTTCATAAAACGCGCATATCTCTGGGAGGGAACACTTTTGGCTCAGATGTTGTCCACATCAAAACCATGAACCATGGAAAGATACACAAGCGAGCAACGCGTAAAAGTTATTCAGGCTTATTATGAAATGGGCAACAGTTGATGATCAATTTTCGAAGAAAATCATCCTCAGTGATGAGGCACATTCTCAACTTAGTGGATTTGCAATAAACATTTGCCGCATTTGGGCGAATGATAATCCAAGAGTGATTATCAATGCACCCACAAAGGGTTACTGTTAGGCGCGGCTTATGGGCTGGCGACATCATCGGGCTGTATTATTCCCTAATGAGGCCGGTCTGGCAGTTACTGTGAATGGTGTTCGCTATCGTGAGATGATAACGAACCTTTTATGGCACGAATCGGAATATATAAATGTGGACGAAATGTGGCACTTGCCACAGGACTATGGCACTTGCCACACAGATAACGAAACAATGGCTCTATTGCGCGACAAATTCAATGGCGGTCTTGGCGATGTTAATTGGCCGCCAGGATCATGTGATTTGATACCGTTGGACTTCTTTCTTTAGGGTTATTTGAAAGAAAATGTGTACGTCGATAAGCCAGCAACAATTCAAGAGTTAAAGGATGGGATAATTCGGCACATTAACGCCATATAACCTCAATTATGCCTCAGCGTCATCGGAAATTTGGACCATCCGATAGAGGTGTGCCGCCGCGGCCATTTGGCCAATATTTTGTTCCATACAAAAGTAAGCCATACCAATATTATCATAAGAAAAAAAATGACAATAATTTCCTAAATACTTTGTGTTTATTCAAAATCAACATCGGCCCTTAAAATTTTACCACCCTTTAGTAAACATCTGCATGAATGCGAAAAAGCTACTCATGAGATACTCACCCAAATAGTCGGAAATAATATTTAACTCAAATTTTCTTGATTAACTCTAATATCTCGAATCAGTAGAGTGAAGTAGAGTGAATGCACAATCACTTATTGCAAAATATTCGCTGTCATTGAATTTTGTAATTCGAGTTTGATCGTTTTACGGAAGGAACGAATACGTTTTTCGCCAAAACGAACATTAGTGGCTACATTCATTCAATGACCACTTTGCAGAACGAGTAATAATAGTCATTCATTAGATGTTTATAACAAAGTATATAATCTGTTTGATAAATTATTTATTCAAATTACTTTACTGATATTAGTTTTTTTTAAAAAACTTCATTTAAAATACATTACATTTCACAACAATTATGCCAATACTGACCCGAAAAAAGATAGTAAATAACCACCAACAAGCTAACTAAATTCAATTTTGGCATCAAGAGTCAATACTATAACCTAGTCATCGATAAAATATATTGAACTCTTTAAGCAGCATCCATCGAGGCTATCGTTTGATTTTCCAGATAATTCATATAACCGGCACTTAACTCCGACGAAAGACGTAAAATGTGGCCGCATATCGTTTGCTGGTATCGACTGTTTCATTTTCACTCTCAGCTGGTATTCTCACTAAATACCAGAAAACTCTGGGAAACGCCAGTAATTATTTTATACGCACTGCAGCAGAACTGTTATTTATAATTTAACAATAAAGTGAAATGAAAGAGGGTATCCATTTATTCATGTTATTTACTCGTACCCTGTTCCTGCTCCTGCACCTCCATTTCGCCACCATCTCCAGTCGACGTTCCAGTTGCCATGCCATGAATGAAGTAAGTTTAAGGAGAACCACAGCCGCACTGGCACAGCACAAGGAGCCGAGAAAAAGAAAAAGTTGAAATGAATGAAATTCAATTAAAGTCAACAACACGTAACTGAAACTTTAATTTTGATTCAGCAGCATACAATGGAAGCAAAGCAAAATATACGACTATATGAAAAACGTAGCTGAAGAAGGAGGACGGTACGTGTGCGAGCAGGACTCAGAAACAGCACTGGAGCACTGCATAAGTGGAATGGTACAAAACACTCCGACACACACTCACACCCAAAGATGTTTTGCGATCCTTGCCGAGCAAAAATTTTTGATTGCGGAAGGATTGTCGGCGAATCGCCGGTGTAATGCGTTTAGTCGCCAACGACTGCCACCTATGTATATCATCTCCTGTTGTAAGTTGTTGTATCCTTAGAGCGATTCTTCAGAAATAATCGTGCAGGTTGATGGATGTATAATCGAATGCGAGTCGCCGAGAGGAGTTGTACACGTCCCACCCAAGGCGTTATCGTTATCCTGAACGCTACTCTAAGATTGAGTCTAGACCGCTTTGGCGATGGCTAAGAAAAAGCATCGCCTAGACAATGGTAGCGACAATCATCGACAATGCATAGCGTAGAAAATTGTTAGAAAGTCTAAGAAGCTTCCCTCAGACTGCAAAGACGATAGCAAAATTTTCTAGCTTATTTAAATCCCTTAACATTCCATAAGGGACGAGTAAGCAAAGTCTAAAAGTGTACAGGACCGACTGCATGAGGCCCATGAATTTCGAAATTGTTGATATCTTTATTTAGGAGCATCTATGTATACTAGGTATTAGTACATGTACGAGTATGTGGACTTAACTTATGCCGAATTCCTTAATCCGTTCCACAAATGCAAACGAAATGTTTGTCGCACAAAATAAAATTCCTAATTCTGAATTTAGTTTACTTATACGAGGACTGCTATATATATTTCAAACGGTTTTATTGTTTTCAAAGTATTCTCCAGCATGATTTATACACTTTTGCATGCGCTCAAACCAATTGTCGAAGCACTTTTCCCACTCCGATTGAGACACATCCAAAACATGGTTGAACTCTCCAACAGCATCTTCTGGCGACGAAAATAGTTGACCACGCATTTCTTCTTGCTGTGCGGGAATAAAAAGAAGTCGTTGGGTGCCAAGTCTGGGCTGTGCGGCAGATGACCCATCAATTCAACGTTTTGGCCGGTCAAAAAGGCGCTGGTTTCTGCCTATATGTGAAATCTCGCATTGTCATGGAGCAATGTTTTTCGAATTTCTCCAAAGACTTCAGGCAAACAAATTGTGGTGTACGACTAAGAATTGACCGTCCTACGTGGCTCAAGCGGAACAGTCGTCACATGACCAGTTCTGACGAAGAAACAGACGACCATTTGCTTCGAAGTGCTACTTTCACGAACAACTTTCGTTGGACTCGAAGGCCCACACGGTCGATGACTGTTTTCTTTCTGGCTCATACGAATAGATCCATGATTCGTCACCTGTGACGATCTTATAAACATTTTTTAAAGCACCGTGATCGTAATTTTTCAAAATTTCATTGCCCCAATCGACACGAGCCTTTTTTTAAGCGATTGTCAAATTGTGCGGGATCCAACGAGCACAAACCTTTTTTACGGCCAGGTGTTCACGCAATATCGAATGTATGCTGGTGGAACAAATGCCCAGGATGCCTCTATATCACGGTATCAAGTTTTCGGACGACCTTCGTCTTCGAGCGAGCGTCGGCCACGATAGAATTCATTACAGTGCTGTAGGATGGTGATTAATCGCCATACAAAGATTTAAGTTCATCGATGCACTCTTGTCGTGATAATCCACGTCGAAAATTGTGAAAAATGATCGCACGAAAATGTTCACGAGTTAATTCCATATTTTTGACAAATTGATTTTTTTCAAGATACTGTAAACAACACAAATGATGGTCGTACGTCAGAACGTTCTGAGTAAATATCAAACTTTCTAATCGAAATGTCAGATGGCGTATTTCGAGACAACCTTTAGCGATATCTGGAAATCACAAGAGCGCAAAGTAGTACCACAGAATTAAATTAATTAAAGAACTATGTTGGGATGCCTCCTGCCGAGTCCGACACGAACAGGCGTACGTCAATGGTGTGTTTTATAACCCCCATTATTCAATATCTACCTAGACTTTGTAATAAACCGAGCATAGCGAAACAAGACGGGAATTACATAGGGCAGCAGGATAATCATGATAATCTCGATTACGCAGACGACATTTGCATATTTGCTCTCAAACATTCGAACATTGCAATCAAGTTGACTGAGGGAACTTGGCTAACTGGACTCGCTGGGTTGCGCCCAAATGTACCGAGAACCAATATATGTGCATCAACGTCAGCATCCGGGTACTCTCACATTTGGAGATATCCAACTTTCTGATATTTGGGCAGGATAATCAAGACAAATTGAGTATCGATGATGCCAGTCGTTTCTGCGTCAATAAAGGTCGATCGGCTTTTGGGACGCTCCATTAAGTATGGAGTTTGACGCACATCGCGAGAACGACGAAATTTAAAATGTTTAGCGCCTGCGCCAAATCGGTAATTTCGTTTGCGAAACATGTAACTCGGCTACAAAAGATATACAGTTGTAGCGAGGTGACAGCACTTGCCTGAAGAATTGCTTCTGGTTTCTCGGAACGAGTAATTCGTAGTCGATTGGGTGGGTGTTGTATCAAATATTTGCTATGGATGTTGCAATAGCCTCTTGAAGAATATGAAAAAGGGTAGAAAACAGTACCCGTGTCCTATTGGCAACTCGATAACGCAATAACTTCACACCATAATTTAATGCTCTTTTCGAGGATTTGAAATTTGCCCACAAACGAGAAGATGCCGAAACATTCCACCCAACAAAGTGAACACAATAAAAATCCCTTGCATTTCCATCTTAGTTGGCATATATTCGCATCGCTATCCGTTTGCTGTTGTTGATGTTTTCTATAATGGACAACGACCATGCCCTGTATCGTGTGTGTGTGTGTGTATTGGTCAATAAAAACTTTTGTTTTGAATTTGAAAATAACAAAGTTAGTTTTTGTCCACCCATAGGCATTTGCAAAACCTCTAGTTAAAGTCCATGAACGTCAAGGATAATAAAGCCATGAGCTGAAAACCAGTTAACTGCAGACACTGAGATGCCTTATTCTTACTCTCCGTTTTAAGGTTGACAAAGCAATCAAAACTGTCTTCTTATCTCTACACTAGCAGACGGCAAACCTACGTATTGTCACCGAACAGAACTTTGGGTCTTCCTTACTCCGTAGATGAGGGAAAAGTGGCTTTTTCGTCCTTGTCACCCCCCGCCACCGATGCAGATATACAACCAACTTGTGTGCATCATTGGATGTTAAGTGACTTGTGAGCATATCTGTACTCCATACAGTACATGCATGTCCTTCTCTCCTGGGTATTTGGTCGGTCGGTTGGTCACACACATCTTGGACACAGGACATGCAAAACCACACTGAGATTTTGATTGTTCTTGTTGTACCGAGTCTGCACCAAAGTCTCGGCGGTATTAAATGATTTATTTTAATTCCTGTACATCATTACCCCATCACTCCCCTTAGTTTGAGCCTTACAGGTGACCTCTATGGGAATTTAAAAAAGAAAAACAATGAAAGCACCACTAACTGCCATGGCTAGTACAGGCCGACCCGATTATAGCCTCACACACAGGCACATATTGAAACACAGACGTGGGCAAATGGAAAGTGTGGAAGTCTTTACAAAATGTTTTCCATTTTCAGGCGTTTTCCGCTTAAACACCGACAACTACAACTACGCTACAACTACACATGTAAAGTTTTGTTTGCAAGTTGTACTTTTTCCCCCAAAAAAATGTTGGTATTTTTATAAAACTCCAGTCGTTGTAAAGCTTCCAAGTATCCCGAACATCCTGTCAATGCCATTGGTAGGGAACGATAGGAAAACAGAAGGTGGTGATTGGTTTTTTTGCACATACTTAACTCGATTTTTTGTTTGTTATTCGACATTTTTTGGTTATTCATTGAAAAACAAAAAAAAGGATATTCGTATAAGGGGAGGAACGATAGTAATAATAAAAAATCCGAGCTAAGTCCCACAACAAAAAAGGTGTACACCAGCTCACACACATTAATGCATTTGTGTAAGCCCACACAGACACAACCGAGTATAAATATATATGTGACGCGCAAAATAGAAAGGGACCTAGGGTTAAAAACCAGTTTTTTTCAGGAGAACCATTTTAAAGATTAGGTCCCTTTCTATTTGCGCTTAGAACCGTCGACTTCACTTTCATAAAACGTGCATATCTCTGGGAGGGAACACTTTTGGGGCATGGGATCGGTCTCATTTGATGCTTAGATGTTGTCAACATCAAAAGAAGAAAAAAAAATGAAAATTGATTTTGTTTACCCTTAGGTCCCTTTCTATTTTGCGCGTCACATATATGTATATACACTGCCCGAAATAAAAAGTACACGGGAATTCATTTTTGACTAAAGACATAATGACACCACTCAAAGGTGGCGGAAGTCAATTTGAACCATTTTATTGAGTCGGTCTCAATAAATGGGAAAGGAAACTAGTGTGTGCAGATGACCAGCATTTTAATGACCTCCCAACTACCAGACGAAGAGGGCCGACTGTAGGATACCCTACACCAATTTGTAGGTCAAAAGATTTTGTGTCTGATGGAACTTTGTTTGGGGGCTATTCCAAATCATGGACCGATATATCCAATAAATAGGTTCTGAAATCGGAAAGGAGCTTTGCATGGGGGCAATAATATAAAAATTAACATACCTACTTAGTAGGGACATAAATACTGTTACACACGTTTTATGCTGTAAAATAAAAAGTGCTGAATGTTTTTGGACCAAATATTTTTTAATATATTTATTGATGTATATTGTATCCAAAAAGAATCTACTTATTCGAAATGTCCGCCTTTTGCCTTAACACATGCCTTAAGTCACACTGGCCAATCGTCAGTAGCTGCACGAACCTCGTCCATTGGAAAATTGGCCACAGCTCGAACCAAAGCAGTCTTAAGAGATCCAATGTTGGGGTATCTTTTGTGACAAACCTTGTCCTCTAAAATCGTCCACAATTTGTAATCCAGTGGGTTCAAATCTGGACTGCCTAAGGGCCATTCTTCAGTGGAAATGAACGCTGGCAAATTGTTTCGAAGCCAGGCCCGGGACGTTTTAGCCGGCGCAGAATACTGTTGGAAAGTCCATGGCTGGTTTTGGAACAGGGAATTCTTAAGAGGCTTGACAACAGCTTCCAAAACGGTTTCTTAGTAAACTTTGGCCGAGGTTTTGACTTCTTGTTCGCAGAAATGCAGGTCAGTGACCCCATCGTAGGAGACACCCACCAAACCATGACTGAAGCTGGGCGATGACCCTTTTCTACCCTTGGGATCAGTTCAGATACTTCCTTAGATGGCCACGCATACACTCTATCATTTTGCTTGTTACATTTTTTCCTGAACGGTACAAATTTTTTCTTCGGTGAACAAAATTTTTCTGTTCAAGTTATCAGCGTGCTTCACCAAAAGACGTTTTCATTTTTCAATCCTATTTTTTTAAAGCAGCAGTCAATAACTGTCCGGTACGTCTTTTGAAAGCCCCAAGTCCCAAGTCTTTTTTAATGATTCGGCTCATGGACTTTTGCGTGATATTTATCTTACGGGCCATGATTTTCTGCTTTCGGAGGGGATTTCTGTGAAGTCTTGATTTAACGGCTTTGATGACATGGGGCCGCCATGGGGACGGTGCCGGTCTTTTACATCTCCAGTCTCCTCAAACAGTTCTATGCCTCGGTAGACGAACATGCAGCTAATCCCTAGTGGCCGGAGCGTTTTGAAAATATCGCTTTTTTTCATTTCACGCTTGAAAAGCGCTATTACAGCGATACGGTTCTCATTATCTGACCACTCCATGATAAAAGTTGAAACAATTTTAAAAGCCCGTTAAAGACTAACGCTTTTGAGGTTACCTTTCAAACCCCATATGACATTAAGGGGGTATGTTCAGTTCTATTATTGAAATGGGTGTGTTCAATGTTGCAACAGTATTTATGTCCCTACTAAGTATATAAGTGGTCCCCTTTCACGACAGCTTATTACTGGAAGCTCATGATGAACCTTCAAAACTTGAGCGTGATCGGGTTTAATTCGTGACTTCGAAGCTGCAGGAACTCACATCTGAAAGGAACCTATAACTACTTATATTTATATAAATTAATATCGGGTGATCAATCTAGAAGTATTTTTTCAAATTAAAAAAGAAATAAAAATATCAAATCAAGTGTGAAATCTTTATTATTCAATCGAAAGGAAATGTTTTGCCATCTATTTTTTTAATATAATTTTCTTCAAATGTTTGCTGCAATTACGCCTCAGGTTGTCCATTTTGAGGGTCCAATTTTGGATGACTCTTTGGAGCATTGCGAGCGGTATGGGGTTAATAACACGCGTCATGTTGTCATTCAAAACTAGAATTGTCGCTGGTTTGTCAGCATAGACCTTGGACTTTTAGTAGCCCCAAAGAAAAAAATCTAAAGGTCTGATATCACATGATCTAGACGGCCAAATCGTGAATCGTGCTCTACGAAATGACCTCTCAATAGATCCATTGTTTGAGCAGCTGAATGGCAAGTGGCGCCTTCCTGTTGAAACCAAATGTCGTCAAGCGTACGCGCTTTAATATCAGGTAGCAAAAAGTCCGATATCATTTCGTGATAGCGAGCACCATTCACGGTTACGTTTCGGTCATCATCATTTTTGAAACGTGAGGACCAATGATTCCATAACCAACCAGCCCATAACCAGCGCCAAACCGTGGTTTCTCTGGGTATATTGCCACGTCTTGAACCTCTTTTGGTTGCTCTTCAGCCCAAATGCGGCAATTTTGTTTATTGACGTTGCCGTTGAGCCAGTAATGGGCCTTATTTTGTAGAACATATAAGGGTCTTAGCGCAAGAAAAACGTTTCTCACCGAACGCTCATTTCCATAATAATACAGTTGGACAATTTGGGGACGTTGTTGAGGTGCAAGTATTTCCACGATGAAATGGCCAACAATATTGAAAAGAAAAAAAAAATAAAGTTTACACGTAATCTGAAAAAAAAACCTGTTGAAAAAAAATACCTCTGGATTGATCAGCCGTTAGTTGCTATTGAAGTAAAGAAGATCTTTTAAATATCTCTTACTTATATTTGCACGCAGAAAAAAGATATGGTTACTATATGGTCATGGCAATAATAATATGTTCTCCACAATAAAAGCATGTTCGTCGCAACCATAGTATTGTTATTTGAATTTCATTCTGACGACAGTATGATTGCGGCAATTTTAATATTGTTGAAATGTAACAGTAGTATTATTGTCAAATTTAGGAATGAAAATACGATTGTAGCTACCATATTGTTGTTAAAGATTTACGTTAACAATAATATGATAACGGTAATCATACCATATGGTTGTGCCTATTTAAATCAAAAAACCGGTTTTATAGACTAATTTTCATACATTTATGTGTGTATACCAAAAAAAAACAAGCGCATACATTACCGTGCATGGTTGTTGTACATTATAAAAAATGGTAATTTGAAGGATTTTAATTGAGTTTAATTTATTCGATGGAATACTCTACTTCCGAATGTTCCTCGTTTATTTAAAATCTGACTGCACTTCGGTCATTACTTGGGGTCTACGGATGGTGAAGTAGCAATCACCCTCTGCAGTCACCCTTTAATAAAAATCTTTATTGTAGAATAACAACAAAAGCCAATTTTAATAAATAATTTTAGAAATCATAGAATGGTTGAGTGGAAACTTACAATCATTGTAGGGGTCATAATATGGTTGCGTGTTAATCATACTTTGCTTTTGAGGATCATACCATGGTTGTATGTGCAAGATAATATGGATGTGAGGATCATAATATGGTTTTGGGGATCATAGTATGGTTGAGTGTGACTCATAATATGGTTGTGGGTATCATAGTACGGTTGTGTGTGAACCATACAATTGTTGTGAGGATAACTGAAAATGTTAAAAAAATTTTTTTTCGAAATTTGATATACATTTAAATAAGTTTTATTATTCAAATCTTTAATTCAAATCATAGTATTATTGTGTCTGATCATACTATGGTTGTAGGGATCATAACATGGTTGAGTGTAAATCGTAATATGACTATGAGGATCATACTATGGTTTATGTGAAACATACTATGGTTGCAAGGATCATAATATGGTTGTGCAGATCATAGTTTGGTTGAGTGTGAATCATACTATGGTTGGGGGATTATAGTATGGTTAAGTTTGAATCTTACTATTGTGAAAATCATAGTATAGCTGTATTTGAATCATTGTTGTGAGGATCATAATATTGTTGTACAACAACCATATACCCAAGAATAGTATGATGCTCTTCGAATAATGTTATCCCAACTTTTTTTCTACATGTGGAGTTTAAGCATGTTCGTTCTTGATATCTGTCTTCTAAAGCGTGAAGAATACATTTCATTTGGGACTATAGCCCGGGAATGTTCAGTTACGACGGGATATTTGGGCTAGATAGAATTTAAATCGAAAATATCATTTTAATGGACGGTATATTAAATTATGGACCGAAAAGAAGTTGTCTTTAATGTACACCGATAAATTTGAGCACAATGGGATTCAATTTACTACATACATACTTAGTAATGGGGCAAAATGTGAAAAGAAGGACCAATATGACTTAATTTTAACAAGGATATTCATATATTTTATAAAACTCACTTTGGTAAATTTGAGAACAGACGAATTTAACTTTCGTCTTTTAGGCGATAGGACCTCAAGTCGGCAGGAAGCTTTGTGGGAAGCTTTAACACGATCCAATTGAATTTGTGCCTTCAAGAGTGTCATGCTCTCTAATTGGGAGACACCTATGTGTAGGGGCTATTTAAAAACATTGACAGTTTAGGATTATTTTTCAGCACTACAGTGTGTTGAATAAACGAGTATCAAAAGCACTAACAATGTCTCACCACTCTGTGTTATTATGAATTTGTGTTATAGTTCTATCTTGTAAAAAAGCTTAAGTTGAATATGGCTGATTAGATTATAACCAACGCTTCAAGATGTGCAGAAAAGCAAACAGATAGGGTTCAGATCCCGCTCCCTGGAGCAATGGGTGAGGCTCTAAATTGTACCAGAATTTCAAAAAATAACGTCAAACTTGGTCAATTTTTTTTCTTTTTGTAAACATACGTACGTATGTTGCAGGCCATTTTGTTTGGCCACATACCATTTATTTGGGTTTTATGTCAAAAACAGGCTAATACGGTCAAAATTGGTCCAGGATTGGTTGATTATCCATCATACTTTGTATATGAATAAGTCGGAATGAACTGTGCCAAACTTCAAGAGGATTAAATTAATATTAAGCCTCTAGAGCTAAAGAAACAAAATCGGTTAGACGGACATTTCTGTAGAAGCTCTATCTAAACCTAAACTGTTTATCTGCAATTTGAATAGCATCCGTCCTTTGTCCAAACAACTTACTACTGCCAAATTTTATCAAGAGCGAACCACAACGCGACCTAACGTTTAATTGCAAGATAAAGATGGACAACAGAAGGACGGACGGACGGGGAGACAAACATCGGTAAATCGAATCAGATGGTGCTTTTCACTTAATCGGTTCACTCAAAGGTAGTTCTAGTCTAGTTATGGAGGTAACAAAATGGAGGTACAAAAAATATTTCGATCGAATTTGAATAGTTTTTTGAGTGGATTAACATCTGTTCGTCTATGCTTACCTATAAATTATTCAACGAGTTGTTTGCCAGTACAGGGTGTTTTTTTAGCAGTGTGGTTTTCAAAATGGACACACTTTTCGGAGTTAGTCATTTTGACAGCTGCCACTTGATTTATACTCAGCTTGGTTTGCCATTTCATAATGAATAGCCTTACTCCGGAACAACGTTTGCAAATCGCGGTGAATGGGCCCAAAACCAGGTGGCCACCAATCCTTATTTTTACAAGAAAATTTTCTTCAGCGATGAAGCTCACTTTTGGTTGGCTGGGAACACGCAGAAAAAAAGTATGGTTGGGGTAACAATATTCGAAGAGCACCATACTATTGTTGGATATATGGTTGTGATCAACACAACAATAGTATGGTTCACACACAACCATACTATGATCCCCATAACAATATTATGGTCCTCACAACAATAGAATCATTCACACACAACCATACTATGATCCCCACAACCATATTATTATTCACATTCAACCATACTATGATCCCCACAACCATATTATAATCCTTATAACCATAGTTTGTTTAACGTACAACCATAGTATGATCCTCACAACCATAGTATGACTTACGCACAACCATACTATGATCGACAAAATTATTTGTAAAGACTGGAATACGTTGTTATTCAACAATAAAGAATTTAATTATGTAACAATAGGAGTGATTTATTTAGCAGTAAAAAAATCATTTATTAAAAATATTTTAGTTATACTAATCCGTAGTTTTTCTTTTTACAAAAATATAATTTTTATTACTATTATTGCGTAAGAATCGTAAAAATAACATTGTCAAATTAAAAAAATAAGGGTTTGCCGGTATAATTGCCGTAATTATGTTATTGTTAACATAAAACCCATGAAAACAATACTTTTGTCCCACCAACCATATTTATATTGTTGCTACAACCATATTTTTATTTTTAAATTTGGCAACAATACTTTTGTTACATTTTAACAATATTAATATTGCCGCAATTATACTATTGTCAAAATGAAATTCAAAAAACAATACTTTGGTTGCGACGACCATACTTTTATTGCAGAGAACATACTATTCTTGCCGTGACCATATAGTAACCACATCTTTTCTCTGCGTGTACGTTAATAATGAAAATTGTCGCATTTGGAGTAATGGAAATCCATAAGCCATTGTTGAGACGCCGTTACATCCTCAAAAAGTCACTGGTTGGTGTGCTCTATGGGCTAAGGGAATTATTGCTCCATATTTCTTCAAAAATGAAGCCGGTCATTATGTTACAGTCTATGGGGAACGCTATAGAGCCATGATTAATGACTTTTTCGTGTCTGAATTGGAGGATGTTGTTGTGGACGACCTTTGGTTCCAACCGCTAAATGCCATACAGCCAACGAAACAATCAGTTCAGTGAAGGAAACTTTTGGTGAGCGCATTATCTCGAGTCGTGAGTGTTCGAAAATTGGGCCTCTCAGCTGGAATTTGTTCGAGCCAGCCGCGGCGGCCACTTTCCCGAAATTATTTTAAAAACAAAATCATTGGCCACAGCGTTGAATATGCGTTACATTTGTTCTTGAAAACCACACGTCTGAGAAAACAGTCTTTTAAAATCGATCTCGATGAAACTTGGCACATCATTGGGGTTTCTGCTTTAGACGATCTTTTTTATTAATCTTATAAATGTACAAATGTAGGAATCTCCCGATTTGAGTTCTTTACCATATAATAGATGGAAAGAACCAAAATCGGTAGAATCCAACATTGAATCTGATTTAAAAGAATTTTAATGCGTGGTGTTATATTTCGCACAAGATCAACATTGTTAAATTAACCAAATCGGTGTTATTGTTGATGGTGATATGATATTGTTGATATTGTGGTTATATTGTTATTAATATGGTTATTAGAATCACAGTATGATTATAAAATTAAGTTTTTATATGCTTCTACAATTTTTATGTTCGTACAGTTGCAAATTGTGGTGAAATTTCGATTTATTGGCCTGTCGCCCGTAAATCCATATACATACGAGGGCGACCGCAAAACTAACTGGCCTGGCACATTTTCTGTTTTACTACCACCTTTTTTGTATTTTTTAAAAGCAATCTTTTAAAGTCATCTGTCAAAATTTCCGAAATATTCAATGATTATTTTCTTTGTTACAGGTGATTGAAGTAAACAAGTTTTATAATTTTTGAAAAATGGAAAATAAAGAGTTTCGTGCGGTAATTAAACACTTTTATATAAAAGGTTATATGCCACAATTAATCAAAGATGAATTGGATTCTGTTCATGGTGATAATGCACCATCATACTCCACCATGAAATCCTGGGTTCAACAATTTAAGTACGGAAGATGAACAACGCTCTGGAAGACCGAAAACTGCTACTTCTATTGAAAACATTAGAAAAATATTTAATGAAGTGACTAAAGATAGACGAATAAAGCTCAGAGAACTTGCTGACATTGTTAAAATACACGAAAAACAAGTTTGGAGTATTTTACATGATGAACTCCACATGAAAAAGCTATCCGCAAGATTGGTGCCGCGTTTGTTGACTTTGCGCCAAAAAATCGTCCGTTGCACCAATTCCGAGGAGCTTTTAGCGATTTATCAGCGTAATCCATTGCGCCGATTCATAACTGTTGATTAAACATGGATCCATCACTACATCCCAGAATGCAAAGTATTGTCAAAACAATGGATAGAAGCTGGTAAAATTGGTCCCAAGAAGGCGAAAACTGTTAAGTCAGCAGGAAAAGTAATGACCACAGTATTTTGGGATGCAAGGGGTATAATATTTATTGATTATCTTGAGAAAGGAAAAACTATAAATAGTGAATATTATTGTGCATTATTGGGTCGGTTGAGTGAATAAATCAAGATAAGACGACCGCATTTAGAAAAAAAAGTTCTTTTTCATCGAGATAATGCTCCTTCACACACTGCATTTTTAACTCAACAAAAACTGGCCGAATTACGATTTGAAATTGCTCCGCATCCACCATATAGTCCAGATTTAGCTCTTTCTGATTATTTCTTGTTTCCAAATTTAAAAAAAATTTCTCGGTGGCAAAAAATGTTCGTCCAATAGCGAGGTTATTGCTGAAACTGAGGCATATTTTGAAGGTCTTGAAAAATCTTATTTTTCGGATGGACTTAAAAAACTTGAAAAACGTTTGATGAAGTGTATTGAGTTGGAAGGAGATTATGTTGAAAAATAAATAATAATAATTCCAAAAAAACGGTTCTTTTTATGTTAGGCCAGTTACTTTTGCGATCGACCTCGTGTATGTACATATCTTCAAAAAAAAAAAATTTCAATAACAAATTGATAAGTTGAAGACAGAAATTGTCTATGGTTAAGGGTATATATATGAGTAAGACACTTTCTCACCAGCTTTTATTTCTATAATTTATCTCCCATTGTGTTGCCTGCTTTTGAAAAGCATGACTGCCAGTATTCGAACAAACTTGAGTCCCAATCAAGACCACACAAGGGCAATCAAGTGAATGACATTTTCTTAAATGGTCATATTTCGTTTTAAGAATTTCATAAATTAGAGATAGAAAACTTTTGGTACAAATGACACCAAGAAAACGACCATACATATTGTCATTTTTTATTTTCATTAAGTGTGTTCGTTTACTTTCCCAGTAAAAATTTGCAGGTTTCTACTTTTGAGAGCGTAAGGCCAATTTTACTAACTTTATTAAAATTTGCATGAAAAGTAAACGAACAGCTTCCAGTAAAGCAGCAATGAAACAGCTGATTTGTTTACTATTTGCATTACATTTCATTTTATTTTGAATTTTAAAGTGTTAACATTTGTAATAAAAAAATGAGCAAAATAAAACTTTTTTCTTTCTAATTTCAATGATTAACAGATATATTAAATAAAATAAATTAATATTCCAATTTTTACTTGCCTATTCTCTTGTAAATTTATTTTTTCTTTTATTTGTTAACATAAAACAGCTGATTTCAAACATCTGTAGCTCGTTTCTGTAAATAAATCGGTAAGCTGCCGATTTATGTGACGTCACACCGAGCAGATTGAAAGTTACCGATTTCGTGATAACTGCAGTTTCTGTACGTTGAAATCGGTAAAAATTTGATCTGTGATGGAAAGAAACACAAATCGGAAAGAAACGGTAGGAATTGAAACAGATGACAAGCAGCTTTTTATTTGCATTTGATTTCATGTACAAACATTTTGTATTAAAACGCTGCTATTTTAATAAAACTTATATATTTAAACGACATAACAATCACTTACCTTCTTACTCATTTTGTTAAAAATATACAAACAAATAAAAACCGAGCAATTAAATAAGCTGACAGTTGGTGATGTTCATTGCAAGTAAACAAACATTTGCACTCGGTTATTTTGCATTACCATAGCGAATTCGTTGAAACCGGTTCATAAATTACCGTAAATTCAACACACTGTCATCTCAAATGTTTATATTTTGCTGCCTATTTTCAAACACAATTAAACCGCGGTAACACAATTAAAACATATGTGACGCGCAAAATAGAAAGGGACATAAGGTTAAAAACCATTTTTTTCAGGAGAGCCGTTTTAAAGATTAGGTCCCTTTCAATTTGCGCTTAGAATCGTCGACATCTCATTCATAAAACGCGCATATCTCTGGGAGGGAACACTTCTGGAGCATGGGATCGGTCTCATTCGATGCTCAGATGTTGTCCACATCAAAAAAAATGAAAAAAGATTTTTTACCCTTAGGTCCCTTTCTCTATGCGCTGTCACATATTTTTTTTTTAACAAAACATTTATTAATCTAAAATAACATCAATTAAAACGTATTTGGTGTAAAAGGTTATATTTGGTTACTTGCTTTCTCATAATTGCAACAACACTGTAGCAATCGGCAGAGTTCTCACTTGGCTTAAAGTCAGTGAGAAAGTTACCGATTTCAAGTTGAGTCGGTTTTCTTACAGAAACACTTTTTTAAGCGATTCCCATTGAAGTAGAATCAGAACAATGTCATATTACCGATTTGGAACGAGTGAATGGAATAAGAATCGGCAATTTTTTTACAGAAACGGTGAAGGTGAGAATGACGTCAGAGTGACGTCAAATCGGTAATTTCAGTCAGTAACTGCGACCGGCACGAGTTACAGAAACAAGCTACTGTTCTATCTTGCAAATTTTGGTTGGCTAAAATTTTTCCATCCTAAATTTGCAAACTCTCTAACATCGAACTGTTAAAATTTTCTCTCTCTGGCTCTCATTTACTGGACTTTTTGTGTAAACGAACACGATCCAGTAAAAATTTGCACAAATTTTTACAAATTTGCAAGTAAACGAACACACCTATTATTATATGCATTTCGTATTTAAAGTTGTTTTTATGAATTGTGTATCATTTTTAGTCAATGTTAGACAATTTGTCAGAAATAGACAGTAAGCAGTAAATATTTTCCAACACATCAGGGCCCGTAGAACTAATTTCTGTTCTTTTTTAGAGTGTATGACAACAAACAAAGCAAACAAAAAGCCGAACATATTTGAATTGTTTAAAGAATGTATGTTAAAAATGTATATGAAAGTGAATAGTTGTAAACATAAAAACTAGAACGAACTTTTGTTACAGACAGAATACGGCGTATTAGTTATGACGATTTGACTAGAGCTAGGACGACAAGTTGTATTCGAGAAATTCCACGGAAAAAATACGAGGTAAAAATATCTAAAGTCAGGCTATTGAGGCTATTGAGAAGATTCCGCTGCTCTGTTGGGCACTTAGCACTGTCGGACTTAATATGTGACTTCTAGAGCGGGAAGTTTATTTTTTACTATGATAATGGGTCTATGGCAACTATGTGTGAAACAAAATATCAGTCAAATGCTCTTCACGGCTTCGGTGGCATACCACTATCCGGTGGTCAATATCTTCAATGACTCTGAAACATAATGGATGTTCAATTTCGGTTATGAGCCGAATTATCTCATCCTTTAGCTCTTCAATTGTTCTTGGCTTATTAAATTTCCTTTTTAAATATTCCCAGAGTAAGAAGTCCAACGAACCTGTATCTCATACATTCTAAGAGCTATTGCATATCTAAAAATCTTAAACGCAAAGAATTCAAATCTACAAAACACAGGTGTGCGAATTTTATGGTTTTTATGAATTGTGTATAATTCATAATTAGGTATGGAACATCAATATAATGCCGATGTATACTTGTAAATGAATTGCAGTACTACTTGTGGGCTGTTATCCTGCTTTTATTCGATTTGGTACATTTATTAGGGGTATTTGAGGCATAACACTGGCAAATGATCTCCGATTGGGATACAATTTAGCATAAGGAGTAGAAAAATTGTTTCACATTCTTTGCAGCGTACCTAGTTTTTAAAAATTTAAAAAAAAATGAGTAATTCGACTTTTGGTCTTCCAAGGGGGGAATTTCGGAACCTTCATACCTTTCCAAAGTGGTGCAGCATTCTTTAAAGGATTTTAAAGGAACCAAATTATGTTGGTCCAAATTCATATTTTTTTTAAAAATCCATATTTTTAAAATAGTTGCTACAACTAAGGTATATTCGGTGCAAATACTTTAACGCCTTCTTAAAGATAAGAAATCACACTTGATAATTACAAAAAATAGTGCAATAGCTCCTAAAAGGTATTAGAGTTCGACAAAGTCAAAACATTAAATCTCACTTTTTCAATTTTCAAAACCTGAAAAAGGTAAAAATCGATATCGTCCAGGTCTATATCCTCAATTTTCTACAGCAAGAAGTCCGTTATCAGTTCGCTTTAGCCAACACGGTAACTACTTGGCCGACCATATTGTCGAAGAAGTACGGTCCACTCTTTGTGGATGCATCAGCTTATCAACAATCATTCGTGAATTTTCATTTACCCCAATGCGGCAATTCTGCTTTTTTACGAAACCACTGTGGGCACATTGTTTCTTTATTGAATTTAACTATCCTTAATACAAAATAAAATAAGCTTAAAGCTAACAAATTATCAGTAATACTATCTTATATCTAGCATACATTAAGTATTTTTCTAGAACTACATATACATCGATTCAAAAATGTTGTACGTATACATACATGTCACTCTTACAATAAATTTAATTTACTAGAAATTCCCCAAAAAGTATTTAAAAAGGGATTGCTCAAACACTCTTAAAACTAACACTTAGAACGCTACTTAACAATAACACTTAAAGACTAAATATTTACAAGACCCGTTCCAGTCTCTGTTATTGGTCAGTGATGTAGACTAAATTGTCCAAATCATATGTACCGTATCTCCTATGATAAAATAAAAGTTTATTCTCCCTGTAGAGAAGTCCCTCTCTTTCTAAAGTAGGAAGAGCGGCTGGGGGGCAACCAGTCATCCTCAAGTAGCATCCTTTGGCTGAAATCCAGCCTAAAAGCTCTCCTAACTAGTCCGTTATCTAGAGAGGCTGCCCTCTCAAGATACTTTAATGTACCCTTCATGAGGAATACGTCAATTCGATCAAACTCTGCGGAGTCATATATGATCCTACAAGATGGTCTTCTTATAGTGCCGTCTTCAGCAACAGTTGTCCGCAGTCCCAGACAGGAAGTCAGGATGCGGCGCTTCCATCTCCTAAGCCTAAGGTCCTAATGGTATAGAAGACAAGGTTTTTTTTAAATAAAAAAAAACATTTAAATTTTTTTTATTTAAAAACAAAAATAAGAACCATCTATTTTTTTTTAATTTTTTTTTTTGGTATATGGTTATTATGTTGGCTAATAACACAATAATAGTTTTTGTGGTCACGCTTCAATTTTTCAAGTTATAAATTAAACTGTTCAACGGTCTCCACATTATTTTTAAACACACTAAAATTAGAAAACTCTAAGATTTTTAGTGATTTTTAACCTAAAACGTATTTTTTAAGGTCACATAAGGTCACATTAATTTTAAGAACTAATGTTATTTACATTTATTGGACTCAATATTTTGTAGGATAGCCATTGTTAGCTTAACAACTCCTAAGCGCCTTGGCATTGATTCCACTAAACTACGGCATGTTTCGACTGTTATTTTGCCCCATTCTTCTTGCAAAGCATTTTTTAATGTATTTTTTGACAAAATATGGTGTCCTCTTATTTTTTCCTCCAAGAAGGACCACAAATTTTCTATCGGATTCATGTCCGGACTTTGTGGAGGGGTTGGCAAATGTTTGGTGTTGTATAATATCCACAATTTGCTGAAAATAAAATCCATTTCTCGGAATACCCATTTTTTCTGCACTGGCATGGAGGTTTTCTTTCAAAATGGACAAATATACGTGTCTGTTCATAATGCCATCAATGAAGACAAGATTGTCGACTCCTGAGGCAGACATACATCCCCATACCATTACAGAACCACCTCCACATTTTACAGTCGCTTTCAAGTTTTTAGGATTAAGGGCTTCATTTGGCTTACGCTACACCATTCATCGTCCATCCGAGCTGAAAATGTTGAACTTACTTTCGTCGCTAAAGATCACTTTTTTCCAAAACTCCTTATTTTTGTGCAGCGCCTCGAAAGAAAGCCGCTTTTCCCTGTTTTCCTCTTAGTTTATCGTTAATTTTTGGTGCCGATTAATGCATATTTTCCCTGTTTTCTTTGATAGTTTTTCAGAAATGCACACGAAGATACTGAAAGAACGACTACTCGTATTTGCGATAGAAACACACGCGACAAGTGTAACTCAACCAAGCAGTATAGAAAACAAGAAGAAACCACACAAAACTACAACAGTAAACGGAATTTTTATAAAAGCAAAATACTTTTGAGAGTACTAGATTGAAATTCATAATATTTTCAAATCATGAAAAACACAATCGAGTTGGCTTTCGTTTGAATTTTTTTTGTATTTGGATTGGGAAGCAAAAATTTTAATCAGTAGGAAAAAAACTTGCATAGGATTTTTCGGTAAATCTACGATTTTTTCAAAGACACATAAAGAAAATGTCTTATATAAGCTTATGCAAAATACTTTTGTGACATGCTGTAGATAAAAGAAGTCTTGAGCCGGTTCATCCCTGTTTTTGACAAAATATATTTTGTTAACCTCCATTTTAATTTGACAGTTTAAAAAAATGAATTCTGTAAATATCATAACTAGAACAAAAATTAAGAGGTTTTTTAAAAAAACGTATTGAAAATGTTGCCACTGCTGTAACTTTCAGAATTAAACAGTTCTGAATTTTTTAAAAAAAACCCAAACTGTATTTTTATCGAACATCAATGTGAACCAATGAACAAAATTTCGTCAAAATCGAAGACCTACTTGTAAATAGTGATCGGCTTCACATGAAATTGACGAAATGGAACAATGAAAACATTCAAAATTGTTCTGAATAATCTAAATATATTGATATTTCAGACGACGAAAATTCGGCTGATGTTAAATGCGTTGAAATAGCCAACATTAAAACGGATAAAATTATTAAAGCTCTGGACATTAGCATTGAGTGGGAATCAAAGAACGATATCCCCTTTGCTAACATTCTTGCTATTCAAGAAATAAAAGAAAGTGTGCTAGCGAGAAAGTTTCAAAATGATAAAGTACTTATACAAACAAAGATATCAAGCTATTTTTCGAAAAATTAATATTTCTTAATTCTCATTGTACAGGGATTAAACCGACTCAAGACCTCTTGCTTCTATATTTAAATAGATTGATTTTCGTGGCTGCACACTACTTTTATCATGATTTCGGGTCCGTGACAACCCTCTTCAGAAAGTCTTGCTGCAATTGTTGAAAGTAAAACCGAACTCTATAAGGCCAGGCGCTCCCCCAAACGAATGAGAACTACTGTTGTAAACCTTACTTTTCAAGTTTTCTTCACACAATTGCCCACGAAAATACAACTCACTCTTGCCAACTCTAAAGAGACTCCACATCGAGAGCCATCAATAGAAACGTTGAATTCTCATCATCTGGCTTAACTCCATTTCCACTAAAAATGTGAGCTATGAATTACATTTTCGGATTTGACCTATTAAATCGGAGATCCACTTGTCTTACTTAATCCAATACTTTAATTAAAATATTATTATGCTCCTCTACACCCAGTGCATGTATCAAAACATAATCCATAAATATGAAGACTCCCTTGATATCAAAAAGTAGCATCATTGATCCCAAATAGTAGCCCCAGAAATCAACATCGTCTAAAGGGTGTAGCAAAAGTGCACAGTTTTGTGGATGCTTCAAAAAGTGGGATCGTCCAAAATCCAGAACTTGCATCTAGCTAGCTAAATATTTTGGAACCACTAATTTTTACTTGGCACTCATCTATGTTCGGAATTGCAAATCTAGGCCTGACTTCATTTAGATTTCGAGGGTCTACACATAACCTTAAGGAACCAATACATTCGTAACTTATACTTATACACTATTGTTACCCATTTCGTAGGATAAGTTTCCTCCACAATAACATTTGGGTTTATCATACTCTCCAGTTTCTTTTTAAGTGGCTCTAAAAGACTGAACGGTACTCTGTGAGGATGATCCTCAGCATTTAGGCTGAAGAGCAACCAGAAGAGGCTCAAGAAGTGCCATTATACCCAGAGAAAACCACGATTTAGTGCGGTTTCTCTGCTGGTTCACATTTTTTCAAAATTAAGATTATGGCCGGAACGTAGCCTTGAATGGTACTCACCATCTCGCCATGATGTCGGACTTCTTGCTACCTGAAATAAAAGTCCGCGATCTTGACGAGATTTGTTTCAAAAGGATGATGCCACTTGCCATACAGCTGATCCAACAATGGATCTTTTAAGAAGTCATTTCGAAGAACAGCTAATTTCACGTTTTGGGCCGTTTAGTTGTACGCCTACATCGTGTTATAATTCACCTTTAGACTTTTTTCTTTGGGGCTACGTAAAGTCGATTCAGGTTTTGGAAGCAAAAATTGAGCGTATCATTAACGTCATACCGGTCGAAATGCTCGAGCGAGTCATCCAAAATGGGACCCTCACAATTAACACCCTGAGGCGCAGTTTTGGCCAACATTTGAAGAAAATTATGTTAAAAAAATAAATGGCATAAAATGTCCTTTCGATTGTACAATAAAGATTTCACACTTGATTTGAATTTTTGTATTTTTTTATGCTGGAAAAAATCCTCTCGCCCGATATTAGCGTACTTACTTCAAGAAAACCTGCCTCTTATTATGGTATTTACGTCGCTTAAAAAAAGAGGAGTGTCATCGTCCACTTTTTTCCCAACGCGCATTTTCTTATACAATAATAAAATTCATTCCAAGTCTGATGTTTCAAACTTAAATACTTTATGAGTTCGGGTCGTTTAAAGTTTACAAGAGTGGGGTGCTACCACGCCACTTTTAAAAATTGTACATATATTATAGTAATTTCCGGAAACAAAGTAGCGTAAAATATACATTGTAGGCTGATCTGCCTATTAATATGGTCACTCCATTGATTTTAAAAAATTGGACGTGACAACGCCCACTTTTGCCAGACCAAATTTATTTCCACTTTAAAAGTATATACGAGTATTTCAGTCAGATATTCCTTACCAAAATACTTTACTGGTTTTGCCGGAGTAACATTTTTGGCACGTGTTAAAACGCATGCGCGTAATCTCTATGACAATTTATTCTCCCACAATATCATACTGAGGAAATTTTGAAAAGAACTGCCCGTAATTATAGTCATTACATCCATTTAAAAAATGGGCGTGGCACAGCCTATTTTTTGCCTGAAAGTATTACATTATACACTGATAGTAGGTGTACCGAATATAAACTCTTTAGTTTTGGTCCTTTTAAAATCGTATCCGTTTAAAGCATGTGATAATGTTCTGGTTCTCTGTAAAATAATTTCAAAATAATTTTAAACAGACGACTGGGCTATTACTATTGGCGTAGGGGAGAGGTACAGCCCACATTTCCCTCGAACGTATTTTTTTCAGTAGCATATATACAGAATTTATGGTTGCTAAATCTTTTAGTTAACGTGCCACGCCCCCTTGTATCCGTTTACAACATATGGCGATCAAGTCCAAAGGCCTTTTATTACTGGCACACACTGAAAGGATAAAAGTATAAAGCGAATACGGGTGGAGCGCTAAAATTTGCTTTTATGCACTGCAGGCTGTGATGGCACTGTTAGTCAAAAAGAGCGGATATTGTGCGTGGCGTTTATTGGCTGACGGGAGATTTGTATTCTTTTGGCTTTCAGTTGCCATCATGCACTGGATACGTGAGGAGAGGTCATTTTGTCGTAAAGCATATTTTTCAAATGCGCACTCGATCATTCAAGTGCAGCGTGCTTTTCGTATACGATTCGCTGTTCTCCCATGCGGACGTGTTCCTGGAGGGCAATCAATTGTAAATTGGGTAAAATATGCGGTACTGGAGTAAAACAAAACCCAGAGAACTTCACCAGAGACCTCTGCATTATTTGAGGCAAATGTTTTCTGGATGGCTTATCTCTTTAAAAAGTGATCTGGCCGGCACGCTCATCAGACTTAGCCCCATGCGATTTTTACCTTTGGGGTTAACTGAAGTCGAAGGTGCATATCAACCGTTCCAACACCTTGGACGACCTAATTAACAATATTGAGGCTGAAATTGGCAGAATACCAGTCGACATGCTTGTTAGAAAACTTCAAAAAACGTATGCAGCAGTGTGTGGATAGCGAAGGTCGACATTTGCCAGATACACTTTTTTATACCATGTAATTTAAAAAGTGCCTAACTGTTCTATATAAATTAAATATAAAATAAATTTTTCTAAGGTTCGCAATTTTTTTATTTCATTCCCAAATAAGCAAAATTACGCGCTCCACCCTATGATGTTCCTAATTCTTATAATTTATAAAATTTAGGCGTTTTAAGTTTTTCGAAATATGGAATAATGACTTCTTTTAAAATCGCATCCGCTTAAACCATGTGACAAGCAAATAGTCCATAGTAGCATACTGTTAAAATTTAATTCCCCACGTCACTTTTTGGTTACATACCAACAGCTCATATACTAAACCTCATGTTCGGAGCTCTTATAGTTTTTGTGTTGTGATAATTTAAAAACTTTAGAGGTGTGGGCGTGGCACCGCCTACTTGAGATATTAAACATAATAGTAGCCTAATATAACCAACATAGACAACAAACATAAATTTTATTCTATGTATACTTGTACGAGATCTTTTCAGTAGAAATAGAAAGGAAAATTTAATTTTTCTCAAAAAATAGTTATTTATTGCATCAGAGTTTTTCCAAGTCCCCAAGCAGTCCCGTCATCGCTAAACGCAGTCGTTTCATGGGTCTCTTACGTTTTGGGAACAGAACAAAGTCGCAAGGGCCAAATCTGGTCAATACGGTTACGGCATTCTTTTAGGACAAAAAATTTCGAAAAAGCAATGATGAGTGAGCAAAAATTTTGGAACGAACTTCACCGCTACACGCATCATGCCCAAATTGGTAGAACAAATTGTATGGCAAGCGCCAACCGATATGCCACTCTTAACATTAAAACTGCTTTTGAGCACTTAATATCATTTTGTACACAAAATTTGATACAAATCTTTTTTCCACAGCCGAAAATCTCCGAACAAACAAAACACCTCTAACTGTTACGGGTTGCTTTTTTATTTCGGGTTCTGACAATACTAATGTTCCCAGATGCAAACCGGAACTTCCATTGGAAACTTTGATTTTTTTTAGCACAACTTCACTCAGAAGGTTTTGTCATTTGAGGGCGAATTGTTTTGATTACTGTGTGTTGAAAAATACATCTCAGTCAAAAAATTTAAATTATCCCGTGAACATTTTCGTGCGATAATTTTTTACGATATTCGGCGTGGGTTATCGAGACGAGAGTGTTTAAATCAACTTGTTTCGACTTTTAACGATGAACACCATCAAAAACCACTGTTAATCGCTGGTAACAAGAGTTCGGTCTCGGACGCCGTTCGCTCCCGGATGAATTTCGTGAAGGACGTCCAACTTCGGTCATTTTTTTCAGAAACCATTAATGCTGTGCGTGAACTGATTAAGCAAGACCGACATATGGCATACCGGCATCCTTGGGCATTAGTATGACAAGCATCAATAAAATATTGCATGTTCATTTGGCCGTGAAAAAAAAATTTTCTCGTTGGATCCCACATAATTTTACGAATGCTCAAAAAAAACGTTCGTATGGACTGGTGCAAAGATATGTTGAAAAAGTATACCTGCGGTAGCTCAAAGGCAGTGTTTAACATTGGCATAGGTAACGAATCATGGATCTATACATATGAACCCGTAACAAAACAGCAATCTACCGTGTGGGTCTTTCAAGACGAGCCAAATCCAACAAAAGTTTTTCGAGGAAGAAGTGCAAGCAAATGATTGTGCCTTTAGTGGAACGTAGGATGGTCAATTCTGAGTGGTAATACAACCATCTGTTTTGCCAACAGTGTTCGAAGAAATGAGGAAAGATATTAAGAGAAGACAGATCATTTTGCATCACGACAGTGCGAGCTCTCACAAATCAGCTGAAACTATGAGCTACGAGGGCGACCGCAAAACTAACTGGCCTGCCACATTTTCTGTTTTACTAGCAACTTCTTTTTTGTTTTTTAAAAGCAATCTTTTTATAAGCCATCTGTCAAAATTTCCGAAATATTTAATGATTATTTTCTTTGTTACAGGCGATTGAAGTAAACAAGTTTTATTATTTTTGAAAAATGGAAAATACAGAGTTTCGTGCGGTAATTTAACACTTTTATATGAAAGGTTATACGCCACAATTAATCAAAGATGAATTGAATACGGTTCATAGTGATAATGCGTCATCTATACTCCACCTGGGTTCAACAATTTAAAATGGGTCGTTCAAGTACGGAAGATGAACAACGCTCTGGAAGACCAAAAACTTCTACTACTATTGAAAACATTAGAAAAATATTTAATGAAGTGACTAAAGATAGACGAATAAAGCTCAGAGAACTTTCTGATATTGTTAAAACACACGAAAAACAAGTTTGGAGTATTTTACATGATGAACTCCACATGAAAAAGCTATCCGCAAAATGTGTGCCGCGTTTGTTGACT